>JALIGW010000001.1:242173433-243373433 GCA_023053685.1 Diadophis punctatus similis
CAGAGGGAGAATATAACTGATCTAAACTCTTCTTTCTATACATATAAAACCGCAAAGTGACATTCCATCAGATTAGGATTTGACAGCAATTCCATGGTTGATTGGCAAGCATTTCCAGTGCTTAATCCTGCAACAATAGAAACCAGAAAAACAACAAATAGGATTTTGTGTATTTGTGTGCAAAGCCACTTGTGAACAACTGCCTCTGCTACTGAACCTAAATTCTTGAGCTCAGCATCTTTAGAGAGGCACTTTATTCTTTAACTCCTTCATTTTCATCAGGCCCCCTAGACATATCTTAAAAGTCTTGAAAGCAGGACACTGTCTCGTAAATTGATCGCAAAACAGATCTTGTAAACCTAGCCTCTACTTGCCAATGTAGTATTAGCTTACATCCTTCTGAAATTAAAGCTTTAGGATTAAAACACTTAAAATAGTTAAGTCTCTAGCAATAAACTTTTAAATTTATATTTCTTATTTATATAGTTTATCCTATGGCCAGTATCAAAAATGATTTTAAAAAATTCCACTTTCTTTTTTTTAACCAATTTTAAGACATTCTCAATTATCCCTGATTTTAAGAGTGGGGGGGATGCAACCTTTTTAATTCTTTTGTGATTTCCATATACCACAATATGTATTGTAAGCCCAACCAATCTGTGTATGAAAATAGAAACTATACCATGTTAAAAAAAAACCTCTGGTCTAGCCCATTTTTACAATCTGCTTTTTGATTGGAGACTGCAATAAAAAACTAATTAAAAACTCTGTGTGTGTGTGTGTGTGTGTGTGTTGATATTTCCAGATATTTAGTTGTTTTACTAGCCCGAACATGAGTTCTCTCTGGCTGAGAAATTTATTCAGACCTATTGTGCTTTCCCCCTACCAATTAGAGACTATACTAACCACTGAACCAATTTTAAGCTTATCGATTGGAAGATGCAATTGCTCTGGCTGACAAAGTAAAACCCACAACACAAAGGTTACGCTCTATGAAGAACAGAAGTTTGCCAGGAATATAATTAGGCTCCTTCTATTACTGGAATCACAATAATAGATAAAGGGAAAATGTAGCGTCTCGCTCTTTTGAAAAAAAAATGCACACATGTATACATAAGCAACAACAGAAAATGCCACATGATACGGCAACAAGGAAAATATTTTGCTTTAGAACTTAGGTTGTCAGTTAGACAACCGGTAGGGGTGGTTCCAATTTGCAGACTCCCTAGCCCACACAATCTTTTAGAGATAAAATAATGGTGGTTGGCATGCTGATAAGCAAAGCACCAGCCTCTACAATTATCCTTATATCCAAGTATGTGCTGGATCCCACAGGGTTTCTTAGAAATAAATATGATAGATGGCTGAAGCCCAATGCTTTTGTCTTGAAAGGGCCCCTCAGCAACAGAAGCGAGATGAACCCATAGGCACAGTGTGGAGTATTCTGTAAACAAAATAGCATTTTGCCGAGTTGATGCTTGGAAACTCATTATGCCCCTCAGTGGCAATTACTTTGTAAAAGGATCAGCCTACCCAGCAGCAACTTTTTCAAAAAACCCACACCACGTTACTGAAATTCCCACCAGCTCCACAAAGCTGGGAAATATCTTTTTTTTTTAAAGGGAGAGAGATCTTTTCAAAAATAAATGAACTGATTTTATCTTAGAAGGCACACTATTTCCTTATAACCAAAGAATGCCTCATACATCTACGTTTATATAATATCTGTATTTAAATCAGCCAAACTCTCAAAAACAGGCACATTTAGAGCGCTGGGTGTAAGAAAAACATCGGGAATCCATAAGATAAGATAAGATAGGCTTTATTGTCGTTTTTTACTGTGAGCACACTGGCACACATTAAAAATGAAATTCTGTTGCCTGTTCTCAAAAGAAAGTATATATTTACCTATATACTGATATATATTTACCTGAGTATACATAACACACATATACACATGCTACACACACACACACACACACAAACACACACTAATTACTGTCCATTTTGAATTATAGTGGAAAGAGGAAACTTGAGAGTTCACAAGTTTGATGTTATATGGAACAAAACTGTGACTGAGTCTAGATGTTCTGCTTTGGATACCACGAAGCCTCTTCCCAGAAAGTAACAAGGAAAACAGGTCATGAAGAGGATGTGTAGCATCCCAGACAATACTGCGGACATGGCTAAAGTAATTCTTCCACTGAGCCATGGTGGCACAATGTTTAGAATGCAGTACTGCAGGCTAATTTTGCCAACTGCCAGAAATTTGATTCTGACCAGCTCAAGGTTGACTCAGCTTTCCATCCTTCTGAGGTTGGTAAAATGAAGACACAGATTGTTGGGGGGCAATATGCTGACTCTGTAAGCCACTTAGAGAGGGCTGTAAGCACTATGAAGCAGTATATAAGTCTGAGTGCTATTGCTATTCCTAAATAAACACCAATTAATGCGGTCTTCACCCATGCCAACAAGCAAGGAGAATGTGCAGGCTTTGAAAATCAGAATGGCTTCAGACCTCATGGGACTTTATTTATTTGTCAAACTAATTTGCCCCCTATTTCACCATGGGGCTACTCTAGGCGGGTTACAACAATAAAAAGCAAGAAATGAAAAGAAGTGTAAACAAAAGTAAAATAATAGAACAATAAAATAAACAATAAAATAGAAAACAAAGAGAAAACATCAATATGATAACAGAAGATGGATGGGTGGAGAATAGAAAATGAGGGGGGAGGGGGAGTCTGTCATCAATCCAGCAGCCACCTCAAGACCATTGGGCCCCTCATGAGGTGTAACCTTTTGACAACAAAAACCTTGTACACCAACAGATTGTATTAGGGAAAAGTTATTAACAATATGCACATGACTTTTTACATGGATTTTAAAAGGCATTATAAAGAAACTATCAGCTTAACTTTTGAGATCTGACCAAGTGTACTTATATGATTATTTCTTTCTGATTCTTACTATGAATTTGGCATATACATGTGTCTCCTTCACTTCTACCATGTAAAATATTTCAATTATACATAAATGGTTGTATCTACAAATTTTGACAGGGGAAATGCTGATTTGACACACCATGAACACTGTACTTGGTTTATTACATACATTTTATTGGTTTCCCTCAGAAATTGGGAAGAATTGCAGTCACGGCCTTACAGAAGAGCAATAACAAGTTACTTGCCTCATTAATTATTGTTTCACACAACAGCCAAGACTAGGATGAAGAAATGAAGATTTTCTTTTCTCAGCTCATGATATTCTGATCATTGCCAGAAATGACTGAGGAATGGCCAAGAGAATTTCCACGCTCTGTGAATCATAGCTAATTAAATCATTTCCGATCATTTGTTAAATTTTGCAAACATTTCAGTGCTGCAAAGTCACATGGGATATGGAATGTGAGTACATAACAAAAAAGAAAAGAAAAGAAAACAATTGATAAGGAAAACAAGATACAGTTTCATTGATTGTTTATAAGATGTTCCCTGGATAGAGTGCAAACTTTGCTTATCATATAAATGAAGCACAGCTTGCATGCTAGACATTTATTTATTTATATTCTGTCTTCATTATTTGTTATAATAACTCAAGATGGTGAACATACCTAAGGCTCCTTCCTCCTCCTATTTTCCACACAACAGCAACACTGTGAGATGGGTTGGGATGAGAATGATTGGCCCAAAGTCTTCCAAGCTGGCTTTCACATCATTCATTTGCTTTTATATTATAACTATGGAGATATAACTGATTAATTAGTTAATTAATCAATTCTCTACATCAGAATTAGTTTAAGTTTTCTCGGTGCTTCTACTGTACACCCTACTTCTATTCCTCCAGGGAAAAGAAATCTGGAAGTATATGTGGAATCCTTGTAAAACAATATTGCTTGATGCCTTAATTCATAGTGAATATTAATAGCCAGTTTGGTATATTGGTTAGGGGCGTCAGTCTAGAAATTGGGAGATTGTGAATTCTAATCCTGCCTTAGGGACAAAGCCAGCTAGGAAACTTTGGGCTAGTCATTTTCTCTCATCTCTAGGAGGAAGGCAATGACAAACCACTCTGAAAAACCTTGTCAAGAAAACTAAGGACTATAGTCCAGGCAGTCATCAGGAATCAACAGTGACTCAGAGGCACACACACAAACAAAAAAAATCAAAAAGTACATAGAAACAGCCATATAAAATGTTCACGTTTTAAAATATTCGATGATAGTCAAATCTGAAAGAGAAAAGCTAAGGACCAGCATTTCAGTTTCAAAGCTGTTCATCTCACAGTATAATCATTATAGCCCTTCAGGTTCGTTTCTAAAAAAAAAAAAAGAATCAACACAATTCCAGGAAAAGAAAGGCACAACTTCTTTAAGAAGTTGCAAACAGGTACTCTCAGGAGTCTACACAGTCTTATTATAGTGCCACTACACTGATTAACAAGTTGATTAGAATCAAGAGTAACTGCTTTCACACTTTTACAAGATGGATTTTTATAATTTCTAATCCAAAATTGCACAATACTGTATGTAATTTCATTCACAGAGCCACTCTAGTCGCAATATATAAAGCCTGATTTGTCGATTCTTCCCTGACTGAGAACATAAATAGATTAAATTACACCAGGCCCACAACTTTACTGAGCACTTAAGAAAATCTGCTGTAGAATACAAAGTGAACAAACAGCTCAACCCTTTCTACCTCAACATTCTTTGAACTGGGCATGCCCAGATCTATGATTTTCCTCAGGATAATCTCAGCAGTGGTCATGCTGGCATTCAAAACTCTGGGAACTGAAGTTCATAATTCTGGAGGATTCTCTGGATGGAGAAGACCATCCTACCTTTTAAACCAACAGGTAGAAGGAATTATTTTTTGCCATCATGGATACTTCAACCAAGGAGTCCATATTCCCAAAAGATCCAGTTGCATGAAAGGTCCTAATATTTTTCCTTTCAACAAGCTGATCAGATTCTTTGAGAAATATAGCAACATTAGAAAATATCACACAAAGTTTTGTTTAACTCTCACCATATATTGGCAACTTTAAGGGATTCTGAAGTAGAAAAATATTTATCTGAACTTAGTGATGATATTTTACCTGCCAATCTTGGGTTCATTGCATAAAAATTAAATCCAGTATTTTAAAAGATAGCAATTTTCAACAATGATACATGTTTTAAAGTGCAAATTGGTAGAGACCTTCCATGAAAACCAGAAAAATAATGAAGACTTTGATTCCTGTCCAACTGTTTTACAAGTTCCCAGTCTTCTATCTAGTATACTCATTTACGCTACATAAACAGATAAAATCCTACAAGCTAGGCTCCAGCAGTATGTGGATCGAGAACTACCAGAAGTACAGGCAGGATTTCAAAGAGGCAGAGGAACTAGAGATCAAATTTCCAACATACACTGGATCATGGAGAAAGCTATGGAGTTCCAGAAAAAACATCTACTTCTGCTTCATTGACTATGCTAAAGCCTTTGATAGAATAGAATAGAATAGAATGGAATGGAATGGAATGGAATGGAATGGAATAGAATGGAATAGAATGGAATAGAATGGAATAGAATAGAATTCTTTATTGGCCAAGTGTGATTGGACACACAAGGAATTTGTCTTTGGTGCCTATGCTCTCAGTGTACAGTACATAAAAGAAAAGATACATTTGTCAAGAATCATTGATCACAACAAATTGTGGCAAGTTCTTAAAGAGATGGGAGTACCAGACCATCTTATTTGTCTCTTGAGAAACCTATATGCGGGTCAAGAAGCATCAGTGAGAACTGGATACAGAACCACTGATTGGTTCAAAATTGGAGTCCAGCAAGGCTGTATACTGCCGCCCTGTCTATTTAACTTATATGCAGAGCACATCATAAGAAAGGCGGGGTTAGATGAATCAAAAGTTGGAAGTAAGATTGCCGGGAAAAAGCTCAGATATGCAGATGACACCACTCTAATGGCAGAAAGTGAAGAGGAACTAAAGAGCCTCTTGATGTGGGTGAAGAAGGAGAGTGCAAAAGTTGGCTTGAAACTCAACATTAAGAAAACTAAGATTGGAGAGGCATGGCCAATGTCTCGGCGCCATGTTTCCCTCGGGACATCCTATAATCTTGATGTCTGTTCATCACAAATTAGTCTTAGCAGCCTTAAAATGTACATTTGGAAAGTAAAATTACTCAACAGTACAGATGCATGTCAAAAGGGAAAGGACATGAAACTTTCCATAGCTATTAATTGTGATGTTACAGCATATAACAAGACATAATGTGTTACAGTCACTAAATTTTCAAGGAAAAGTTCATTTGTGAACTAGGTTCTAGTGTAGCTATTTATAAGTAATACACATACAGAATACAAATTCTAGAACCTTGCATTCTCATAGTTTACAAATCGAAACTGAAACACCAGACAAAGGTTGTTGCAATGAAAGTTAAAGAAACCTTTAATTAATGTTGCAAGGCATTAATCTTCAATCAATTAGAAGCAGTCTAATTAATCATGCAAGCACTTTTTCCAAGAAAATAAAATTAAAATGTCCCCAAAACCTTAGGCCTTTGTGTGAAACAAAATAAACAGAAAGCATTATATTTACTTTTCCAACAATATCATTATCAGAAGCAGAGATTTAAAAAAACCCCACCAAACGTGTTAATGCTGATAAAAAGAAAATACCAAACTATACACAGAAAAGAATTACCCAAGAATTTTTAAAACATAACAGAAGTGGAGAAATAAACTGTAAATGATACTACAGGAAGTTATTTAAACTTGTTATTTAAACAATTCAATCTTAAATACATTTACTCAAAACAAAAACAAAAAATGCATTATTCAGTGGACCTTACTTCCAGGAAAGTGTGTACAAACTTCTCATAACATCCAATGGTCTTATATTTCATTTATATTCAACAGGTTTTTTTTTAAAAAAAGATATCTAAATCATACTTTTCATTTTCAACCTTCTACTTGAAAAGAATAATTTGGAATGATAAATTGGTAGAGAAATATTTCACGTATCCTTTCCTAAATATCCCATAAAGTGCATAATTAGCAAACAATTTGCATAACAAGTCTGTCTAGACTTTACTGTGGCTGAATCTTGAAAAAGTTACTTTTCATATTTTTATATCCCCACACTGCACCTTAAAAATGTTTTGATAAGATAAAGTATAATCCAGAGATATAAATGAAGAAACTTACTGTATATGTGTCTTTTAAAAATACAATAAATTAATAATAAATTTTAATGCTAATTGCAGATGACAAGACTGAGAAATCTTACCCAACAGTATAACATTCAAAGTTGGGTTTATAAAGCAGAAAAAGAATCTGTTATTCTCACCTCATTTATTTGCTTGTTTGCTTATATTTATTTTATGTGACTACATTCCATATGGATTTATAGAAGCATAAAAATGAAAAATTACATTTCCATAACAGAAAAATAGAATAATATAGAAATAATAATCCTTTAAACTGTCATATTTGATAAATTATGTTAATCAGAAATAATAATAATAATAATAATAATAATAATAATAATAATAATAATAATAATAATAATAATAATAATAATAATAATAATAATAATAATAATAATAATAGGCTTTATAACATATTTATTTATTTATTTATTTTGTGAGATTTATATACCGCCTCACAGTGGAAGCACTCTCTAAGCGGTTTACACCAGTAAGCAATGTATATTTATATTGCCCCCAACAATCTGGGTCCTCATTTTACCTACCTTGGAAGGATGGAAGGCTGAGTCAACCTTGAGCCGGTGAGATTTGAACCGCTGACCTGCGGATCAGTGTCAGCTAAAGTGGCCTGCAGTACCTGCCTCTAACCGCTGTGCCACCTTGGCTCATTAGAATACATAGGCATATAGAATACAGGTAGCCCTCGATTTAAGACCACAATTGAACCCAAAATTTATGTTGCTTAGTGAGACAAGTTGCTAAGTTTTGCCCCAGTTTACAATCTTTCTTGCCACAGTTGTTAAGTGAATCACTGCAGCTGTTAAATTAGTAACATAGCTGTAAAGTGAATGTTGTTTCCCCATTGACTTTCCTTGTCAGAAGTTTGCAAAATGTGATCACATGACCCAGGAACACAGCAACCATCATAAATATGAGTCAGCTGCCAAGCATCTCAATTTTGATCATGTGACCATGGGGATGATTCAATGGGAGTAAGTGTGAAAAACGGTCACAGGTCACTTTTTTCAATGCTGTTGTAACTTTGGACGGGCACTAAATGGACTGTTGCAAGTCAAGGATTATCTGTACTTTTTATATCTAACAACTGCTCTTCTCTATCAAACAAACAATGGGTCTAGTCCAGCTTTTTCTTTTCCACAATACTCAATGCAAAGGAGAAAGAGGGTGTTGTAGCTTTCTCTTCCACTTATTCTCTAACCACCATAGGAATTAACTGAAGTATATTTTCCTATTTACAGCTCATCCGCTGCAGTTCTGGCCAGAAATCCCAATTTAGAAGATAGTTGGGAATGTAATATATATGTGCTAAACATTGATTTATCCATATATTTCCATGCTGGTGATACAAGTGTAGATTGGCTTTATTGATTACTGAGCTACAGTTATAAATATAAGCTCTCTCTGTCTCTAAACTCACTCCTAATCTAAAATCTAATCTATTTTACCAAGCTCAATGTAAAAGTATTATATTCATCTTCTATGACAAAGAGACTCAAAAAGAGAAAGAGGAAAAAAAGGTTTTGTGTGTTGAATGTAACCTTTCCAAGGGAATCCAAGGGGAAGAAAACTCAAACTCTGACTAAGGGGATTATATATTCAGCAATTGCTCATCCAAAATGTAAAATAATGTCAGTCTATGGAAGCTGAATGAAGGGCATATTTGCGTTCCAGGTCACTAACTCCATCACATGCAAATATCTTATGGCAATGCTTGTGAACAAAGTAAAATGAAAATATACAAAAAAGGTGTATTTTTTCTCTAATAAACCCAAGTATAAACTGATAAAATGAAAGTTATTTGAAGATTCCACTTTTCTGCTTATATAACTATGAACATTTTATAAGAAAGATGAAAACTTAATTTAATACAAATAATTAATCAAAAATGAAAATTAATAAAAAAAATGAAAAAAATTACAATTACCTTAAACCAAATAAAATAAAATAAAACCTAACCTGCATATTTTGATAAGACCCATTTATGATTCTCGAAGATTCTGGAAATAAAATAAAATAATGGTTCAAAACTGGACCACCAGAATATATTTTGGGCATGCATTATTGCTACAAAAATTGCTCTCTTGGGTAAACCAGACAGGAAATATGATTAGATGAACTAAATCTACTTTATTGTAAGGCTATATTAACAGAACCTTGCAAGTCTGAAGGCATGAACTTCTTGCCGCCATTTTTAACCATCTGATCAATTAGGATGAGTTCTTCCTAATTTTCTTTTTCTGACCATTAAGCAACTGTAGGGTTCTCCTGCAGCCTCTTTGTTCCTAAGCAGAATCTTTTTTCTTTGTCCTTCAAGATCATCCACATGCTCCATTACAAAAACACATGAGAATTGATCAGGAAAGACTGTGTAGCTACATAGTCAAGCTGTAGGCAACCAATTTGAAGGACCATCTTTCCCCATTTGTTTCTACTCATCCAATTCGGTCAAGCAGGGTGGACTTGCTTCAGATCCCATCAGCCAAGGAATGCCAGTTTCTGCTGTGGTGCCCATCATATGGACAATCCTCAAAGACTTCCCAGAATGGGCTTGACCTTGCTGGCCTTTCATAAAGTCCTAAAGACCCGGGCTCAAAACTATGTGCAGACACTCATTTCATAGCTGTATCAGTGATGATGGGATATTAAATATTTTTTGTTATGTATTTTAATTTTTATGTTATTGAAGTTGTTTTGATTTTATTTTAATGTTGTTGTCTGCCCAAAGCTACTTATTGAGCTGGGCAGCCATACAAATCGAATAAACAAATATACAAACCAACCAACCACAAACACGTCCCACCACCAGTTTTGCAGTTCCTAAATTAAAATGAAATGCCCTCCAAAGTACTAAGAAAATAGACCACAAAGTAAAGTAAAACCACAAAGCCAAAAGGCCACTACCAGGAGAAAAAAAAGATACAAGGGGATAATCATAAAAAAAGAAAAAAGAAAGAGAGTCATCTAATGGAAATGGCAACACTTTCAGCAGGACAGAGAAACCAAATAAAAATCATGGTCTTTGAAGTTATGTAAAATTGAGTACTATAGATTCAAAATGAGACTCCAAAGCCAAGGCAAATAAACTACTACAATCATAGCCACGTAAAGTAATTCATAAATCAGGGTCCTGAAGCCAGGAATTTTTACCATTTGTTTCCAAAGGCAGGCTGCTCTGGATCCTGGTGACAGCCTCCATAATTAGTAGTGATTGCTGCAGAGATATCTTTGAAATATCTAGCACCTAATAATTAATGAAATATGACCCTTCTCCATGCTTTCTTGGTCTGCCAAATGATAACCAGCAGAATGAAGCAAGGACAGGAGACTTCCAAGTCTGGTATTATACAGTACTCAACATTGAACAAATGAGAAATGAAGAAAGAGAGAATGAAGATACGGAGATGCTATTCTACATGTAGCTACACATCCTCTTTATTTTCTGGTTAAGCAGCACACCTGTTATGTACCTGAGGACAATGAAAACAAAAATCACACTAGAAGCACTGTATCTCACTTTAATAGAAATGCACCATCCAGCACTGACATTTTTCCTGCTTAGCTGAGCTGTCTTGGAGAAAACCAAGAAAATTCAATTATTCATTCATTTCACATTTGATACATAAAATGAATGTCTATTTAAATTCACTCCAGAAAGTTTTAGTTCAGGATGCATTTAGCAATAAAACCTTTGTATAGCCTGAGGGAATACTCCAATCTCTGCTCCCTGAAACACAGGGCAACACTCTTTAAAGACACACACATACACCAAAAGCCACAAATGCATCTCAAATATTAGAATTCAGCCTTTAGGTGAAGATTGCCTTCAACTGCTGTGCAGATTTTGCTACTCTGGCATTTTATGATCACCCATCTTTTATCTTTGTTTTTACTACAATCCAACAAATTATTTTCCTGATATCTTCCTTTGCTGTTGTCAGAACATCACATTCAGAATGAAGCCATTATTATTTATAAACTTATTTACAGATATTAAAAAAATGTACATCTTCTTTTACTTATGACCTTTAATAGACTTTAATGTTTTTGTGGCCCCTTGGCCTGCAGGATAAAAATCAATTGATGTGACCTCTTTCCCAACATTGCTTTTTAGGAAAATATTTTTGAAGATAGAAGAGAAAATGTACGCATGCTCTAGGATATTTTCCTCAGCATATGCATTCTCAAAATACGAAGTTCAAATAGGGCCTGCAGTTTAAATATAAAATTTTAATTACTATTGCTGTATCCTTCAAATAGGAAACACAATAAATATATGAAAAGGGTATATGTGCCACTTCCAACCCTGTTAGTGTTAAGAATACTGCAATATTAATATTTGGAGCTTGAGGAAAAACTGGCTAAAGTCAAATTTGATGTAAATTTCATCATGCAAACTGAGTCAACCACATTTCCTTCTGGTTCAATGAAGATTATTAGCAACAATAAAGTTTGGCAAATAAACACTGTATGATTTTCACCCCCATAAAAGTATGCTTTATATCTTAAAGACAGAATGAATTGCTCAACAGAAAGCAGTTTTCTTTTTTGAAGCTAAATAGAACTAAAATCATAAAAAAAATGTAGAAAAGATCTTGTCATTTAGATAAAATCCGATGCTGCAACCAGTTCAGCCTATAACAATTGTTGCTATTAATTCACTTCAGATGTGATACCATACTAGAAAATAATATGAGAATTTAAGATTACAGTATTAATTGCAAACTTCTCCCACGCCCTGCACACCATCTGCCATCACATTTTTTTTGTTTCCCTACAGAATCTCCTTTCAATATGAGATGGTATGGTCACTCACTTGTGATGATTTTTCTGTGTATTCTGTAAATGCTTAAGTTAATTCACACATTGATGTCAGGGGAAAAAAAGCAAAACTTAAAGATGTTATATAGAAACTCCTAACTTAAACAAACAGATAAATTCTATGGTTCAATATTGCATTATGAACAGAATAAATTGGAACGTGGTCTAAAGAGAATATTTAATTAAATGTTACATGTTAAAATCCTGTAATTAATCTAGAAAACTGTAATTAACTTAGTTAAAATGTGCTAGAATAGATATTGACAATCATCATAACAAAATATCTCAATTCTTCTTTAATTACTTTACTCTTGCTGCCAATCTGTTTTTTAACGAGTCAAATTCCTTTTCTTGTTTTAATAGATTATATGATATTACCTGTTGCCTAATTTCTTCTTCCATTTTAACTGGGGATCCCAGCTCTGCAACTTGCTTCACCCCTTCACTTGCGTATCCTCCATATTCCCAAAGAACATAGTTTTTGGAATGAGATCCACCAATAATTGCAGACCAGTGGTTGGCTCGTCCTTTAAAAAGAGAAAGAATCTTTTAAGTGTCTATGAAAAAGTGTGCAGTGTATTGATAAAAGCTATTGCTTCATCTACATTTGCAGGATTCCTTTCTGAAGACACTTCCTGGAAAATGGTTCATGGTTTTTATTGGCATTGCTTAAACTTAAGGCTTTTAAGAAATTGTTAAATTTCTATCTGTATTTTTAACATTGACATAGCATACAGTGTAAAGCTTCCAAAATGCTACCCTTTGAAACTACCAAAGAAAAGAAGCAGGTATTTTTAAATATAAAGGCATTTTATGATTTAATAATTTAAACATTTTTCTCATTGTTACAAGCAGGTTACATTTTTTAAAAAAATCAAATGTGAAAAAGTGAATTTAGAAGGATAAGCACTACTAGTCACAATAGCAACTTCAAAGTTTCTTATGTGTAAGACATTCTTCATTTTACTGGCTTAGCTATGAACCCAAGTAAATCAGTGTATAGAGTATAGGAGTAACATGCAATTCCTGGTACTGGAAAAGATAAAAGAACAGTCAGCACCTTGGACAGCATAATACACTGTTCAATGACACTCTCTTTTAACTAGAAGACTTATTGCACCAACAAATGTCAGGCAAATGAGACTATAAGGAACATAATTTCTGACTGTTGCTGACTCTGATCCTTGAAGAATCTTCAATCATTTCTAAATCTTCACAATGTTGCAAGTGAAGAAGCCACATAAGGTTTATCCTCTGAGATTGTAATCAGACTCTATTTTAAAGTTGGAAAACTGTAGATTCAGATAATGAGCACTATCCTTGAGTACAATGGCATGCTATTTCTTGGACTTCAAATTTTTTTCAAGATCTTTCTTGAATTAAGGAAACAAGAAATTATAGGATCTTGAATTAGGGATGCAAATTAATTTCATAAACGAATGTGAAAGAAAGCAAAATAAGTCTGATCAGGAGAGTCCTGATCCAAACAAAGTAGTCCTGTTCAGTTAGCTGCTTTGAGCACCCTCAATTGAGATTATCACCTTACTTCAATGTAGGAAGCAACAAAAATGAGATACCTTGCTCAGAAAGATCAGAAATTTAATGATCCATTTCAAAATATCATTAGGAAAAATTATGGATAAAGATATAACAAGAGACAGGCTACTGGCAGGCAAATGTGTCTAAAGATAAAGAATATAAGTGGAAGTATCAAGACTGCTGCAGAGACTCTAATTGCCGCCTATGGTTTTATGACTATTTTATCTATAAAAGTATTTTAGCGATACTTTTTGAGATACCCCCCATGCAAATAATTTAGAATGCAATTGTCCTAACCTCTTATCATGGTTCTTGTTATCTATGAAAACTGCAGACCTAAAATTCTGCAGAGCTTTATTATGACTATCTTTATGCAGAGTATTGGTTAAGAGCAGGGGTTTAAACTTGACAAATCATGAGTTGAATACATTCAATCTCTTAAATTCAAAAACCCTTTTCACATTATAAGTATTCATTCCCAGATGAAATCTGGGAAAAATTATAATGGCGTATTTCAGTGCCCTGCTAAAGCTATTATATTCCAAGGATACAGATTGCAAACCACCAGTTCCTCTAAAATATTATGGGAGAGGGAATAAATTAATATTGTGTCTACAAATATGTGTTTATAAGTGTGCAGTCTATTTGTCAATGTGGAAATCAGTTTCACTGAGATAACTGCAAGCTAGTTTTCTATTAAACTTGCTTAGGATTCAGACATTGTCTTTCTTGCAAGGGCTTCCTAGTTATTTCAGTGGAATGCACTCCCAAATCAGTATGTGAAATGTTAGAGCCTCAAGCAAGCAAAATGCTGTTTTATGATGAAATGTCTGTGCAATCTACTCAAAGACTCAGAAAGATTTTCAAAGAACAGATTGGAGTATATCTCAAATTGCCATGTACAAGTTGTAATAAATGTTTCAACTGTATTTACATTATTTTGTCAGAAGCATGAGAGAAATATGTATTGAAATATATTTCCGACTCTGTCGAGACCAGAATTTAAAAAGTTTTATGTGTATTAAAATGAGAGACGTGAATGTGAGAGAATGTGAAAATGAGACGTGAAAATGAGAGAATGTGAAAGACATCTGCAGTGTCAGTGCTTATATCAATATTTATAAGCTAGTTATATTAATACTACGGGGAGGGGTAAGCAAAATTTTCTTTAAATTCTCTTTTTGATTTTCATAGAAATCCAATAAAGTCAGCATTTTTGGTCAAATTATATTCTCAGTAAGAAAGAACATTGTTCCTTACAAAATACCAGGCATGTTTTTACCAGTAGTTCTACAAAATATTGCGTTTGAAATGTCTCCTGAAATTAACAAGGCAAATGAAGTATCATTCAATAAATAACGATATGAAATAGATATATAGAAGCCAGCCAAGTGAAAACCTATTAGAATGTTCATCATCAGAAGAACTCGGATGATGAACATTCCACAATACTCCACAGTCCAAAGTGAATATGGTTTTGCTTCCCGTAATGTTTTCATATCTTCTACACAACAAACGGCCATTTTGACAGGTACATTTCATTTTTAAAACTAAAATATCTTGATAGGAAGAAAACTTTCTGGCCTCCCAGGAATTTATAGTTACAATTTGCAGTTTGTTGTTCTGTGGGAGTTAGTGCTATCTCCATTAGTGTCCAATTTTTTTGGCAAAACTCCCATGTCTGGATGACTGTAAAGCAAAGAGAATAATTCTTGTTATGGCAGTGCCAGGATTAAAAAAATGTTTATATTTTTGAAGTGAACCTGCATAGGAATGCAGGCAAATAAAAAAAGAATGGTTGTATTATCTGGCATGTTTTATATCACTATTATAAAGTTTAACAATATTTAATCATTTCTTATGGCCTGACAACTGCGTAAAAATTATTATAACCTCTACATGATTATTTATCACTTCTGTAATTCTCAAGTGTACAAAGGGCTTTTGAAGGGATATTTCTTTCATCTTGTGATGTAGTTGTACATCATTTCATTTTCAAATGGGAAAGATTCCAGAAAATAATTCTCCCATATTTCTACAAAAGAATCAAACATTTTATCCCTTGCTTTTTATATGTCTCAAAAAGCTAATATTCCTACTATTTTTCAAACATTTCATCAGTCCCGTTTCAGTCCCATTTAATTCAGCAATTGGCCTATGGGAATACCTCAAAGTCATATTATGGTTTAGCAAGAAATGACATGATTGTGTCCATATGCCTCCTTCAAAAACAAAGTAACACAGGAGATAAGGCTCTATGATTTATTATTTTTAATACAGGCAGCTAAGCATTTTGGCTATTGGGCACATTTAGAATTTTGAGACACTTGTGTGCATTTTCAGAAATGGCGTCATGATAGAATGAGATATTATAACTCAGTGTTACTGTTTGTTCTGTTATGATTGTTTAAGACTTGAGAATATTATATAATGATAACTATTTCTTCATAGCAATAGCAATAGCACTTAGACTTATATACCGCTTCATAGTGCTTTACAGCCCTCTCTAAGCGGTTTACAGAGTTCAGCATATTGCCTCCAACAATCTGGGTCCTCATTTTACCCACCTCGGAAGGATGGAAGGCTGAGTCAACCTTGAGCCAGTGAGATTTGAACAGCTGAACTGCTGAACTACAGTGCTGCATTTTAACCACTGCGCCACCTCGGCTCTTCATAAGAATCAACAACATAATTTAAATTCAATACAGTTTTATTCATAAAGTTGCTATTTATAGAAATTCAGCTTTTAAGATCTACACCCTGCCAACAACTGTTGTTCTGTGTATGGGGTTTCTACATTTGAGATAAAAATAAATGATATTTAAATGTATTGTCGTCTCTCAATGTTCCAGGTTCTTAAAGAAACAGTAATCCATATATCATCACAACTTCCCTTTTTGCAAAGAGCCAGCTAATAAAACCAAAAGCACATAAAAATAAATAATTCACTTAATCATAATGAATAACCAGCCACCAAGAGTTTATTAAACCAATATCTTGTTTTTCCAACATGTCGTAAAATCTCCCATTTTCAATCACCATGCTACTGATAAGCAATCTGGCTTTTTCAAACATACTATACGTGGTATCAGTTCAAAAGCTGAAGCAGC
This sequence comes from Diadophis punctatus similis, assembly GCA_023053685.1. Classification (NCBI taxonomy): domain Eukaryota; kingdom Metazoa; phylum Chordata; class Lepidosauria; order Squamata; family Dipsadidae; genus Diadophis; species Diadophis punctatus. The sequence goes on from JALIGW010000001.1 coordinate 242,190,133, forward strand.
ATCTGTGGAAGAGGGAGCCTCTCTAAAGTTTAGCAACAGTGAATAGACCAAAGAGTAGTAGCAACAACTCCAGACATAGTTATAATAATAATAATAACAGAGTTGGAAGGGACCTTGGAGGTCTTCTAGTCCAACCCCCTGCTTAGGCAGGAAACCCTACACCACTTCAGACAAATGGTTATCCAACATCTTCTTAAAAACTTCCAGTGTTGGAGCATTCACAACTTCTGGAGGCAAGCTGTTCCACTGATTAATTGTTCTAACTGTCAGGAAATTTCTCCTTAGTTCTAGGTTGCTTCTCTCCTTGTTTAGTTTCCATCCATTGCTTCTTGTCCTACCCTCAGGTGCTTTGGAGAATAGCTTGACTCCCTCTTCTTTGTGGCAACCCCTGAGATATTGGAACACTGCTATCATGTCTCCCCTAGTCCTTCTTTTCATTAAACTAATGAAACATTAAATTAAATGTTCTCTGAACTATGTTATTTGTTATTAAAAGATCTTCTTACAAGGCCACTTGGAACAAGACAGTGAAAGACACTAGGCATTATGGCCAGAATTTCAACAAAACATTACTCTACACAAACACATACACTTCCAGCATCATTTTAATTTCATGAACAGCTGAGAATTTAGGATCTATATTTAAAATATTTTATATTTATTTTGTGTCTTCAAGTCAGTATTGACTCCCGGCAACTGCAATTTTTTTGACAAGATTTTGGAAGTTGTTTGGTATTACCTCATTCCTAGAGCAGAGAGGGAGAGAGTAGCTCAGAGTTACCCAAATTTACCTAGCTATCTTTGTGTCTATGCCAAAACTAGAACTCACAGCCTCCCCCTTTCTAGTCTGGTGCCTTAACCAATCACCAACTGGCCAACCAACTATACTTGAAATATTTTCAACTTATTCAAGGCCAAAATCTATTTTTATGTATATTATAGTACTCAGATGCTCTATTCTGGATATTGATTTGCATTCATATAGGGCTTCTGTAGCATGGTGCTTGCCTAGGAGTAAGGAACTTGAAGACCAATTAATTTTCTTCCACTTATAGTCCCTCTTGTGTTTTGGTGGTGATGAGAGATAAGCTATAGTTGGAAGAAGCGACAGAGAATGAGAGAGGGTGATTGTTAAAGGCAGGATGGATATTTCCAGTCTATAGTTTTTTATTTATCAGTAGAGTTATGGTCTATTAGTATTACTGGATATGGAGGAAACTGAGACTTGTTGGGGGGAGGGGGATCACTGATTTAAGAAACTCTGGTTTTCCTAAGATCACTGCTAGTACTATTATTAGTAGTAGAAGCAAACCAGGCAGGGAGGGAGAAATAGGGAGATGGGGAAAATGGACCAGGGTGTGTATGTTCAGAACTGTTGGAGAGATTTAAGTACCTTATGCATTCACTGGGTTCTGAACAGCTGATTGTTGTGATGACCTCCGTATTTTGGAGACATCTTGACTAAGCTTGACAAAAAGAGTTCCCTACTAGTAATAGTCTATTTAGCATGAAAGTCAGATTCCCCTGCATTAAAAACATTGTAAAATAAGTTTCCTTATAGCTGTGTTCTATAACATCCACACTCACTAAGCAGGAAAGCAAATTTCCTGTCTAATGTTTAATTGACCAGTCTATTGTGTTGTAAACAATAATTGAAACCGGGCTAAATTGTGAAGATACCATGGCAATTGCTTTGTCTACTGCTTATTATTACATAGTACAAGTTAGGCTCTTTGGATAAAATTGACTTTTCCATCTGTATTTTATTTATATTATTGATCATTCACTTAAAATTTTGCCTAGATGTCCAATTGGGTTTATTTAGCTCCACCTGAGGTAAATAATTATTCTGATTATCATAATCACAAGGCTTTCTCATTTAGGTTGTGCCCACACTCTGATTGGAGAAACTTTAAAATCCCAGACATGGGACTACAAGCCATGTTAACATCTGAAAATTCCTGTTTTTGGCACCTTTTCATTTGATTCTTCTTGAATACCCAAATTGAGAAAAGGCCACTGTCCTGGATCTTGTCTGCCTTTATGATTTTGTAATTTTTTCCAACAATGCCATCTGGACTACTTTATTATCCAGTTTTCTTTGCGGGATGTATCAGCACACCGTCTGGTGCTTTGTAATGTCATCTCCCAGCCAGAAAATCAAATTTCTCCAACATCCTTTTCCCAGCTTGTGTCTTCTTGTTGTCAGATATTAAAACTGGAAAGATACTAAAGTTGGCAGAAGCCCTGAACATTTCCTTTAGCACTACCATCAAATCTTAACTTCCTGGCTCCTGTTGTAGCCAGGTGCTACCCCCTAAGAATCCGTTTTTTGTGACTTAATCAGTATGTGCAATGCAAATCCAGATACCGAAAAGGTATTGGAAAAGTCTCACTGGATGAAATAAAACTAAAACTAACTTTAATCAGTATATTGAACATCTATTATCAATCAATAGCTTACCAATAAAGGAGAACATTTGTAGCTCAGGACTGAAATCAGGGGGGTCCTTGATGCTCTCTGAGCTTGGTTGCTTTCTTGCAGACACTTCATTACCTAAACTAGGTAACTAGTGTTATTCTTGGTTATATATTTTTACTTGATTAGAATGGTTTCTTCTTCTCCTGTTATTCTTATGGTTCCTTATATTTCTTTATTGTTTACTATATCATCAGTATAATTTTTTGGGGATCCTTAATTTTACATTGCCGGATTTAGTATTACATTTATATAAATTGCACACAGGTATAGGCCTCCATCTCTCTTTTAGATGATGCAGTGTAACCCAATCTCAATCAATCAATTGATTTTTTTTAACCACCAGTCATTATAAATAGCAGTATAACACATTCTGTTAGATTGCTTTGCAGGTGTTTTGGCTTGGATGTCATTGCACACCTTAAATATGGGTAGGACATGTTGCTTCTGTTGCTATTATTGTTTTCCTGATCATCCTGTAGCCCAGGGCGGGTTGCCTGTTCTTTGCGCTACTGGTGCACTGCACGCGCATCACCATGTTTCGGCGCGTGCACGCTCGCTATGTGCATGCGCCCCCTTGCACGATTTTGCTTCCTGTGCATGCGCGGAAGCAAAATCTCATGAGGGGACACAGGTGCGCACATAATTTTGGCGCTTTTTTTGCTTCCATACATGCGCGGAAGCAAAAAATCACCGAAATCTTACGCGCACGTGCGTCCCCTCGCAAGATTTTGCTTCCGCGCATGCACAGGAAGCAAAATCAGCCCAAAAATTCCCCCCAAAAAAGATGGTGACGTGCAACAGACCGGGAAAGACGGTACTGGAGCTGTCGCACGCAAATATCGCCATCTGCTGACCGCTACTGGTGTGGTAGAGTTGACCGCACCGGTAGGACCCACCACTGCTGTAGCCATGAGTTTATAAAATTGATTATTTTCATTCCTGGACTAAGGTAGCAGTTTGTCAGTTATACACTACTTTCTGCCTTTATTCAATCCAAAAGATGTCTGTTAGGACACTTTGTGATGTTTCTGTCTTCTGTCAAATTTCTCTTTTGGCAATACTTCTCTATAGACTTCCAATCTAGTCACATTATCATTTTCCAAGCTCCCCCTATAGATACTGTATTCTTCATTATCCTCATTATCCTTCATTCTCATTATATGCTTCACCAAGTAACCTGATCTAGTTTGTTCCATTTACTAGAATAACATTTTGTCTTTGGGTGTTTATGTCTCTGGTTCTTGTTTTGTGAAGTCAACTGCCTTTGACCCTTCAATTAAAGTCTAAATTAATGCAATTCATAAAGGAGCTAAAATAGCTTTAGGTCTTGCTTTAATGGAAGGACTATTTCTTTGGTCTGATGAGTTAAGAACATCAGTGATGTCCTTATACTTTGTCAGTTCATAGAAGCTAGTGGAAATTGAACATTTCTAAATGATGTCCATATGCATATATGTGCATAATTAAAAATTAAGATTCTTATATTACCTATTACCCCAATTACCTTATATTATCTTGTCTAGTTGAGTTGATTGTTCCAGATTTTAGATTTTGAAAGTAGATTTATTGTTTATCGTTTCATTGAAAATTAATTGCATTTTAATTTTTAATATTATATTAATTTATTTTGTATATTATATATTCATTTTACATATTTTTAACACAATTATTTGCATGAAATACTAGTAATACTATGGCAAAAAAATGAAGCAGAAAGGCACTCTTCTTATCAATACCAAACTGGAAAACATTATTTTTTTCCTATGTTAGTAAAAATAGGGAATAAAAATTTCAGTGCATTGTTTTGATTTATATCCTCAACATTAACTCCATTAGATTTAATTCTGTAAGAAATCAGTAATTTTGGAACAGTAGCACTTTCCTGCAGAGCTGTTTTTCAAAAGTGAAGTTTTACTAGACTGCATATAATTAGCAATGACTATGGCTAGCAATGTTGCACCTCATATTCAAATGAACAAAGAAATAGCAGGTAAGAAGAAAATGTATTATAACTGAAGGGCAAAACTGTTACTATAATTGAATGCCAACGACAAAATGAGAATGCATAATGGTAACTGCTGGAATAATGAAGCAACAATAGCAAAACACAGGTTATTCCACATTCTTTTGTTGTTAACGATGATAATAGAGTTTTGTTTAGAAATAAAATGAAGGTAGTTGCAAATGATATAATTTACAGCACAATCAAAGAGTTTGTATCAGTAACACTGTCATGAATATATAGCACATTGTTAAGAGCGATAGTATATATTGGTCAAACAAGACATTGGTTTTAAAAGATCTATTCAGAAAATATTATTATTGAAGTAAATGGATGATTTCTACAGTCAAGTGCTTTCTTGTGGACATGTGTTTCTTGTCTGAAAAACAGAAAGATGACTTAAAAGTGATTTTTTTAAAAAGAATTTGGAATAATGGGTGAGGACAGAATCAGGTAAAATAGACTTGTTGGATGGAACTTGGATTGGGTCTTTAAAGAATTACAGTAACCAGGACTTTTGCTGTGGTTTGTTTTGTTTTGTGATTGGAGCCAGATTTTTGAGTTTCCGTGACTGTCTGAATTAATCCCTACTGTTTTCCTGTCAAGGTTTTTGGAAGTGGATTGACATTGCCTTCTTCCTAGGGAGGAGAGAGCGTGATCGGCCCATAGTCACCCAGCTGATTTTGTGCCCAAGGCACAACTAAAACTCATGGTCTCCCAGTTTCTAGACTGATGCCTTAACCACTGCACCAAATTTTGCTATAGTACTTAAACAATATGTATAGTATATCAAAATATAAGTGTCCAGAGCAGTGATGGCGAACCTATGGCATGCGTGCCACAGGTGGCACGCAGAGCCATATCTGAGGGCACGCGAGGCATTGCCCTATGTCAGCTCCAGCATGCATGTGCGTGCTGACCAGCTGATTTTTGGCCTTCCTTTTGGCCATTTTTCGCCGTCTCCAGGGTTCAGGAAAGCCTCCTGAAACCTGGGGACGGCGAAAAATGGCCAAACGGGCCTATTGGAAATCCGGAGGCTTCAGCGAGGCCTGTACGCATGCGTGGGGGTGGTAGCACAGGGGTTGTGCATATGTGGGGGGGACAGCATTGCATTATGGATGTGGGCACGCCCGCACCCGCTATCGTGCACGCACACACCCTTTTGGCACCCAAGCCAAAAAAGGTTCGCCATCACTGGTCTAGAGGAAAGCTGTTCCAGAGTAGAATTCTGCTCCACAGAATTTACTAAAGCCTTTGAGATGGGAAAAATTAAAATTGAAGAGGGTATTGTAAATTGAACAGTGATAACATAGTAGCACAAACATTGTCATAATAACAGCAATTGAATAGTGCATAGTGTATACTATACTAGACAGTATAGTAATAGAATAGAATATAAAAAGCACTCACATAACACTTTTATATATTTGTTTTTACAAAATAAAACATATCCCCAACTCTCATAGGAAGATCTAAATAAACCATTTGTCTGGGATCCAAGGCTCTTAGAGCCTGGGTCAACCTAACTGGGTAAGATTAAAAAGACAATATTCCACTGAAATAAAATGGGCTATAAAAATACTACTCTAGTGCAGGAATTCTCAGTTAATGCACCCTGGATTTAAACTCACCATTCTTTTAACTATGTAATATTAGCCTTAGCTACTGAATGAAAATATTCCTGAAAGCTGCATGCCCCACAATAAGTGTGCCTGTTATCTTCTCTTCTCCGTGCCCATATTTTTTACTTTGGCTGGCCAACAAACCACTTTTCCATGCACACTGAAACTGAGTTGCAAATATTTCTGGGTCATATTAGGTAACAAATGCTAGATATATAGGTCATTTTATAGTATTTAATATATATTTTAATACATTCTCCTAGTGACAGTCCCATGGCCAGGTTGAAATAATAACTAAAAAGGAGCCTTGTTTGTTTTTATTTATTTAATTTATTTGCTGCCCATCTCACCAAAAGGTGAGACAAGACTTAATCTCATTTAAGCTAAAAAGACTACTTGCAACTATTCATTAGCAGAAGAAGCAACAAACAGAACTTGGGACCCATATTATTCAGAAAAATGTTTACAAATAACAAAATAACTTTATTTTTAGTCTACCAATAGAAGTACAGGGTTATTCAAAAAGAATGAACCGATTTCATGACGCATTGCTTCAGTTCTCAAGCATCATCATGTAATGAGTCAGTGACCATTTGAAAGAGGAGTTATCTAAGTTTTGAATGGCTGCCACAGGGGCAATGTAGTCGCATCGTTCTTCCAGCAATGTTCAGTTGTTTGTTTACCCTTGGAATGACGAGTCCTCAGGAAAAGACGTTCTGCGTTCTCGAGTTCGCAAAAACAAATTCGGTTGTCAAGGTGCAGCGTGCTTTTTGAAGGCACATAATCATGTGTGATTTTTTTCTTGTGGGGATAGGTAAAAGATTGCGTTTATGTTGCACTACTACCCACTAACCTCGATGACCTTAAACATCGAATAACAACAGCAATCAACTCAGTGGATTTTGATATGCTGATACATGCCTGGGAGGAATTTTCTTATCACATTGATGTTGCCCGTGTGGCAGGTGGTGGCCACATTGAACGCTTGTAAGACAGGAAATGAAAGTTGATTGTGAGTAGAATACTTGTGACTTGCTGGAGTTTTGTATTACTTTTCCTTAACAAAATATTGCGTCATGACATTGGTTCATTCTTTTTGAATAACCTTGTATATCAAATACGTCTCACATCAACAATCACTATAGCAGAGTTCCCCAACCTTTTCAGTTTTGGGGACCAGCAGGGGAGAGGGGATGGCTCCCCCCCACATGCAGTGGACAAGCAGGTCCAGGCACAACTCTGTTTGCATGAGTGGTAGGCACGTGTGCCTGCTGCTTGCACAAATGGAGCGCGCTTACCATCTGCTCGCACAAATGGAGATGCACGTGCTTGCCTGCCTGCCACTTTTGCAGCCCAGTTCCAAAAGGCTCAAGGCCCAGTAATGGGTCGCAGCCTAGGGTTTGGGGACCCCTGGACTATAGAATCTTAGCAGTAGGAAAACCTGCCTTCAAAGAAAAAACAAGGAAGTCCAGTTGCCTCCTGAAAAAAACCACCTTTGGGACAACTGTGACCTGGATGACTGAGAATCTCCACATATCATATTTTTCGGACTATAAGACGCACCGGAGTATAAGACGCACCTTAGTTTTTGGGGAGGAAAATAAGAAAAAAGCTGATTGGAGGGTGGATGGCCTCCCTGAATACCCTCAATCAGCTGTTCCCAGAGGTGAACTTTAGCAACAGGTTCATTGGTTGTGAGCTCTGTGCCTTGCTTTTCCAGCCTGTGAAATCTCCATTTCAGAGGCATTTTTCCAGCCTGTGAAACCTCCGTTTCAGAGGCTTTTTTTCAGCCTGTGAAACCTCCGTTGTAGCCCCGCCCAGCCTCTCAAACGGAGGTTTCAGAGGTGCATCTTATACTCCGAAAAAGGTGCATCTTATACTCCAAAAAATACGGTAGCTGTAGGGAAAGTTAGTCTTTGCATTTGCTCTATGGTTTCAACTTCAGTCGCAAATTCAAAGCACAAATTTTAATGTGTCAATATAAACTCCTTTATTAACACACCCAGCTCTATATCTGAATCAGGCAGTCTTCAACTTAATAAAGTTGAGACAAAAATCTATGAAGCTGATATCAATAACATTTGATATATAGACAAAATTCTGGCTGCATAAACTTTAGCTTGCTGCATGGGAACAAAGCAATATTAAAGAATAAAATAAAGGCACAAAGCCTTTAATAATATGTTGCCCATTGTATAATCTTTATTAAAGCAAAACTGAAAGTGACTCAAAATTTCAGGTCACTTGATTGGTTTCATTGTCACTGATATGAAGGTATTATTTAAAGATCTAAAAGTAAAATCCAATAACAAAACTGAAAAAAAAAAGATAAAACCCTAGGACCTCTAATACGGGGAGCTGCAATCAAATAATGGATGACTTTTCCTGCACTAAGTATCAGAATTATATTAAATTTTATAATAGTCTCCCTTTATTTTCATTGATCAGCAACAAATGTTACACACACACACACACACACACACACACACACACACACACACACACACACACACACACACACACACACACACACACACACACACACACACACACACACACACACACACACATATATATATATATATATATATATATATATATATATATATATATATATATATATATATATATATTCCTGATACTTAGTGCAGGAAAAGTCATCCATTATTTGATTGCAGTTTGATTGCAGATATTGCAGATTGCAGATATTGCAGATTGCAGCTTGATTGCTGATATATATACTGTATATATCTGATCAGCACTCAAAATAATAGCCTAGACTAGAGCATGAATGCAACAGAGTGCCATGTTGTTAAATAAGCATCCAATTAGAGCTGCAATCCTACATGTTCAATGCTTTGAAATGGTATTTTATCTTAGCATTTTCCCTGTAGAGTAGCAATAGAAGGCAGTTGAAACCTCATGAACCATACATTTCACACTTGGATATGAAAGCTCGACTGCTTTTCTCTGCATGTGTAAAATCTGAATACAAAATAATTAAAGTCCTTTGAAAGACCATGTAGGGTCATCTAAAGCAGGGGTCACCAACCTTTCGGACCTCAGGGACCACTAAATTCATAATTTTAAATTCCGCAGACCACTAATATGATCTGCCTAATGACCAGCTGGCTGGGCGTGGCTAGGTGGTCATGTGATTGGGTGGGCATGGCCAACTCAATGTCACTCACGTCAAGGGGCGCCTCACCAGCCTCTACTCTCCCCTCCCACCCACTCCTCTCCTGCCCGCCCAGGCTCCTTAGGGCCCCAACAGGAAACAGTTGTTGGAGCTAAGCAGCCACCATGAGAAAGTTGGCAAAACAGCTGACTCAGTTCAAATTGGATCTGACCGAGAAGGAGGCTCAGCAGAAGCACCTCACTGAGGACTACAAGCATAGGCTTTCCAAGCAGAGGGAAGACCTGCAGGAGTGCAAGGCCAGGTACCGGCGCCTGGAGGCTCAGCGGGCTGAGATGGTCAGCCAGTTCCAGCACATGATACAGTCCAACTGAAACAAGGCCCTCTGGCTCTCACACCAGCAGCACTTCCCTCCAGCCTTCACCCAAAGCCCCTCACCAGGAGGCTGAAGCAGACCCCAAGTCAAAATTTCTGCCCACCTCAAACCCACACAAAAAGACCCTGAAGGGGGAGACTCTCTGCAGCAACACAAATATTCATTGCACGTATCTGGCCCAGAGGCCGTAGTTTGAGGACCCCTGATTTAGTGCAATATAAAAAATCCAAATATTTTTTCTGTGGACCACCAAAATTTTCTCGCGGACCACCAGTGGTCCACGGACCAGCAGTTGGTGACCGCTGATCTAAAGCATGAAAAAAAAATGGAATACTCACGTGGATAATCTTTTGGATGTGATTTCTCTGACCAGTTTCCATAAAAGGTAAGCCTGTATTTAGCAGTTCCACAGGCGCAGCAGTCTATGATTGGCTTATCTGTCACACCCTCCATGGCGGAGTCTAATAAGAAATAATAATATGAAACATTATTATTATTTTATAATAAAATATAAATAAAATAAATAAAATTTAAAATAAAATAAACATAATATGTAACTGTAAAAGGGTTGTGTTGTGTACCCTAACAAGATATCAGGCAATAGATTTTGTGCCAATTCAAAGACAATAAGCATATCTGTGAAGGGATTTCATTAAATGAAACAGAATTAGCACCATATATAGTGCAAAGATTGCCTTAAGTCCCTTCTGCCTGTCAGAAATCCCCAAGGATGATAGTAGATAGATCCTGGAATAGGTATGTGCATAGCAACTTCCCAGGATCCAGATATTTCATATGTTTCTTCTTTGCATGTGTACCTAGGACCTGTATACTATAATAGTTTCTATGTCTATGTGTCAACATTCCAACTGATGAACCCAACCAAAGCAAGCACGGCTGAGATGATCCAATCTCTTAATGCAAAACTTCATTGAGTACATCGTATCGGCAAAGATGAGGGCAAAACCAGATCCACGGTAACTATTTCCCGCGCAAACCATATAGTTAAAATTCAGGTCTTCCCTCCTCACTTTAGACCAGGTCACATTGTCCAATGAAGATTTCTGATATTGTTGTGAGAAAGGTTTTTTTTTCCTCTGGTAAACACCTGCTGAAATGTCCTTGGTTCCCATGGCTGGCATCTTGATGTCGGGAGCTTAGTTCTATCTCCCCCTTCCCTCCCCCAATAGTTTGTTGGCAAGCTGAGAAGCAATAATGGTTGCAACAGCAAAAACTCCATTTGAAGCTTAACACCATGTTCTATTGCTTACTTACACCTGCTATTTACTTTATCTTGTCAACACAAAATGGGGCAAGGATATTTCTGTAGCACATAACTCTATACTCCATTCTTTCAGGGCGTATTACAAACAAGTGATATTATGTAGGCATGCCAAAGTGTGTCCATGCCTACTAATGCTACCACATTAGGACCAGTCCAATAACCCAAATAAGAAGTATGAGTGATCATTTGGTTCTTTTTCTGAATGAACTTCCCTAGGAGATAATTTCACATTTCATTACTGGAAGGTTAAACATTCAGCAGTGGCTAAGCGCATACAGGATAGGTTCAATATTGAAATAAAACTGTGTATTTTAAGAAAGTGTATTTTATTGCCAAAAGTAAAGCCACATATTAATATGATATGTTTTCCTCACATAGTTTAATTCTAGAATTTCAATTTTGCTCAAAACAACAACAACAACTAGTAACACAAATCTTTCATAATCACTTAGGAAAACGAAGTGTTACTTATTCTAATTCAACTTTATGAAGTCACCAAACTTTGATGGACTGCAAAATGTTGAAATTCTAGAACTTGGCAAATACATTTTTAAGAGCCAATATATCATTCTCTTTCTGTGTAAAATACAGCCCTAGATATTTGTAAATCTCAGCTGACTGCACATGTAACCTTGAGTGCCAGGGTACATTTGTGATCGTGAACTAAGTTGGACCTAGAGATGGCCTTTTATTTATAAATGACTTCAGTTCAGCTGAAATTATGTCTGATGGGAGTCAGAAGCGACAGAGGTTACCTGTCATTTTTCAAAGGTTATTTGCATTCTTCATTTGTTGCTTCTTTCTCGACCTTCTGATTCCCACTCCCCTTTTTGAAATGACCCTACCTACGTGTGAAAAGGCCTGAAACATAGTTCCATAAAATACCAAATATACTGCATGTACAGGGGGAAGAGATTGACAAGAAAATATTATATTGTAGAATGCTACGGTATCTCTAATATCGATTCTGCTTGTTTTTTCTCCCACATTATGATGGCCCCACCTTAAATTATTGGAGAACATTGAAACATCTAATTTGGGCAAAGATGTGTCTCAAATCTCTTCTTCTATTGATGTTTATGTTTTGATAGTACAGATAAATTTTCCTAGGTATACTTCTAAACAACAATTCTTCATATAGAAATAGAAGTCTCAGAGAAAGACAATATCATGTCCAATTGTCATTTTATGAAAATTCTGCTCACTGCCACAGCACTCTACGGTAGTGATATTACAGGTAGAACATAGTGCCATGTAACATAAGAAAATGTTTCATACATACACTAATACTTCACTTTTAAATAAAAATAAAAACACGCCGTAAGAAAGAGTTTCAAAACATGTTGAGAGGTAGAATGTTTTCCTTCTTTTAGAAACAAATGAGATGCAATTCAGATTCTTGACAAATTGTTTTGGCTTTTAATGCTTCCTTTGACTTTTCTGCATTCAAGACCACAAAACAGACATCTCCATTTCATTTATGTAACTTGCTCCACTGACGTTCCTGAGCACATTCACCCTTTATGACATAAAGAGCTGCTTCAAAATGAAAGCAATCTGCATTACTAAATAGACTCAGAGAGTGAGATAGCCTGATGAGTGTCAGATATGTCATGTTCTATTAAATTCAGTTAAGCATCTTAGAGCACATACTTCAGGATATTTCAGGAAGAGTATAAAAGTCAAGGCCAAATTATGCTAATCCAGGATTCTTGGGTCAAAAGGAAAAAGACGAAGGCCATCTGCCTTGGTATCCCTTTAAAAATGACTATTATTGAAAGAATAAACAGCCACAAATAAAATGAATTGCAGTGATAATTTCCTCTGCAGGGCTGCATAAAGGAATCACTAGTCTTGTGGAAGAAGATCCAGAAAGCATTTTCTGGAAGGCTTCAGCATAAAAATTATGCATTTTGAATGTAATCTCAAAAGAAATTAAACATCTGCAGAACATGCATTTTACAATCCTTCTGAGAAAAGTGTTCAGGCAAATGAAAATGTGGGAGATACTATATGACCAGGGTATTGTTGTAAAGTTGAATGACCTGTCTAGTTTGCTTCTGTTAAGGAAAACGGGAGGAGGGGGAATTACCTCTTCTCTTCTGACAAAATATTTTAGGTTAGTTGTGTGAAAGTGGCATGAGTCGTCTGCGTGAATCAACTTGCATGTCATCATGGTGGCAATTGCAAAAAAAAGCTACTTTGCATTATTTCTTCACCTGAGAGATGAAAGGAAGATGAGTAGATATGACTTCCTATATGCCACTGGCTTCTCTCAGTAGGCACATTACTCTGGCAGGAGTAGCTTCTTCTAAGAATGTAGTTTTTATTGTTTAAAGTCTGACGTGTGTACCATCTCTATAAGGTAGAGTAGACTATAGTACTTCATTGGAACAGAAATTTCCAAACAATGATTGTGTTTCCTTTCCTCCCCCTTTTTAGTTTCATGACAATTAGGGGTCCCCTCTCTCTCTGAGTGTGTGTGTGTGTGTGTGTGTGTGTGTGTGTGTGTGTGTGTGTGTGTGTGTGTGTGCTGTCTGAGACATATTTGCAAACAATTTTTTTGGCCTGGGTTCAGGTTTCCTTTATCTGATCATTGCCTCGGTAGTGGATCTTCCCTCTGTCCTTCAAGGCCAGCTTGTTTATTGACTACAGTGTGTGTGTGTTATCACACACACTTGGTTTACTTGGGGGGGCGTATCTGTATAACCTTTGTTACTACAATCAGGAAGCTCAAACTGCCCAAGGAGCTGCTGATACAGTTCTACAGAGGAATTATTGAGTCTGCCATCTGCACCTCTATAACTGTCTGGTTTGGTTCTCCAACCCAACAAGACAGACACAGACTTCAGAGGATAATCAGAACTGCAGAAAAAACAATTACTGCCAACCTGCCTTCCATTGAGGACCTGTATACTGAATGAGTCAAAAAGAGGGCTGTGAAAATATTTACAGACCCCTCACATCCTGGACACAAACTGTTTCAACTCCTACCTTCAAAAAGACGCTATAGAGCACTGCACACCAGAACAACTAGACACAAGAAGAGTTTTTTCCTGAACGCCATCACTCTGCTAAACAAATAATTCCCTCAACATTGTCAAACTATTTACTAAGTCTGCACTACTATTAATCTTCTCATCGTTCCCATCACCCATCTCCTCCCACTAATGACTGTATGACTGTAAATTTGTTGCTTGTATCCTTAAAATTTACATTGACTGGTTCCTAATATGATTTGATTTTGATTGCTTATTTGTACCCGGACTATCATTAAGTGTTGTGCCTTATGATTCTTGACCAACATATTTTTTCTTTTATGTACACTGAGAGCATATGCACCAAGAAAAATTCCTTGTGTGTCCAATCACACTTGGCCAATAAAACATTATATTCTATTCTACTACAATTTGAGAATGTAGTCCCTTTCCCAAATATATAAATTAGCAGTTCTCCACATGCTCTTCTGTAGTAGTGGAAAAAGTCAAATGTTCAGAACATCAATTTTGTTTGTAACAATGTAACTTTGTTTCAGCAGGCCTAAACATATATTGTTCTTTTCTATATTTCTATCCAATCAGTAAACAAACTTTAGTATATGGGCTTGAGTGTTTTTGTTGCTTCATTCTAAATACCATAAAATTCTTTCTGTTGATACCTAGACTTTTCCAAGACTACAATCCTGGTCAGACTTCCCAGTGCATACATAGAGCAAGAGTTATAGTCTGGGGAAATTTCAGAAAAAAATTAGGAAATAATATTATGAAAAACAAGAAAGACCTACATAGAAAAGCACCTAAATTTACTTGTTTACAAATTTAAACTACAGATGAAGTCCTAGTTAAGACCACTATAAATTCTGAAAGAAAATTCATTTGTAACTTAAATGAATGAAACATAACATTTGCAAATAAACAAGTTCAAAAGGTAATTTTGAGGATGCAGTTAATTTAGAAAGTAGTAGAAATTTGTCAACACATATCAAATCTGATAGATGTTTTGCACTGAAATAAATATGACTGAAAACTATTTAAATTCAGCTGGCGTGTGCTCCCAACTAAAAGAGAGAAATTTTGTGGGCAAATCATATTCATCAGAGAGTGAGAAGAATGGAAACAGAAAAGGAATATTCACCATACCTTGCTCACACAACCTCTTGGTGAGAGATCCTTCATCTTGAAAATAAATAATTCGCTTTTGTACAATACTTGCTCTGTTTGGAAAGAGAAAAATATAGCATTTATAAAAAGCATTCAATAATTAAGTTATTAAAAGTAACATGTGCAGGAAGTAACATTATTTTCATTATATTATATCAATAGTTTAAATCTAAGTAAGCCGATTTGGAGATAAGAATTAAAATACCCTATTTTTTGGAGTATAAGATGCACCTTCCCCCCCCAAAAGAGGGTGCACCTTCCCCCCCTAAAAGAGGTGTCATACTCCGAATGTAGCTTTTTCAAAGCTTTTTTTCCAGCCCTAATGAGGTGCTAACGATCTTCCCAGCTTGCAGGATTTTTTCATTGCTACTCCCTCCGAAGAAATTTTTTTCCAGCCCTAAGTCTTTGCAGGCTTGTTTTCATTGCTACTCCCTCTGAAGATTTTTTTCAGCCCTAACCAGGGGATAAAATAATGTGCTGAAGCTGACCAGACTAAGGACGCTAGCCAGATGAATACCTGGTAGGCAGATTTTTTCCTCTATTTTCCTCCCCAAAAACTAAGGTGCGTCTTATACTCCAAAAAATATGGTAAGCGGGTGTGTGTGTGTTTAAAACTATTCCTATCCCACCCCTTTCTCACTTTCAGTAACTCAAATTGTACATGGATGATTAAAAACTCTATGGACTATGGAGCCATGAACCCAATGTTCTCTTTCCTTTCTCCTTCTTGTTGATATGGTACAACACTCCAGATATTTATTAAGAAACATAATGTCTCATCTTATTTAGCATCCTCCATCTCATTTGTAAGAAAGAGAAATATCACAATATTATAATAAGTCACAAGTGAGATAAGCAAATAATTAGACCACAGTAATTCCCAGTCCATTATATGGCAGGGGGAAGGGCATTATAGTTCCAACTCAAATGTCATTTTCTGCTCTTGTTTCTCATCGATAAATGTTACTAACTCTGGAAGGGTGTATTCCAAATCCTCCTTGGTGGTACAAATTTCACGTTATTGGACATGTTTCACTCTAAATCCAATGATAAAGAGGACATATAAAAATTTGAATACCTGAGTGATAAATAATCAAAATTCTACAAGGTCTTTCATCATGTGAATAAAGTTGATATAAGACATAGTTATAGAGCAGGAAGCCCTTATATTAAATCTCTTCTCTATCATGAATACTCTGGGGATCTTATTAAAGCTACTCTATTGTCTTTCTATATTTATGCATGTGCTTATTTTTATTCTGATTACAATTTGCACCCACCTCTGCTAAAATCTGCCATAATTCTAAGAGCAATGACACCATTTATTTAAACCATAGAACAGGGGTGGCCAAACTATGGTTTTTTGAGGACCTGTGGACTTCAACTCCCAGAATTCCTGAGCCAGCCATGCATGCATGCATGGCTGGCTCAGGAATTCTGGGAGTTGAAGTCCACAGGTCCTCAAAGAACCATAGTTTGGCCACCCCTGCCATAGAATGTATTAACGTTTGTTGCAAAATCAATTTCCAGAAGCACACACAGATGACTGATTCAGCTGGATTCAATGACTTCTTTATAAACATAATAACAGATGAATTTACAATACCATTAGGAGAGTTCTTCCTCCATGTAGCAACAGTTAAAAGTAAAACACAAGCAGCTTCTAGTTCAAAGTTCAGAGAGGACAGAGAGCACAGAGTGGACAAGAGAGCAGAGTGGAGAGAGGACTGGAGCCACACCCAGCCTTAAGGTAAAGCTTCCAGTTTCGATTCTCTGCACAGACTCAGAAGTGGTTAGCGCCCATTGGCTGACTTAGTTGCTATGCCTATTCATTGGCTTACCTTGTTACCATTGGCTCTCCCAGTTCATGGATATTCTAACAAAATGTCTACAGTTTCAAGCATGATACTTTTAAGTAGTATTTAAGATTCCCATCTTACCAGTACAGTCATGAAAGAACTAGAGAAGTACTATAGATGCAAGAGTATTTCTGTCTGCTTAAAGAATGACTTCCTTAAGCATAACTGTGATGGAATTCTTCCAGCTCCAAAAAGGATTGAAGGACCCTTTACGGAAAGCTGACAGGAATTAAGGAGAGCCACAGTGAGAAGAAAAAGACCATATGAATAAATGTCTGCTCAAAAAGTGGTTTTTTCATTCTCAGAAGCTGCTTTTTTGTAAAGCCCAGAAAGTTTTGAGATTATGCATGCAGTATTTTTGAAATACCAGGCACTCTTTTGTAAAGTTTACAAAGTCTTGTACAGCCACAAAAATGGAACAAGGTTAAGCACAAAGCCAGATTTCTGAAAGCCTCTTCTTCTTGGTCTTTGATGTTTAGAGTTTTTATGGACATCAATGCACTTTCTTCTGTATTGGAAATTCCAAAATCCACGTTTTGATCTAGCAGCCACCAAAAATACAATAAGGCATCTTTTCTTTAAAAAAAATATACTCTCAGAGCAAATCAGTTTCTTTTAAATGATATTTAAATATTAAATACTAATATTTCTTTTAAAGCTGTCATGATAAATGTCCATTTCTATCTGTGGGTATCAGTAAGTATCATGGGGATGTATGTACACATCTGTAATTCACTTCTTTGAAAAAGTTTTCTTTGTTTTGTTCTAATTTCAACTTTCTTTTTTTAGCACTAGACAAAAAAGAGGTTCTCGGGGTCTGTTCTGTGCCTCAAGTAAAAAATGCCACTTATATCATTATAAAAAATATATATAAACAATTAAATACCATTTATTTGGAAACCAGAAATTTCAAAGAAAAAAGGAACCTCTTTATTTCCCCTTTATCATTTTGTTGCATTTGTGAATTTCATAGGCCATGAGATAACTGACATCTTGCTATAAATCTCAAACCTGTGGCTGTGAAAAACACTTCATACAGTATGATAGTGTAGAAACTGCGTTTGGTATTGTGCTTTCTTTTTCATTTTTTGTGTGCTTTCATTTGCCTCTTTCCTGCTTTTTTCAGTATCTCAAATCTTCAAATTTACAATCACAAATAGCAACAAGAATAATCATAACAGTACAACTAAAGGGAAAAGTATAAAAGTCTAGGGTATACAACAAGGGTCTATTTGTGCCAGGTAATGAGAGTAGTATATATAATATTGGGTGTAATGGCCCAGGAACACAAAAATGAGCTTAGAAGATCCACAGAGGCATCATTTTGCAAGATAAAAATGAGAAATCCTAACATTTAGTTATGTAGCTTGTAAAACGGTGGCTCCAGATATACATAAAAATAAGCCTATAAAGCTAACAGGTCTGGGTTGTAAAATCTTAGATGAACCCTAGATGGTAACAGAGAGTTTTCTATATGCTTCTACTTCTATCTAGAGGTCATTTGAATTTTTGCACACCAGATCTAGAAGCCCTAATGAAAGAGCTTACTAGATGCGGTCCATTACTTTGACTGCATGGTTTTATAGGTCTATGCTAACTATGCTGAATAGTTAATTCTTTGCTATAACTATTTACAGACATCCAAATACAAGTAAAATATCTTGTTATACACATGTTTAAGTTTATGCCCACATGAGAAATAGCCTCATTAAATTCTGCATATTTGTTTGGAAGAGAAGATGTGTGACTAATAAGGTGGTTAGTTTTTATATTTAAAGGCTTTCTACTAAAAAAAAACATTGGAAAGCAGGGAAGGATATAGCCGAATAAAGAACACTGACAAAAAACATTAAACCAAAAGCTGTTGTTTTACCGTTTTCCATTTTTTAATGGATACAGAAGATCAGGAGTTAGCTCACCTGGAATTAATCAGATGCTGTCATCAGAGGATATTAAGGATAAAAATTATGGAATTTGGGATATGTTCCTCACAGGGGTAAATATGTTTGCTGGATAATGTTGCTGTTTACCGTTCATGGGCTCTAAAACATGACATGAAAGATGAAAAGCCAGTCATGTCATTTACCTATTTGGCCACTTTAGCATACTGGTTAGGTACTGCCCCATAAAATTCCTGGTTCAAATGATATTTTCTCACAAACTTGCCTAGTCATCCATAGGCAAGTTAGTCTCTTTCAGCCACTCTACATGGCTAGATGGATAGTTAGAAAATATACAGGGTAATTGAATCACACTATGGGAAGTACTGAAACTCTCAAGCACTACATAAATACCAGGAATTATTAATACTGGAAAGTGTTGTTTTCATTTGTTAGGATAATAATCCCAAGTGACCAAACATGGAGTGTTTAGTATGCTTCTTTGACACAATTAAGTATTAGATGTCCCCAATGCACTATCACTATCATAAAATGATAACATTAATAAGCCACTTAAAGTAATTATGAACATTCCAAACAGTTTTTCCCCTAAGCTATTTGATTAAGGGTTTGAATATTTATAAGATTTCTGCTCCTTTTGTGCTAACAAGATTTCAGTTCTTGCTTTATTAATTTGGGTTGGATCCCCCCCACCCACACAGTTCATTTAACTTCATCACGATAAACCATCTCACTTCATATATGTGTCATTTGATTTAAATCAGTTTGGTTTCTTTTAGACATCACTGTCAGGGTGTCACTGCAGTTAGTGGACCTAGGCTTTGATATGTACAGATGTCATTTTAAGGGCTGAGGCTGGCAACTAAAAGTCTTGGCCTTTAGATCTCTTAACCATTGTCAGATAATATTCTTGAGAATTACATATGAATCCAAGAAAGTGCAGAATATATCCCAGTAGGATATATTCTGCACTTTCTTGGATTCATATGTAATTCTCAAGAATATTGTCTGACAATGTTGAGAGATCTAAAGGCCAAGACTTAACATGTCCCTTTTTACATGTTTTTTAAAAGAGCTGTGGTGGCGCAGTGGTTAGAATATAGTACTGGAGGCTACTACTGCTGACTGCCAGCTGCCAGCAGTTTGGCAGTTCAAGTCTCACTGGCTCAAGATTGACTCAGCCTTCCATCCTTCCAAGGTCGGTAAAATGAGGACCCAGAATGATGGGGGCAATAAGCTGACTCTTTACAGAGCAGTGTAAACTGCTTAGAGAGGTCTGTGAAGCACTGTGAAGTGATATATAAGTCTAAGAGCTATTGCTATTGCTACATGTGTATGATATGTGCAATGGACATTAAAAAGGAAAGAGGTTTTAACTACCTCTTTGCTCTTGTTATTGAACCCCAGAGTTTAAATCTTAAGCCTTTCCCTCCCACTCTTTTTGACTCAATTAAAATTAGCTAATCATTTCTCAGTGCCTGGATTGCACCTGCTGTACATGATTTAGTCTAGACTGTGTAGTGCTAGTTGCCAGCATCGGCCCTTAAAATTACGTCTGCACATATCAAAGACTAGGTTCACTAACAGCAGTGACACATAAACTCTGTTTAGTATTTTCACAGTAGAACACACCATTGCCATGCTACTAGCACTGAATTTCTACAGGTTCCATCACACCCTCTAAGATAGGTATGCCTATAATACAAACTCCATCTTCAATATCTCCACATTCATGGTCTATAGAGGGTTAACATCTGTTCTGATACAATTCTAGATTGAATAATAAGTTCTTTGGAGGACTCCTCCGAGCCATTACTACCGACAAGCTGTTTAGTCAAAACTTTGATGAAGCACTACCTAGTATGCTTCCAAGCATATTCAAATGCCTCTCATTGCCAAGCTTGAGAAATTAAAAGCAATTTCTTAATTAAGCCATGAAAAGGTTGGGAAAAATGTATGCTGGATTTAAATATAAAGGATATAAAAAGGAGTTAATGTTTACAGAGAACAATCATCTGCTTGAAGTGGCTTCATTCTACTATATAGCACTATAATAGTTTTATTTTGTATCTATTCTAGGTAACTTTTGCCAATTTAGAATCAGGAAACCTGACATACTAAGCCAGGGGTAGGCAAAGTTGGCTCTTCTATGACTCATGGACTTCAACTCCCAGACTTTCTGAGCCAATCATGCTAGCTCAGGAATTCTGGGAGTTGAAGTCCATGAGTCATAGAAGAGCCAACTTTGCCTACCCCTGTACTAAGCAGTTAAAACAAAGGTCTTTCCTTTCCTTTCCTTTCCTTTCCTTTCCTTTCCTTTCCTTTCCTTTCCTTTCCTTTCCTTTCCTTTCCTTTCCCCTTTCCCCTTCCTTTGCTTTCCCATGTATAACAGGTGTAATCCCTCTGGAACATGCCTGTGATTTTGTTCTTGTTACCATTTGTATTTTAAATTTTACCTCCAAATAAAAGTCCATAGGGAAAAAGCTGAAAGGAACACCGAATTTCATAATTTTATACTTCCTAACTGGGGCAGTGCCAGAATTGCATGCTATGAGTCTGAATTCAAAGTATATATTTTCCAGAACATTTTTTTTTCATTTCTCTAATATCATAAGCTCAAAATACATTATATCTATAGAGGTTATGGTGATCAATGCTTCATGTATGATATACGTTGACATGAATGGTAGCAGAACTGCATCAATCCCCTTAAGTTGGTCCATTTTATAGCAGCGCATCAATTATCATAAGATAGTGTTCAAATATATGTGGAGGATTTCCCACATAAATGTTTTATTCCAAATGCTTTATATTTTTTCCTTTGAAATGCTTGTAGGTGATAGAAAAGTGGTAGAGGAATTTAGGAAAAAGGGAAGAACGAGAAAGAAACTCAAAGTAATCCTGCTGATATCCCCTTGAGAAAGACCAGGTTAAGCAACAGGCATGGCAGGGATTTCAGAAATGCTTTTTACTTCAGTAAGATTGAATAACAGAGATATGAAAGCCTGTCCAACTTTCTCTTTTATGTTAAAATCAAGATGGGGTTATTTTGAGTTTCTTTTCCATACTTTCCTCCTTCTCAGGTCTGTGTAATCTTTCCTACAAGCACTCCTCCTGTGAATGATTCATTCATTCTTTCTGTCCATTTCCAAGGCCAGCTCCAAATTCCTTTACAAAACTAGAGTATCTCTTTTAAGTAAATCAAATATCTACAGACCCCTCACATCTTGGACATAAATTGTTTCAACTTCTACCCTCAAAACGACGCTATAGGGCTTTGCGCACCAGAACAACTAGACACAAGGACAGTTTTCCCCCGAATGCCATCACTCTGCTAAACAAATAATTCCCACAACACTGTCAAATTAACTACTAAGTCTGTATTACTATTCTTCTTCTCATCCTTACTAGTACCTATCTCTTCCCACATGACTATATCCATGTTGCTTGTATCTTTACAACTTATATTGTTTTTATTGTTTCCTAGTATGATTTGATTGCTTATTAGTATCCCATGACTATCGCTATGTGTTGTATCTTGATGAATATATTTTATTTTTTCTTTATGTACACTGAAAGCATATACACCAAAGACAAATTCCTTGTGTGTCCAATCACACTTGGCCAATAAAGAATTCTATTCTATTCTATTCTATTCTATTCTATTCTATTCTATTCTATTCTATTCTATTCTATTCTATTCTATTCTATTCTATTCTATTCTATTCCTATTCCTATTCCTATTCCTATTCCTATTCCTATTCCTATTCTGTATATATTTTAAAATCCTGGGCCCCAAGGGATCTAATGTTCTCAACTATACTTATTCAGTTGTCTTCACAATATAAGAAATTTCCGTGGAAGAAAAGAGAACAGAAAGGAAGTAGGATTTTTAATTATTTTAAAGCACAATTTATTACAATATTAGCCCATTATTTATTCTGTAAAAGGAATGGGTGTGCTCTGAAAATGATTTGAAAGAAAAGTTTCACACTAAATGTACTGTAAATGAATTCTTTCTCTACTATTCATTAACACAGTCCTTTATTATGGCTTTTATGAGAGCCTTAAAAAAGATGTTCCTATTTCGAGACTTGCCCAAACTGACTCCATAACACCATGTTTTCTTTCAAGACCCATAGTCTTGCACTTGCCATCCAGAAGAATTTTATAACTATTCACAAAATTTGTAATTATAAAATTACAAATTTTATAACAACCCTATTATCTTTAATATATTTGCAAGGAGAGAGTACCTTTAATTCAGTGTGGATTCCTGGTGATTGCCCAGACAAATCCTTGAAGTTTCTTGGCAAGATTTTGGAAGTGGTTTTCCACGGCCTCCTTCCAAGGACTGAGAGGGAATGACTGGCCCAAGATCACTCAGCAGGTTTTATGCATAAGGCAGACTAGAACGGAAGTCTCCCCTGTGAGTTTTTAGCCTGGTGCCTTAACACTACATCAAACTGGCTTTTCTTTAATATGGTTTATTAAAACTGTAATATACTATTAAAGAAATGAGAAGACATTGCACTTGTTCCACACATATGGCCACATTTTCCTTTGTCATTACATAACACTACTTCCATGCTTGTGTGTGTGTGATCTTTATGTTCCTGCAATAATTTGATCTGCAGATACGCTAGCAATATTTACTTTTATTTATTGCTCAGCTATCTTACCTACTTGCTATCAAAATAATAAATAACTCCCTCTTCTGTTCATTTCCATATTACTTTATTCCATACTACTTTATTCAGGACTCTGACACAATGATCAGCCTTTCCTATCTTGAACCACCAGCCCCAGCCCTCCTTATTCCAAATCACATTTTCCCCCCATTGTGGCAAATGTTCCCTTAAGAACCAAATAAGTAATTTTAGCATGAATTACAAATCATGTGCCAAAGAACAAATTGCAAAGGAAAAGATAATAACTCCACTCTTTGAGATATAAACTATACCATTTATGGCAAATGATTGAATAAAAGACAGTATAGAGACATATTATATGCTTGGAAATTAGTTTCTGAGAAGCAGTTTTCTTGGCAATAAGTGATCATCTTCTCTCTCGGATGAAAAATGAAATGCATACTCCCTTTTCAAACACTTCACCTTGATCCTTCAAGTGAGCTAAGGATAACCAATCCCAAGAAGGCTGAAGCACTTTCCTAGACTATCTACTCCGTCTGAATCATTTATTTCAGTTTTGGACAAGCCTGGCCTTAATGTTATGTGAATCATGTAATGCTTCTTTAATGGAGGTTCTTCTCCTCACTGCCTCCCTCTGTTCCTCCAAAACTGCCTTAGTGATTTCCTAACTTAAAGAGATTAAAAGGGCATGCTGTGGGAGTTGTTTCTCACACTGATTGAAGGACTAGCGGTTACTAAACTAAGCAGATGGAAACTGCCTCCCTTTCATAAAAGAGAAGCCCATCCAACCTTTGCACAGAAAGAGCAGGAGAAAGTGGGCATGTGTTTTGCTGCCTTAATTGCTTGTACAGATGTACAGATGTCTCATTTGAAAGTAGAGCAATCAGTGGCATTCCTATAGTATAATTTTTGTTTCCTTTCCAATAAAGACTAATAATCAGAGTTCTTAGATTCTTGGATTAACTGTTTCTAGTTCTAAATGTTACACGTTTCTCAATCAGCAAATGTTACACCTCTGGTGTGAGAGTTGCACTGGCTACCGATATGCTTCTAAGTTCAGTTCAAGGTGCTGATTATGACCTATAAAGCCTTCACAACAAGGGATTGGGCTGTTGATGAATCTCTTCCTGATCACTTCACCTGATTATGGCTGTCCATCCCATAAAGTCCCATAAAGCCTGCTCTGGGCACCAACTATACTATCATGCACCTGCCCATTGAAATATCCCTCCCCCACAAATGAGCTTGGTCCTGATTCTATTGGCTTTTTAAAAAAATTTAAAGATGTGATTCTGCCTCTGGGCTTGGGGACCAATAGAGGGTGTTGCTGATTCTTTCCCTAATTCTCTGTTGAGATGGCCTTTGGTCAGATGATAGCAATAGCAATAGCACTTAGACTTATACACCGCTTCACAGTGCTTTACAGCCCTCTCTAAGCGGTTTACAGAGTCATCATATTGTCCCCAGCAATGTGGATGGAAGGCTGAGTCAACTTTGAGCCAGTGAGAATTGAACTGCCGAACTGCTGGCATTCGGCAGTCAGCAGAATTAGCCTGCAATACTGCATTCTGACCACTGCACCACCACGGTTCATGATGCTATAATCTGACAGCTATTGACAGTCTCTTCCATCGGCCTAGAATTTTTATCCAGATAATTCTTTAGTATGTTACAGTTATCCAGGTGATTATGTGTATTTGGATTATCTGGTATATTTTTTATTATCTACATGGATGGCACCAAATAAAGTTCCATTGCCCTTTCAGTAACAATATCAGTAGCTGCTAAGAAAGATATGACAGCTGTTTTTCCCTTTCTTTTTAATGTTTTGCTATTATACATTTGCTGCTGTTCAGGTTGTTCAATTTATTTATCTTTGGCTCTTAATTAGGCATTCGTACTGACTTTTGCATGACCTTGATTACAGGGAAAAGCATTTTAAACTCCTTTACACGTATGCTTTTTTTCTTCTCCATCCTTTGTCTGTGCCCTCTTTTTTTTAAAGTGATCTTTTTAAAAGATAAAAAGAGTAATAAAGAGAGTAAAGTTTTCTCTTAATAAAGAGAGTAAACTTTATTTCCTTTTCTTTTCCCCACAGGGATGATATAATACTAACAATGAGACTTTCCTGCTGATATAGCATATATATAAAGAATCCTGTTGCCATTCATATCAATCTGACCTCCAGTAATACTGAGGGACAGAGGCAAAAACCATCGGCAGGTGGTTAGCTAAAATATAAATACCTAAATACCCAATCAGAGCCCTTGGAAGACCTGTGTCAAATAACCCAAACCAAGGAGGCCACTAGATTGCCAGTTTAAGTAAATTGACATTTTGTATTATGTATCCTGCAGGTGTCAAGATGGCACCAATGCTTTCAATGCATAATACACTTCCACAGACAAATCCAAGCTAAACAGCCTGGGTATTTGCCTTTATTCCGTCCACTGAATGATTTCTGAGCTTTCAGGTTTTTTTCTAAATTTCTGATAAAGCTTTAGGAAGGTTCCAATTTGTTTCAGGTTATTTTTAACTCAAAAAGCCAACTCATTTCTTCAAAGCAATAGGAGCTGCATTTTCAAATGATCTTCAGTTTAATGGATTTCAAAGAAGAAAATGTTGGTGTACAGTTCTTGCATTTACCTTAATTTTTTTTTTTTTTTTGGCGGGCTGAAGGTGTTCAGTACCTTCAGTGCATGACCTATCTTTCACTGTTCTTAAGTTTTAATAGGGCTTCTATGGGTTAAGAAGTGTGAAGAGCCATAATGATTGAAGACTGGTGAAGACATCAGGGGTGGGTTCTAACTTACCTCACTGCCGGTTTGCTTCCTCCCATGCCATGTGGGCACGCCACATGGGCGCATGCGCGCGCATGTGCAGTGCCAAAAAATCCATTTTTAAGCCAAAAACAAGATGGCGACAGTGCTGGAAACTTGGCTTCTGTGCACGCTCAGAAGAAAAAAAACTTTTAAAATATGTAAAAAAAAGACGGACCGGCACCGACCGAACTGGGTCAGTGACATCATAGTGACGTCACCAGCGGGTCGCTACCGGTTTGGGCGAACTGGTCCAAACCGGGAGGAACCAACCCCTGGAAGACATGTAATAAAAAAACCCATTTGCCCTCTTTGCTATCTTGAAACAAGGAAATAAGCCTGAACAGACTACACTAAAACCTTAATTTTACAGATGTAACTAACCGAATCTGACTTTGAACTTCTCCAAAATATGTAAATTATGTGAAATTTAACTGTCTTTTGGCTTTCGTGAACCATGCTTCCCCTAAATTGGTTGGTTAAATTCAATTTCACTTACAAAAATAAATTCTAAAGCACCAGAAAAGAGTAGACATTTTTGTTTCTGAAGATAGTAATAATCTAGGTTCTATCAAATGTTGACTTCACATGCCTCTTAAACAACAGTGGACAAGCAAAATTTCTACTTACAGAAAAAAAGGACTAATGTTATGACTTGCTTGTAAGAAAAATATTATTTAAAAAATCGACTAAAGTCTTGATGGTGCTGAAGGACCATGTACCAGAAAAACGTTTTCAAGATATGGTAGCACAGCTTTTTCCCTGTTCAGCAAACATAAGTCATCTGCTTTATAGTGTTCTCTGAAACAATCTTCCAAACCACTCTTTAAGTCTTGACATTCTTATCAATATACTTGAAATGAAATGCAGGATATCTGTCACATTTTGAAACCTGTTCTTTTTTTCTTTGACATTGGTATGGCTGACCAGCATCAGACAGTTCTCTTCTAGGTTACAAGAAGGTGCCACATGCCTCTTTTTAGCATCTAAGCAAATTGGCACCCTCTTCAGCAAACTGTCAGAGAACTGATGTTAAAATAGCTACACTTTCCAGTTAATTTACTAAACTGGCCTTCTACAGCTCATTATTTTTACTTTAAACATTAAAAAATATCTTATTGCATAGCTTCAAGAATGCTTCATAAATAAGTGTATATTTCTCCATTTACTGGAAAGCCATTAGGCTAGATGCCAAATAAATATATGTTTTGGATGAGATCATGTCTCAATAAACAAATGGCCTTTTTTAACGGGGGCGGGTGGGAGCGGAATATGGAAATCCTAGTAATAATATGACCTGGAGTGTTTTTGTTAACTTTGGCTGCTGAACCAGCTACATCCTATGCTGGAAGAAAAAAGAGACCTAGCTACCGTTATTTATTTTTTAATGACAACTTGAATACATTATTTCAATTAATGCTGTGTGAATTTGTTCCTAAAGGTTGATGGACGCCTCTGTTGTTTCAGCCTGCAGCCACTCTTTTTTTCCCCTTGGGAATATAAAACATTTTAAAATAATGTTTCAAACAGTACTGAACATTTAGAGAATGGCTGTACCTTATAATCAAAAATATCATTAACAATTACTTTTAGAGGCTAGATAATTAATTTTCAGCAGAAATTTTCCGAGTTGGTCCTGTACTATGACTTATTTTTTCATTATGTAATGAGAATGTCATCTTCCCTTCCCTTCCTCCTCCTCCTCTTCCACAAACAAGTGAAATCTGATTATAGGTTGTGTAAGTAGAAGTTTTGGCTGATGGGAAAAAATATAAGTGCAGGAGGAGTAATAATTATTGCATGTACCTGTTTAAATAAATGTAATTTATTTGTAACTAAATGTAAATTAAGAGCCAGGGGTTTCTACAATTGTTTTTATTCCCTCTCCTTTATTACTTTATAAGTAACTTAAGGTAGCGAACATTCATCATACTCCTTCCTCCTCCTATTTTCCCCATAATGATCCTATGAGGGAGGTTGGGCTGAGACCAGTGGTGAAATCCAATTTTTTTTTACTACCGGTTCTGTGGGCGTGGCTTGGTGGGCATGGCGTGGCTTGGTGGGCATGGCTTGGTGGGCATGGCAGGGGAAGGATACTGCAAAATCCCCATTCCCTCCCCACTCTGGGGCCAGCCAGAGGTGGTATTTGCCGGTTCTCCGAACTAATCAAAATTTCCACTACCGGTTCTCTGAAGTACTCAAAATTTCTGCTACTGGTTCTCCAGAACCTGTCAGAACCTGCTGGATTTCACCCATGGCTGAGACAGAATGACAGAATGGGTCAAAGTCATCCAGCCAGCTTTCATGCCCAATGCAAGACTAGAATTCACAGACTTCTGGTCTCTAAGAAAGCTCTGGGAAACCATGAGGTCTTGTCCCGCCTTGGACACAAAGCCAGCTGAATGACTTTGGACCACTCATTCTATCTTAGCCCTGGGAGGAAAGTAACAGCAAACCACTTCTGAAATCTTGCCAAGAAAATTGCAGCAACTTGTTCAGCAGTCACGAGGAGACAACACCAACTCCAAGGATCAAAATAAAATTAAAATTTTGCTTGGCTGCAGCTTAGGACTTAGAGCTTACTCATCTAGTATCACACTTAATACGAGTAGGGTATTATCTAACTTGAATTGTTATCTCTATCCAGTGGTGGGTTCCTACCAGTGCGGTCCACTCTATAGCACCGGTAGCGGCCCGCTGGTGACGTCACAGTACCGGTGCGGTCGGTTGCCGGTGCCTGGGCGCCACCATTTTTTTTAAAAAAATATATATATATATATTTAAATTTTCTTCTTCGCATGCCCAGAAGCCAAGTTTCTGGCACTGCTCATGTGCTGCCTTCCTACCCCACAGTGAGTCCAAGCAGGGGAGGATGGCTGAGGGAGCGCGTGAGATGCTGAAAGAACAGACGGCAGGAGCTATCTCCATTCCCCTCCCTTCAGCAGTCCGAGAAGCCACGAACTCGCGGTGATGATCCTAGGCATTTTTGCATGTCCGAGGCTTCTCGAGCTGCTGAGGGGAGAGGGAATGGGCAGCAGGACCTATCTCATTTTCCTCCCTTCAGCAATCCGAGAAGCCACGCCCACCCAGTCACATGGCTGGCAAGCCACACCCACAGAGTGGTAGTAAAAAAATTAGGAACCCGCCCCTGTCTATGACTATTACCTCTTCAGACTAACTTCCAAGTTAATGACAATCTTTTAAATGGCTCTGTTTTCATTTTAAATTAAAGCAAACTCTGAATATGAGACCCCTCGTTTTAGAAAATGAGATAGGCAGGCACCCAGAACCTATGTTTCTTTAGTAATGGCCACTGCTTTTTGAAATGGTCCCCTTCCAGAAGCAAGATCCTAAAGGTTTTTAAGAAAGTAGTAATGTCAGTATTGTTATGGGGTGCCTTGTTAATATGAGAGTTGGAGACTTATTGTTTACATTGGTTTTTATGCTAATTATTTTGTTTTATTCTTCTTTGTATTTATCTTGTTAACTACCCATAATCTATTATATGATTCTAGAATTATTAAATAAACAAAAAAGCCACTTTCCAAGAGTTCAAGAGAGGGTCTTTTCATATATAGGCTGATTTTGTAAGTGAGGTGACTGAGATTTCCTTTTAATGCTCCTGAGAAAAGTAGTACTCTTAATTTTGCCCACATGAAGGAATTACCCTTTGTTTCTATGGAATGAAAAAAGTACAGTTGTTAAATCTATATGCAATTAAAACTCTCATTGTCATTAACTGAGTGAAACAATACATCATAGGAAACAATTTTTGAACCAAGGTACCTCAAATGGACTCACAATATGTCCAAAATACAGTACTCAGGACACCTGAGAAATTGAAATTTGGGGAAATTGTGGCTACATCAGTATTTCTGGCTACTGCTGCACTGCTGCTGTGGTCACATGATTTTCATTTTCAATTTTCCATGACAGTTTTCCAACCACCCTCACAATCCATCACTCCATCCCCCACCCAGCAGCAGACACTTACCTGCTAGCTGATCTTGGGCTTTCAATTTCCTGCTAGCTTCCCCAGTGACTTTCTCACTGAAAGCCTCCCACAAGCAAAGTAAATGGGAAAGTTGGCAGGGGAGGGAGAGAGGGAAGGAAGGAAGGAAGGAAGGAAGGAAGGAAGGAAGGAAGGAAGGAAGGAAGGAAGGAAGGAAGGAAGGAAGGAGAACAGTGAGTGAGTGAGTGAGTGAGTGAGTGAGTGAGTGAGGGAGGGAGGGAGGGAGGGAGGGAGGGAGGAAGGAAGGAAGGAAGGAAGGAGGAAGGGAGGAAGGGAATGAAGGAAGATTCCTGATGCTCCCTGCCAGGTTCCAAAGGGAAAGTTAATGGGAAAGCTGGGAGGAAATCAGAAGCTGTTTCCACTGCTTTTTTGTCCACTCGTCATCATTCTGTTTCTCTGTTTAGGTAATAAACTCTCTCTGAAACAATGACTCAATGGAGCATGGGTTTTATAGTATAGTATTATGGGGAGGACAATCTACCTTAAACTTTTGATACTGCCAAGTCTTATTCATTCATAGGGACATTCAAAGTATGAATCATCAAATGATATACTATCCACCAAAAGCTGCATAATATGCAAGTTATATTTTTAGATACAGTTCACTCTCATAACAGAATGAGAATTGTAAGTTATCCATAATGAAAAATCACTTTCTGTAACCTAGCATTCCAAAAATTATAACTCCCAACCTCATGTAGGCTGATGATGATGTGAGTTATAATCTAACACAGGGGTCCCCCAACCCCCGGGATATGGTCCACTACTGGGCTGTGAGTCGTTCAGGCTTTGGAAGTGCAAGCAGCGTGCGAGCGCGTGCACACACACTCCATTTGTGCAAGTGGCATGTGCGTATGCCTGCCACTCACACAAATAGAACTGTGCATGTGCTTGCCTGCCACTCACATGGAACCATCTCCTCTCCACCCCACCCTGCTAGTCTACAAAGCCAGAAAGTTGGGAAACTTTGGTCTAACACATTTGAAGGGCAATAATTGAAGGGAAACTATGCTATACTCATGATCAAGCTCCAAACTGTAGAACTAATATTCCACTGAAATTATTAGAGCAGCGGTTCTCAACCTGGGGGTCGTGACCCCTTTGGGGGTCGAATGACCCTTTCACAGGGGTTGGGAGACTTCGCCCGGATGCCGCCATTTGGGTTCTTTTACCCTCTGCACATGCGCAGAATGCTTTGTGCATGCACAGAGGGTAAAAGAACCCAAATGGCAGCGGCAAGGTGGGGGTCGCGGCGGAGGGTGCAGCGGCGGGGTGGGTCATGGTGGGGGCACGGGGGCAGGGCACGGGTCGCGGCCTTAGGAAGGTTGAGAACCACTGTATTAGAGGATTGTGTTCTATATTACAAATCTACCAATAATTCCATAAATAATACTGATTCCTCCACTCAGAATTAAAAATATTAGTAACACTGATTATATAGGGAAAATAAAATGCCATCTGTTCGTTGTCCTTGAAACAGTGTCCCACTGAACTAGAGAACATTTTGTTGACATCCATTCTTTGATAATAAACTCAGGACTGCAGGTTTTTAAAGGGAAAAAAATGGGTTCAATCATTCTCCAGCAAAGACATCTTAAAGGCTTCGAATGTTATCATTAATTATCCAGAGTTTTATTTTGTAAAGACACAAACCAATGAGCATCCTATTTATTACACTTTCTTTCTCTCATCACTTCTCCTCAAATAGAAGCTGAAGAAAACCATCACCGATAAGCAGACTGAAGTAAAATTAAACATCTGTTTATAAAACAAACCAGAGGACTACTGACAGCTGTAGCAGAATGGCAAATGTTCCACAGCTGCCAGGCTCCTAAATTAACCATGATATTCATTTACAAGCAGCAAATAACTAGGAAATGATGGAGCTCTGCCTTTTGACTGCTTGCAATGCAGATGAATGAAGGATTCATTTTAAGAAGGGATCGAAAAGGACAGATCTGTAAAGGCCAGTGCTTGTTCCCATTAAAATCAACTTAAAACTCCTTTTGGTGTGACTGAGCTTATAAATCAGATTTTAGCCCTTGATAATTCAGAGAATGTATCTTACTCTTTTACAATGACTCCCAATGTTACTTTCCTTCGAAGTCTTTCAGAGCTAACCTAGATATAATTGTTCACCTCTGGAGATATTGAATGATTTTAAAATGTTGAAAATGACAATTTGTGAAAAACAAAGACCATTAGTTAAGAAATATGCATATACATGATCTGTGATTTTACTTTTCTTTTATTACTTTCCAGATATTCATGTGCAGTATATTTATTTAGCAGAGCTCCAAATCCTTCCTAGTGAGCACTTATGCTTCAGTAATAAATAGGAGCAGCATGACAATATGCTTGAGTTCTTCAGCACTGTAATTAATTAAAGAGGGGCAACTTATCATGATCATCATAATCAGCTACTCAACATTGTTAGAACAACAGTTTCCAACTTTAAAAGAAAACATGATTACTGAAATTTAGTAAATTGGAGTCTGCTGGACCTCGCAAATTAAACTTACTTATTGTCATTTAAA
This sequence comes from Diadophis punctatus similis, assembly GCA_023053685.1. NCBI lineage: Eukaryota > Metazoa > Chordata > Lepidosauria > Squamata > Dipsadidae > Diadophis > Diadophis punctatus. The sequence continues at coordinate 242,222,976 of JALIGW010000001.1, forward strand.
CACTTGTGTATCTATATCCTTTTAAATATATGAAGATTAACTGGGTTAATAATATCTTTATATTATCAAAAAAGTATTTACTTTTCTTCAGTGCTTAGACAGACTTGCTCTTCTATCCTGCAAAGTTACTACAAGCCTCAAAGTAAGCCAAGAATAAACTTAGAAACCTAACTGGATTTCTTAATTAACTTAGTTTGTTAGGTTTTAGAAATGTTCATCAAATCAGTGGTGGGATTCAATTTTTTTTACTACCGGTTCTGTGGGCGTGGCTTGGTGGGCATGGCGTGGCTTGGTGGTTGTGGCTTGGTGGGCATGGCAGTGGAAGGATACTGTAAAATCTTCATTCCCGCCCCACTCCAGGGGAAGGTTACTGCAAAATCCCCATTTTCTCCCGATCAGCTGGGACTCGGGAGGCAGAGAATAGACTGGCGGGGCCAGTCACAGGTGGTATTTGCCGGTTCTCCGAACTACTCAAAATTTTCGCTACCGGTTCTCCAGAACTGGTCAGAACCTGCTGAAACCCACCTCTGCATCAAATCCCCATCTGGAACTGTAATGTGAACTTCATGGACAGTTCTTCCAACTTTATTGCAAGTGTTTCAACTGGTTGAAATAAGAAATCTATAATCACCTGGTTAAATCAAATGAATCAAACCAATGAAATTATCAAGCTTTTGCCATCAAATATAGGTGGTGGGCCACTATAAGAAGTTGTTAATGAAGTGTTTACTGCATTTATCTCCATTTGGAAGCCATTAGATAGAATAAGTCAAAAATAGCAATAGCCTTCACAAAGTATAAGCAATGGAGCAATTGCCACTTACCCCTACTTTCAACCCACTCACCCCAGTTAGTTGTCATCAGGTAGAGTTAAGAGGACAGGGTCTTCCCACTTGGTTCTCTCTTTAGAGAAAGAGGTGCTTTTTCCTACCCTTGCACTAGTGGTTAGTCCTTTATGATGTGAAATTGATCCTTGGGGTACAGTGAAAACCAAAACAAAGCAATAGCAATAGCACTTAGACTTATATACCGCTTCATAGTGCTTTACAGCCCTCTCTAAGTAGAGTTCTTACAGAGTTCAGCATATTGCCCCCAACAATCTGGGTCCTCATTTTACCAACCTCGGAAGGATGGAAGGCTGAGTCAACCTTGAGCCGGTGAGATTTGAACAGCTGAACTGCAGCTAGCAGTCAGCTGAAGTAGCCTGCAGTGCTGCACTCTAACCACTGCGCCACCTGGGGAACCCATCTTTCTCATTAGTCATTCCTCTTCCTATACTGTACATCATATGAAGGTGATAGTGACCCCAAAAATGCTGCTGTCTTTAGCCTTAGTGACCTACTCCATTCCTACCCTTATTGAATATGGAGTTTTACAGGGAACCTTCATAAACTTTCCATTTGCAAACTTTAGCCTTTATGTTTGGAAAGCAGTAAAGTCAGAACTTCGGAAATAGAAATAGAAAATAGAAGGGGGAGGTCAGTGTGTCCTTACATAAAGGCAATCATTGAACCTCGAGCTTTTAAAATATCTTTTCATCACCAGCTGGTTCATCTTCCATATCCAAACTCTCAGGGGAGGAACAATTAACAATTTAATATTGAAGGAAATACTATTTGGGGAGCTGACAAAGCAAAGCTCTAAAAGATCTTCATGGTATTAACTTCCGAAGCCTGCATGTATTTTGTTTTGCAAACATTCAAATTGGTGTTCCAGCTGCACAATTTCCCAAAGGATGGTGACTTTTAAAAATGCATGTAAATGATGTTCTAAATCTGCCAAATCTCTAATTTGGCAGATTTTATGTCCCTTTCAAGTTTTTCAACCGTCACATCCAAAAAGAGATACATGAATAAATCAGAAAAGGAATATTTAAGCAAATTCCGTACTTTGCCTTTAAAAAAGAATAAAATATGTTCTTTTCCAGTTTTACATGTGCACAATTTCTACCAAGACCAGGTTTCCAAATTACATTGTGCCAAATATAGTTTGACATTTTAGAAGAACACATTATTGGAAGCAAATCAACGAACACAATACAGGTTTCATATATGATGGAAAACCGAAATTAATCAGGAAATAAATGTGTAATATTTTAATAAATCATACTATACAAACATCAGATGGCTGAAATTGAAATCTCAAGTGCTTTTAATTTAAATACCTCATTTTTAAAGCTCATAACTACTTTCAAAAATGATTTAAGAACTCAATTTAAAATATAAAAATAAAGTATAGAACACTGCACACCAGATCAACTAGACACAAGAACAGTTTTTCCCCGAATGCCATCACTCTACTAAACAATTCCCTCACCACTGTCAAACTATTCACTAAGGCTACGTTACTATTACTATTAGTCTTCTCATCATTCCTATCACCCATCTCCTCCCACTTATGACTATATGACTAACTTGTTGCTTGTATCCTTACGCTTTATATTAATATTGATTGTTTCCTGATTGCTTATTTGTACCCTATGACAATCACTAAGTGTTGTACCTCATGATTCTTGACAAATGTATCTTTTCTTTTATGTACACTGGGAGCATATGCACCAAAGACAAATTCCTTGTGTGTCCAATCACACTTGGCCAATAAAGAATTCTATTCTATTCTATTCATAAGAATGTGGTGAATTGAATTCAATGATATCATTTTGCTAATTGAAGCATTTTCTCCTGAATCAGGAGAGGAAAAAACATTCTCTGAAGACTTCTGATGCCTCAAATGCCTACTGTGGGAAGATCTCTCAAGCCAGTTAAGTAGATTTTGGGGGAAAAACTAGAAGCTGGAAAAGTAAGTTCCAGTTTGGAGGGACAAATTTTGTGCAATACTGGACTATTAGAGAACAGTCAAGTTGACCCACTCATCTCAGATTAGTCACTTCTTTGCTAACTTTCAGAAAGGCAGTCAAATATTCAGTTCTGCTGGGCCTCTGGGAATCAGGGATATTGGCTGCCTATTTACTATATTATATATATTATTTTGGGGCTTTTCACAAATAATATGGATTTTTATGTTAAATTGTCTTTGTTGTATTGCTATTGTTGAAAACTGCCCAGAGACTTCAGATAAGGCAATATGTAAATACATATATTGTTATCATAGCATACAACTTTCTCTCCCCCAACTGTCCTCTCCTCCCTCTCCCCCCATTTCCCTCCCCCTCTCTCTCTCTCTCCACTTCTGCAGACAGCTATATGCAAAAAAAATTAAGCAGAATTTCTTCACTGCAAATTATCTGGATGCAGTCTTTTGTGCAGTAAGAGGTAGCAAAAAGCCATACATAATGTTCATGCCCCCATCATAAGATTATACATTATTATATGGACCATGCACAAATCATATTGCACAGGAGATAACAGTGTATGTGTTTGTAGTACATCTCTATGTGAGTTCAAGACCAATGTCAACCTTGGACCACTTCACATCATATGCCAGGATTTGGATTGCAACACTGCATTGAGATGAGCCGAGATGGTGCAGTGGTTAAAAGCAGCACTGCAACCTACTTCAGCTGGCTGCTAGTTCAGCAGTTCAGCTGTTCAAATCTCACTGGCTCAAGGTTGACTCAGCCTTCCATCCTGCTGGGGTCGGTAAAATGAGGACCCAGATTGTTGGGGGCAATATGCTGAACCCTGTAAACCGCTTAGAGAGGGCTGTAAAGCACTATGAAGCGGAATATAAGTCTAAGTGCTATTGCTATTGCTATTGCTATTTGAGCCGTGGTGGTGCAGTGGTTAAAATGTGGTATTGCAGGCTAACTCTGCAACTACCAGCAGTTGGATCTTGCCAGCAGTTCAATCCTGATTGGCTCAAGGCTGAATCATCCTTCCATCCTTCCAAGGTCGATAGAATGAGGTCCCAAATTGTGAATTTGTGTGAAGCGGTATACAAATATAAGTGGTATTGTTATTGCTATTTGCTATCATGCAGATTTTCACCATCCCTATAAATGCCCCTGCAGCCAGGCTTTTTCTGAAATGTCAACTACCTGTAAATGGGGAAGTGGACCACCCCATATTCCATGTGCATGCAGCATTTAAAATAAAAGACTAATTTTCTACAATTTCAGATTCACATCCATTGAGTCAAAGCTAAATCAACTCCATTCTTGATTATTATTTTTTTAGTAAAATTACAGAGGTTACAGATCTGGTTTCAAAGCAGTGCAAATTGCCTGTGTAAATTTTTTCCCTCCAATGTTTACGGGCATTCAGAGCATTAAACCTTGAGAATGATTGCTTCTGAGGTTCTCATAGTACAGCTAAGGTCAGGCTAAAAATCAGTGTAAAGTCATAAAGTACAGTATATGCAGCAAACTATGCTTTCAGTCATACATTTAGACCATAAATTTACTTACTTCAAAATTACACAGCCTGTGCCCAAAGAAGGAGCTGTCCAAAACACCTGAATGCGAGTCCTCCTCCTTGGTGTACTTTCTGTCACAGCCACAGGACAATTACTCATGAACTGTGTTTCTTCTTCATCTATGATCTACACATGAAGAAGCAAAAGTGTATTAGAAACACCATCACCACCTGTTTAGAAAGTTAATAAAGGTCCTTGACATTATGCTATATACTGTATATAGTGTTCTGTATGTTATCAAATAGCTGATCATTTTTCTTAAGGTAATCTGCTTCTTTGGTTGAAATGCTAGAAGTGGAGCTCATCAGATCTGACAAAGATCTCTTGCAAGGAATTGAATATTTGAGTTTCTGGACCATGTGAAAGTAACTTAGATGTAAGCAAGGTGTACTTTTGAGCCTGTTATGTAGGGTCTAGTTTTGGGCTATTCTGTGGTTCTTTCAAAAGCAAATAACAAAAAGGATTTTATTTCTTTTATACCATTATGTATATTTTCACATATTTCAGAAAGAAATTAAGGAGAAATAAAAGAAAAAACCACAATAAGGAAAAGAGGAAATGGAGACAAAACCCTAAAAAACACCTGTTTTTTTCCCCAGCTTTACAGAAATCTGATCTGTAATCTGCCATTAAAAGTTAAATTCATTTTAGTAATTACAAGAAGAAAATAATACAGTATGCATCATTATTCTTATCTGAGACATAGGAACTGGCATCTATGGCTAGAATAATACAAGCCACAGAGTATAACATGAAAAGGCACCCTATAATTGTGCTGAATTCAAGGTAGTGTAATATCTCCCTATCAGATATAAATTACATTTTCATCAATCTATGACACCACTTTTTCTTTTTTCTTTTACTAGAGTTTGAGCTAAGATGTAGAAATCCTCCATTTACAGAACTTGCAACTGGTAAATAAAAAGAGAAGAGAAAGAGCATTAGCTTATCTCCCTGAAATAAAAAACAATACCAGCTTCCATGTCATATGAATACACAATCTAATATATTTTTTTCAGTTTTACAGAATTGTAGAGTAGGAGGGCTATTGAGGCTACTAAAACCAACTCCCTACTTAGCTCAGGAATCCAAACTAAAGCATCTCCAACAGATGCCTACCCAGCTTCTTACATATATGTATCTAGAGAAGGGGGAACTTATCAATCTCTTGGCACCTGAGGAACCTGAGGAAAAGGGTCATTTTGTTTTTAGCCTTGTTTTTAATTGCTGGATGTGAGCTGCCCAGAATCATTCCATGAAATGGGTGGCCATGTAAGTTCTTAATAAAAAATAAGGTAAGGTAAGGTAGGGTAAGGTAGGGGAGGGTAGAGGAGGAGAGGAGGAGAGGAGAGGGGAGGGGAGGGGAGGGGAGAGGAGGGGAGGGGAGGGGAGGGGAGGGGAGAAGAGAAGAGAAGAGAAGAGAAGAGAAGAGAAGAGAAGAGAAGAGAAGAGAAGAGAAGAGAAGAGAAGAGAAGAGAAGAGAGAAGAGAAGAGAATATATTATATTATATAAACTGCTGTTACTTTTAGGAAGTTTTTCCTACCATTAAATGCCATCCTGGAACTTAAAATCTCCTGTGGTCTGGGATGGCAATAAATGTGATCTGACTATCCATCTGGTCCTGCTGCTGATTCTTGAATTATGCAATTATCTCTGCCCCAGACAACTTTTCTCGTGGCTAAGCATATCTAATTTATTCTTACTGGCTATACCAATCAGGCTGAAAGTTTGTTTACTCTTTCATTTCTGTTTTAAAATTGCCATTTTACCTTTCTCACAGGTTTCAAGGTGATGAGTATTTAACAAAACATTATCAGCTCTAAAATAACAACCGTAAAAAGTAGCATAAGACTAATAAACAACAAGCCAAAAATACTACACTGATTCCCAAGGATAAGAAATAGATATCCTAGGAATGAGCAGCTAAATTCAGCTGGAAGGCTCTGATGAACAGAATATGTATGTATGTATGTATGTATGTATGTATGTATGTATGTATGTATGTATGTATGTATGTATGTATGTATTAGATTTCTATTAGATTTTGTAATTTATTTATTTATTATTTATTGACTTTATATTGCCGCCTATTCGCACATGGCAACTCAAGGCGGCTTACAGAATATAAAACCTCATTTAAAACAATAAAACTAATAAAAAAAGAATCAACTAAATTAATATAATATAATAAAATCACCCCCCACTCCAGTGACAGCAGATCACATGAGCCATTTAATGGATTCCATCCCGTTCTGGGTTCCCCAGGTCCACTGGCAGAACCAGGTCTTCAGTGCCTTCCTGGGTTAGAGTGGGGGCCATTCTAATCTCTAGGGGAATGATGTTCCAGAGAGAGGGAGCCACCACAGAGAAGGCCCTTCTTCTGGGTCCCACCAGGTGTATCTCCCTAGGGCAGAGGTCTTCAAACTTGTCAACTTTAAGACTTATGGACTTCAACTCCCAGAATTCTGGGAGTTGAAGTCCACAAGACTTAAAGTTGATAAGTTTGAAGACCTCTGCCCTAGGGGATGGGACCCGCAGCATTCCCTGCCTTCCCGCTCTGATGGGCTGGGTAGATGTGACTGGCAACAGATGGTCCCTCAGATAACCTGGTCCCAAGCCATGAAAGGCTTTCAAGGTGACAACCAGCACCTTGAATTGTACCCGGAAGCAAATCGGCAGCCAATGCAGCTCCCGTAGGAGAGGTGATACATGTGCACACCGGGGTCTGCACAAAACCATGTGGGCCGCTGCATTTTGCACCAACTGGAGCTTCTGGATGCTCTTCAAGGGAGCATGTAGAGCATGTTGCAATAGTCAAGACAGGAAGTGACTAGGGCAAGAGTGACTGTGAGTAGGGATTGTTTGTCCAGGAAAAGGCATAACTGGCACACAACCTGCAGTTATGCAAAGGCCCTCCTGGCCATGATCACCACCTGCTCTTTCAGCAGGAGTCGTGAATCCAGGAGAATCCCCAGATTACACACAGGGTCTGTTTAGGTTAGTGCCACCCCATCCAAGACCAAAAGTGGCAATTCTCCCTGAGCCAATGAACCCCAAACCCAGAGCCACTCGGTCTTGCCAGGGTTTAGTTTCAACCCGTTGCTCCCCATCCAGCCCCTAACCACCTCCAGGAACTGTGAGAGGGAGGACACGGCATCACTTAACTCACAACGGGCCGTACATACAGCTGAATATCATCAGCATATTGGTGATACCTCAGTCCATGGTGGCGGATGATCTCACCCAGCGGCTTCATATAAATGTTGAAATTGAAATTATGAAAGGTAGAAACAATACAATAAGAATGGACAAAACCTCATGATAAAAGTGCATTATTATAACAGAGCTAAAATGACCTTGTATCTGCTTGGTATTATGAATTAAAAGAGCACTTTTATGATAATAGATTCAGAAGAAGAAGTAGATGGGAGTTTCAAAGCCGCTACAGAATATCATAATAAATATCATGTTAATGTTAATACACATTAATGTTCAATAGTTAATATTGAAGTTAATAAATATTAACACATAAATGCTAATAAATATTAAATATTATTGGAAGCAATCCTGTTTCCTCTAGACAGTCTGGATTACAACTCCTGTATGAATGAGCATTAAGGTGAGAGCCAGGGGTTTTCACACCAGAAAAGGCAATTATGTAAATATTCAAGAATGATTCAGCTTTAGGTTCACCAAGCATCCACTGAACTGTGAGAAAAGCAAGAAGAAAAAGCAATGGATTTTAATCACTGAGTATAAGAGGGAGTCTGCATCCTTATGCTGGCAATCAATTCTTTCATTTAGTTTCATTCTGATTTGCCATAAAGATTCTTATCTAGCCTAGCCACATCTATGAGACTTCTGCCAAGGTCTTAACATAGGAAGTAAGCTGAGTATGGTCAGGATGTCTATGGAATAGTAAATTCTGCAATGTACAGTAGTCTTTGTTTAATGGCCACTCATTCAGCAAAGTTCAAGCTTATGACAACGCTGAATTAGTGGTTGTTACAATCAGTTCTCATACACATTGCTATTGCAGAGTCCTTGCAATCAGAATAACAGAGTTGGAAGGGACCTTGGAGGTCTTTATTTATTTATTTATTTGGCTTTTCTTATATGCCGCCCAACTCCCAAGGGACTCAGGGCGGCGTACAACACAAGAAAAATACAAGAAATAACCAATAAACAGAATTAAAAACATAATATAAAAATTAAAAATTACAGTATAAAAACCATTCAACAACCAAACATACCCGGGGGAGAGTTCAGCTGGAATTAAGCTCTGCCCCCTGCCTGCAGGAAAAGCCACGTCTTAATGGCTTTTCGGAAGGCCAGCAGGGTGGGGATAGTTCGGGTCTCTGGAGGAAGTTGGTTCCAGAGCGCGGGGCCTGCCACAGAGAAGGCCCTCCCCCTAGGACCCGCCAGCCGGCACTGCTTGGCTGACGGGAGCTGGAGGAGGCCAACTCTGTGGGCCCTAACCGGTCGAAGGGAAGTATGAGGCAGAATGCGGTCCCGGAGATAACCTGGTCCTAAGCCATGAAGGGCTTTAAAGATGATGATCAACACCTTGAATTGGACCCGGAGACTAATGGGCAACCAATGCAGCTGGCGGAGTATAGGTGTAACGTGGGTGTACCTTGGTACACCCACCACAGCACGCGCAGCCGCATTTTGTACCAGTTGAAGTCTCCGGATACTCTTCAAGGGTAGCCCCATGTAGAGCGCGTTGCAGTAGTCCAAACGGGAGGTGACAAGGGCGTGAGTGACCGTGAGTAGAGCCTCCTTCTCCAAATATGGCCGCAACTGGTGCACAAGGCGAACCTGTGCAAAGGCCCCCCTAGCCACAGCAGTAAGATGATGCTCCAATTTTAGCTGTGGATCTAGGAGGACCCCCAAGTTGCGGACCTGGTCCGAGGGAGTCAGTTTCGCTCCCTCGAAAACCAAGGAGGGACAGTTGTCGTAGTCCTTAGGAGGCAATATCCAAAGCCACTCAGTCTTGTCAGCGTTGAGTCTGAGTCTGTTCCTCCCCATCCAGATCCTAACGTCGTCCAGGCACCGGCACATTACATCAACTGCCGCACTGAAGTCAGACGGGGTGGTGATGTACAGCTGGGTGTCATCAGCGTACTGATGGAAACGCACCCCATGTCTGCGGATGATCTCACCCAGCGGTTTCATGTAAATGTTAAACAGGATGGGCGAGAGAACCGACCCCTGAGGCACCCCGCATAACAGGGGCCTAGGGGAGGATCTCTGCCCTCCTGTTAACACCGACTGCATCCTATCGGCGAGATAGGAGAACCACCGTAAAACGGTGCCTCCCACTCGCAACTCGCCGAGACGATGCAGAAGGATACCATGGTCGATGGTATCGAAAGCCGCTGAGAGGTCAAGTAGCACCAGGATAGAGGAATTTCCCCCATCCCGGGCCCGCCAGAGATCATCTATCAGAGCGACCAAGGCAGTTTCTGTACTGTACCTGCGCCTGAAACCCGACTGATAGGCATCTAGATGTTCTGTTTCATCTAGAAGTCGCAGAAGTTGAGTAGCCACCACCTTCTCCACAACTTTCCCTAAAAAAGGTAAGTTGGAGACCGGACGATAGTTCTTCAAGTCAGCTGGATCCAGGGAAGGCTTCTTCAGGAGGGGTCTCACCACCGCAGTTTTTAGTACCGCGGTACGGATCCCTCCTCCAAAGAAGCGATGACCACCGCCCGGATCCAGCTGCGTGTCACCTCCCTGCTGGCCGAGACCAACCAGGAGGGGCACGAGTCCAATAAACAGGTGGAGGCCCCCATCGCCCCCACGGCTCTGTCCACATCCTCAGGAGAAACAGGCCCAAACTCCTCCCACAACGATGGACTAAGACTAGCCCCCGTCAACTCCATGGACTCTGCCCAGCCAGAGTCCAGGTTCGACCGGATCCGAGCGACTTTATCCGACAGAAACTTTGCGAATTCCTCAGCTCTACCTTGCAAGTGTTCCTCGCTCCCCCCTTTAGCAAGGAGGGAGTGAGTCACCCTAAACAAGGCGGCTGGGCGAGAATCTGCGGACGCAATAAGAGCGGAAAAATAAGATCGTTTTGCCGCCCTTATCGCCACTAAATAAGATCTGATGTAAATTCTTAATAGTGTTCGATCGGATTCGGTCTTGCTGGACCTCCAGCGGCGCTCCAGACGTCTCTTCTGGCGTTTCATCTCCCGGAGCTCCTCGGTAAACCAGGGAGCTTTTCGGGATCCACTGCCACGGAGAGGTCGCAAAGGCGCAATTCAGTCTAAAGCCCCTGATGCTGCGGTGTTCCAAGCATCCACCAGGGAGTCAGCCGAGTTGCGTACCAGGGTTTCAGGTATTTCCCCAAGTTCCCTCTGGAATCCTTCCAGCTCCATTAGGCGCCTGGGGCGGAACCACCTAGTCGGTCCCGCCTCCCTGCGGGGGAGGAATGGAACTGCGAAATCCAACCTCAGTAGGAAATGATCTGACCATCTGACCATGACAGAGGGGTGATGACTATGTCCCTTATCTTCAGATCATCTCTCCACTTCTAGTCCAACCCTCTGCTCAGGCAGGAAGCTCTATACCATTTTAGACAAATGATTGTCCAATCTCTTCTTAAAAACTTCCAGTGTTGGAGCATTCACAACTTCTGGAGGCAAGTTGATCCCCTGATTAATTGTTCTAACTGTCAGGAAATTTCTTCTTAGTTTGCTAAGATTGCTTCTCACCTTGATCACATGATTGCAATCTAGGTATGCCTGAATCGTGATTATGATGTCTCATCATCCTACGGTCATGCGATTGTAATTTGTAATATTCCCTGCCAATTTCTGATAAACAAAGTCAGTGGAGAAGCTGGCAGCAAGTCACATGTAGTAGCCATATGAAGTCCTCCCTTAACAACCCATACAGTGTTTGTTGAAGAATGGGCAACCGAGACTGCTGGAATTAAGAGGCACAACATTGTGAGTTTATTTTTATTTATGACTGGGTCTCTTAACAGTGGAGTTTCATGTCTCAATTAGCATAGTTAAGTGAGAATTACCTGTAGGATAGCATGTCTGTGACGTACTACTGAGATATTCAGTTAGTAGGACAACTTGCCTTAGGTTATGGATGCAGGAGTTGTAATTGAACAGTATGTGAAAGATGCCAAGTTTCTTAGATCATTTCATACCTACAGTTTGTAGACCCATTCATCTTAACAGAAGCATAGACAAAAACTTCAGTGGTTTCGAGTGTTGATTCATAGGTACATGAATCAAATAAGATTTCTTGTATCCAAAGTAGATTACCTTCAGAAAGTGAGCATGGCATGGCAGAGACCAAATAATTCCCAATTTTAACCCCATTTTTTAAAAAAAAAATTAAATAATTTATTTAAAAAATTAAATAATTGTTTCCATACTCATCCTTTTATTTGGAATTGCCATTCTTTGTTCACTCAGTTATTTTTACAGGGAAACTATACAATATTCTTGGTATATGGTTACATTCTAATGTTTTCTGCATTCCTCCTCTGTTTTCATATAGTGTCTGAGACAATTATTATTCTAAGGAAAAACAATCACACTCATTAAAGTAGCAAAGACAGACCATATGCTCTTAAAGGACACCGTTTCTTTCAGATGAAAGTTTTCAGTTTCTGGTTAGTCAACTTTATTGTTTCTGTGTTCAAGAATGGTGGAAATTAATACTGAATCAGACCTTAATTGCTTCCTGTTTCATCTGTGACTGTCACCCATGAAGAAAAAAGCATCAAATTACTCATTTTTCTCTATATATTGTAAAGTAGCGCTATTTTTTCATATTGGAAAGGAAGAAAAGGGGGAAATGAGTACATTCAATATCCTTTTTTGCCAGGGGACTGAAGCTAAACAAAGGACAATTAAGACACAATTCACTCTTAATTTGCCTCCTACCCACTGCTGTGCTTTCCAGCAAAGCAATGCAGTTGGACAGATCTGCGAAATGAAAGCTTTTGATTAGTATAGAAGAGATACTTCCTAAATGGAATTCACTTGTGGGTTGAAAGTAGAGAAAACTTTGGCAAAGGAAAGTATGTTGCTAGTTAATATAATGCCATCTTGGATACTGAGTGGTGTCTTTGTTTATATTACACTTTCAACAAGTTGGGGAAAAGCCATGCCTGATAGCATGAAAAAGCTCTGATATAAAAACAACTTAATTGGTATTCAACAAATCACTCTCTTGAACTCAGTTTCCATCTACAAAACAAAGTTGTCTACCTTAGAGAGTTGTGGTAAAAAGCACTAAGAACTCATCTGAATATTCTAAAATGCTATAATGCCACCACTGCACTTGGCACTGCTGATAATACACAACCCTGTTGCCTGAATCCTGAGCAGTTCTTTTAGATTCTATATAAAACAGATAAAATAGTCCATATATTTATAGCCCTCCTTTTATGGCATAGCCCCAGCAAAGTGGTTCACTAAATAATGAAACATTAAATCTATTAAGAAAAAAATAGCATAAAAGCAAAAATGCAAACTGGACATAACTCAAATATTAATAAAGCAGCTGTTGAGATTCCAATAAGTAAGGTACAAGTGTAAAATAGTTTAAAGATTGCTGAATAATTTATACTGGTTACATTAAAAGACTTTAAGGAAACCAAATAAATTAATAGCTTTTTAACGCTATTGGAATATTTAACGCTATTCTAATATTAGGACTGTGCCCAGTTCAATAAGAAGGCAGTTTTATACTTTGGAATTATTACAAAAATAATTTCATGCTTATCATCTAAATTAATCTAAATTAAACTAAATTAAATTTAGTTATGTCTAAATTAATCTTGTGAATTTATACTAATCTTAATATCTGGGCAGGGCCTTATGGTTTACCCTTCCCTACTAACCGGCACCTTCCAGATTTGTTGGAACTAAAATTCTCCAAATTCCTAGTTACCAATGATTAAAGACGCTGGGTAGTTGTCATTAACATTTAGAGATCTATGGATTTACTAACTCTACATTCACTTCCATTACTTGAACTTTATTGAATTTTGTGCAGGATTTGGAAATGGAAGAGATAAGGTTTTACCTAATAGACACTATTTTAAATGATTTGAATATGCTGATTAATGTCTTACATAAAATGGCTTGATTCTTTTACTGGAGAAGAAGAACCAACACTTAAGTTCAATAGTGGCATTCCTTCTTGGTAGCAATTAGTATTTTGCTGCTTTCATTTAGCAACTGATATTCTTTTCCTGTCTTTTTAAACTCATCTTTTAAAAAGCCATTGTTGCTGTCTATTATATTCTTCTCCTACTTCAGATAACATCAAGCTTTTATGAGCCGAGGTGGCACAGCGGTTAGAGTGCAGTACTGCAGGCCACTTTAGCTGACTGTGATCCGCAGGTCAGCGGTTCAAATCTCACCAGTTCAAGGTTGACTCAGCCTTCCATCCTTCTGAGGAAGGTAAAATGAGGACCCAGATTGTTGGGGGCAATATAAATATACATTGCTTACTGGTGTAAACCGCTTAAAGAGTGCTTGCACTGTGAGGCGGTATATAAATCTCACAAACAAACAAGCAAACAAACAAATAAATAAATAAAAACTTTTTTATAACAATTCCAGGTTACCTATATCTTTTCTTCTCTTTACCCACCCCTCTCTGTATATCCTTCTTATTTACAGAACTTTTTGTGCAAGCTAACATTTTGAATTATCTTCTTTTTTTTTCCTCACTAGAATTCCTTGTTTGTGCTCATCTTTTAGTATTTCTTACTTTTAGGAACCCAGACACTTCTTTGGTTCCTTTTTTTTTCTTTAGCTTTTCCTGCCATATTTCATATTATTGCTTGGAGGTTATTAAAATGCATTTTTTCAATATCTAATATATATGTTTAATAGCACTTAGCTTTTGTATCCTTAAAGAAGTCCAGCATTACATAGTTAAGTTATTTCTATTTCCTTGTCTATATTTGTCCTTATGGATCAGTATCAAATCAACAAGAGGTATGCCTTCTACTCTTTGAAGTACATGGTCATGGATTTCCTAGAAAGGACATATGTGATGTCATTTCCCCAATTTAATTTAATTTAATTTAATTTAATTTAATCCATTGTATTTTATTTAAGTGCCAGCTGATTCCAAATGATTCCAGGCAGCTCACAATGCAACAAAATAATAAATACAATAGAAAAATAAACTAGCAAGAATTCTGGAAAACAGATAAGAAAACAACATGGCAAATCCAGTCAACAACAAAACTCACAAGGGAATCAAACCACCCCAAGACCTGGAAAAACATTCAGTTTTTTAAAGGGGCCTGGAATATTATTAGAATGGGTGCCTGATATCATCCATATCAGGATAATAATCAGTCTTCCATCATTGTTATTTCATGATTTTTTTTCCTTCACTTTGCTTTTGGTGAGCATCACATCCTCTCCTTGGATGGGTAGGCATAGTAGACATCAACAACAGTACTGGGTTTGTTTGTTTTTTGTATCTCCATGTACATTAATCCAGATTATCCCTTCACCATGCAAATTCATTCACCTAGATTTCTAAGCAGGTTTATATATTATTTAATTTATAATATAATCTAATTATAATTATTATCATTATAAAATTATAATATAATTATAATTATAAAAGCAATAATTATTGCTTTTGTTATTAATATCATCTTTTGAATAAATAGTTTTCTTTGGTCATACCCTTGTGAGAAACCAACTCTAGCATTGCCATATAAGCTTTTAAGCAAGTTTATAACTTTTAGCTCTCTGCATATACATGTTATCTTGTATAAATATATTCCATTCTCTTAGGCACCATCAAGATTTTATTTCCCAATAGGTTTGCTTATTATGTAATCATGTCAAAATATAAACTTCACCCCTACTTAGAAAAATACCTAATTACTCAAATAATATGGCTAACACTATTAATTTGGGGAAATCCTATATTCCTTCCTAATCTTACCATTAGAGATTTTTTTTCATCTGAACTTCACCCCTTGAAATCATTATAAAATGGTCTGATTTATCTATAAGAAAACATAAAAGATAGAATATATATATATATATATATATATATATATATATATATATATATATATATATATATATATATATATATATATATATATATATATATATATATATATATATATATATATATATATATATATATATATATATATATATATATATATATATATATCCACTCTAAACCCCTCCATTCCATACATGAAGCAAACTGACACCCCAGCCAATCATAGCACAGCCAACCCCACATCCAATCAGAGCACAGCCAAGCCCCCAACAAATCAGAACACACCTCCACCCAATCAGAACACAGCCAAGCTCCCACCCTATCAGTTCAAACCCCCAGTGGCAGTTAAAAGGAAGAAACAGCTGCAATCTCACATTGCTCCTAGAAGCAGCAAGCTGAAGACTCCAGCCTGATGATGACGAATGAGACTTCGTCGAAACGTTGCAAAGACACTTCCAATTTCACGCGGGAGAAAACCCGAATACCCAAAGACCTACATACAAACACCCGCGAAAACCTCAGAAAACATATATATATATATATATATATATATATATATATATATATATATATATATATATATATATATATATATATATATATATATATATATATATATATATATATATATATATATATATATATATATATATAATTGAGAGGTCAACAATTCCAGCTCCAGTAATTTTCATTAGCTTTATCAATTTTTATTGAACTTATTTGGTCAGTCCATTTGCAGATTTTATTTTTTTTAATTCAGAGAAGCCAGTTTTGAAGAAATTAATAAATAACTTCCATGTAAGCCAACCAACCAACAATGTCAGGGCTGGCAAAACATTGCAATTCTTTTGAATTCCTATCATTAGAGGTCCAAGTTCAATGGCAGTAACTTTTTAGCACTTTATGAGCCACTGACCATGAGTTGGCAATTGGGTTTAGATCATTAGGGATTTACTTTGTGTTCCCTGTATCCAAGGCCTTTCCTAACCCTCTAATCCATTTCATTTAAATAAATCTCTTTTCTATTATGGAACCCGATTCACTAATCATTACTCAGGTCAAAATAGTTCATTGCTCACAATTAATATTAATAAGATGATGCTATCAGGGATATGTGTGGAAAAAGGAACAAAAAAACAGAGGAAGGCAAGGATGCAGTGAGGCCTATCTATGAGTTTCTAAGTGGATATATATCAGGGGTGAAATCCTCCCGGTTCGCCCGGGCCAGTCCTTCGGCGTATAGCCGATTGAACTGGCGGCGGTCGCAGCGCAGACCTTCTTCTGCCCGCTTTCCCGGCCTGGCTAAACGCCACCATTCGGGTTATTTTTCCCTCTGTGCATGCGATCATGTTGGCAATCCTATTTTTGTCAACAGCCGCATGAAAAAGTGCTGCTGAGTTTTATAAGTCAAGGATTACCTGTACAAAAATACAAAAAGCTTCTTTGCTTGCAAAAAGCTGACCTAAATACCAGTCATTAGATTAGACATGGGGGAATACACACTGAAGATCAATGAGTCACAGCCGTCATGGAAAGCTAAACCATTCTATCTGAATACCTTCCTTTTCCTCAGCAATACCTGCAACCTGGAGTTACAAATCAGGCAAGGTGCCAGAGCATATTGAGGAATTAAAATAGTTAAAATACAAGGATAACTATCAGCAGCCAGTTTACTCTTGCTCATAAAGTGAAACCCTTTAGCAGAGAGGTAATTTAAGCTCTCCAGGAAGTGGGTGGGCATATTTGGGCTACAAAATGCCGAGCTAAAGAGACAAATTAACAAATTAACATCTTGAGTGAGGGCTAACCCCATTCTGTCTTTGTTCAGACTTTACTGCAGGGAATTTTTGCCTATGAATATAGCTATCTATCTCTTTATCTCTTAAGTGCTGACATCTGCTGTGGGCTATTAAGGAAGGTGGGGGCTGCTTTTTCCCTCTAAGAAAACATGTTTCTCCATTTCTCATTCAGGGAAATATATTTTTCCTTTTTAATATTTCTCAAAATATTTCATTCTTCTAGGAGAGGAGTGGGTGCTAACTTTCTACAATTGGTGCCATTTTACTATGCCATACTATCATGAGAGCAAACTATAACAAATTGGAAGGAGGATCCACTTATTATCAGTGAGCAATCATGTGCCTTGCCCACTCTGAAGCAATGCAAGAGACTCCTGTCCCAAAGGTGGTTTTTCAAGAGGCAACTGGACTTTCTTGAAACCAAGAAAGTCCAGTTGCCTCTTGAAAAAAGCACCTTTGTGACAACCATGACCTGGATGCCTGAAGAATCCCCATAGACAAGAGACTCCTGTGCTCAGTGAACTGACAAAGTACAGTTTCCCACCCAGGAGAAGCAATCATTAGATCCATTTGCACCACTTAAAGATACCAGCTGGTCTCACTCACCTCACAAGATATCCTTAGGTCAGGGGTAGGCAAAGTTGGCTCTTCTATGACTCGTGGACTTCAACTCCCAGACTTTCTGAGCCAATCATGCTAGCTTAGGAATTCTGGGATTTGAAGTCCACGAGTCATAGAAGAGCCAACTTTGCCTACCCCTACCTTAGGTAATCATTCAGATTTAAGGAAAGATCACATGCCCCCAGAAAGGCAGTAATTTAATTTAATTTAATTTAATTTAATTTAATAGATTTGTATGCCGCCCAACTCCCGAGGGACCCTGGGCGGCAGTAAAAGAATCAGACAGAATGCCAAGCTTGCATCCTGCCTCTCAGCCATTTCTTCTATGGCTATGCCAACCCTTCGGTAAATAGCTGTTCCAGCCATGTTTGAAGTATACTCCAAAAAGCTTAAAACAACCCTTTAGCAATCTTTAAGAAAGTCAAGCCCCAGGAATAAAAGTACCACAAAAAGACTCAGAGGTGGGGGACTACCGAGAAGCTCAGTGTACATACAGAAAGTCTGGGCATAAGGCTTACAATGTAACAAGCTTAACCCAGAGGCAGTTTCTGAAAACACTTAAAGCAGCAGGGCAATTAAGATAAGGATTAGGCTAGAAATACAGGCATACCAGAATGTTTCCTTCCTGCCTCCCTTGCAGGATTAGCCCTGTAAAGCAGGAAAAGATTTCTTCCAACAACCGGTTCTCTGAACTGCTCAGAAAATTAACATCCAGTTCGGGAGAACCAGTGCAAACCGGTAGAGCCCGCCTCTGGATTGGATCCTAGCAAAATGAAGACTATTTCTTCAGTCAGAAAATTTTGTTATTTAAGACTGCCTCAAAAGGCAGATTATATGCGAGAGCAATTTTGGTGATCATTTTACCTCTAAGCTGTGTGTTTTGTGCCTGTCTATGTAGGGTACATTCTCCATAGTGGGTGGCGCTAGCCTCCAAGATTGGGATGACCTCATCCATCAGCCAATCAGGACTGAGTCTGACCTCATATAAAAGCTGTCACCGTGCCATAATCCCCCTCTTTCGACTCAGTCCTAGGCCTAGGATTGTTTCTCCCCAGTTTCTTCGCATTTAATATCACCTTCTCTGATCAATTCCAGATCTACTATCAACAGCTTTCTTAAATGTGAGTGACTCCCCATCTACCCTTTCCATCAGGGGTCTTGGGAATCACGGGACAGGCTTCGGCCTAGTCCACAGCCTGATCTCCACCTTAGGTGGCTGGCTGTCCTGCTCACATTGCGGCCTGGCAATCCTGTGTGTTTCCATCTGCCACAGAAGCCCGGCGCTTGAGTGGCCAGCAGCCAGGGTGGTCCTCTGACCACTTCCGCTGGAGAGAGGCCCA
Organism: Diadophis punctatus similis; assembly: GCA_023053685.1. Taxonomy (NCBI): domain Eukaryota; kingdom Metazoa; phylum Chordata; class Lepidosauria; order Squamata; family Dipsadidae; genus Diadophis; species Diadophis punctatus. Next base: position 242,242,142 of record JALIGW010000001.1, read on the forward strand.
TCAGGCTAAATTCACGCAGAAGCCTCGCGCTTGGGCGGCCTGGCCTCTCTCCCCTGCCGCTCCCCTTATTGGGCCTCATCAGTACCATCGACCCTGGGAGCGTGCTAGCGTGAGGGCGAGCGTTGGCGGTCCACTCGGCAGGCACTCCGGCCTGCGCGACCGCCCCTCCTCACTTGGGACTGCCCGAGCCCGGCCGGACCTTCGTGGCCTTAATTGCCGTCGGGCTAGTCCTCGGCCTCATTTTCGGCCTTGCTTGGGTGCTGGGCGGCCTCTTCGGCAGCAGTTTCGGCTGCGAGACCGCCCTTCAACTTGATACATTGCCCGCACGGCGGAGCGGCTCACCCGCCCCTCAGCTGTTCCCTGCCTCGCCGCCGGCTCCTTCCGCGCAGCCGCAGCTTCCTCCTTGATCGAAGCCTCTCGGGCGGGGCCGCGGCTCTCCCTCTGAGTCGCGCAGCCGCGTTTCGAGCCGCTGACGTCACCGGGGGTTACCCGGTGACGTGGTTTCCTGCCAGCTGGTGCGCGCTTCTGCAGCAGCCCGTCGCATCGCCGCTTCTTCTCACCGACTCCTCGGGGCGGCGAAGACCTCCGGACCGACAGGCAGCTGACCCAGCACTCCGGAGGCCATCTCCACAGGCACCAGCCAGCAGCCACTGGCACCCAGACCTCGGCTCGTGCTCCGTGCCGTAAAAGCGCACGTGCAGCACCAACGGGTGGCTGGCTTCCTGCAGCATGGCAGATAAGGCTCCCTTGGGCAGGAATAAGCCCAGGCAGCCCAAGGACAGGGAGGGTGGGGCTGATAAACCCCCTGCTCCTCAAACTGGCCACAGGGACTGCTCCCCCATAAGGGACAAGGCCAAGGCCTCTACAAAGGGCACGCATGCAGCCAAGGACAAGGCCCGCAAGCCTTCTGACCACTCCGTGCCGCCCCCTGCTGCCTCCACCTCGCCAGCACACCATGAGCCCTCTGGCTCTGTCCAGAGGGACCACCATGAGCCCTCTGGCCTCGCCCAGAGGGACCGGCGCTCCTCTGGCACTCTTTCCCTGGACAATCCAGACCTGTGCCTAGAGGAAGGTGACATTTGGGAGGACCCCAGGCCCAGTTGCAGAGCATCACAGGCACATCCACCGTCCTCTGCGCACTCTCAACTGTACACTCCGGAGGTGCAGGCCTTAATCCAGGCGGCCATCGCTCAAGGTATCGAGGCCGGAATGAGGCACGTCACCGCCGCTGCACCAGCTACGCCCACTCAGCCGGCCTCTCACCGGCCCCAGGCCACCCCTCCCGTCAACCAAGCTCCTCCGGCCGTCGACGCAGACCCGGGGTCTCCTTTGTCGTCCCATGGACAGGAGGACCAGGTGCAGGACTTGGAACTTTCGGAAGATGAAGACCTCGCACCCGAGGCTCCGGTAGTGACAGGGTTATTCAACCCTTCCTTATTCAAATCCCTGCTCCATAAGGCCAGGGCTACGGCCAAGTTTTCCTCCAAGGACCAGGCGCCTGCAGGCGATGAGCCTGAGGACCCTCTTTTTGAGGAAACCACCTCGCAGGTGGAAGTGGTGCCGGCTCCCAAATTGTTTGTGGAGTCGGTGCTTAAGCAGTGGGCATCCCCGACGGCCGGCGTCACCCCCTCTGCTTCGGACAAACGTTTCTTTAACGTCTCCACTGCTCTGGCTCAGCACCTGGCAGTTCCCCCGGTGGAACCGGCCATTAAGGCACTGTATTCACCTGCACAGATGCCCGGAGACTCTGAGGAGTTGCTCCGTCCAGAGGACAGACGCACAGAACAAGCCCTGCAGAAGACTCACCAAGCGGCCGCTTGGGCAGTCAAGGCATCTGCGACAGCCTCCTTTTTCTGCCGGACTTCCATCCGATGGCTAAAGGCCCTGCAGGAGCACCTGCCCCCCTCTGACGTCCGAGCGAGGCGAGACATCAACAAACTCATTGCTGCCTCGCAGTTTACCTCGGACGCCACGCTCCAGGCCACCCGGTTTGCGGCCAGAGCCATGGGAACATCGGTGGTGGCACGCAGAATGCACTGGCTCAGGAGCTGGCCCGCTGACTGTCGTCACAAGTGGCGACTAGCCGGGGCTCCAGTGGCAAACAAGTCGCTTTTCGGTGAGGCCCTTGACCCCTACCTCATCGAGACTAAGGACAAGCGCAAGGTCCTGCCCAACTCTACCAGGAAGGCGCAGGCCAAGCCACAGACCCCTGCCCCGGCCTTCCCCAGGCGCCAATATCGGGTGCCACAATATAATCAGAATAGGTCGCCGGCACCGACCCGTCAGACTCAGGGCCAGGATAGGGCCAATTCCAACCAATCCAAGCGCCCTTTTCGGAAGGCAGGTGGTCGCCCCTACCGCCGCTACAAGTAGTGGACCCTGCTTCTCCCATTGGGGGTCGCCTGCGTTTTTTCGCTAGGCGGTGGGAGGAGATTACTACAGACGCTTGGGTTCGCGAGACCCTAACACTCGGACTCGCCTTAGATCTCCTCTCCACCCCCCCCCCGACTCCTTCATGAGGTGCTCCCAGTCCTCCAACCCGCAGAAACGGGCCCAGATGCTTGAAGCCATCCAGCATCTGCTGGAGATTGAGGCCATCCAGCGGGTCCCGGAGGACCAGCGGGGGCAAGGATTCTACTCCAATTTGTTCCTCGTGGAGAAGTCATCGGGTGGGTGGAGAGCGGTCTTGGACCTTAAGCGCCTCAATAAGTTCTTGGTGTACAAGAAATTTAAGATGCATACTCTACAGTCCATATTGGATGGCATTCGCAAGGGTGACTTTATGTGCTCCATCGACCTCACTGAGGCATACTTGCATGTCCCAATTCGGCCTCCCCACCAAAAGTTCCTGCGAACACTATCAGTATTCGGTCCTGCCATTCGGCCTCTCCTCGGCACCCAGGGTCTTTACAAAGATTCTGGCCGCCCTTGCAGCCCACTTGAGGGCAGTGCCGATTCGAATACAGTGTTACCTCGACGACATTTTAATTCAGTCGTCTTCCCTGGCCCGGGCGGAGCTGGACCTGCAGACCACCATGGACGTTCTGCAATACCATGGCTTCTCCCTCAACCTGGAGAAGAGCCACTTGATTCCCTCCACTCGCATCACTCACTTGGGGGCCATTGTGGACTCTCTGGAGTGCAGGGTGTATCTCTCAGAAGACAGACAACTCAGTCTTTCTTCTCTGACCCAACAGGTTCTTGGACAGGGGCGGGTTCCGCTGAACCTCCTGTCCTCCCTGTTGGGAAAGATGATATCGGCTATACATATAACACCTTGGGCACAACTGCACTCCAGAGACCTACAATGGTTTCTTTTGCCGTTTCAGCGGGCGAACAAGTCCAACTCATCGACCAAAGTCCAGCTCCCGACGGCGGTCCGGCGGTCTCTGCATTGGTGGCGCTCCCCAGCGATCAGCAACGGTTCCAGCTTCCTCGAGCCTCGCCGGGTGACAGTGACATCGGATGCCAGCCTCTACGGGTGGGGCGCTCACACATTGTCTCACGTGGCGCAGGGCACCTGGACCGCAGCGGAGTCAACGGCCAGCATCAACCTCCTGGAGCTGCGAGCGGCGTCCCTGGGCCTCCGGCAATTCCAGCATCTCCTGTCTCGGCAACACGTCCTCCTGTTGACAGACAATGTGACCACCAAAGCCCATGTCAACAGGCAAGGTGGGACTGTTTCGCGCCGCCTGCTCTCCGAGGCCAAGGAATTGGGCCTCTGGGCGGAACGGCACCTCCTCTCGCTCCGGGCGGAGCACATCTCGGGGGTGTCGAACCGCACAGCGGACTGGCTCAGCCGCCACGACGTCGACACGGCAGAGTGGGCCCTGCACCCGGACGTTTTTCGGGAGCTGACTGCCCGGTTTGGCTACCCGGTGGTCGACCTCTTTGCGACCCCGCTGAATGCCAAGCTCCCACGCTTCATCACGCGGTATCGGACACCTGGTGCGATGGACACGGACGCCCTCCGGTGCCCGTGGCCCAGGGGCCTCCTATACGCATTTCCGCCCCTTCCACTCATTACTCGAGTTATCAGGAAGATGCTAGACGAGCAGGCGGAACTGATCCTATTGGCCCCCCATTGGCCGCGACGGGCATGGTTCGCGGACCTCAAGTCGCTCTCGACCGGCCCATCCTGGAGGATCCCGCAGACCGCATCGTCGCTCTCCCAGGGGTCAGTTCAGCACCCGGATCCGCAGTGGCTCCAACTGACCGCCTGGTGCTTGAGCGGCGCACCCTGACGCTGCGCGGCATCCCCAAGAGCATCATCTGTACTCTCCTCTCTTCACGCCGGGCCTCCACCATACGCATCTACAACTCCACCTGGAGGACGTTTCACGATTGGTGTGTCGGCGCCGACTTTAACCCGATCGACCTCTCGGTCATACAGGTCCTCCAATTTCTGCAAGCGGGCCTCAACAGGGGTCTCTCGCCCAGCACCTTGAGGCGACAGGTGGCAGCGCTATCAACGGTCCTTTCCTGCCACTCTTCTGCGCCTTTGTCAACGCATCCCTTAGTCGTTCGCTTCTTGAGGGCGGCGGTCAATATCTCGCCTCCAGTGGTACATAGGTACCCCACCTGGGACCTCCAGAAGGTCCTTTTGGCACTGACCGAGGCCCCCTACGAGCCCCTCCGGACAGTTTCGCTGCAGCACCTTACGCATAAGGTTGCCTTTTTGGTAGCGATCACTTCAGCCCGGAGAATTTCCGAGCTGGCAGCTCTATCCGTCCGGGACGATCTCTGTATTTTTCATCCGGACCAGGTGGTGCTTCGCCTTGACCCCACATTCCTGCCCAAGGTCAATACATACTTCCACAGGGTGCAGGAAGTGGTTCTTCCTTCCTTCTGCTCTCCACCTATAACGCCGACCGAGCGCAAATGGCACGCTGTCGATGTCCGGCGGGCGATAAAAATCTACAATGTCCGCACGGCGGCATTCCGCCGCTCAGAGTCCTTGTTTGTGGGTTTCCACGCATCGTCCATGGGTCGCAAGGCTTCAGCGGCGATGGTCGGGGGCTGGATACGCGCAGTCATTGCGGACGTTTACCGACAACAGGACCTGCCTCGTCCGCCACGTCTGACGGCGCACTCGACGCGCAGTGCCGCCACCACGGCAGCTTGGACTACTAACGCCTCCTTGGAGGAACTCTGCCGAGCGGCGACGTGGTCTTCCCCGTTGCCCTTTATCAGACATTATAAAGTAGACTCCTTTGCCTCGGCTGAGGCAGACTTTGGACGCAGGGTCTTGCAGACCATAGGGTCGCCTGACGGGGTCTCTGACTATGGTGACAACCCTCCCTAGGGGACGATACGGCTTTGGTATGTCCCAATCTTGGAGGCTAGCGCCACCCACTATGGAGAAAGGGCGTTGTTACTTACCTGAATGCCCATTCTCGTAGGGTGGCGCTAGCCTCCAAGTCCCTCCCTTTTGGGGTGTTGTATATACTGAAGGTGTGCGTGGGGGACAAACTATGGGTCTGACCTACTCCTTCATCTCAAGAGGGGGATTATGGCACGGTGACAGCTTTTATATGAGGTCAGACTCAGTCCTGATTGGCTGATGGATGAGGTCATCCCAATCTTGGAGGCTAGCGCCACCCTACGAGAATGGGCGTTCAGGTAAGTAACAACGCCCTTTCTTTGCTCTCTGATCAGACCCTGACAGCTATGACCGTTTTGCCTCACCCTTTGAACCTTAATGTTGGATGCAGTTAACTTGCTGAAACCTTGACTACCGCTACTGTTAAAACCCCTTACAACTCTAATGAAAAACTGAAGACTGATTTATAGCTTTAGGACCAGGCATAACAGTAAGTTGACTGATTTATGACTATGCTGTTGATTCTTTACTGGAGTCTTGAACCAGCCGTAACTCTTCCTAATCCAGTTGGTTATCTTCCATGTAGCCTACATAAGGCTATCCTTGAACAGTATCTGGATGTTGCAATCAGTACAAAATGTGACACTTAAGCTGTTAAGCAGTGCAAGGTGTAAAGATTAAATGTAAAGTATGTATTGAACACATTTATGGATAAAATTTAAAGTATTTATATTATGGACACAACTTGAAGTACTGATATTAACCTTTAAAGCCATTAATGGTCTAGTTTAAACTTAAACTTGGAAAGATCTGCAATTGTCATTATCAGGAAGAATAGCTACTATAAAATGAACATTTTACCAACACTACTATATCTATTCCAAACAATATCAATAAAACTGGAGAAAAATATTTTGAAGAATTAAATAAAATACAGTAGTATCAAGATACATTTGGTTAGGGGGGGAAAGCAAGAATAGGCTTGAAAATGTTGCAGGAAACCAAAAAAAGAGGGGGCTTTGGACTACCAGACTGGGAATTGTATTATCAGGCCTCAGTACTCACATGGGTGAAAGAATGGATCAGTTTGAGACACACAAGATTATTAACCTTAGAAGGTCATGACCTCCAAATAGGTTGGCACACTATCTTATAGTATGGGAAGAACAAGATACAAGACACTACGTTAGGAATGCATTGTTATTGGTCTGATTTAAAATAAAAGAACAACACTATTTGAAAATACCAATCTGGCTTTCTACTACGGAGGTATTGGTACATCCTAATGTTATTAATATGGAAAAAATTGTAAGATATAAAGATATTTTGAATGAAAAAGGGGAACTAAAAACTAAGCAGGAACTTAGTAGCCAAAGGATAGACATTGCATGGTGGGCACATATGCAGATACAATCTCATTATGAGAAAGATGCTAAAACGTATGGTTTTAATAAAGAGTTAGCAGAATTAGACCAGATATTAACCAGAACAGATGAAGAACTGATAAAGAAAGTATATTGTTATTTAATAAGTATTAAACTGGAAAGTGAGCAAGTAAAGGAGACAATGATTGCTTGGGCTAAAAATTTTGGATATGCAATAGAATTAGACAAATGGCAGAAATTATGGGATAGAAATATTAACTTGACTATATCAACTGCGTATAAAGAAAATTTGTATAAAATGTGTTATAGATGGCATTTTGCACCGGCAAAATGTATACAGGTAGATCTGCTAAATGCTGGAAGTATAACCAATCATCTGGTTCATATTACCATATTTTAATAAGCGTTCTTAATAATAAGCATATGTGGTGGACATGCCAAAAAGCTAAAAAATATTGGACGAAAATAGCATACAGGGTTAGAAAAAATGATAAAGCAACACATAGACTTGAAACCAGAGACATTCTTGTTGGACATTCTACCAGAAAAATATGACAAAAGGACTATATATCTGGTTTTACATATACTAACCGCAGCAATGGAAAAATGATAAGATTCCGTCAGATAAGAATGTAATTAAGAAAATATTAGAATGCACAGAAATAGATAGCTCACTATTAAGGATAAAGGAAGGTGGGGGCTGCTTTCTCCCTCTCAGAAAACATATTTCTCCATTTCTCATTCAGGGAAATATATTCTTCCTTTTTAATATTTCTCAAAATATTTCATTCTTCTAGGAGAGGGGTGGGTGATAACTTTCTACAATTGGTGCCATTTTACTATGCCATATTATCATGAGAGAAAGCTAAAACAACTTGTAAGGGGGATCCACTTATTATCAGTGAGCAATCATGTGCCTTGCCCACTCTGAAGCAATGCAAGAGACTCCTGCCCCAAAGGTGCTTTTTCAAGAGGCAACTGAACTTTCTGGAAACCAAGAAAGTCCAGTTGCCTCTTGAAAAAAAGCACCTTTGGGACAACCATGACCTTACAGCGGTGAAATCTATTTACTTTTCCTACCAGTTCGGAAGTGCATGCTTCACACACGTGCTCTCGCTTTGCGCGTGCACGCACTTTTTTACCCCGCTCTGCTCACGTTTGCACCTTTTCACCCTTTGTGCATGCGCAGAACACTTTGTGAATGCGCAGAACACCTTTGTGAATGCGCAGAGGGTTAAAAAAGAAAATGGCGGCATCCAGGCAGATGGGCGGAGACTCGCGCTGCCACCGCTACCGGTTCTCCGAACCACGTTGCATGCCACTACCGGTACAGCCGAACCGGTAGCATTTCACCCCTGCCTTGAAACCAGAGACTTGAAACCAGAGACATACTTGGGCATTCTACCAGAAAAATATGACAAAAGGACTATATATCTGGTTTTACATATACTAACTGCAGCTAGAATTGTATTTGCACAGCAATGGGAAAATGATAAGATTCCGTCAGATGAGAATATAATTAAGAAAATATTAGAATGCGCAGAAATGGATAGATTAACGCTCACTATTAAGGATAAAGAAGAAACTGGGTATTTTTTGATATGGGATGTATTTTATCAATGTCTAGACAACAGAAACAGAAGTTAGAAAGGAGGAGATATAAAAAGAGGAAATGTTAATATGGAGAGTTATCAAAGAAGATAATGTAATTGTTATTATATTATTATATTATCAATATTATTGTGATGAATACTAAAACAAATATGTGGATTATGACTGTTTAAAAACAACTATACCCAGATCACATACTGTTTGATGGAAATTGCATGTTATATAAATAAAATAAAGGTGGCGCAGTGGTTAGAGTGTAGCACTGCAGGCTACTTCAGCTGACTGCTAGTTCAGCAGTTCAGCTGTTCAAATCTTACCAGGCTCAAGGTTGACTCAGCCTTCCATCCTTCTGAGGTGGGTAAAATGAGGACCCAGATTGTTGGGGGCAATATGCTGAATTCTGTAAACCACTTAGAGAGGGCTGTAAAGCACTATGAAGCGGTATATAAGTCTAAGTGCTATTGCTATTGCTAAATAAAACATGGGGGGGGGGAAGCCATTAATGGTTTAAGATCTGACTGTCTAAGAAGTGTGGCCATAAGAACTGCAGGCTAGGCCCTTTTGAAGAATACCTTGTTGTCACTCTTTGTCACATGAAGGCAAGGGATGAGTCACTCCCAGGCTATTGAATACTTTCCCTTGGGAATTATTCTTGCTTTATATTTTTTTTATATCCACTACTTGTGATATATACAGAAACACAGCTTTTCCAGATAGGATAGTAGTTCCTAGAAACTGGGGTCATAAGTCATTATTATTAATGTTAGTAAGTGTTTTAACTTTTTATAATCTGGGGTTTAAAACATTCTTAGTTGCCACACTAATGGTATACTCTCCCCACAACATCGCAGCTGCAATCTCCATGTCATTTGGGTGCCAACGATTTTTGGCCTCTTCAAATGTTCTCTGAATTTAATTGTAAGTATGCTGATAGAATTTTTTTAATCACCATTTTCCTCCTCAAGTTTAATTAATTTTGATTGTTTTTTCTATTTTAATCAGTTTTATAGTGAGCTGCCTTGAAGCTATTAGGACTTGAAGGACAGGAAAAATACACAGTAAAGTAAAATTAAACTAACATGATTCTTGGTTGATTATTCCATTCTCCATGCTATGCAAAGCACAGATGAAAAAGAACTGGATAGACTTCAGTGTCTTTCCCGGAAACTAGCTTACTTTGTTGAGCTTAGAATCCTTACATACTTTTTTTTTTTGCTTCTCTTTCCAACCACATGCAAAAGATCTTGCAGTGTTTCCAGTTCACATTTTTTCTTCTCTCCAATTAACAAATAGTAAATCGGGTTACATCTGCTTTTAGAATGTATGTTATTATGGTTTATCAGATTTTTTGCTAAATTTCTTTGGACATTTTCATTGCTTTTAATTGTTTTAATTGTTTTATAGTTTTAGAATGTTAAACTGCCCAGAGTCTCCTGGCTGAGATAGGTGGCTGTAAGATTGAAGAATGAATGAATGAATGAATGAATGAATGAATGAATGAATGAATGAATGAATGAATGAATGAATGAATGAACGAACGAACGAACGAATGAATGAATGGTTCCTTATTTACTAAGATCATTTGTTTTGGTCATTTAGGGTAGGGATAATGTATTTTCTCCTGCCGATAAGAACAGCAGCAACAACAAACAATGTCAAAAAAATTGAACCGGTTGCTTATTCAAATGGGGCAGAGAAGGTTGTGCACTGTATTTAATTAAGATATATGTGTTTCTGATCTAGGATTCCACAAATCACGAAGCAGACTCCTAGTCCCGACAAAAAACCCTTTTTATTAAATTACTGTGAATTCTTCTCATTCACATCCAGTAAAGTCTTTCAAGAGTAAATTTACAGACACAGACCTTATCTGGCTTGGAGAGCTGCCAGGCTGATATCTTCAAAATTTGGCAAGAAGTCTCTGAGATTCACGAACCAATTACGCGAACTAATTGTCTCCTGCAAATTCCTATCCCTTTTCACTCCTCTTTTATTCCCTATGGGAGGGGCCATTCATCATCCACCTGTGGCCTTACTCCCAAGTCGACCCTTGTTCCTTAGCTGTTCCCTTCATCTGGCAGCTCTGTGCATGCGCACACTGGGAACAAGCTCCAGCTGTTCGTCTGCCTCACTGATTTTGACTCCAGAGGCAGCTGATAATTGTCAGACTGCCCTGGCCCCATCTCTGCCTCCGATGCAGAGCACTCGTCGGAGCCTTCCCCAGACTCCAGGACTGGCCCATGTTCCTCCCCAACCTCCTCAATGTCTGAATCTGCTGCCAGCTCTGCTGGCAGCTGGTGGACCACAACAATATGGTATAAAAAGCAGTTTCAGCTTCTTCTTGAATTGCTCACTGGTTAGGTCAGAAAAATGTACTTTGCCACTGTTCTTTTGTCTGCAAAGCATCCTCTGTAAGGAACCATGTCACTACCTTCCACTCTTGGCAGTCTTAATTTGCATCAGGCTTCACACACACACACACACACACACAGAGAGAGAGAGAGGGGGGGGGAGGGAGAGAGAGAGAGAGAGAGAGAGAGAGAGAGAGAGAGAGAGAGAGAGAGAGAGAGAGAGAGAGAGAGAGAGAGAGAGAGAGAGAGAGAGAGAGAGAGATGTGTTGCATTTGTCCTAGATATGTCAGTGGCAAAGCATTCAGAAGCAAAATGATGGTGTAAAAACCAGTATCTTTTCTCTCTGATCCTCTCTGAATTAACTTGGTACATGTCAACCCTTCTCTTAGTGTGGAAACAATTTGCTGGCTTTAACAAGTGCCTTCCCAGCCATACCTGGATATCTTTTTGCCTACACATGTTGTGCTCTGTCCTCCTGGTGAACTGAAATTTATTTATTTCATTTCTGCAATCATAACTACACTTGTTTGGCTGACTAGATTTCTAGCACCACATATCCATATCCATTCGTTTTATTTATATGTTTGCCTAATGAAATATTGCAATTCTGGACAGAGTGCAATAAGTACAAAATAAAACAAATAATTTCAAACAAAATCCAACCAGCCATCAATAGGCTATTGGGTACCACATTTGTACCCACCCAACCCCCTTCCAGATAGGGATTCCAAATGTCTTGGCATGAACACTCAAAAAAAGCCATTTTTTACTCCCTTTCTGAAGACAAGGAGACTAAAGGCCAGTGGTATCTTGGGAGTGACAAGTGATCGTTCCAGAAGGAAGGAACCACCATGGAATAGGCATGTCTGCTATTGGAGAGTGTGAGATGGGCAGATACCATTAGAAGAAGCAGTCCTGCAAACAACCCACCTTTGTGCCACACAGTGCTTTACAATGGATGTGATAACCAGTGCTTTGATTTGTACTCGTACAATTTGTACAATTTGCCAATCAGAAGCTAATGCAGCTCATGAAATAATAGTGTCACACTCTTGGGTCATAACTACCCAAAATTCTGCATTCTGGATCAGGTGTAACTTCTGGGTGATCCTCAAGAGTAGCCCTACATAAAGCATGTTGCAGTAGTTGTACTAGAAGTAGGAGGGACTAATGAAATGCTTCCAACAAGCAAAGTCAATTGGGGAAGCTGGATCCACTTAATGACCATGTGATTCAGAATCACAGAGGGACCTTGGAGGTCTTCTAGTCTAGGGGTCCCCAACCTTTTGGACCTCAGGGACCACTAAATTCGTAATTTTAAATCCCATGGACCACTAATATGACCTGCCTAATGACGGGCTGAGTGGGCGTGGCTAGGTGGTCATGTGACTGGGTGGGCGTGGCCAACTTGATGTCACTCATGTTGAGGGGTGTCTCGCTGGCCTCTACTCACCCGTCCCCTCCCAGCCACTCCTCGCCTGCCCACCTGGACTCCTTAGGGCCCCAATAGGAAGCAGTTGTTGGAGCTAAGCAGCCACCACGAGAAAGAGTTGGCAAAACAGCTGGCTCAGTTCAAATTGGATCTGACTGAGAAGGAGGCTCAGCAGAAGCACCTCACTGAGGACTACCAGCATAGGCTTTCCAAGCAGAGGGAAGACCTGTGGGAGTGCAAGGCCAGATAGAGATGGTCAGCCAGTTCCAGGCCATGATATAGTCCCACTGGAATAAGGCCCTCCGGCTCTTTGCCACCAGCAGCGCTTCCCTCCAGCTTTCGCCCAAAGCCCCGCACCAGGAGGCTGAAGCAGACCCCCAAGTCAGAATTTCTGCACCCCTCTGACCCACACAAAAAGACCCTGAAGGGAGAGACTCTCTGCAGCAACACAAGTGTTCATTGCATGTATCCGGCCCAGGGGCAGTAGTTTGAGGACCCCTGATTTAGTGCAATACAAAAAATGTACATACAGTAATTTTTCTGCGGACCACCAAAATTTTCTCGGGGACCACCAGTAATCCATGGACCACCTGTTGGTGACCACTGTTCTAGTCCAATCCCCTGCTCAAGTAGGAGACCCTATGCCTTTTCAGACAAATGGTTGTCCAATCTCTTCTTAAACAGCCACATGATTCATTAACAACTGCGGTAAAATGGTCATAATATCAGGTCTGGTTACATGGTTATTTGCTTAATTACCATATCACTTAGCAACAAAACTTCTGATCCCAGTTGGGGTTGTAAGTCAAGGACTACCTGTACAACCAAATTAAGGTTGTGAACATAAAATATTGCTGATCTCAGAATGACAGACATCCATCACAAACTATAATTATGTCACATGCCTCATGCATATTATGTAATTTCTGCTAGTTGCATTGGATGTGTCAAGCCATAGCTAATACAAATTTTATAATGCATATAATTTGCACAATGCTATCATAATACCCATGATGTCATTTGTCTTCCTTGCCTTCCTAGACTCCTTTGCCCAGAACTAATGAATTTTCATGATGCTATGTTAGTGCCACATTTTAAAGGGATCTGCAATGTATTTATTCTAAAGATTTCTTATTTTGATTCACTCTAAATTCATTTCTGCAATCCCAATTGCATTTCATCATGCAAATGCATTTCCCCCCCAGAAAAACCCTTCCATTTAAATCAGGAGGAGGGACAGAATTTGTGGAGACCTCTGTCTAGCAAATGTCACAATTAAAGATTTCTGTTAATAAGTTGTAAGTTTTAATAAGCTACTGAGTCAAAGCAAAGAGCAAACAGTAACATCGACTAGAAATAGAGGAAGAATCTGCCCAGTTACGAGGTTGTGATGAAATAAATCAGAATGAGTGCTATTGCTTTAAATATACATGATTGATATTCATTCCTGTGGTAACATAATACTGTGGCTGGCTTTATAAATCACAGGAGAACTGAAGTGACATATTGTAGAAGATAAGATCTATTTAGGCAAAGAGGTGCTGAGTTACCTCACCATCCCAGAGCCATAATTCTTGGTTCAGTCCTTAGGCAAAACTAATCCAACCCCTTGGATTTCTTTTCCTTGGGAGCTGTATGAATTTTAATGTGACGTAGGCCATCAAGTCAATTTCTGACTTGGAATGACTGCACATATGGGTTTCATGCCATCAGTGAGTGCCCCTTGAGAAATGGAAGGTAGTAAAGCAGCTGACAATTTTGGTAACAAAAAGAGAGATAAAACACTGAGGGAAGCAAATACCAGAATAAGGAATGACACTAATAACTATGATCAGATATGTCTGCTACGAATGATCAGATATGCTTGCTACGAACACTTCATGCCCTTCATGTTGCATACAACTTCATGTTGTATGCAAACTATGACTTTAAAAAAATCGAACTTGGTGTCAGGTCATTATAACTATCAGCTCATTACTTACATTTTCTCATTACTTACATTTTCTGAGTTAAGTAAGAAAAATGTAGATTTTCAGTTCACCAAGCCAGAATGGAAATACAATACAAAGTATTAGTATTTACATGTCCCCAATTCCCAATGACTGTGACTTGCTCACAATAATGAAAACAAAGAAATTATAATAAAAGCAGTAAAAGGGAAAAAAAAGAAAAGACAGCAAGGATAAAACTGTAGGTAGTCATGAACTGAGCCAGAAATATGTTAAGATATAAAAGCCATGTCTTTAGAAAATATTATCAAGACCACAGCCTGATTATAGTCAGTTTATATTCAGTTTCAGTCTGGCTAAATGGATATCAATGGAAAATCTTCAATCATAGGACAGAGATGGAAGAACACCTTTCCATGCAACCTTAGAGGCATATTACCGCTAAGGTTGCATGGAATACTAAAGGAAATAAGACAACAGTTCAGGTCTAGCAGCCACTGGTGGTCTTCTTCTGCGTTAATGACTTCGTACCCATGTGAGAAGACTCCGTACTTCTGCTTCATTGACTATGCTAAAGCCTTTGATTGTGTGGATCACAACAAATTGTGGCAAGTTCTTAAAGAGATGGGAGTACCAAACCATCTTATTTGTCTCTTGAGAAATCTATATGCGGGTCAAGAAGCAACAGTGGGAACTGGACACGGAACCACTGATTGGTTCAAAATTGAGAAAGGAGTCTGGCAAGGCTGCATACTGTCGCCCTGTCTAACTTATATGCAGAGCACATCATGAGAAAGGCGGGGCTAGATGAATCACAAGTTGGAATTAAGATTGCCGGGAGAAATATCGACAACCTCAGATATGCAGATGATACCACTCTAATGGCAGAAAGTGAAGAGGAACTAAAGAGCCTCTTGATGTGGGTGAAGAAGGAGAGTGCAAAAGTTGATTTGAAACTCCATATTAAAAAAACTAAGATCATGGCATCCAGCCCTCTCAATTCCTGGCAAATAGATGGGGAAGAAATGGAGGTAGTGACAGATTTTATTTTCCTGGGCTCCAAGATCACTGCAGATTGGGACTGCAGCCAAGAAATTAAAAGATGCTTGCTCCTGGGGAGAAAAGCTATGAAAAATCTAGACAGCATACTAAAAAGTAGAACAAAAGTGTGTATAGTCAAGGCTATGGTTTTCCAGTTGCAATGTATGGCTGTGAAAGTTGGACCATAAGGAAGGCTGAGCGCCAAAGAATTGAGGCTTTTGAACTATGCACTTCTCTGGTGCTGGAGAAGACTCCTGTGAGTCCCTTGGACTGCAAGGCGAACAAACAAGTCAGTCCTAGAGGAGATCAATCCTGACTGCTCTTTAGAAGGCCAGATCCTGAAGATGAAATACCGTATTTTTCGGAGTTTAAGACGCACCTTTTTACCCCCCAAAAGAGGGTGAAAACTTGGGTGCGTCTTATACACCGAATGTAGCCCCCCCCACCCCCCACCCTTTGGCCTCTGCCTCCCAGCAATTTACCTCCTTGCAGCAAACAGCGCAGAGCCCGATTAGCACAAGCAAGTGATTATCTGCCTCCCGACTCACGGCTGACTGAGGCTTGCAAGCCACGTGCTAAAATGAAACTGAAACTACGGTAGCTGCAAGGAGGCAAATTGCTGGGTGGTGAAATGCTGGCAATGTTGGACTGCTGAAACTGCAAGGAGGTAATCAATAACTATAAATGTCTATAGAATGTTCAAATTATTAGACTTATTTTTTAAAGACTGCTTTATTATTGTTCTAGACAACTTAACAAAATGAAGAAGCTTTTTAAAATAAATGCTTGATCTGAAGAGGCCCAGTGCTATTGTATCTTCTTTTAAATAACAGAGAATAACTATACTTCCAGAAAGCCACATCAAATTTAAAGATCTGTAAAAGTATAATCTGAAATGTAACAGTGTTCCTGTTTAGTATTAAGATAAGGCAGCTGAGTTAAGCCCTGACTTAGTCATGTTTGGAATAGATCTATTTAAATAATTGGGAGGAGTTAGTGTGATTACATTTAAGAAAACTTTCTGGCATTAATATACTGCCATAATGTACATTTCTCCAATTCTTTGCTATTTCTATGGGTCAGGTACACATGCACAGAAATACACAGTGAACAGTGTATATCATCTGTACTGTTTGCTGTTTGCTCTTTGGCAAATTGCTCGGAGGCAGAGGCCTTTTTTCCTTGTTTTCCTCCCCCAAAACTAAGGGGCGTCTTATACTCCGAAAAATACGGTATGTGTCTTTTCCTATTTTGTATATAATTTGATGCACCTCTACCATGGCCACACCCTTTCTTTATAAACTAAATGGGGGGATCAGTGTGTAATGCTTTATCACATAACAGCTGTTCTGCTTTTCTTTCTTGGCACTTTCTCCAGTCAGGGATCTTTTTTTGGGGGGGAGACATGATAAACAGAACTACATATGATATTCCAAATGCGAGGACACCACATTATGAGATAGGAAAATATTGACACTTTTGAAATTTGCTGTTGAAGACCCCTGAGAAAAGCATAGATAGCCAAGAAAACAGGGCAATCATCAAATAAATCAACCCAGAGTTCTCATTTAAGGCACAAATGACCAGACTCAAATTATCCTACTTAGACTCCTTATGTGAAGACTGAGCTCTCTGGAGAAGGCTTTAATGCTGGGAATGCACTATCGAAAGACCTGAAAGACCAGATTAGAGACAGATCTTAATGGAGAAAATCTATCTATGTAATCATTCGGAGTCAACAACAACTTAATGGCATGTAATTGATCAAACAACTGATCCTAAAGTAAAGGTTGTTGTTTTTTAGAGTGATCATTTATTGAACTGACAATTTAATATTAGCACTTCCCAGGGTTCCTTTCTGCATATTCACTGTTAGTTCAAACCCTGTCAGAGCAAATAGGAAGTTAATACTCTCTGTTCCAGCATGCTCCATTTTGCCTTACCATTTTAATGGCCATTCCCAAACTTTGCTGATATTATCAAATAATTATAAAATACATGCTTTAGCAAAAAAAAAAAAAAAAAAAAAAACAGGTTGACCCTCATTCAGCAAGATGTATGACACAGATCATGCTATAACCTAACTACCTAATTTGGATTTTCCCTGAATTCCTAGATCAAAAGCTGGGATCACCTTGCCCACTTCTAGTACAAAAGCTTAATCTTAAAGATGTGTTTGCTTGCAAATCAAGCAATTTTGCATTTGCAATTTTTTAAAAAATGTGTAAGTCCACTTTGAATTTAGTGATTTTCTATGCTTTCAGATTGTCAATAAAATCTAAAAAAAATGATCTTGTCCCTGCTGTTTGCCTCAGCTCTTGATTTTATCAAGGCCCCCCAAAAATGGATATATGAAAATGGTACCACCTCAGATAATTTTATTCAACATTAATTGCTGCAGACACTTAAGTCAGCTATGACTTTGGACATTGTCTGCTCCTTGAACTCCTAAGATTAGTTAAAGCCCCTAGTCATTGACAAATCCTGTTCTAGCACATGATTCCTGATGTTAATTTACACACTATGAATTAAATTATCTAATCCACTGAATATATTATGAAAAAGTTGGAAAATATTTACAAATATTTTTTTCTAATTCTGAAAAATTCTAACTTACTGTGTCAACTGTGCTAAAAATTCTAACTTACTGTGTCAACTTTAACCAAAAAGCCCTCTAAATTTTCAGCTTTTACTGACATTTCAATTCCATGATAATTCTGTTATTTTTCTTTACTTTTTCCAGGTCTTTGGTATCTCTTTTTATAATGGGTCCAAACTTAGTCATACTTAGAGCAGGACTATTGAAATCAGTGGATTTTCCATTATCACAAATAACTATCGAATTAAATGCATTACATTAATCTATTCCCCAGAGATCTTGGTATTTGAAAAGAGTTCCTGAATTTACTTCAAATCCCAATAGCAATATAGCAATAGCACTTTTCTTATATACCGCTTCATAGTGCTTTACAGCCCTCTCTAAGCGGTTTACAGAGTTCAGCATATTGCCCCCAACAATCTGGGTCCTCATTTTACCCACCTCGGAAGGATGGAAGGCTGAGTCAACCTTGAGCCTAGTGAGATTTGAACAGCTGAACTGTTGAACTAGCAGTCAGCCTGCAATGGCTGCATTTAACCACTGCACCACTTCAGCTCCCAATCTAGCAGCATAGGAATTGAAATTGCCTTTGTTTACTGCGGAAAAAAGTACAAGGCTTTTTAAATTTTGTTTGTTTGTTACTACAAAACAAAATTCTCTGACTTTCTTCTCAATGTCCTTGTAGAACAGTCTTGGCTCTGGAATTTAGCCCTGACACCAAGTTACCATAAATACAATAGTTGGATTAAGAGTGTCAAAACATGTAGTGGGTGACAACAGCCACTATTAAATTGCAGTTAGATAGTACTGGTGGTGGGATATTTGGCTACAGCCGAGAGCTTAATCCTATAATCTAAAGTGACTTGTTCAATTAATTTCTTAGTATAGCAAATCATTTGTTCTGCTCTATGCCCAGATTTGTATATAATCAATATCTCTTGAGCAGCCATGAAAGGCTTGAACTGGGGTGAATTGAACCCCTGCAGACACATAGAAAGAAGCACTGACGTTAATTCCTGCTTGCACGGTAAATGGGGGGATCAGTGTGTAATGCTTTATCACATAACAGCTGTTCTGCTTTTCTTTCTTGGCACTTTCTCCAGTCAGGGATCTTTTTTTGGGGGGGAGACATGATAAACAGAACTACATATGATATTCCAAATGCGAGGACACCACATTATGAGATAGGAAAATATTGACACTTTTGAAATTTGCTGTTGAAGACCCCTGAGAAAAGCATAGATAGCCAAGAAAACAGGGCAATCATCAAATAAATCAACCCAGAGTTCTCATTTAAGGCACAAATGACCAGACTCAAATTATCCTACTTAGACTCCTTATGTGAAGACTGAGCTCTCTGGAGAAGGCTTTAATGCTGGGAATGCACTATCGAAAGACCTGAAAGACCAGATTAGAGACAGATCTTAATGGAGAAAATCTATCTATGTAATCATTCGGAGTCAACAACAACTTAATGGCATGTAATTGATCAAACAACTGATCCTAAAGTAAAGGTTGTTGTTTTTTAGAGTGATCATTTATTGAACTGACAATTTAATATTAGCACTTCCCAGGGTTCCTTTCTGCATATTCACTGTTAGTTCAAACCCTGTCAGAGCAAATAGGAAGTTAATACTCTCTGTTCCAGCATGCTCCATTTTGCCTTACCATTTTAATGGCCATTCCCAAACTTTGCTGATATTATCAAATAATTATAAAATACATGCTTTAGCAAAAAAAAAAAAAAAAAAAACAGGTTGACCCTCATTCAGCAAGATGTATGACACAGATCATGCTATAACCTAACTACCTAATTTGGATTTTCCCTGAATTCCTAGATCAAAAGCTGGGATCACCTTGCCCACTTCTAGTACAAAAGCTTAATCTTAAAGATGTGTTTGCTTGCAAATCAAGCAATTTTGCATTTGCAATTTTTTAAAAAATGTGTAAGTCCACTTTGAATTTAGTGATTTTCTATGCTTTCAGATTGTCAATAAAATCTAAAAAAAATGATCTTGTCCCTGCTGTTTGCCTCAGCTCTTGGCACATATATTCTCTACCTTCAAAACTGGAATTCAGTAATTATTTCTAGGTAATAGAGCAAGTTGTGTGAATGGAAGAAAATACTGAAAAAGCAGTTGTTGAAGCTTTTGTTACATTAAACAAAATATTAAAGACAAAGCAATATTTTAATCCTTACCATTTCATTAAGAAAATGATATGGAGATAAATAGCACTCCTCTGTGTGTTTTGCATTATTTAACAGAACTTTGACATCACTCTGCATTTATTAAATGACAGCATTTGTAATCTGTATTTACAAATATCAGACATAAAACAATTTCTGCCATGGCATTTGATCCATGGCTTGACTTAGAACACCAGCAAAACACAGCTGAGGAAGGGTAAAGAAATAAGCAAGCTCAGGCACTACAACAATTTTGTTATTTTTATTCTCTGCACTACTTGTGCAATGGATAAGACTTCTTCTGAAAAAGAGTATTAAAATGAGACATTCCACATTTAAATAAAGAAAGAAATGTGCAAGCATTATTTCTAAGTTTTTTTATGTACCATAAAGAAAACTAGAGATGACAATAAATCATATTTTAAAAGGGAAAAATATGCACACACTAACAATACTGGTAATCCTTGAGTAACAATGGCATTTGGACTGGGATTTCCATCACTAGCAATGAGGTTGTAAAATGCAACATCACATGGTTGCATTACTTAGAGAAAGCAATCTGAAGGCAGAACAAGAAGCAATGGATGGAAAATAAAAAGACAAATTTCCTGACAGAACAAGGAGAAATTTCCTGACAGTTAGAACAATTAATCAGTGGAACAACTTGCCGCCAGAAGTAGTGGGTCCTCCAACACTGGAGGTTTTTAAGAATGGACAGCCATTTTTTAAAAAACGATATAGGGTTTCCTGCTTGAGCAATGGGTTGGACTAGAAGACCTCCAAGGTCCCTTCCAACTCTTTTATTCTATTATTCTGTTCTGATATTCAATCCTGACAATCCTCATTGCTGTCCTTAACCAAATTCAATTGGTTATTAGCCCATCCCAATCCAAACCAAACCATTTCCTTCCCAGTCCTGAGTGTCAATTCTTCTAAGGCAGCGGTTCTCAACCTGGGGGTCGCAACCCCTTTGGGAGTCGAATGACCCTTTCACAGGGGTCAGGAGACTTCACCTGGACACTGCCATTTGGGTTCTTTTACCCTCTGCGCATGCACAGAATGCTTTGCACATGCGCAGAGGTTAAAAGAACCTAAATGGCGGCGTGGGGTGCGGGTCACGGCGGCAGGCGCAGCAGCGGGGTGGGTCGCGGTGGGGGTGCGGGTCGGGGCACGGGTGGCGGCATTAGGAAGGTTGAGAACCACTGTTCTAAGGCAAGGAACTTCTTCCCCTTCGACTCCTCTCTACTGCCTATTTTCATCTGTGCCCTATTGGTTGCCTTACACCATGCCTTGTGGGATGGCAAGCAGCCCCAGAACTATGTGGCTCTGGAGCTGTTTGTCACACTGTGCCTCAGGGGCTTCTGGTGTTGTAAAAAGCCTGTCAGCTGCAGTGCAGTGCAAAGCTGCAGTTCTCCTCAGGCTTCCCCAGTACCACAGCATGAAGCCCACTGTTGCAGCATGAAGCTGCATCTGCACCAGGAAGCCCCATCTGCCCAACTCACCCAATCACTGTTGTGTGAAGCCACAGCCACCCCAGCCCAGCAGCGTGGCACAAAACTGCTGGAAATCCTAGCAGGTCTAGCCCAGCTGCACAAGCCCTAGCCCATCAAGCCCAGCCCAGCCCAGAAGCATGGCATGAAGACCCAGGTACAGCTGCCCTCACCACCCTGCACTTTGAGAACCCTGCTGCCCTGTGCTCCACAGCTCCAGCTCACCTTCGTCATCTTCTTGCTCCCATTGTTGATGAGGTGTGCCTGGCTTTGGCCTTTGT
Source organism: Diadophis punctatus similis (assembly GCA_023053685.1). Taxonomy (NCBI): domain Eukaryota; kingdom Metazoa; phylum Chordata; class Lepidosauria; order Squamata; family Dipsadidae; genus Diadophis; species Diadophis punctatus. Next base: position 242,263,792 of record JALIGW010000001.1, read on the forward strand.
GAGGTAACAATGGGTCCCATAAGTCTCATGAGGAAACTGTCATGTGCAACCTCAAGAGAAAAGGCCAAGGCCAGGCCAGGCATGCTCGGTCAGCAGCATGAGCAAGAAGCATAGGGTAGGGGGGCAGAGAAGCATAGGGTAGGGGGCCAAAATGGCAGAGATGGGGGAGATGGAGGGTCAAGGAGTTGAAGCACCCATGCAGTTATAAGTTCCAGCAGGTTGTCAGGCTCCCAAATTTTGAACATATAATTGTAGGCAATGGCTGTAACTTTGGGGACAAGATGAAAGTACAGTTAATTCAGTACCACTGTAGCTTTGAACAGTTGCAGGACAAATGGTTGTAAATCAAGGACTACTTGTATTTGGAAAGTTATATTTTCTCCTGTATTTTATAATTGGAATCAAATCAAATCAAATATCTTTATTATTATGGTCTTTGACCAGCTTTTACAGTAAAAATGAGAAATACCGGTAGCTTCATACAATATTGAGGGTGGGAAGACCAATAAGATAATAAAACAGCATATCTAATCAAATTTTTTTGCAATAATTGTAAGATTTGGTGAAGATATTTTGTCACCTGATATTTGAGTGTGGACTTTGAATACCTTAACATGTATGTGTGTGTGGTGGGAGGGGAATCCTGATTTTATCAAGGCCCCCCAAAAATGGATATATGAAAATGGTACCACCTCAGATAATTTTATTCAACATTAATTGCTGCAGACACTTAAGTCAGCTATGACTTTGGACATTGTCTGCTCCTTGAACTCCTAAGATTAGTTAAAGCCCCTAGTCATTGACAAATCCTGTTCTAGCACATGATTCCTGATGTTAATTTACACACTATGAATTAAATTATCTAATCCACTGAATATATTATGAAAAAGTTGGAAAATATTTACAAATATTTTTTTCTAATTCTGAAAAATTCTAACTTACTGTGTCAACTGTGCTAAAAATTCTAACTTACTGTGTCAACTTTAACCAAAAAGCCCTCTAAATTTTCAGCTTTTACTGACATTTCAATTCCATGATAATTCTGTTATTTTTCTTTACTTTTTCCAGGTCTTTGGTATCTCTTTTTATAATGGGTCCAAACTTAGTCATACTTAGAGCAGGACTATTGAAATCAGTGGATTTTCCATTATCACAAATAACTATCGAATTAAATGCATTACATTAATCTATTCCCCAGAGATCTTGGTATTTGAAAAGAGTTCCTGAATTTACTTCAAATCCCAATAGCAATATAGCAATAGCACTTTTCTTATATACCGCTTCATAGTGCTTTACAGCCCTCTCTAAGCGGTTTACAGAGTTCAGCATATTGCCCCCAACAATCTGGGTCCTCATTTTACCCACCTCGGAAGGATGGAAGGCTGAGTCAACCTTGAGCCTAGTGAGATTTGAACAGCTGAACTGTTGAACTAGCAGTCAGCCTGCAATGGCTGCATTTAACCACTGCACCACTTCAGCTCCCAATCTAGCAGCATAGGAATTGAAATTGCCTTTGTTTACTGCGGAAAAAAGTACAAGGCTTTTTAAATTTTGTTTGTTTGTTACTACAAAACAAAATTCTCTGACTTTCTTCTCAATGTCCTTGTAGAACAGTCTTGGCTCTGGAATTTAGCCCTGACACCAAGTTACCATAAATACAATAGTTGGATTAAGAGTGTCAAAACATGTAGTGGGTGACAACAGCCACTATTAAATTGCAGTTAGATAGTACTGGTGGTGGGATATTTGGCTACAGCCGAGAGCTTAATCCTATAATCTAAAGTGACTTGTTCAATTAATTTCTTAGTATAGCAAATCATTTGTTCTGCTCTATGCCCAGATTTGTATATAATCAATATCTCTTGAGCAGCCATGAAAGGCTTGAACTGGGGTGAATTGAACCCCTGCAGACACATAGAAAGAAGCACTGACGTTAATTCCTGCTTGCACGGTAGGCGCCTTTCCTAGCTTGTCTTCTTTTTCTTTTATCTGCTTTATCTGATTCTGTCTAATCATCCAGGCACAACAGTGTGCACTTGTGCACTGTACACTTCTGTTCACACTTTAGCTGAAAGATATCTGGGTGGTCTCTCTGAGGCTGACACAGGAAAGCTCAGAGCACCCAAAGACTGCAAAGACTTGGTAATTGCATGGACATGTACTGCTTAACATGGGATGGACATTGATTTTACTGAGATTTATAGGATCTGTTTGTTTATTTACTGCTGTTGAAAAATCCAAAGCAATTTTAGAATTTTAGAATGGTTTAATGGATTTTAGATAAAGTGGAGGTTTTTTTTTCCTTGAAAAAAAAGTATATATATATATATATTAGAGGAATTTTTGAATTTATATTTTGTTAGTATATTTTAAGTTTATGGTTATTTGAAGATTATATCCTGTGTTCTTTCTGGGAAGCCGGGGAAGGGGAGGGAGGAGGTTGGGCGGAAGGGGGGGGAATTAAAAAATGTTTGTACTTTGTACTAATAAAACCTTTTCAATTAAAAAAGAAAAAAAAAGAAAAATCCAAAACAAGATGCTGCTGAACAGGGCTCCAAATTCAAGCAAGGCTAGGTGAGCTGATGGCCACAAGAAATTGGCATGCTTCTCTCCATTCAATGAAAGCTGCTGTTCTCTTCAGATCTATTAACTTTTTCATTCCGGACACAAATCTCACAGCACTTAATGACTACCTGCCTATCAAAACTGAGCATCAAACAGCTAGTCTTTCATTCTTATATGAATGGGGGAAAACAACTGTCTGTTATGTGTTTGTTAATTTTCTGTTCTAACCGATTTTACAGCATACTAAGCAACCTGTTGGTATGTACTACGGATAAAAAAAGAGGACCTCCAAAATTCAATCACTCTCCTTTGATAAATCATGATCATAATCAGGATTATGATCATATAATGATCCTATAATCATATATGATTATGATCATGATTTATCATTGCTTGTATATACACTCAGAGCTTATGCATTGGAGACAAATTCCTTGTGTGTCCAATCCCACTTGGCCAATATAGAATCCTCCTCTCCTCTCCTCTCCTCTCCTCTCCTCTCCTCTCCTCTCCTCTCCTCTACTCTACTCTACTCTACTCTACTCTACTCTACTCTACTCTACTCTACTGTTTTGACTCTTGATAATAGCATGGACAAGTCCCTGCAGTTTCCTTGGGAAGGTTTTTCAGAAGTTGTTTGACACTATCTTCTTCTTAGCTGAAAGTAATCGCAAAGGTGTTTTTTCAAAAGGCAAATGGATTGGTTTTTTCCTTGAGGAAGAAGAAGAAAATGTTTTGCTTCTCATCCAAGAAGCCTCATCACTTCTGATAGTGGGGAGATGGAAGGATAGGTACTGATAGTTGAGACTGGATGGTGAGGGGATGGAAGGATAGATTCTGATAGAATGAGGGGGGAATGGAAGGATTGTGTTTCTTTGCAATCATCTAGTTGTTAGCACTCTCTCTGAGAGCTGTTGAGGCCACTTGGGGGTTTATTTGTGCCCTCAGGGTCACCTTTGAGACAAGATAACCTAGATGACTGAGAATCTTCACAGACATTTAAGCTGAAACAAAGTTACTAGCTCAGCTGATTTTGTGCTTAAGGCAGGATTACAACTCATGGTCGCCCTATTTCTAGCTGATGCCTTAACCACTACACCAAACGGGTTCTTCTTATTCTCATACACACATAGCTTTGCCTATGGGCCATCTATCCCACAGTGAGCAGGAGATAACTACTTCCAAGATTGATTCCCTTTAGCTGCTCTTCTGCTTTGAATCTAATCTCCCACCTGCAATCGGTGCAGTTTTCTCTTCAGTGGTTCAGGAAAGCAAGATCGGAGCACCAGCTTAAAGCCAAGCAATTTACAAGGCAATCCTTTGTTTTGTAAGTCAAGAAGAAATGACCATGTAGTATAATCCTATCAATATTTTTAAGCTTGGGAACTCCATTTTGTTCAGCAGAATTTACTTTCAATTAGCAGCATGCTCAGTTTGAGAACAAAATTGAATAACACTTTAAGGGATTATTTTTAAGCCTACTCACTGATTAATCAAGGAAAAGATCTTCAATCGGTTATCATTCCTACTAAAATAATACACTTAAAGCACCATAAGTTACCAGATGAAAGGCAACCTGCTTGGAAACCCCAGCTTCTTTGAAGTTTAAAATAACCTTTCATGTCAGTCAGCAGAATAATAAAGATATAAATCCATTCTCTAGCATTAATAATTATGATATACACTTCTTATAACATCTATTTACATTGCTCATTGCATAAAAATAAGAGTAATGAGCAAATGAATGCATGTATTAAAAGGAGAGGGGATGACAAAGATGAATATAGCTTTGAGTAAGCTCTCAAAAGGCTTTGAGCCATGACAGATAATAGAATTTCTACTTTCATATTTTATTGCTCAGGATACAGAAATATCCAAACCATCTATCTCTGATGTTTCTCAACTTGACAACTCTAAGATGTGTGGATTTCAAATCCCAGAATTCCTCAGCCAGCCATTCCCAATGCTGGCTGGGGAATTCTGTGAGTTGTAGTCCACACAGCTTAAGAGTTCCTAAGGTGAACTGATTTACTGGAAATTTAACACAGAATTAGAAGGACTTTACAGTAAAGTTGTAAGAGATGACCAAGCTGAACCTGAGGAAGGGGTCAAGCATGTTATCAGTTTGGAATCCCTTTGCACCCGAAAGAGATCTAAGTCCAGCCGTCCTTGAATTCTATTGACTCTTATCTACTGCCAATTTGCCTTAACCATTAGTAGTTCAGATTCTTGTTTAGGAATCACATGAAATAAACTTGTACTCATTTGAACATGTTGCTGATTTCTTGCGCCTGACAAAAGCACACACTTTGTATACAGAAAGTAACAAGCTCCATTCCAAATGTCTCCTGGTATAAGACTTAGAAAAACTTGGAGGAATCATTAAAGATCAACTGGCAGAAAGCACAAGCCAGCTTTCTACAATCTTGTCACCTCTGAATTTGTGGGCTAATGCCTCCCAGAATCTTCACAATAATTATGCTCAATAAAATTATTTGGGGGAGGTGAAATCTATATGACTTGAGGATGCCAGAGTGGAGAAAATTGGTGTAACCAATTCTGAACTGGATGGATTAATGATTTGATTCCAATAAGATAAAAAAAGTTTTTCTGAAATTTTCCCATAGCTAATCTTTCATTCTTCCTTCTCTCTATTAAGAATGAGGCTATAAAATATTGTTTGGCAATAAAAGCTTTGATGTCAAAGTAGCAATGAATAAATAACCCTTGTAGCATTTACTTTTGCCATCAAAGACTGGATTTACAAAATCACCACCCATAGGTGAAAGCAGATCAATTTCATTCCTGTTGATTGTTTTCAAAAACAGAAACAATTAATCCATGCCTAAAGCCACCATTGGAAAATTGTTTACCTTGAATTGCAAACTTTGTAAAACTGAGAATTTTATTTACCGGTATCTACTGATAGGAACTTGCAAGAGATCAACATCACTGCTTTTATCAGCATCAGCTGCCAAGTTAATAACAAAAATAAAGTATTCTATAAACAAGTACAAGAATTTGGATGATTGGAAACTTAAAATTATAAGATCTATAGTTGTATTAAACCATATTAAGTGATTTGGGCATTCTGTACCTGCAAAGTCTTCTATAATGAATAAAAATAATGAGAAGCTGAAGGCAGAACTAGAAGCAATGAATGGAAACTAATCAAGAAGGCATCCAACCTAGAAATAAGCAGAAATTTCCTGACAGCTAGAACTAATCAGTGGAACGCCTTGCCTTCAGAAACTGTGGGTGCTCCATCACAGGAGATTTTTAAGAACAGATTGGATAGCCATTTGTCTGGACCCATATAGGGTCTCCTGCTTGGGTTGGACTAGAAGACCTGCAAAGTCCCTTCCAACTCTGCTATTCTGGAGTTATAACCCTAAAACTGAATCGAACTCAAAGAGTTCTCAAAAAGTCTACATAAGTCTATTCATAAATTAACATATGCAACCAAGACTATAGTAAGCTTTAAGGAAAAAAACATCAAGAGATTTCTCACAAATTATGTTTTCAAATCAGGAATTAGGGAATAAATATACAGATTATTGTTTCCTGTAACATTCTGACTGGTTGTAGGAACAGAAGGTTGGGTGAGATAGATCTTTGGTCTGATCCAGCATGATTCTTCTTACGATTTCATGATCTTTAATGGAGAGTTCCAGTTAAGAATGATAATGTGCATCCACAGATATTACACACATTTATTTATGACTCAGCATCCAGGTGACCCTGCCCTGCTGATCATGAAAAAAGAATTTGCTAGCTTGATTAATGTAATGAGGCAGTAAAAATAGTGAAATTGAGTGTTGTCCTGGCTGAATTGCCTATCCTTCTAAGTCTATTTAGATTCTAGATGCAAAGCAAGACAGTGAAACTAGAACTCCCCCTGAATAAGAAAGTAATTCAAGTAATTACCCTCCACTTAGAAACTAACAACCTACTCTCTAACAAACAATTTGGTTTCAGAAAACAATAATCCTGTAATCCAGGGGTGGGTTTCACTTGCCTTCGCCACCGGTTCGCATTGCGATGTTGCAATTAATACAATTGAGAGAGTCCAGAAATATTTCACAAGAAGAGTCCTCCACTCCTCTGCTCGCAACAGAATACCTTATTCCACCAGACTTGAAATCTTGGGCTTAGACAATTTAGAACTATGCCACCTTCAATCTGATCTAAATGTAGTTCATAAAATCATCTGCCACAATGTCCTATCTGTCAATGAATACTTCAGCTTCAACCGCAACAATACACGAGCACATAATAGATTCAAACTCAATGTAAACCGCTCCAAACTCGATTGCAGAAAATACGACTTCAGCAACAAAGTGATCAATGCCTAGAATGCACTACCTGACTCTGTGGTTTATTTCCCAAACTCCCAAAATTTTAACCATAGACTGTCTACAGTCGACCTCATCCCATTCCTAAAAGGTCTGTAAGGGGTGTGTATAAGCGCACTGTGCCTACCGTCCCTGCCTTACTGTCCTATTGTCCTCATTTATCTGTACTTACTCTGCTTATGTTTATGTTTATAACTATACCTGTATCTTGTACATGTTTGACAAACAAAAAATAAATAAATAAAAAACAAATAAAATAAAATTTATCAGACAGATGAAGCATCACTGGCCAGCCACAATTGAAAGAATGGAAGAGAAGGTAGAGTTGCTGTTCTCTGCTGGTTTCCAGGTTAATCCCATATCATTTAAACACCAACATGGGTGCAGATAACATAGCAAGGTAATGATGTTCCGTGAAATTATTGAATTTTCCACTTCTCCTGGCCATGTTGGTATCCAAACAAGAATTGGACTTCTTGATAAGAAAGACAGTGAAGGCTTGCAATGCATGAAAGTAAATTGCCAAAACAAAGCCATATGCTGGAGATAATGTGGAAACACTATGGCATTATCATCCCTGAAGAGGGAACTATCTGGAAGCAGAGGTTGCTTACAAGAAGCTAATTCATATACTAATTAAATACTATAGACTTCAGTACAGCAATCTCAGTACAGTACAGCAGACAACTACATTTAGATCAGACTTCAGTACAGCAAGCCTGACACAGTTCTATCCTTGAAGAGGAAGCTATCCTGGTAGCTACTACTGTACATGTGCATTTAAAAGCTTTTGCTTAGTTGCACTGGCTTAGATTGACATCACACTACCTCTTAAATATCGCAAAACCTTCCTAAATTCCTCCACGCAGCATAATATTCTCTAAGCACCAATGCTGAACAACCAACATTTTATTAATTGGCATACTTCTATATTCCTTTCATTTCACATGTACTTCCCTTCTGTTCCTATGGATATTGCAACATACTGGGAAAAAAATACCAACGCAAGGGTCCTCTTCGTAGACTTTAGTTCAGCATTCAATACCATCATACCGGACATTCTTCTAACTATACTAGATCAGCTAGTGGTACCTGAACACACTTGTAAGTGGATCACAAGCTTCCTAACAGACAGGAAGCAGCAGGTGAAGCTAGGCAAAATCACATCAGATAATATAGCACTTTTCTTATAGCAATAGCACTTTTCTTATATACCGCTTCATAGTGCTTTACAGCACTCTCTAAGCGGTTTACAGAGTTCAGCATATTGCCCCCAACAATCTGGGTCCTCATTTTACCGACCTCGGAAGGATGGAAGGCTGAGTCAACCTTGAGCCTAGTGAGATTTGAACAGCTGAACTGTTGAACTAGCAGTCAGCCAGCAATGGCTGCATTTAACCACTGCACCACTTCAGCTCTTACAATACCTGTACAATTAGCACAGGGGCCCCCCAAGGCTGTGTGGTCTCACCACTTCTCTTCTCTCCATATACCAATGACTGCATCTTAAATGATCCATCTGTTAAACTACTGAAGTTTGCAGATGATACAACAATGATTGGTCTCATTCGAGACAATGATGAAACCGCATACAGACGGAAGGTTGAACAACTAGCCTCGTGGTGCGACCGGAATAGTCTGGAACTGAACACACTCAAAACCATAGAAATGGTGGTAGGCTTTAGGAGAAACCCTCCCATTCTACCACCTCTTACAATACTAGACAACACAGTATTAACAGTAGAGACCTTCAAATTTCTAGGTTCTATCATATCTCAAGACCTAAAATGGTCACCTAACATCAAAAACGTCATCAACAAAGCACAACAAAGAATGTTCTTTCTGTACCAACTCAGGAAGCTCAAACTGCCCAAGGAGCTGCTGATACAGTTCTACAGAGGAATTATTGAGTCTGTCATCTGAACCTCTATAACTGTCTGGTTCGGTTCTGCAACTCAACAAGACAGACACAGACTTCAGAGGATAATCAGAACTGCAGAAAAAACAATTACTGCCAACCTGCCTTCCATTGAGGACCTGTATACTGCACGAGTCAAAAAGAGGGCCGTGAAAATATTTACTGACCCCTCGCATCCTGGACATAAATTGTTTCAACTCCTACCCTCAAAACAATGCTATAGAGCACTGCACACCAGAACAACTAGAAACAAGAACAGTTTTTTCCCAAACGCCATCACTCTGCTAAACAAATAATCCCCTCACCACTGTCAAACTATTCACTAAGGCTGCGTTACTATTAGTCTTCTCATCATTCCTATCACCCATCTCCTCCCATTTATGACTGTATGACTGTAACTTGTTGCTTGTATCCTTATGATTTATATTAATATTGATTGTTTCCTGATTGCTTATTTGTACCCTATGACAATCATTAAGTGTTGTACCTCATAATTCTTGACAAATATATCATTTCTTTTATGTACACTGAGAGCATATGCACCAAAGACAAATTCCTTGTGTGTCCAATCACACTTGGCCAATAAAGAATTCTATTCTATTCTATTCTATTCTATTCTATTCTATTCTATTCTATTCTATTCTATTCTATTCTATTCTATTCTATTCTATTCTATTCTATTCTAAGCAAACTGCATTGGTATTCAATGTGATAAAAGCATGAATACTCATGATATCTATGTAGCTTAGTCTAGTCAGTAATTCACACCACAAATATCTGAACTGAGCTTGTCTACTAGTGACTGAGTCTATCGGTATATTTATTCATTATTTGTTTATTAAATTTTTATTCCACCCATCTTCCCTACAAGGTGACTCTGGGCAACTTACAGGTTATAAAACATAAATAGCAATAGCAATAGCAATAGCACTTAGACTTATATACCGCTTTATAGTGCTTTACAGCCCTCTCTAAGCGGTTTACAGAGTTCAGCATATTGTCCCCAAGAATCTGGGTCCTCATTTTACCCACCTCGGAAGGATGGAAGGCTGAGTCAACCTTGAGCCTGGTGAGATTTGAACTGCTGAACTGTAGTGCTGCATTTTAACCACTGCGCCACCTGAAGGGATATCACAGAGCAAAAGGCATGGATTTTTCTTCCATAAGACCTGAGGGTAAGACAAAACCAAGCCTAACACATAAAGAGATCAAAAGTCTATGGAGATTCTCAGTCATCCAGGTCATGATTGTCCCAAATGTGCTTTTTTTCAAGAGGCAACTGGACTTTCTGGTTTTTCTTTGAAGACATTTCGCTTCTCATCCAAGAAGCTTCTTCCAGTTGCCTCTTGAAAAAAAGCACCTTTGGGACTGGACTTTGCCTCTTGAAAAGTCCAGTTGCCTCTTGGGGAAAAAAAGCACTCTTTGGGACAAAGAGATCAAAACTTGAAATAAAGAGGAATTTTGTGAATGCAAAATCTATGAAGCAATGAAACAGTCTGCTTCTTGAACTCATGGTGCTTCATCACTGAAAGTTTTCAAGAAAAAATTGGACTACCATCTGTCTGTGATACTATGAGGAGGTGTAGTGGAGTAGTGGAGGTTGGACTAAATGATTATCAAGATCTCTTTCAACCCTTAGGATTTCAACTTCACAGTTTCCTACAGCTATGTTATGCTTGCACATTTTTTGGAGATCAGCCAAGATTGCACAGGTTCTGCCATCTGCCATAAAAATAATCACCACCACATTCTTTCAACAACAATTACAAAGCTACTGTTAAAAATTTTAAATAAAATCTTAATTCCAAACCTAAATGTTCCTCAAATTTAAAAATCAAACAAAATGCTGATGGTTCATAGTGTTAAATCATGCAGAAAGTCTACATTAGGGCTACAAGATCCAGGCTGAAAAGTTCCAATTGGCCGCTAGATAGCTGCTGACCATTCCAGTAGTCTTAACCAAGAGCACCAATCATAAGTTCTAACACTGCCTGCATTGCAGGTTTATAGTAACAGACTCTTGCAAATCTTGCAAATCTTCCCTTCCTTCCCCTTTAAAGTCCAAAAACCAGTCATGTTTGCTATGTTGCATTGCTTCTGCAGGCCAAGCTGCCTCTTATCTGACTGTGGCCTGGATGGCTGCTCCAGCTCCTCCTCCAGTTTCTCAAAGACATTGTCATAGACCATTACAATACATCAATAATGATAAAACCAACTACTTCCTTTACTGCCATCTGTTGGACATCTGGATTTTTTCAATCCAAATGTATGAATCTCAGTCTCATCCATGCAATAGTTCTCCTGGCTGCAAATTTGGGGTTCCAAGGGTTGATGAGGAGACTGAGCTTATCAAGATAGACCCACTCTCATGTTGCTTGAAGTATATAAACAAAAACTCTTAAGTTTATCAGATGATTGACATGTTTCAACATTCTCTGTTTCAGTGACTGAGCAGCCACACTTTCCCCACACACACAGGAAATTCCCATCAAAAATGTTTTGTTTTGTTTTAATTTAAAGGAATTCAAATTGGTCTTCATTAAGAAAATGTTGCTTTCTTGCCTGCTCACCATGGGCTGCCTATATAATAGATCACAGCTGAATAGCTACACAAAACAAATTGTGTTATAAAGTTCACTCTTTAGCTCATTTATTTGAGAGCTGTGTTGCCGAACACCTTAACCCCTCCCAAAAAAGGGCAATTATATAAGCAAGCTTGTTAAAAATCACAGTATGGCCCATTTTAAAACCTGAATTACTAGAGAGGAGGGAATTACTTTTAAATTACTTGATTAGTCTTTTTTAAAAATAAGACTATTTTGCAATCAAATTAGAAACTATGGTTTGTTTGAAACCAGGCCCGGACATTTAAAAGTATTCCAGGTGTGGGGTTTTTTGAGGGGGAACTAGGGCAAAGAAAAGAATTAGAAATTAGCAGTAAAATCCTATTCAGAAAGAAGGCAATTGTGGTAAATGGAAGGAAGGTCCAAAGTCATAAGCTAAGGTTTCTCATTCAGGAGATAATGTAGTGGTGGGGGAGGGAGAAAGAATTATATGGAATAATTTTGCTTCAAATTATTAAATCTTTTCCACAAACCTTTGTTCATTTTTTTTTCTTCAAGCCATAACCAAACTAAGTAACCCATATGATAATATGTTCCTGACATTACTTAAACATAAATTAAAGGTGAGTAGTCCCTGAAAGTGGAATTCTCTTATAGAAACACTCCATTATGAACACATATTTAAAGAGAATGTATTAAAAATATCTTGCATATCTTTTCATCTGAATTTATTAGCATTACAACAGGCTTGCAAAAGTTCTATAGGTTGTGGCAGATGCAAAAGAAGGACTGAATAGCTTGTTCTTTTAAAGCTAGAGTTGCTTAGCTTAAATTAAAATGCAGCAAGGTATCAGATAAACTGTAACAAGCAGACACATATAGCTACTACATGGATTTATATATTTTATAATTTTCAAACTATCATGGAGAAAATCTATGTGGTTCCTAGAAAGTCTAACAGCTATTTGATGACACATAATCAGATAAACAAACCATTGTTTATCGAGAAGATTCTAAAATACGGCAAGTGTGGTTCTCACATTTCAGAATCTCCTTTAATAAAGGACTAATTTGAAACGAATTGGGAGTAATGTAAATAGACATGTGTATGGTAGCAGTATTGTTTTGGTTTTGCTACAGAATATAAGCCAAGTATAAACCTTCCCAGATATTTGGTCCAATGGCTTCTCTGACAAAAAAAATGCCAAGCACTTTTCCTATAGCTCTCTTAGAGAAAGAAGGAGAGATTAGAGGTAGAGGTAACATGCCTCTCCAAGAGAGAAGATATGAGCTTCACAAAGAGAAAAAAGGTGTCATTGAAGTGAAGGAACTTTCCACGGATGAGTTGAAAGCACATGGAAACATAGATTATGAGGAAAAGCAGCAAGATGGGAAACAAGCGATGAAGCATGAAATAAAAAATGCTTGTCTGCCTGGAAGAAGCAGCCCATACGCTGCTCCCTGAGTGAGCTGTGCAACCCTGGTAAATCCTGCCCATTTTATATATGTCTTGTTTTCTGAGAAGGCACAAAGTATTCAGATGTAAGTATGTACAATTTAAGACCCTCACTCTAGCAACAAAAGTGGATCTTCAGGGCAACCGTGTCATTCCCCTGAAAGAATCAGTTTGATATAATGGTTAAGGCATCAGGCTAAAAACTGAGAGATTGTGAGTTCCAGTCCCAACTTAGGCCAAAGCCAGCTAAATGACCTTGGGCCAGTCACTTTCTCTCAGTCCTAGGAAACAGGTAATGGCAAGAAAACTTCAGGGAGTTCTCCAAGAACCTGTCTAATTCAAAATCCTAACTATTGTTCTACAGTACATTGGCTCTTTAAAATTTAATATATTTATTTATTTATTTATTTATTTATTTATTTATTTATTTATTTATTTATTTATTTATTTATTTATTTATTTATTCATTCATTTATTTATTTATTTATATTTATATACCGCCTCACAGTGCAAGCAGTTTCTAAGCGGTTTACACCAGTAAGCAATGTATATTTATATTTCCCCCAACAATCTGGGTCCTCATTTTACCTACCTCGGAAGGATGGAAGGCTGAGTCAACCTTGAGCCAGTGAGATTTGAACCGCTGACCTGCGGATCACAGTCAGCTAAAGTGACTTGCAGTGCTGCCTCTAACCGCTGCGCCACCTCGGCTCCTTATCTAATTCTCTGGGTAATAAAAAAAATCTACAACTGGCTATGGGCAGATACAACTTGTAAAAACTGAGGCACAGGCGACTATCCCCAAGTTGAGAATTCTTTCCAACATTCTCTCAACTGCATACAAAAACTGGCTGCTTTTAAGTTCCTTCACTTAGATGTTTTAGACAATTTGACTTAGTAGAATGCTACATGTATATGTATGTGCACATTCACCATTTGCTTCAAGTGATCAGGTTATCCCACAAGAACATAAAACGCTGAAGTAAAAACAGCAAAAAAAGCAGCTCAACCATTGAGAGACTGTTTCAGATCTGTTAAGCTATCTACAAGTGGTGTCAATCAGGGATTTCGAAAAGATAATGATTTGGATAATTTCAGGCAGAGAAATATAATTCCTGCAGATGAAATGTTAATGATAGCAAATAGAAATTAGACATTGATAAGCGGGAAAAAAATACCTCAGATCACAGTAGCGGGGGAACATCTGGTTCTTTAAGAACCCTGCTGCACTTCAGAAGTAAGTCATGAGTGTACTAAAGAGTTCCATTCAGATAGCAATTCTTTTATTATTAAGGTTTTGAATTACTACAAAGACCTGGAGTTACAGTATTTATTAACTTGCATATTAAGTTATGACTCCATGATACTTAATCATGCATCTGGCTCTTTTGTTAGTGATGCCTCATTAGTCCATCCTGGTGACTGACATATAGATCCTTTTTACATTCATTAGCATCACAGATTGAAAGAATAGACTGTTACATCAAGACATCTTGGCCAATTTACTGTACTGCTTCAACTCTTTCTAAGAGGCTAATTCCAAAGTTGATCGGCCCTTCTTCACACAGAAGATTAGGACTTGTTGATCAGGATTGGCTGACTACATTTTAGAGGGGGCACTTAATGGCCTCTTCAACATTTATAATTCTATATGTGTCAAAATGCAATTATTAAGGCATGTGTAGATTAGGGCAAATTGTAGCGAAAGGTAAGTGCAAATAGTCATGAAGTGATCTGAAGTTCCTTACTAAAAATTATCCATGGTGCCCTCCATGGTGTCTGTAAAGAGCCGAGTTGGTGCAGTGGTTAAATGCAGCACTGCAGGCTACTGCTAGTTCAGCAGTTCAGCTGTTCAAATCTCACTGGCTCAAGGTTGACTCAGCCTTCCATCCTTCCAAGGTGGGTAAAATGAGGACCCAGATTGTTGGGAGCAATATGCAGAACTCTGTAAACCGCTTAGAGAGGGCTGTAAAGCACTATGAAGCGGTATATAAGTCTAAGTGCTATTGCTATTGCTATTGTCCAGTCTGTACGATCAGACAGAATTGGCATGCAACTCGCAAGATTCGTTTTTCTCACCATGTACTTGTATACATCTGAACTAGACTTTGTTGTTTCTCTGTGTCATATAATATATGTGGGAATATGCATAATTTTGTATTTATTTATTGGTTTGTTTGTGTTTATTTGTTTTTTTATTTATTTTGTCATGGTTATGTAGTGTATATTGGAGGTGATAATCCTTTGAGAGCTGAATGCAATGACATTTCTTTTTAACGTATGTCGATTAGTGTACATTCAAAGTGACGAAGTGTTCTATTCTATTCTAATAGATCCCATTCAGCAGTGTCAACTGACGGGATGTAAGAAGCATGCCTTTTTTTATCACTGGATTACCATCTCTTTCAAGATGCATCTGTCCCCCATCCTGGCCATATTCAAAAACTGAAAAACTGGTTTGCTCCCTGGCCTTGGGGTTAGAATGAATGGCAGGTCCTGCATCTCTGAGCGTCTTTAATGGTGGCTTTTCTTGTTGCATTTCTGGGAGAGGGTTAATTGTTTTATTTTGCTATTGTTTTGTTTAAATTGTGTTGTATCAGTGGTGGGTTCCTATCGGTGCGGTCCAGTGCGCTGTTCCAGTAGGGACCCGCCGATTGCGCAATTTGCGTGCGACGGCTCCGGTGCCGTCTTCACTGGTCTGTCGCGCAGTGCCATCTTTTTTCTGGAATTTTTGGGCTTTTTTTGCTTTCTGCGCATGCACAAAAGCAAAATCTCATGAGGGGATGCGCACGCAAAATTTTGGCAATTTTTTTGCTTCCGTGCATGCGCGGAAGCAAAAAATCATCGAAATCTCTCTCTCGCGCTCATTCCCTTGCAAGATTTTGCTTCCGTGCATGCGCAGGAAGCAAAATTGTGCGAGGGGATGCGCGCACGTAGCGAGCATGCGTGCGCGTGAAACGAGATGATGCACGTGCAGCACACCGGTAGGCAGGTAAGAGGAACCTGCCCCTGTGTTGTATGATTGTTTTTACTATACAGGTAGTCCTTGACTTACAACAATTCATTTAGTGACTGTTCAAAGTTACAATGGCACTGAAAAAAAGTGACTTATGACAATTTTTCACACTTACCATTGCAGCATCCTCATTGTCACATGATCAAAATTCAGACACTTGGAAATTGACTCATATTTATGACCGTTGCAGTGTCCCAGGGTCATGTGATCACCTTTTGTGACTTTCTGACAAGCAAAGTCAATGGGGAAGTCACTTAACAACCATGCTAACTTAACCCTTGCACTGATTCACTTAACAGCTGGAGCAAGAAAGGTCATAAAATGGAGCAAAACTCACTTCACAAATGTTTTGCTTAACAACAGAAATTTTGGGTCTGACTGCGGTCATAAGTCAAGGACTATCTGTATACTCTCCAGAGTCATTGTAGATTTGACTGGTCTTATAATTTCTAAAATACAGTAAATAAATAAAAAAAAAAGGCTGGATAGAGTTTGGATGGATGAAAAGGATGTATGATTATTTACAAAACTGACATGCACTGAAGTTTTTCTGGACTATTTGAGGAGCATATCCTGTATGCTTTTCATACACTGAACAGGATATAGCATCAGTTGCCTTCATACTGTACATACATTACTAGTTAAGATCTGATTGAGGTTGTCCAGTAATACCCAACAACAGAAAAAAAATATAAGGCTTCTGGACAGTTGCCTAAAAGCCAAATGATTCTTTTCCAGACAAGATTCTTACTGAGTTCTCACTAGCAAATGTTATTGAGATGAAAGGGATGGAGTTACAAGTATTCCAGCAACTGAACTATTCTCAGTTTATGCCTCTTAATTGCTGTACACATTTTCTAATTTCTGAAGAGATGGGTATCTTCATGTATAAGAGAGAAGCTTGCATCTGGTTCTTTATGTAACTACCTCCAGAAGCTTTATCAGTATGAGAACCAGTTTTATACCAGCAGTGGGATTCACTTACCTTCCCTACCGGTTCGCAAATGTGAGCGCTTGCACGCACCTCATCTGTGCATGCGCATGATCTTCTGCGCATGCGCAGTGCTCTCACATTACATCCGGGTGGGTGGGCGGAGCCTCCCACAGTCGCCACTACCGATTCGCACGATCCGGAGAGAACCGGCTGAATCCCACCACTGTTTTATACCTTATAGCAGCCTCCCGTAAACCTTTACATATCCATCTAGAACCTCACACAGTGAATGTACTCTTACAAGCATATGGTATTAAACATGCAAAATTAATATCATACATAATTAAAGCCACCACATTGTAATTACACTATGCAGTTATCAGATATGAAAATCATAGTGGTAATTGTCTATATTTAACCTGTATGTTTAAATATGACACTAAGCTTATATGTTAACAGCTGATAACTGCCTAATTCTCTCAATTTGAATACCCTGAACATTTGTGTTTGTTGATCTCAAACAGTCTGTGCTGCAATTAAACATACTTAAGTAATTTTAAATTAAACAACATGGGCATCAGAAAATAAACAAATAGTTTATCTTAAACGCAACTGCAAGATATTTCAAATAAATGGAGACCTATTTTCTGTAAAGCTGATGAACTGTTAGTCTCTTTATTATTTTAATACACAACTTTAAAAAAGAATCCAAAATATACCACAGAAGCATGAAATGTGCAAAATGCATAAAGACTTAGCATGTAACAACAAATAGATTCCAATATTCCAATAAAGATCAGCAAACATGTCAGATTGTTATATTAGATGCTTGTTTACTAGAAAAACTAAACCATTTTGACATTGGAATTATGACCCCAGATGCTAGGCAAAATAAGATTGAGCTATGGTGAGCAAGGTAATGTCAAGCACAAAAGATCAGGTACCCACATAAAGGTCCAATTAAACTGATTTATTGTTAAACAATCTAGGCATAGGAATGTTCTCAATTAATGATTAGCACCTACTAGGAGTTATATAAGAGTCAACTGAATTCAAGAAGGTTAGAACTTATTCGCTTGTGTCTACATAAGGATTCTAGGCTGATCCACCTTTTAACTCTGCCCCAAGGTTCTGCCACTCCTCCTACAGATAGGAATAGAAAAGTCCTTGACTTACAACAATTGGGAGAAGAATTTCCACTGTTAAGCAAGGTGTTTGTTTAGTGAGTTGCACCCAATTTTATGACCTTTTTGCAGTGGTGGGTTGCTCCCGGTTCGGATCAGTTCTTAGAACCGGTAGCGGTGGCATTGGGAGGCTCCGCCCACCCGCCCGGGATGCTTCTGCGCATGTGCAATGTTCCTGCACATGGGCAGATTTGCACATGCGCGCGAGTGCACACGCGAACCGGTAGCAAACTAATTCAGAACCCACTACTGCCTTTTTGCCATGGTTGTTAAGTGAATCACCCAGTTGTTAAGCAAATCCAGCTTTCCCCATTGACTTGCTTGATGGAAGCCATCTGGGAAGGTCACCAATGGTGATCACATGACCCTGGATGTTGCAACCATTGTAAACACATGCCAGTTGCCAAGCACCTCAATTTTGATCATGTGATGGATGCTGCAACAGTCATAAGTCACTTTTGCCAGTGCTGTTGTAACTTTAAATGGTCGCTAAACAAATGGTTGTAAGTTGAGGATTACTTGTTCTCAACATAGACCCATGATGGTGAACCTATGGCATGCGGAGCCCTCTCTGCAGGCATGCTAGCCGTTGACCAGCTCAGCTCCACTGCGCAGGTGCCTCCCGCCGGCCATCTGATTTTCGGGTCAGACACATGCATGCTTTCTCCTCACTTTCTGCGCCCCGTGCCTTCCCAGATCTTTGGAGATTCCACCCCAGCGCTGTTTGGGCACACAAGGCTTTTCCCCCCTCCCAGCTCCATTTGTGGAAAGGAGGCTTCCCCTCCTACTCCCAGCTCCGTTTGGGGAAAGGAGGCTTTCCCCCCTCCCAGCTCCGTTTGGGGAAAGGAGGCATTTCCCCCCTTCCACCGCTGTTTTGAGATGTGAGGCCAAAACAGGGGGATTGCGCGTGCATGTGCAAGGGGCGGGACATGCAAGAGGGGCATTGCATTATGGGTATGGGCACTCATGCACGTGCGACAGTGCACGCACGCACACTTTCGGCACCCGAGGGAAAAAAGGTTTGCCATCACTGACATAGACCAATTTCATAAGTTCCTTATATCACACTGGGAGCTCCACAGGGGGTCAAAAAAGTGAAGATGGCAGTCAGAATTGTGTGATCAAAGTCCCGCCCCCTTTAACATGAGTTTCAGGTTCATATTAAAAAGAGGCATTTTTTTAAAATCACACAGCAAATGTAGTCCTTGACTTACAACCATTCATTTAGTGGCCATTCAAAGCACCCAAAAAAGTAACTTATTGCCATTGTTCATACTTACAACCGTTGCAGCATCCCTGTGATCACAAATTCGGACACTTGGTAACTAGCATGTATTTATAACAATTGAGTTGTGTCCCGAAGTCACGTGAACACCTTTTGCAATAATCTGAGAAGCAAAGTCAATGGGGAAACCAGATTCACTTAACAACCATGGTATGGTGCTAACTTAACAAATGCAGTGATTCACTTAACAACCATGGCAAGAAAGGTCACACAATGGGGAAAAACTCACTTAACAGCTATCTTGCTTAGCAATTGAAATTTTAGTGAAGGATGACTTGAAATGTCTGCCAATTTCACTTTAACCTCCCCCCCCCAAAAAATACCCCTGAATTATACTTTGATACATTAGTTTAGATCTAATTTCAGGAAAAAAAAACTGATTTTCACTATGGTGTGCCCCAACAACTAATCAGAAATACATTTCTGAACTAGATTCTTCTTCCCTGCTGTGAGATATTCAGAGGTATAGCAGCAGTCTTTTTCATGTCAGAAAAACTTTAAAAAAAACCTAGCAACAATACCAAAATGGGGAAAAAAGCATTTTCATTCTTTTCTTCATCCAAACTGATAGATCTGTTGTTATAATTAAAAGAAAATTGATTAAAAAAATAACCTGAATTAAATAAAAGTAATGTGAATGCCAATGTGTTTTAAAAAGAGCTCTGGCACACATGCTGAGATTTATTGTTCCTGCATACAAAAAATGTTCTATTGCACAAGCCCTAAACTTGCTCCAGAAATGCTGAATTTGTGGATATGCATCTACAGTGGATTTTACAGGTTAGAAACACTCTCATTTCTAGTGACCTTGCAATGAAGCCCTTGCAAATTGACAAAAATAAACGATGATGTTGAGCTGATTTTTTTCAAGTTGTTTGAAACATGGCTGATCATTTCTAATTCATGTACCTGACTTGTATAAAAGGCCTACTGTTGTCTTTTTAAAAGAACTAATTATCCTGGCATCCTATAGATAGAAATTAGCTTTCCCTGCTTGTCAGCATTATTTGTGAGAGTTGGATGCTGGGTTTTTTCTTCTTCTTCTCACACAGATTAAAGTCAGTGGATGCTGTTGGAATGGGCTGGAAAGCACAAAAGTGTCTTTAGTCAGCCCTATTCAAAAAAAAGTATGCTGAAAACAAAACAAGTTATAATAAGGGAGTGGTTTAAATTATAGTTTTAATAAGCATCATTTAATAAGCATTTTTATTTACATCAAGGTTAGTCTGCCATCAAAGAGACAGATGATTTCTTACTGCTACTTCCCTCAGTTCTATGAATGATTCTGTCAATTCACCAGTGAAAACAGCATTATCAGTTGAAAAAATTTACAAATATATAAGCAAAGCATGGGACTTTCACAGAAGCTTGAAAAAGAACATTCATTTGATCTCCTGTTTGGTATTTAAACTAGAGAATTTTAGGTAGGAACACTTGGAATTTTGATTGTATATCACTTCCAGCAGGGGTGGGTTCCTCTTACTTGCCTACCGGTGCACTGCGCGTGCATCATCACATTTAGTGCGCAAGTCCCCTCGTGTGATTTTGCTTCCGCACATGCTCAGGAAGCAAAAACTCACCCAAAAATTGAAAAAAAGATGGTGCCACGCGACGGACTGGTGAAGACGGTACCGGAGCCGTCATGCACAAATTGCGCAATCGGCGGGCTGCTACCAGAATGACAGAGTGGACCACACCAATAGGAACCCACCCGTGACTTCCACAGATTCAAGGCATGAAAGCAAAGGGCTTATCCACACAACAGCTAGTGCTTTGCTTTATAGCTACCTAGTTAGCCATTTAATTTATTTTTTTTCTTTAGAAATCTAAAACAATTTAAGAATTGAAGGATACAGATCATGGCAAGAGCCAAGGGAGGCACCCATAAGAATTCTACCACTGAGAATCACTGAACAGCCTCTTACAAAACTAGGCCTTTCATTCCTGCTCAGACACAGATTAGTTGGACAAAACAAAGTCTTCAACTTCTGTTCTTAAGCTCAAAAACAGAAATAATCATGACTGGAAAAGGAGGTAGCAAATGTTAATTGTGATTTTTGTACATTTGACACATTTGCTATGCAATATATCTAATTAATGCTCCTTAATTAGCTGTAGCCACTTCTTTTGTTCTTGATACGAAACAAATACTGTATATATTTGACTTGTAATTATATACTACCGTATGTTTAAATATACAAAAAGGAACAGAAACTAGGCAATGGTCTCCAAAATGAATTAAAATGTATCAGTCTAATGCTTGATAATCATTTGTTATTATCAGGACAGGCTACATTAATTTATAGCAGAGATATGCAATAGTAAAGATCAGAATATGACCAATATAAGCCACAGAAATGTGTTCCCTATCTCTTTTATATATATATTGAAGGAGCTGAAAGACCAGGGTAGGCTCAGGGTTGACTCAGCCTTCCATCCTTCTGAGGTTGGTAAAATGAGGACCCAGATTGTTGGGGGCAATATGCTAAACTCTGTAAACCGTGCTCTGTAAAGCACTATGAAGCGGTATATAAGTCTAAGTGTTATTGCTATTGCTAAATCATTATAGAGAACAATCTATCTGGTCACTAAGAGTCAACAATGACTTGAAGGCACTTATACGCTTCTTGTATGTTTAAAAGTAACGCACCATCTTTCTAATCCAAAATGTGCTCAAATTCTGCCACACAATAAGAAAATAAGTTACAGAACAAAGATTTTAGAAACTACTCCATGTATGATTTCCTGTGGACTAAAATTTTGCCTGATTATTCATACCTACTGGATAGAACGTTGGGTAATTACAGTTTCACAGCCAGATATGCCATTTTGAAAGGCCTGGGGCAATTTTGTCTCTGAAAGAGCAGGATTCTAGCTGGAACAGCTGTAAAATTGTATATGGGCCTTCTGACCTCCCGCCATCATTTCCCAAATTTTTGGCTGTGGAGGGACTGCTGAACATCTTTGAATGGATTTCCTTCTTTCAAAATAGCCGTGGCCAGTAAACAAGGCAGTCCCATGTGTGATGTAGTATTCTCTTCTCTTCAGTCCTGGGATCATCAGATCTGTACTTGCTAAACACTTGCTAAGAAATGAAAGGAATATGTAGCCTTTTAAATAAGTAGTGCAGCAGCTCTGCAGTTTTCCATCTGTTGAAACGCCCCCAACCATGGTTAATTTTAACGTGCAGCAGGACCTGAGCATTGTAGGAACACTTTATTAAATATTGAACTGAAAACATATCGAAATGATTTTGAACACGATGAGAATTTGGCCCAAGGAGGACAAACTTTTGTTCCATTCATTATCTGGATTATCTCACAATAAAATTCCATACTGGTGGGGACTCAAATGCTTAGGCCAGTGTTTCTCAACCTTGGCAGTTTGAAGATGTGTGGACTTCAACTCCCAGAATTCCCCAGCCAGCGTTGCTGGCTGTGGAATTCTGAGAGTTGAAGTCCACACATCTTCAAACTGCCAAGGTTGAGAAACACTGGCTTAGGCCCTTGTCAAAGCAAGATAGAAGATCTACAGAGATGGACAATCTGCCTGTGTTTCTCATGTACTTATAGGCATTTTTGTTACCATTGTTTCTACCCTTAAAAACCAATAGACATGAGTCTATATAAATGAAATATTACCAAGGAATAATCCATAAACAGGATCACCTTATAAAAGAAACCAAAAGCTCGTTCTGTCCTATTGTTAAATATTTACTTATCAGGCAGTAATCCCATTTAAGTCAGTGAGATTTACTTCTGAGTAAACATGTTTAAGAATGTTTTTGCCTTCCTCTGGCTTGTTAATGTTTTCTCCCTGTTTTATTGCTATGAGATACAAAAAAGGGCAGTGTATTTTTGAGATTAAATTTGGTTTTGTAGCAGATGGTGTTAGATCTGTCTTCAAATAATTTTCCTCCTGTCAGAGTACATGACAACATACAGGATATTTCAACCCTTTTATCTCAAATACCTCTTACTAATTAGAATAGTTGGATCCTGGATGTAATAGGTATAGACAATCAGTTTAGATTGATTTATCCCCTGCTAGTAGTGGAAACTGCTGATTGTGTCTTTACTAAATGAAAATCCTGTACTCTCCATTTGGGATACATTGCAACTGTCTTTGAATTCATGAAGTGTTTGCTTCACTTTGAAGATCATCTTCAAAATGATGCAATTTCTATTCCAGGTAATAAATGCATATAAATGTTAGAGAGGTGACAACCATACAAACTCTAGCTTTGAAAATCTTAGCATACCTGCAATTGCTATATAGTTTAAATTCCAAGGATGAGGGGTGTTATATTTTCGATTATATTGAGTATAAAACTTCTCAGCTTTTTTCAAAAAAAAATTCATACAACAAAATGTGGTATTGAAAGTCTTCCAGCTATGACCCAAGTTAATAGAATTATATTCATCCAGGATTCCTTTGTTGCAATAAAAATACCATCTTATCCTCACAGTCAGTATTACAGGCTTCCACTTTGAATCTATTCTGTTCTTACTTTCCTCAAAGGAAAACAACCATTTCTTGATAACAATATATATATATATATTCTGAACCTCAAGAGTTTGGAAATGATATAACAATCAATCTCACTATGCAAGCTGATAATCACAGTTGTTTATTTGTACCATGAATAAGGAATTGATTTGAGAGATAAGCTTCAAAAGGGAAAATGACAACTGGGGACAAAATCTGTTGCACAGTTGAACCAATTGCGCTTGCCATCTGCAACTATGATTCAGATTGGAATGATAAATCATGCAAAAGGTGTTTGTGCATTTCATGGACATTTAAGCCAGCTGGAGTTAATAACAGGCTTGCATACACAATGCATGTTCTTAGAATTATATTCTGAAAATTGTACATCTATCATTCTGGATCAGCAATTATTAGCATATGGTCCTGGCATGTAAAGATTTACAGACATATTCTTAAAATATAACCTTCATAAATTTAATATGAAAAATAACAAACTGGTATGATGACACTTTCTCAGGCCAATCATTTTTGGTAAAAGATCAATTATATATATATTCCCACTAAGGGTATGGCTATCTGACGAAAGCAAAATAGCTCGAAATAGATCTATAATAGTATCCCTTTATTTTCATTTATCAGCAAAAAAACACACACACGTGTGTGTGTGTATATGTATATATGTGTATATGTGTATATGTGTATATGTGTGTGTGTATATACACATATATATATACACACACATATATAAATCCCCATAGGACTAATATAGATTCATCAAAAAATTTAGAGTCATTATGTAAGTATATATCAGCTTCCACCCAACATTGTCAAGTGTTTTCCTAAGAACCCACCAGCTTGAAATAAAAGTATACCCACAAAAACCAGAGGAAGAAGTCACGGGTTTAAACCCTAAATTTTGTTACATACACACTTACATACATGCATGCCAGTGTAGTATAGTCATTAAGAAGCTAGCCTAGGAGCATGGAGGATCTAGTCCTGTGGTGGGTTGCTACCGGTTCGCCCGAGTTCGGGCGAACCGGTAGCGGCAGTGGCGGGAGGCTCCAGCCACCCACCCAGATGTCATCACGGATAATCTGTGCATGTGCAGAAGCGCCACAAGCAAGTGAAGCGAGCACGCATGGACATTCACAGTTCCGAACCGGTAGCGAAGGTAAGTGAACCCACTACTGATCTAGTCCTGTCCTAGGTATGAAAGCCAGCTGGGTGATTTTGAGCCCTTCACTCTCTCTCAGTTCTAGACTTCTAGATTCAGTTCTAGTTCATCCACTAATGAACATTGAATCAGTATGGTAGATTGCAGTCCATGCCATTCAATGAAGAGGCCTTCATCTTGCAGTGAATGGATTCAGGCAGATAATAAGAGAAGGAGAGAGAGAGAGAGAGAGAGAGAGAGAGAGAGAGAGAGAGAGAGAGAGAGAGAGAGAGAGAGAGAGAGAGAGAGATACACATGCATATTTGTGTATACCCATGGACAATGGTTTTGATTTATTTATATGGCAACAAGCAATCAACAGTGATCTTGATTCTTGTGTTAGCTTCCTAATGTAACCAAATCTTCTGCCATTGCCAATGAAAAGGTTAAGTATCTGAAGAACTATGATTTACTACCAAGCCTTGGGCGTGAAGCTTGACAATAGTCATGCATTGCTTGACAGTACAATCCATGGCAGCTCCTAGGAGAACTTTAGAAAACTGCCTCAATCCATCTTATCTAGCACTTTTCATATTTACAAGCATGGGTTCTTAGTTTTTCAGGTAAATTTTTTTCCAGCCCTTCCTGTAGATCGCAAGACCTGAACTTGGAACCTTTTGCATATAAACTCTTTGCTTGACCATTACGCACATCCACAGAAAAGGGGAAAAGGAAGTAAACGATGAATGTATCAAGATGCAAATTCTGCCGCTTACATTCTGATATGTAAGTGTTGTGATAAAAGTACAAAAGGGCAGAGATTGCACTGATATCTCAACACAAATTTCATCCTTCTGACATCATCACTGTATGGTTAGCTTCAGATACCAGTTTTTATGGCCAAGCTACAGTGCCTTGCTGGCTACTGTTGTTCTTGGTTGTTTTACATTGATGTTTCTACAACGATCAATCTGAGCTGTAACCACTATTATACCATTTTTTTCTTGTCTAAAAATCATCCTGAATACTTGTCTGACATATCCAAGCTAGAGAGGGTCACAAAACATGTGTAAGCACTTTATCTGCTTTGGCTGCAATCCAGTAAACATCTTCAGTTGTACTGAAATGCTTGCCCACATGCTATGGCGAGACTGGTAACTTTCAGTTTATAAATTGCCACCTCCAATGTGTATGTTACATTACAAGCCATTAAAAAGAACAGAAAATGTTCCTGGATTTCAAAAGCATTCTGTCAAGTCAAATAAGAAGAGAAGCTTTTTTTCTAAGGAAAGCAAATCAAAAGAGCTTTCTGTTTTTTCCCTCGGGTGTTGACTTTGTTATGAAATGCAGTAAATGTTTTGCAAAGGTCAACAGAGAAGTTTTCTTTAAACAGTATCAAAGTTCTTTAAACAGTGTGCATCTGCATCACAGCATAATGTTCAAATATCCAATCATTTTGAACTATTTGTTTTCATATTTCTGTATTCTGCCTTTAAAAGAAACTCCCTTGGGAAGGTTTTCCAAAGCTGGGGGAGGTGGAAGGAAGGGGAGGGAAGGGAAGGTGAAGAGAAGGGAAGGGAAACAAAAAAGAAATGTAAAAGGCAGGCTGCTACATCCAAGTAAGTTATGAACTTGAAAAATCCAGACTCCTGTGTTCTGCATTTTATGTTAATATGTTAAAACTCAGACTCATATAATCTAATGGTTTGGAGAGACTTTGGAGATCATCCAGTCCAATACAAAAATTCATCATTAAAGTACCCTGAACAGATGACTATCCAATCTGTGTTTAAACATATTTTACAAAGGAATGTAAAACCATCTCAGAGGCAACTTGTCTTATTGTTGAACAGCTATTACCGTTAGAATTACTTTCTTAAGGTTCAGTTGAAATCTACTTCCTTGCAATTTAAACACACTGTTTCTTTTCTGGTCTTCTCAAAACATTCTGAACATGATGGTCTTCTACATAGTAGCCCATAGTAGATAAAGAGGCTATTGTGCCACTTTGGATTCTGCTTTTCTTCAGGAAAAACTATACTTAGTGTCACCAATCAACTCTCTTGGTATTTTTTTCTTTGCAAGCCCCTTACCAACTTGTTTTCATTTCTCTTTCATTTCTTCCCAAAAGATTGTGCCCAGAATTTAACATAATATTTGAGATGCTTGACTGGCCAATAAAATGGCTTCCCCCGATCTTGTTACTTCTGTTGATGCCAGCGGCAGGTTGCTCTCTTACCGGTGCCTGTGCTCTGAGTGCGCATCTTCATGCTGCAGGCGCAGGCGCGCTTGATACGCGCACACACCCCCTTGCACGATTTTGCTTCCGTGCATGCGTGGAAGGAAATCGCGCCAAAATCTCGCAAGGGGACATGCACGCGAGAGAGATTTTGGCACGATTTTGCTTCCGCGCATGCGCAGAAGCAAAATCTCACTAAAATCTCTCTCAATCGCGTGTCCCTTCGCGAGATTTCAGCACGATTTTGCTTCCGCGCATGCACAGAAGCAAAATCGACCCAAAATCAATGGAAAAAATGGCAACTCACGCAGTGGACCAGCAGAGAGGGCTTCGGAGCGGTCGCTCGCAAATTGCGCAATTGGCCGCTCCCTACCAGAGCTGCGAACCGGGCAGCTCGGGCAGGAACCCACCTCTGGTTGATGCATCCTAAAACTACTGTACATTTGCTTTCTTTGAAGCTGCCTGATCCAAGAAAGCACCAAGAGCCTTTCTGCATGTCTGAACCCCATTCTCTACCCATTTAGATTTTGATTTCTCCTAGTCTAATCTAGGAACATGCAGTTATCTGTGTCATCTGTGTTGATATTCTTCTTCCTGATTTCTAACTGTGGCAGAACTCATTAATTTGATGGATTATTTTATAAATATGTTGAACAACACAGGCTTAGAACTATTATTTCAGATTAAGCCGAACACCAGCTGCATAATCCATTGCCTGCTACTCAAAAATAAATATTCAATTCAGTGTCTTTGTCTCCAGGCAAGTGGGTAGGTGTCTAGAAATTGCAACTTAAATGTATCCAATAGCTGAAGCCGCATGAACTTTTCTGAAAACAGGCAGCATCCATGGATTGCAGAGACACTGCACTAATGTTAATTACTGTCAATCAGTGTCTGCTTGTGGAGTTCAGGTATAAATTACTATCAAATCACTTAGTTCTTGTGGCAAACAATTTGCCTAGTGTTTCAAAACATTCCAAATCAGATAGATGTATTTGCCTGTGTGACAGCAGTAAGGCATCTATCCACTAAAACAACAAAACTGTGGAGCATTGCCATCTAGGCTAGTATACAACACAAATGTTTGTGCCTATCCATTTTTTTAAAAAAAGAATTCTTAATTGCTAGGCTTTATATGTTATGGTTATATTTTAATCTGTCTCTCGAGCTGATATATATCAAAACAAAAATACAGTTAAAGTGAACACACAATCCATCTATGTCAGTGATGGCAAACCTATGGCATGCATGCCACAGGTGGCACACGGAGCCATATCTGAGGGCACATGAGGCATTGCCCTATGTCAGCTCCAGCGCGCATGCGCATGCTGGCTAGCTGATTTTCGGCCTTCTTTTCAGCTGTTTTCTCTCTCCCCAGGCTTCAGGAAAGCCTCCTGAACTCTGGGGCTGGTGAAAAACAGGCCAACCGGCCAACCGGAAGTTTGGAAACAAACTTCTGGTTGGCCCATAGGGCCGTTTTTCACCCTCCCCAGGCTTCAGGAGTCTGGAGGCTTCAGTGAGGCCTGTGTGTATGAATGGGGGGTGGAGTGGGGGGTTGTGTGCATGTGGGGGGCAGCGCAGGGGGGTTGTGTGCATGTGCGAGGGGCATGGGTGTGGGCACACACATATGCGCACACGCACACACCCTTTTGGCATGTGAGCCAAAAAAGGTTCGCCATCACTGATCTATGTGGTCCACTATTTTTACTCTTTAGACATAAATGAAAAAAAACAGCTCACATAATATACATCAGAGTTCCCCAAACTTTCTGGCTTTGTACACTAGCGGGGAGAGAGAGGCGATCAGTTTGCATGAGTGGCAGGCAAGCATGCGCACACACTCCATTTGTGTGAGTGGCGGGCACACCTGCCTGCCACTCATGGAAATTGAGCATGTGTGCATATGCTTGCCCGCTGGTCATGCAAGTGGGGATGCACACCCACTCACCCTCTTCTGCAGCCCAGTTCCAAACAGCTCAAGGCCCGGCAGTGGGCTGCAGCCTGGAGATTGGAGACCTCTGATGTACATATTTCAAAAGGAAATAATTATTATATTTGCTAATTTAACCAGTGGACTTCTAATCTTTGGTATAAACATGGTTGCAGAGAACAGAATATAAGAAATGATGGATTTATCAGATATTGAATAGGTTCTCACATTGTACTTTGTTACAACATAGTTTATTATTATTCAGTTTGGCATATTTTGTGAGCCCAGCCATTTTTTATGGCTTACCACTATCTGTGGCCTGGTCATGCTACAATTGTGTCTGAAAGTATAGCTTAGCGTAATGTCTGAAGCCAGCCAATGGCTGCTTTCAGATAGAATGGCAAACTATGGTTTGACAATACAAGGCTGAGGAAACATATATTCCAATCTTGTCTTTCGTGTTATTTTATGATCCAGGAGATCAAAAGTCTGTTTCTTAACAAGTGCCACCTATGATTTCTTTCAATGTCCATGTGTAGCGAAAGGTGTTATGTTCAATTCATAGTCCACCCATAAAGAATGATCTTAATAAACCATTTGACAGTTTTCTTAGTAACATATAGTTTCAACAAGCCTAACTCAGATAGGTTGCCTTACATATAAAAGAGAAAAAAGAAAAATGGAACTTTGCAGCCTTGTGACTTATTCTCATATCTCATATCTTAATCTTATATTTCATACTTATATCTCTCATATCTCTCATCTCATATCCTTGACATGCCTGTAAGAAACTTCTTTTTGTGACTAGTTGCCACCACTTTCCTTTTTGGGAATATTAGTTTCCTTTCAGTCCCTCAAGCCATCACTCCATTGAGAAGGTTCTTCTGACCGATAGGCCAGGTGTGAATTGTGGAACAAATAACATACTGCTTATGTGCTAATTCCAAATTAACCTAAAGAACCAGTTTCCATAATACAATCTTAAGCATTTTCAAATATCACATTATTGTTTTGAAGTCCCAAATCTCATTGATAGTAACCAGAAGAACTCTGGAATGAATTTAGAAAAATTCTTCAGGATGAATGTAAAAAGAAACTGCCAAAGATTAAGAAACAGAAGTAAGCAAATTGGATGTCAGAACAAACTGAACTTTGATGTTGGAGATAACTCCTGAGAATATTATAGGCAGCCAAAAAAACAAACAAATGGATCGTCAAACAATATCAATCCAAAGTTTTCATTCAAGACACAAATGACAGACTTAAATTACATACTTTAAATGTATTATGCAAAAAAGGTGTCTGGAGAAGGTTCTTAATGCTGGGAAACACAGAAGATGGAGAAGGAGAAGACCAGCAGCACGGTGGATGAATTCAATCACAGTTTGATGGGTGCACTGGTGGAAGACTTGAAGGATTTGCTTAGGGGGAGATTTCATAGAGAAAATCTCTCTGTACAATTAGTTGTACAACTAGTCATTGGGAGTAGCCCTGAACATCATCTACAACTGTGATGGCAAACCTATGGCACGTGTGCCACAGGTGGCACGCGAAGCCATATCTGAGGGCATGCAAGGTGTTGCCCTATGTCATCTCCAGCCCACATGTGTGCACTGGCAAGCTGATTTTCAGCCTTCTGGAGGGCGGGGGAGGGCGTTTTCACGCTCCCCACACTTCAGTAAACCCTCGGGAGCCTGTGGATGGTGGAAAACGGACTCTACGGGCCTACCAGAAGTTCGCAAGTGAACTTCCGGTAGGCCCGTTGGGCCCTTTTTCACCCTCGGGTACCAAAAGGAGGAAAGCCTCCTTTTGGCACCCGAGCAAAAAAAGGTTTGCCATCACTGATCTACAATATAGAAATTTTAAACTATCTCTTCTTCCTGTTCCATATAGATATTCACTCTTCTTCCACATACAAGTATTTTTATAAGGGGGAAAAAACTTCCATGGTTATCAGTAGCTTCCTTCCTTCCACCGACTATTCCAGAGTGGGAAACTATTGGCTTCCAGAACATCTCCTTCTTGTGCCACTGTATTTTAATAATGTACAATAGTATGTGAGAATGACTTTAGAACACAGGAAAAAATGCTCTAGGTTAGATCATCATGCAAAAGGAATCTCAGTCCACAGAGGCAGAGGGGTGAGGAAAAGGTTCCAGAAGGGACCCTCTCTAATTTTCTGAAGAGCCAAAGGAAAGGAGGGGGGGCAAATACTTTTTGAGTATTTGAGACTTTCAAGACTGATGTTAGCTCTTTGAGGTAATCCAAATAAGAAGCACAACAATAATATTATCTCTACCTTTATTGTAAAATTATATTAATAGACTCTTTCAAGTTCTTTCTCCTATCTCCCAGGGTCATTCTCATGTACCATTACTCAGTGAGAGGGCCACCAGAATTTGGAGTGCAGTTTACAGGCAAAAACTAGAAGCATATGGCTATTTTATGACTACAGCTTTCTTTATTTCTTTAGATTTATACTCCATTGAGTATTCAGGACAACAAACCACATTAAAATGCAAAATATTAAAAACTAAATACTGTTAATTCTAAAAAATCAATTAATAATTAAAAGCCTGGCAAGCTTAAAGATTGACCTTTTAGTTTGTTTGCTTTTATTTTTTTGCCCTTGCCTCTTTTAGATTAAGATTCTATTTTATGTCATGGCCTTATCCATTTTGCACTGTAACCCTACCCGTAGCTTGACTGCAACCTTTTAGAAAAAGATGAAGTGAGGTCCTTGGCACAACTGGTTTTACAGCGTATAGCCTGAAATTTAACACTTTGAAAGAGTTAAATGTCAAGTGTGGCAGCACATGAAAATGTTCAAAAACAGTACATGGGGTTGCATGTATCCCAGTTATAAAATACTGTATATGGCTTTATTTTCAATTTTCACTATCTGTAATGTATCAGAAAGAGCATGCTGTCCAATACATCTCCATATGGCTAGTAAGAAAGCATGGAGGTATAAAATATTGAAAATAGGCAACTATGGAAAACCATTTCAGATATTTGACTAGAAATCAGTTTCCCATGTAAACATAAAGTATATCCCAAAAAGAATTTATGTTATCAATTAGAAATTGTTAGGAAGGGTTTATTTAACAGAATACTTTGGGAAACTATTGTAATTTCAGATCTTGGGATCTTTCTCTTGTCAATTGAAAATCGCAAGTTATTTTTCTCTATAGTGTTGTTTGTTTATTAATTTTTTTATGCTGCCCATATCTCCCAGAAGGTGGCTCTGGGCTAGTAGATTCTAGTGTTCAATCACATTACCTTTCTCCCACTTTCAGCTTTAGAATAGTACCCAAAAGACAGCTCACATTTTTCATGCAACTTTTAATTGTCCCAAGATATTTTTGTATTTGCTTTACCAATCCCTTTTTACACAGCTTGATGGATTCCTATGGAGGCATTTGCAGGATTCAATACTTTCATCAAAATAATGAAAGTGGGTAGACCAGCTCTTTGTAATTCCTCTCTGAAAGGAATTCACAGGATTCTGAAAAGGAGAGTAGTTGAGCGTACCCACAAGTACTCCAGACATTTGGCCCTCATTAGGAGACTGCAAAATAATAGTCTTCAGCTGGTTTAGAGCTCTGGGAGATGAAAGAACAACAATCCTGCTCAAAAAGTGGTCAGTCCTTTAAATGGCTACTGGGTTTGCTTACTTCCTTTAGTAGTCACTTTTTGAAATTGCTTGTTAATTGCTTTTCAGCTATTAGGAACCTTTGGATCAATGTCTGAAAATACGGGGTGAGTTTCCTTCAAACCTTAGTGAGGGAGATGTTTAACTGAAGTTTATAGATTAAAAAAAACCTTTTTAATAAACACCAAAACAGTGATTAAAATGTTGATTTTTAAAATCCAGATGGATTTGAAATAAGATGTTGAAATTAATTATAAGAAATGATTCCATGGGGGAAATGCTGTTGTTTCAAATTTTTAGGGGAAAACATGATAGGATAAGACTTTGAGGTTGTAAACCAGAGAGAACCAGAAGGAACTAAATATTACAATTAAAGGAGAAGAACACTTAAATTTGATTACTAATACAGAATGGAAAAAAATATTTTAAGATTGGCCATACTGGAAGATATTTGTGTAGAATGGTCCCAGAAGTTAATTTTAAGAGTATCTGCCTTTATAGATTCACTGTATTTAACAGATGTTATGGAAGAAGAGCAAATCTTCCTGACCAAGACGGAGATTGATCTGAAAGTGGATGTAAAAGCGACAGGTTACAAGAATGATATGGAAAAAAGACACCACACTGGATATGTAAATGAAACTGGTTGATGTCTTGATAGTAGGGATACACAAATAACAAACCAAGAGAGTGATTTTGATACCTTCCCTATATTAAATTTACAAAATAGAGTTGTTAAAGTTGTAAAGGAGGAGAAAAGAAAAAGAAAAGAAACCAAGTCCTAGACAATTATTTGAAAGGATTAGAGAACAAGATTGTTAAAAGGAAAGGAATATAAAAGAATGATTGAGGTTTAAATAGCTATGTATTTCTAGTAACTCTTTTGCTGACAAGGGGTGAATGATGAGATTTTAAGGCAGTGATGGCGAACCTTTTTTGGTTCACATGCCAAAAGGGTGTCCACACCCATCCCTTTCCCCTGCACATGCGCACAACCCCCTGCGCAAGCACATTCACCCACCCCGCTGCCCCCTGCACATGCGCATAGGCCTCACAACGGACTCCTGAAGCCTGAGGATGGTGAAAAAAGGCCCAATGGGCCAACCGGAAATTTTGAAACGAACTTCCGGTTGGCCCATTGGGCCATTTTTCGCTGTCCCCCGGCTTCAGGACGCTTCCCTGAAGCCTGGGGAGAGCGAAAGCAGTCAAGAATCAACTGGAGCTGACATAGGGCAACGCCTCACGTGCCCTCTGATATGGCTCCGCGTGCCACCTGTGGCACGCATGCCATAGGTTCACCATCATGGCTCTAAGGATTTGTTTATAGATAAGAGATGAAATATGGGAAGAAGATATCATTGGTTATACTTTAAGAGAAAGTAATATTAGTGAAATCAGTTATACTTGTGATGAAGGGGGAAAACATTTCTTTATATATTTCTTTCATTTTTCTTTACTATATTCTTATTTTTTCCACCTTTTTTAACTTAGACTGTATCTTTTTAATTGTAATTTAATTTAATACAATTACTGTATTAAATGACAGTAATGTCAGCCACATTATTCTCAGGCTCCACTTGTTTATATATGAAGGTGTACAGTGGCATAATGCAGCTTGCGGTGTATTGGTGCAAACACTGCTTTCAGTATTTCCCCCTCTTGACCCAGCTTCTCTTTCTTTCGGTGAGTATGAGAGGATTATTTTGAGGGAAAGCAGGGACATTTCTGTCTTTACTCTTTTACATATCCTCATCAGTCCAGAGTGGTGTTCTTGTGCAAAACCAGCTTCATAATTTCATCCTCTGGAAAAGAAGGGCATCACTGGATATGTTACATAATGGGCTGGGAACAAGTTACAGAGGGGGAAAAACATTAAAGCTTTACATTGTAAGGCAACTTTCAGGCAGCAAGGGAATAGGCAGTACAGTTCGTCAAAGATCAGCCGTAGGACACATACTAATCAATATTTCATTAGAGACACAGGGGAGTGAAATAGAAGCATGCTGCTGACATCTCCTGATTACATCAAGAGAGGAAACTCTGTTAATACAGAGAAGAATTGGGATTCTGCGTGGGACAAACTGAATAACTAAATCACCTAGAAAAATTGGAAATGGAAATTGGCCATGCGGAATATGACATCAATGGGCCACAAACTTTTTTTTCAGAACTTATTTTCTAGAGCTAAATAAGTGCAAGAAATTTAAAGCTTAACTGACCCTGCAGGAGAATGAAGCTGTAATATAATGGAAGGGCTAAAATTTGACAGTATTTGTGCAGAAAAACAGCCATCTAAATTTGCCAGAAAGATCACAATGCCTCTAAATGTATGAGTGATAATGGTGAAATCTTTCTATTCAGGCTTCCTAATAGAATGGTCTCCATCTGATATCCATCTATCCCAGTGGTTCTCAACCTTTTCTTCACCAAGGACCCTCTTTAAATACCTTTTATGGCCATGGACCATGGCCACAGACCATCAAGGCTTAACTCAAGATCATAACATTTCTTCAATGTTTGCGGACCTCCTGTGATAACATCACTGCACCCCAGGGATCCATAGACCACAGGCTGGGAACAGGGGCGAGTTGCTCCTACCTCGCTAGCGGTGCACGGCCATGTTGTGCATGCGTGCGTGCACTCACTACGCGCATGACCCCTCACGTGATTTTGCTTCTGCGCATGCGTGCAAGCAAAATCTCGCTAAAATCTTGTGAGTGGACACGCGCATGCACACGATTTTGGCAATTTTTTGCTTCCTCGCATGCGCAGAAGTGAAATCTCACCAAAATCCCTCTCACGCGCGTCCCCTCGCGAGATTTTGGTGAGATTTTGCTTCCGCGCATGCGCAGGAAACAAAAAAAAGCTGAAAAATTCTTGAAAAAAGATGGTGCCATGCGACGGACCGGCAAGGACGGCACCGGAGCCATTTCACAATTTGCTGGCCGCTACCGGTGCCATAGAGAAGACCGCACCGGTAGGAACCCGCCCCTGGTTGAGAACCAATATATTTAGGATTTTGCCTGATACTTTATTACTATATTGTTGTGGTTTAGATGAGCCACTTATATGAGAATAGTAGATAGCTGCATTTTGGAGAGAAAAAATGTCCCAGCTTCTGTGGTTTGAAATTTGTTAAAAATTACCCAGAGATCTTCAGGATTGAAAGAGGCTGGAAAAGGACCAAAAGCTATTTTTTATATATTTTGCTAATTTTGGAAGATTTGCAATTGAATATTTATTTTAAAATGTCAGTAACTATAATGAAAACAACAGCAACCAAGAACACAGGAACAAAAGAAGCTACATTATACCAAATCAAGTTAGTATTCCATCTAGCCAAATATTCTCAATACTGTCAGGCAGTGGTTCTCCTAATGATCAACTCAACATTTTTCTAGCATTTCTTGGAATTTATGAATTTAACCTGGGACATCTTGTATATGAAGTATATGCTCTCTCATTGAATTACTATCATTCTTTAGAGATCCAAAACACCATATGGCATTGGCCAACCCTGTTTTCCTTAGAAGACCATCACTGCAATTTCTTTATCTTTCTGGAGATCTATTTTCAGAGTAATTCTTATAATGCTGCTTGTTTCCACAATTATGTTACTGAGATAACACTCTCCATTTTCAGCTCTTTTCGACCATTAACAAGGAAAGAACCTTTAATCCCATGAAAAATGGGGCAGCAAAACTGAGCATACTAAAAAAAGGAATAAAAATGCTTTTCAGCTTTTGTACACAGATGCATGAACAGCTGGGCTTTTTAAAAGATCAAGACCTCTTTGATTTATGATTAATGATGGGTGACCAGATCCCCTGAGCTCCAGAATATCTAAAAGTAAATCACACTGCAAAAAAGGCCACCAAATGTTCCTATAGATTGTAGATCAGGTCTCAGGCATAGTCATCTTGCTCATATGGATATGCAAACTTTGTGAAACTCTTGTGAAACTAAAACTCTTAATTTTTTGAGGCCATAACTCAAAAAGCTTTAATAAGTCTCCCTTTGCACTATTGGTTGGAAACTTAAGTTTTGACAGTGTCCTAAGCACATTTATTAAGAAGAACATTCTATTAATAACAGTGTAGCCTATCATGTAAATCTGTTCAAGCATACATTGTTATATTCTCTGACCAGGACCAAATATTCTCAAGTCACAGTAGTATATGGGGGGAAATGTTAAAAACTTATGATATTTATGTAGTTACTTACCAAGCACGTCTAAATTATATTAAAGTGACCAAAATATCTTTACAATCCCCAAGGCATGTCACAACTTTTGAGCACCCCTAATGTTTGGAAACTGAAAGTTGAAATATTTGACCTGCCCTAAATTGGGGAAAATTTAATCTCAATGTATTTAATTTCATTTTACAATGTATATATTTCTCTTCAGAGTTTCTTCAGAGTGAAAAAACATTATGGGGTTCTAAAATTGTCACTTAATTTTTTAAATGGTGTGTCTGATTTTTTAAAATAAAAAAACCCCTAAACGATTAAAATATATAACAGCATAGACAGCAGACACAGATTGCTTATAAAGCTCAGTTGTGGCAATTTTAAAAAAATCATTAATTTATTGATTGATTGTATTTCTGGAATGCTCTATTTCAACACTGCAAAAGGGCTGGATGCCACTGGAAATATAATAAAATTGGTGCTAGTTGTGTCTCATTGAGAATGAAGTGGCACCAATGAGAGGAATAATTCCTGGCTGGCACTTGCTACAATCAACACAAGAGAGCACTTTTGGCATGGTTCTTGAGGTCGATTTTAAGATATGGGAGGAAACATTCTTTCTGATAATGTAGAATCAGCCCATAAAGGTCTGTATAGTTTAATAGCCATTCAGTTGAATGAATGGGTGAATCAATCAATCATCATTAAAATTATTTAATACCTAAAAATGAACTGGAAGCCAGTAAGATATAATTAAAATGACCAAGTGATGCCATTAAAGTGGTACCACTTGGTCATTCTATCTGTTGTCAATTAATATCCTACTTTAACATGCTTTTTTAAAAAATAATAGGGGTGTGTGTATATATATACAGTTTATGATTGTACAAAATGGTAAGATTTTTAATTTAATATACTCTTGAGTTTAATGTAAACATTTACATTTTTTTTCCTGAATTCCACTGTATATCACTACATATCACCTTACATAAGCTTCCTATGACCAAGTCCCAAACATGAATGAAGTGGTGGATTCTTCATGGGAAATATAGCAAGGAGTTAACAGCTTTATCTAATGCAGAATAACTTTATCCAATGCAGATAGGGAGATAAGGGTGGAAGAAGGACTGAAAGGACTGAAAATCAAAACCCAAGTGGAACACCTTACCTTCTAGGTAATGGACAAGGGGAGTAGGAGGGCTGAAGCTGATTGGAAGCTAAGATCATTTGACTTCATGTACTTGGAAAGGGGAACTGAAGAGATACAAATCCTATGGATTCTTCCACTTCTATTTCAGCTGCAAAACCACCTTCAATAATACTTTGTCCATCCTCATCATGGTTTGGGAGATATTTGCGAAGTACGGTGGAATGAAAAGATTGTGCAAAATTCAATTCTAAATTTTAGAAAATAAAATTATGTCGCATGCTTACATTCCACACCTTTTCTACACTTCCAGCTTTAATTTTAATCTGTACTTAGCAGCAGACACAGAATATTTAAAACAGGGCTGTCAAACTCCCGGCCCACGGGCCAGATGCATCACGTGCTGGCCACGCGAAGGGAAAAAAAGTCCCGATATGTCATCTGACGCCACCGTGACAATGGGAGTTTGATACCCCTGATTTAAAACATGCTCGTAGTCTCTGCATCACTGCAGCCACCATTGTTTCAGCAGCAGCAAACAGCAGAAAAATGCAGAAAAGAGAACAGGAAAAAAGTTTTGAAATCTAGCATAAGAAACCTCTACTATCTATCCTTTCTCCATATCTTGTCCCAAATCTCATCCATTTTCTAACAGATACAAACTCAAAGTGAACCACTCCAAACTTGACTGTAGAAAATATGACTTTAGCAACAGAGTGGTAAATGCCTGGAACTCACTACCTGACTCTGTGGTTTCGTCTCCAAACCCCCAAAACTTTACCCTAAGACTGTCCACTGTTGACCTCACCCGATTCCTAAGAGGTCAGTAAGGGGCGTGCATAAGTGCACCAGTGTGCCTACCGTCCCTGTCCTAATATTCCCTCTTATCAGTACCAATCTTATGTACATAAACAATGTTACATCTATGTATATTACTAACACGTACTTGACAAAATAAATAAATAAATAAAATAAATAGAATGGAAGGAGACTTATTAGCATGAGATGAATGCTGGGATAATCAGTGATACTATTAAAGTAAAACTTTGGAGAATCCCAAACAATGTGTCCTATCATACTGAAGAAGAAAATTGATTTACATTATCCTCTAAAAGGGAGAGAGGTGGCATCATCAGTCCATTACACAAGTTACAACTTTGAGGAAGGCTATAATAATGCTGTGGTAGCCATACCAATATTGAAACAGTTGCCTTGAAATGCTGTCTCAGAGTTGCATGACTGCAGCTAAACATGCCCAGGTGGAATTAGCCTATCAGTTCCTTAAAAAAAAGCTTTCTATAGAAAACTGCTTGCAAAATAATGGCAACCTACCTTGGCTTAAGTTTAATGCATCATTTATAGACACTCACTTTTCATCTAGTGAAAAGAGCTACAGGGCAATGGCAATGCAAGGCTAAATAGCAGAGAAGTGGGCCCTTAAATCTTTAATGAATGCAGAGATTAGAGCCAGGTGTTAATTCCAGGAAGAGCTTTTACCAGAGGGTTTGCAGGTGGGAAGGACAATTCCTTCTGTTTTATGCCAAAAAGGTATGAATTTAGCTATTCAAAAACTTTTAAAATATTTAACTGCCAATTAAAATGCTGATTTCAGCTTCTTACCAGAATAATAAAACTAATTAAATGGCTTAATAATTATCCCTCCACTGAGATCCATGAGCCGTTTGGAAATATTTAAAAAATTGTCTTTTCTGCCAACTCTCATCTAAGTTCTATGGTTGCAAAGTCAACTGAGTTGAGTTGTGGGAGTGGGATGCAGAAAATGCAGTTAGGCCTGAAGGCCAGGTCCTTGTGAAAATGTCCTTTTCTTGCCATTGCTGAGAACTTAATTGGATATTACCACCAATAGGATATTAATGGTAGAAATGCACCCAACTGTGGCAAGAAAGAAATAAACCAATTTTATTGCAACGGAGAAATTATCATTAAGTTACTTAGAAAATGAACCCCATTACTTTGTGCTTGCTAACAGCCGTGTGATAAGTTATTTCAAAACTTTTCCTACTCCTCTCAGCTCATCAGAGCAACATGCATTGGACTGAATTCACAAAGCATACGTTTCAAATGTTACCATCTCCTATTTCTTTGTTGTTTTACAGCTATTTTGTGTCTTGTTAGGCATAAATCTCTTCATATTTAATAATGGGATTGCTTAACTTTCTCCATGGTTCCCTGTCATTCCATGGTTCCCTGTCACTTGTTCAAGGGGCATAATGTACCATATTTTTCGGAGTATAAGATGCACCGGAGTATAAGACACACCATAGTTTTGGGGGAAGAAAACAAGAAAAAAAATTCTGCCTCCCAGCAAACAGCAAACAGTACAGATGATATACACTGTTCACTGTGTATTTCTGTGCATGTGTACCTGACCCATAGAAATAGCAAAGAATTGGAGAAATGTACATTATGGCAGTACATTATGCCAGAAAGTTTTCTTAAGTGTAATCACACTAACTCCTCCCAATTATTTAAATAGATCTACTCCAAACATGACTAAGGTTTAACTCAGCTGCCTTACCTTAATACTACAACAGGACACTATTATATTTCAGACTATACTTGTACAGTTACTGTTAAAATTGATGTGGCATAATAATAATAATAATAATAATAATAATAATAATAATAATAATAATAATAATAATAATAATAATAATAATAATAATAATAATAATAATAATAATAATAATAATAATAATAATAATAATAATAATAATAATACAACTTTCTGGAAGTATACACTATTCTCTGCTATTTAAAAGAAGATACAAAAGCACTGGGCCTCTTCAGAGCAAGCGTTTATTTTAAAAAGCTTCTTCATTTTGTTAAGTTGTCTAGAACAATAATAAAGCAGTCTTTAAAAAATAAGTCTAATAATTTGAACATTCTACAGACATTTATAGTTATTGACTTACCTCCTTGCATCCAGTCTGATTAGCACAAGAAAATAAAATTCTGCCTCTTCCACTCCCTTCCAGCAATTTGCCTCCTTGCAGCTAGCCTAATTTCAGTTTCATTTTAGCATGTGGCCTGCAAGCCTCAGTCAGCTGTGGGTCGGGAGGCACATGATCACTTCCTTGTGCTAATCAGGCTCTGCGCTGTTTGCTGCAAGGAGGTAAATTGCTGGGAGGCATAGGCCAAAGGGTGGGGGTGGCTGGGTGGGGCTACATTTGGTGTATAAGACGCACCCAAGTTTTCACCCTCTTTTTTGGGGAAAAAAGGTGCGCCTTATACTCCGAAAAATACGGCAATTTCCACTTATCTATACCACAGTCTAAGCCAGCTATGCTGGCTGGAGAATTCTGGGAGTTAAAGTCCACAAGTCTTAAAGTTGCCAAGTTTGAAGACCTCTGGTCTAAGTTTTTATCCTGTAGAAATCTTGCATCCAAATAGATCTAATTTTGCTTCAGATCTAATCTGAATGTGCTTGGCAAGTTCCAATTTTTGTTGCTCTCAGCTAGAGGAGCCCTTCCTTTCCCCCCACCTTTCTGGGGCACTTCTATAGGAAGGCAGAATTTAAGAGCCATGCCCATTTTGAAAAAACAAAGTGGAATAAAACAAGGGCTGCACCACTGGTTTTGGCTTAAGCACCACAATTGGACTTCAGAGATAGCAACCTTAAGCCCCAGGTGAACAATATAGCCATATTTTGTGAGAACCTTGGTCTAATTTGCAAACAAGCCATTCAAATTGCTATCAAGAATGAAGTACATGTTCCCCAGCAGCCCTATGTATGGTGGGGGGGGGGGAGAGGGAAGTGTTGTAAAAAGAAAGGGAAAGAAAGAGAAAGAATAGTGCTGTGGATTGGCTGTCCATTTGAACTTGCCTCTAGCTCGTCCATCAATTGGGGGCCACCTATCATGTCCGAAAACCAGTAGGACCTGAATGCTAGTCTCCTTGGGAAAACAAAAGAAACCCCTCTGTTTTACTTAGAGGGCAGGTCTCTCTTTGAAGGATTCAAGCCAGATTTAAAGAAAATATGGGAAACGGAAAAGAATATTTGCCATTCAGGGTTGAACAATGCAGTCCTGAGTAATTTCTGAACTTGGTTGTTTGCTTCCAGAAGTTGTATTACTCAACTAGGTAACATCATCAGTGCAAAGCAATCATCTGCAGGCAAACAATAAGCTCAGAGATCAGCAAGTCTCCACAAGTATAAGAAAGTCTCAAGGTCTTTTTGCCATGGCCAATCAACCATTAGGATACTAAAGCATTAGGAAAAGACACCAAACATCAGTTCTTTTTGCAATGACAAAAGTTAGCCAGTTTGGTTTAATAGTTAAGATACCAGTCTAGGAGACTGTGAGTTCTAGTCCTACCTTGGACCTGAAAACCTGCTGTGTCAGTCGCTCTCACTCACCCCAACTCATCTCACAGGGATATTGTTGTAGGGGAAAATAGGAGGACAAAGGAGTAGTAGATTTGTTTGCCACCTTGAGTTATTTATAAAAATAATAAAGGCACAATAAAAAAATCTTTAAAAAACCAGTAGATTTCAATTTTATACATACCCATGTAAATACCTGTGCTCTGCTATGGGTATTATAAATACCCGTGCTCCGCTATGGAACTATGATCGGGCTTGATAAATCGACACTTAGAGTTTGAAAATTAATGAGTAGTTATGATCGGCCTCTCCTCTCCCCTTCTCTCCTCAGGCTTGCCCCAAGAAGCCTCTCCTGTCCTATCCCCCTTCTCTCCCTCAGGCTGGCCCCACAGAGGCCTCTCCTGTCCTATCCCCCTTCTCTCCCTCAGGCTGGTCCCATTGAGCCTCTCCTATCCTCTCCCTCAGGCTTGCCCCACAGAGCCCTCCCCTATCCTATCCCCTTATCTCCCTCAGCCTTGCCCCACAGAATCCTCTCCTATGCTATCCCATTCTCTGCAGAGTTATTTTCAGGTTGGGAGGGGGAGTAGAACGTCTAACTAATTATCATCAGAGCCTGTTAATAATATTGTTTTACAGCCTGTCTACTGACTTGGGGATGAGTTTGATGATACTTGTGTGCAGTTTCTCTTACTTGTGTTTTCCTAATCGCATGACCTACAGATCTTTACAAAAGATGTTTAAATATTTTTCTGCGCTTTTTGCCTCTTTTCTCTTTTACTGGTGTTACAGTAGAAGGAACAGATTCGTCTAAACTGAGCAGGAAAATAGGGGGGGGGATATGCCTCTGCCTACCAGTATCCATTGATATTCATCTGGCTAGAGTCCTGTCAGTGTGTGAGAGAGTTGAGGGGTGTTTGGAAACTCAAACAGTATTTGCTGTGTGAGCAAGAAGGAGACAGGAAGGAGCCTGGCCTTGGCTTAGCTCAACTGTTCTGTAGTAAAGCTGTTTGCTGCTGTGAAAGTAAAAGTGAAACTCGTCTCCTGTGCTTGTGTTTTGCATTTGGAACAGATTTATTTTCAGGT
The DNA here is from genome assembly GCA_023053685.1 of Diadophis punctatus similis. Lineage (NCBI taxonomy): Eukaryota > Metazoa > Chordata > Lepidosauria > Squamata > Dipsadidae > Diadophis > Diadophis punctatus. The sequence goes on from JALIGW010000001.1 coordinate 242,307,309, forward strand.
GGGGAGGGGGAGTAGAACTCCTTAGCATCAGAGTGTGTTAATAATAATATAGGAAATACTAATGCTCTGATGGTCATTTTGAAAAATCCCTTCTTAGTGAGCATCTAGAAGGCAAGAGGAACATATGTGGCAAATTTCAAGTTTGTAGGCTTTATGGTTCTGGAGATTTCATGATTACGTTGTGAGTGGTTTCTGCTTTTATATATAGATTATTCTGTCATTTCCCTTTGTACACTGATTTCTATGCTACATACTCCAGAGGCTGAATAAATCTTATTCTACATTTAAAAATGACAGATATGCACCTATCAATTAGCATACAAAATAATGCAAATTGCTTCTCTCTTTTTTCTTCTTTTTTGTGATGTGTTTCTTGACGCAACACATGTATAATGCCATTTTCTCCCCAGCCACATTTGTTTGGAAAATCTAAACACTGCAGAGGAAATTTTGGTATCATATTAAGTAACTTTCAGTAATGAGCTGATATTATTTATTCTATAATCCTAAAGAAATCTCTTGAGTAGCTTTCCTACAGAATCCAAGCCTGAATACACAGTGCTTAGAAGGCATTCTTCACCCAATTACCAATATTAATGTTTTTTTTTTCAATATTTTCCTAACTTTAGAGAAGGAAAGTGAAAAAAGGAAGTTATTATTATTTCTTCATATAAACCTACCATGAATACAAAGCCAGGCTTCTGCCAAAAATTACAGCTGAGGTTACCTTTGATGTTAAACGATAGGCAGAATAATTTGTCTTCCTCTGATGTCATTAAGATCAGCAATTTATCATCTACCACCAAACCTCCATATTAGTGATTGTGGCCTATGGCAACTATCGTAGTCAAATGTGGGAAACCAGGTTCATGATTGTTCAATAATACGAATACAGGACACTATGTTTCAAAAAGCAAGAAGGGGGTGAGAACAAGATTATCTGAGGTTTGGAACATAAAATATATTAACTACATCTCTAATATGCTCAGAATGCATTTATATTCTGTCCTACCTGGAAAAAGAAATTATGAATAGGAGACAATGAAATTATTTCTGTCATGTGCTCCTCTAGTGGCTCTCCAGAAATAGCCAGTGATATATATTTTCTAAAGTGCTTAAGAACATGTCACAGAATTGTTTATAATGATAAATCTGTAAGAATAATAATATTTTTCCAATCTTCCCAACTCCACATTATTAACTGTGGATAATATTGCTATCATCAACAACACATCTATTTTTCACAGAACAGCTATGGTGAAAATTCCAGCAGACATTACATGCTACCACAATTTGTGAAATGCTGAAATGATCCAGATTTGTCAAAAACATCACAGGCATAATAAAAGTTACAGTGATATATTTTATAGGATCGTTATCTGGTGGACTGACTGCATCTTCACTGTGCAAAAAAAGAAAAGAGACAAAAAAGGAATTTTGTTTTATTCCTGATACTCTTCATGTGATTGAGTTAATCATTAGTGTGTTTTATCAGCCTCAGGCAATATTAAAATATAGCAGAAAATATTGGGTGTTCGTAGGAAGGGGACATTAAGGAAACCACAATGATAAAAGGGGGGTCAACACCCCTTTTTAATATGTGGCTAGATTAAAACTTCCACTAACAGAAGTGTTATTTCCAGTATTGCACTCCACTAAGAAGTAGCAAGAGAGGAAACAGGTCACATACAATTTATAGCAAAATGAAAATGATAGGTAATTTTGCACAGACTGCAGACTATCCCCCATTGGACTTAAGTATGAAGCTTGGATTTTAAAAGGTCTGAAGGGCAGTCAAAAGATGAAAAGGTCATTCTGATTGAACCGAGAGATATGCTTTGTTAATCATATTTTTAAAAAATGTTATTTCAGGAAAAGTAAAGAAGAAACCTGAACATTAATTGAATCTATAAAATTGCTGGGTATTTGGGCATGATAAGTAGACTTCTGGAGAAAAGGGGTGTTGATCTTACCTGATACGCTCCTTCTCGTAGGGTTGAGATAGATACGCTCCTTCTCGTAGGGTTGAGATAGATCCAGGAATGGGTTAACTCTTGACTTCAGCTGATTGGACCGAGTCTGTCAGACCCAGCCTCTGTTGCTAGGGCTTCCAGCTTTCGACGAAGAATGAAGTACAGACCCGACTAATCTCCAGTCATGGCCAGACAAGTCTTTGGGCAGGGCTGGATGCTATCTCAACCCTTAGAGTGGGCTTATGTCTGGTCCTGAGAGATACCCTCCGCATGCACCCTTTGAAGTACCCAGCAGCCAAAGGAAGTCTCCGCCAAAGCAAATGTATCCAACTTGTAGTGTAGTATGAAGGGTGACAGGGTGGCCCAGGTAGCAGCTCTGCACACCTCTTCCGGTGATGCTTGCGTTGCCCAGGCCGCCGTCACCACCGTGCTGCACATGGAGTGAACCGTCAATCGTGCAGGTCTGGGAAGTGACCATAAGTCATACGCCGCAGAGATAGTGGCATGTGTTGTGGCTTGCCCGCGTCCCGCGTAGCTGGTAGCGGATCTGGAGGTTCAAGAGCCGACCGTGACGCGGCACTATCATCCCGTGTACATGGCACGTGAGTCTGACAGCGAGGAGGACTCAGTGCCAGAGGAGGAAGACCAGCCAGGGCCTTCTGCACCTTCTCAGCTGGTGCAGAGTGAGTCATCAGAAGAGGAGGAGCCTCTGCTGGATGCTAGGGCACGCAGAGCAGCTAGCAGGCAGGAGTGGCTCTACAGACAGAGGTTGCAGGCCCTGCATTGGAAACTGGAGTGTGAAGCTCCTGAGTGGAGCTTTGCAAGGCTATTGGATGTGGCCCACTGAGCCCGTTTTGGGCAGCCTGATACTGTTTAGGTTTCTGAGTGTGTGGCCATTGTTAAGTGGAGCGAGACGCTCCTGATAATCGAGAGTATCCTGATCAGTCAGGACTGTGGCTCACAGAGCCACTTTTTAAAACGTGCATCTTCCAAAATGGCCACCAACAACAGCCCACCTCGTAGTGTAATTTGCAACCACGCTCTCTCCGCCTAAGCTCTAGAAAGCCGAAGGGCTGAATGCAGACTCCTGAGTCGATGAAAGAACAAGGAGAACTGACAAGGGAAGGAGAGGATCAGTCCTAGTAATCAGTCCAGTGACTCACTACAATGGAAAAGTGAGACAGCTGGATTAACTCACAGTTCAAATAGATCACAATTAAAGGAGCAAAGTTGAAATAGCATTCAGGAAAGGAGAACACTTTCACACGTCCGTCCACGCTGAGGACCGAGTCGAAAGTTGGAAGCAATAGCAACAGAGGCGGGGTTTTCAGCTCTGACAGACTCGGTCCAATCAGCTGAAGGCAAGAAAAACTCATTCCTGGATGCTATCTCAACCCACTATGGAGAACCTTGGCCAATCAGTTTTATTACTACTTCTTGGTTATATTCTAATTCAATCAAAATTGTATTTTTCCAGCTAATGGGCCAAACAAGATTAAGTGAAGAATTTGTTTGTTTTTTGCTTCTTCCATAGTGAGATCATCCTTCCAGGATATCTTTTTTTGCTTTATTTTGGCTAAATCCAGTCAAAATGTGGTCCAGCCATTTTTACTTCTAGTTCTAGTTCTGTAATTACAGTCTATTACAATAGATTTTCAGATTCCCATTTAAACAGCTATACCTTTTTGCAAGCCCGCATTCTTAGCTGATCAAAATGGATATCCCAGAATCTCAATACTTTGGTTTCCCTTCACAAGTTTGTAAGAAAAAAGTAATTCATAAAAATATTTCATTTGAGGAAAACTTGATGCTCCCAGTGAGATACGATCAAGACTACTGATAGATAGGGCTGTAACTTATTCCTATTCCAAAAGGTCACACTCCTCACCGCTCACCCTTTATTCTGACTAAACAGAACAAAATAGAAAGTTTCTCAAAGAATATGCTATAAAGCAAAGGCGAGTGATTAGCAGTGAAGTCTCAGCCAATGTAGTACAGGGAAATGAATGGCAGAGATTTGTAGTACTACAAGTAGTAGAGAAATTCCTTGATGAACCCATCTATCTCTGCTTTCCAGCTCTTTTCTAAAACACTCAGAAGAAACTTTTTGAGGGGAAAAATAATCTTTAAATCCTATCTTTTACCTGCAGGGGAAATTTTTATCTCCAGTTGGGAGCCTAACCCACACTTCCACTCTGCCCCAATGTGTTTTTCCTGCTAAATTAACAGGCATAATTAGTTAATTAATAATCCATTAATTATAACTAATTATAATTAACCATTATAAGGGAAGAGCCGAGGTGGTGCAGTGGTTAGAGTGCAGCACTGCAGCCTACTTCAGCTGACTGCTAGCTGCAGTTCAGCTGTTCAAATCTCACTGGCTCAAGGTTGACTCAGCCTTCCATCCTTCTGAGGTCAGTAAAATAAGAACCCAGATTGTTGGGGGCAATATGCTGAACTTTGTAAACCGCTTAGAGAGGGCTGTAAAGCACTATGAAGCGGTATATAAGTCCAAATGCTAATGCTAATGCTAATTATTCATTAATTATAATTAAGAATTTATTCATTAAGAATAATACAAGGAAGAATATAAATCAGGTAGAAAGGGAGGAAGGAATGAACAATAGAAAATAATGTGTCCATATTTCCTTTTTGGGGGGATTCCTTTCTAATTTTCAACAATGATGTTGCCCATTTCCCATTTTTATTTTTACAAAAAAAAAAAAGTATTCTAAAGCAAATTCTGCTCCCTATTCTTAATGAAACTAGACAGACCAAAAGGCTATTAACACCAGAGTCACAGAGCTAACACTGATTTGAGAAGTTAATTTACTTTGCATTTTATCTTTTTCTTTGTATTTTGAATAGAATTACTAATTTCCATCTAGCTAAAATGATTAGAATCATCCTGTATTCCTGGTACTTCCCAAAGGAGCAATATGAATACTTTGATCCTATGTGTTTTATGTCTGTCAACAAAGACTAGTTTAATGGAAGAGACGGTAATATGTGGCTTCAATTCACCCAAATATACTTTTGATCTTTAAGGATTAATTAGTGATCATGCTGTATATTAAGAGATTATTCATGAATCAAGTTCTTGCCTCTAACTAGTAATATTAAGGTCAAGAATTAATACTACATTCTTTAATGCTTTATTTGCAACTTCAGATAAGTACATATTGTTTTTAGTCCGCGACTAAAATTCTAAATATTAATTTGATCAAAGCTTTGTGAGAACAGCTGATTAGTTGTATCCCTGTACTGTAATGATTCAATTTTCTACTTCCTGCATCCTAAATTCACTAGAAGCGAGACATGCAGAGTATCCTTGCTTACTCTGTCCAGAAGGAAATCATTTTGGCTGCTATGCAAAATCTTTTTGGGGTTTTTGCTTAGACTTGGCATCATTAGGAAACCTACAACAGTATTACAATTGTTTTCTGAGAAATCTCTAAGATTTGTAAGAGTAATCATATCTGAGTTCATTAAGTACAGATCTTGTGTATTTACTTGGAAGCAAGCCACACTGAAATAATTCAGACTTATTTCCAAAAGATGATAGCTGGATATCTCCTGCAGAGATTTTGTTAATCTCACCAAGATCAAATGAAAGTTGCTAGTCTAGACATTGGAACGTACAGGAAAAAACATAATAGTGTCAAGAAAAATAAAGGTCAACAAATATTTGAACTGGACTTGGAATTGCTGAGTACCAAGGACAACCTCCAAATTCTTTGTTTGACAAAGTAGTTAAGGCTGCAAAATATACTTGGGTTCAAAAATCCCACTAATTTCAGTGGGAAGGATTTCAAAAGTAAACAGGCAAAAGATAGTATTACAAATGTAAGAATATAACAGCATCTTGTTGAATTCTATAGCCTACTTACAGTTCTTTTCTCATATTAATCTGACTTGATGAAAGCCATAATATTTATTTCATTGTTACAGTGACAATTTAAGATATGGGTAATGTATATAAAGAAAGGTATGGCTCCTGTTTCCAGCCAGGAAGTCATGTTCTAGTTCATATTTCTAAATCAATGGTTCAAAAGACTGTTCCTCACCTGGAAAGTACCAGCATGGTCTTCTTCTTTGTCTCCTTCTTTGCCTTCTTTCAAAGCAATCAGTGTGAATCCACGAAAATAGGCTGGTGTAGCTGCAGATAGTGTTACTGCAAGAGGGAAGGGAAAAAAACACCACATTTGAAATCCATAAAGTTGTTTCCTCTTTAAAAAAAAAAAATCCCAAATCTTGGCTACTGATCAGAGATGGGTTCCTCCTGGTTCGGACCGGTTTGCCCGAACAGGTAATGACCCGCTGGTGATGTCACGATGACGTCACAGAACCAGTTCGGTCGGTGCTGGTCCATGGGCGCTGCCATCTTTTTTTTTTTTTTTGCATTTTTTAAATTTATTTTTTCTTCTGAGCATGTGCTGAAGCCGAGTGTCCAGCACTGTGCATGCGGATGGCATCTTGTTTTTGGCTTTTTTTCCCCGGCACTGCGCATGCGCGTGCATGCGCAAAGCATGCACATGCCCACGAGGCGCGCCCGCGCAGGAGGAAACAAACCAACAGCGAGATAAGTTAGAACCCATCCCTGCTACTGATCATTCCAGAATCTGGGTGCCTTCGAACATGGAGTCTTCAATGGATTCTTCTAAAATTGAAAAAGGAAGCCATGCCATCAGAGAACAGTTTTAGTTTAAATAAAAGATGCTATGATGAACTCTTTGCAAATATTGTGGCCCTGGCAAATGTTTCGTGTTGTCTCTTTTTTATAAACTGAAAAAAGAAGAATAGTAGTAAGATGTTTGGCAGAAAGCAAGTCTCATCTTTGAAAGGAAAAATCAAATATAAATTGAACACATTCCTGCTTTGCCAACTGGATTTCCCTTCACAGATGCTTCCCTAATTCTCCTAAGTAAATTTGATGAGATGTAAGGAAGGACTGGACATTGTTTAATTAATAGTACTACTTCTGATAACAGAGATATTCGAGTGCATCCCTTTTCATGCAAGTACATTTCTAGACATGCCACGTGTTACTAAGATTGCTTCCATCGATATATTTTCAAACTTGTCTAACATTCTTCCTCACTAAGGCCTGGTTATTCTCTAGTGGAAAATATACCGAAGTAGGAAGTGAACAGAAATATGGTGAACATTTAAGCTTTCTTATGAGAGAGCTCAAAATGGCCATTATCCACAAAATCAATGCCAAGAAACAAAAGGCATTAGAGATGAGCAGGGCTTCAGATTTGATCTCAAAAAGTTTTCCTGGAGCCCATGGAAAGAAGGAAGAAAGTAGTGGCTGTCTCTGCAACAGCCATAATGCTGATAGGTGCTACAGTCTACACTCCATGGTACTTTTGGGAGACTAAGGCTAAATAGATGAGACAGAATGTTCATACAGAGATTGAGAAAAGTTTCACTGAGAATCCAATGCCACTTTTCCCATTTTAGCCTAGGTACCCAGAGGTAAGCCCCATTAAGTTCAACAGAAGTATTTCCCAAGAAAAAGAGCATAAAACTATAATCTCAGTGGCATCCTCTGTCACATATTTTACCACTCAGGTTATGGTTGTTTTTTTAAAAAAACCAGTGCTTATTGAAAGTAAACATTTTCTTAATTGTCTTGTACTTCCTGCTGTCAGCAGTTCTGGCAGCTGAAGAAATAGGCTGCCACCTTCAAGCACTTATGCTGAATTAAAATTAGTCTACATTAATCACCTAACCAAATATGAATAAAGATATCACAGAATACAAAAGTGAAATGCATTTTGTTAGAATTAACTTCTGATTTTAGTTATGAAAAGGTACTGACATTTCACTTACACCATTACCATTTTCTCAAATAATGCTCAGTTCACAGCACACACTGACAGAGTGTGGCTTCTTTGGTTTTGGCTTAGCATGTTGTATTAGTCCATCAAATTTGCCTTAATATAATGGATAAAAACTATTGAATCTGTAGTTTTAAAAGAACCATGATTTATACACTCGCCAATAGACAAATAAGGAATTGAACCTGAATATATTCAGTTCTAATTCAACATTACTATTACACCTCAATGACCCAACCACAATAGTTCTAGCCCACTCAATGACAATCCGAGATGCTAAAGTTCACAATCTTATTTTTTCCTTCTTTAAGCACATTACAATATTGTCAACGGTACAAGAAGTTTCATATATTAATAATAGTCAAGGACTTCTGTCTGAAGGTTGAGAATTCTGCTTTGCTTAGCATTACACTAATTTGGGAATCAACTGTCCTGGGAATGCAGCATCAGATATGTCCTAGATGGCTAGGTTACACATGTGTTGATGAAAAGCTTGAAAGAGGATGGATCTTCCTAGCTTTAATACAGCTGGTATTACCACAATCAGAAGCAATATGTTGTGCATTTTCATTGCAACGCTTGCTGCTATAGCAATAAGTTGTTGCAGGATGGAGCCTTCCTTCCTTCCTTCCTTCTTTCCTTCCTTCCCTCCCTCCCTCCCTCCCTCCCTCCCTCCCTCCCTCCCTCGACTAATATGACTGTCCACCCTATATACAATAATTCTGGGCAGTTCACAGAAAGATCAATAAAATATAAAAAATAAAAACTGCACTGCAGTGGACCGTGTGTGCATATATGTATAGTGTAGAACTGTACTACGCTATACCATCTGAGCAATTGTAAAATGTTCTAATTCACTGGACCAACTTCAAATTTATATATTCAACAAATGATGATGATGCCTTGATAGGCGATTTCTACCCGTTAGTAATTTGCCAACTCCAATAAATGTTTCAGAAAAGACTTTTTTTTTCAGACACTATGAAGATTTTTTTGTCCCTGCAGCATAATTCTGGTTTAAGAATTAAAGCTTATTCAATATTTTTCCCTGTTGTTGTTTTTTGTGGGTTTTTTTTAAATAAAGGATTTTATATAGGTATGAATAAACATCTATAGCTGTCTATATGGCATGCCAAAGACAATGTTGCTAATCTCTAAATACTAAAGTTTGACCTCAGCCTCATCTAACTATTCAATATAATACACCTGCAATTTTCACAAATGACAATGGCTTGAATCCAGGATCTTCCATCTAAGGACACAAGGTTCTTTCTGTCTGTAAAAGATGTTTAATCCAGCAAGTAATTACTATCAATTGAATGAAGATAACATTTGCTCCTCTAACTGCATCTTTGTTTTAGCTACCATGATACCTGAAACTCTGGATATCACAACTAAGAAGACCCTTCCTTGGATAATTATCTATCCCCAGATGCTGTCCACTAGCAATACTTCAAGCACAGATGTCCCAAAAATCTCAAGCGACCCTTCACTTATTAATATGACTAACTAGAGCAGTGTTTCCCAACCTTGGCAACTTGAAGATGTCTGGACTTCAACTCCCAGAATTCCCTAGCCAGCTTTGCTGGCTGGGGAATTCTGGGAGTTGAAGTCCAGACATCTTCAAGTTGCCAAGGTTGGGAAACACTGAACTAGAGAAAGCAACAGATGATTTAAAGATTATCTCATTAAGAAAGGCCTTTGAAAGTGGATTTTTTTAAAAAAAATGTTCATAGGATGGATACTTGTTTACATATCCAGTAAATGAAACCCCTCTACATGAATTATTCAAATAAATAGAGCTGATCAGCTGGGGAGAGGGTAACTTTCAATGCTTAGCTCTAAACTTTATTTTCAACCAATCTTAAACCATCTAATATGGGGTCCTTGGTGCTCTCTGAGCTTGGTTGTTTTCTTGCATACATTTCATTACCAAACTAGGTAACATCATCAATGTGTCTGCAAGAAAACGACAAATCTCTTTAAGAAAACAACCAAGCTCAAAGAGTATCAAGGACCCCACAGTTCAATTCTGAATTACAAATATTTCTATTGTATCCATGTAATATGTCCTGGGAAAAGCCACTGAATAACATCATATTTAATATTTGCTGAACTGCACTACTCTAAGTGCCATTCTTTCTAAATAAAAAAAAGATGTCTGAAAGTTTAGATGTATAAATATAAACACATAGTAACATTAAGAACTAAATAATAATAAAAAAAATTAACCGAAGTACAAATAGGATTTTAATGTTACACCAGGAGTCCATTAGGTTAATATTTTCCATTCCCATCACTTCTTGTATAAATTCTGTTTTACTTATAAGAAATACACAGATATTTTCCTTACAGATGAAAATGATAGCATCACAGCAAAAAAAAACACCCTCTTTTCTTCCAGACTACAGAGCTACAAAGCATCAATTAAACAGAGTAAGACAAAATGTTAAGAGTGCATTTCAGAAGGGAATAGATCTCTGCCCCCTGTATTTTTATACTTTCACTGATCTGTGAACCTTTGTACTTTTGGTCAATAGAAACCCAAATGCCACCTCAAATTGTTACAAGAGTGGGCTGACAAGGGAATTTTTAAAAAAAGCTTTTGACATAGAATAGGCAGCATTTTTCAATGCTAATGAAACTGATAGCAAAAAGCTACAGTATTTCTTTAACGAAGATAAGAGATTTATAATGGTACGTACCGGGTGTTCCAACATTCTGCTGGAAAATCACTCAGAATGTTTATTCCAGCCTAATTTTAATAAAAATTTTATTTAGCATGATTCATTGTTTCTACTTGCAAGAATCATGTTATCTGACCTTGTTCTAAGATTTTTTTTTGTCTATGAGTAAAAGCAATTCTAAGTATTCATGAGTGATGTGACTTATTTCCCAATATTACCATCTGGCTGAAGGCATAGTTTCTCAGACTTATTAGATTACGTGAGTCTAGTGTTATTAGGACAGTTCTCAGTCCTTCCTGTTATAAAGAAAAATCTGAATATATGGATATTAAAGGTCAAAATCCAGTCACATCATTTCACTATCAAAATGTCTCTGCATTTTAAAGTAATAATATATTCTTTGTAAAAGTCTGACTTATAGTTATGAAATAGAATGTAGTTAGAACTTAATCTTTCCATTCCCATAATATGTCAGCTTGAAATAAAGTTGAAACTTCGTATATCACATCCTTTCCCTCTACTCCATTATAACTTTGAAGAAACTAAGGCTTCTTTAGCTTCTTCCAATGGAAAGTCAGTGGAAAGTTTCATACTAATTGTTTCAACAATTTAGACTGTAAGCCTAACTAAAAATAAATGAATCATGTGCTAGCTGGAGCATGTCAAGAAAAAGAAATGAATGAATTATTGATGTTCACATGACATGATAAACTAATCTCAACTGACATGTTGGGTTCCTGTGAACACATGATTAAATCTAAATGATACTGACATTTGCTAATTCTTACTTTCTGTGCCTACTCCTTTAGCAGCAACTATAAATTCATTAGAATTCCTGATTGCTGATTTGAAATTTCTAATAAGTTATCCTAAAGGTGTTTTTTTTTCCAAAAGGCAACTCGACTGTCCAGTTGCTTTTTGAAAAAACCACCTTTGGAACAACCATTACTTGGATATTTATTTTATTTATTTATTATTAGGTTCTTCTATGCCGCCCTACTCCCTAAGGACTCAGGGCGGCGTACAACATTTTAAGAGAACACTAAACAATAAACTTATTTAAAAAGAGTTTTAAAAAGTTAAAAAAGACGTCCAACAACATACATACGGGGGAGATCTCGGATATAAGATTGTCTCAGACCCCTGCCTGCAGGAAGAGCCATGTCTTAATGGCTTTTCGGAAGGCCAGCAGGGTGGGGATAATTCGATCTCTGGGGGAAGTTGGTTCCAGAGCGCAGCCCCCCCACAGAGAAGGCCCTCCCCCTAGGGCCCGCCAGTTGGCATTGTTTGGCTGACAGGACCTGGAGGAGACCCACTCTGTGGGACCTAACCGGTTGGAGGGAAGTATGAGGCAGGATGTGGTCCCGGAGGTAACCTGGTCCTAAGCCATGTAGGGCTTTAAAGATGATGATCAACACCTTGAATTGTACCCGGCGACCAATGGGCAGCCAATGCAACTGGCGGAGTACACCCACCATGGCACATGCAGCTGCATTTTGCACCAGTTGAAGTCTCCGAATACTCTTCAAGGGTAGCCGGATATGGATATCCGAGAATCTCCATAGACATCCCATTAAATTAATTCTACCCAGTGTAATTAACAGATAGTTGAGGATTTACCTCTTTATTGTCTATCTGATCTAGAACTTAAGTCATTCTGGGAGATTTTAGTATCTCAGATAAATAATATATCTTTGCTAAAGAAGTATATTCACCGTGGTCCTCTCATGTCTTAATATTACTGAAGACTACATTGGCTCATTGACAAGGTAACATTGTCTTAAGTAAACATATGTTTGTGGTACTTATTTATTTAGTTTTTTATTAATTGAACAGCAAAACCAAACAGATAGAAAAATATTAGTCACATTTTCGTAGAAATCCAGTCTGATTATTTTCATTCTTCATGGTAAAATTAGTTTTTGAAAGCTAAAATTGGGCCAGTTCATATCATTTGCAACAATTTCCTCTGTACTTCTTTCTAATAGTTCACCTTTATTTAAATCAGAAGCATCAGAGAAATGGATAACATTTGATAAAATCTGGCCTGCCAAAGAGCATGAGTTGTACTAGATTTCGCCATAGGAAAAATAACTGCTATAAGAAACTTCTGTTCCTGGTTAACTCCACAGTAGCATCAAATTTGTTTGTTTTGTTTGTTTTTATTTGTCAAGCATATATGATTAAATTCATACTTAAGTTTGGAAACCAAAGCAGGATGATAGAGAGAAAATATTTAGGATAAGTGGCAATCTTACTAACATGATTTCTCTCAATACTTTAGTGTAAAACAATCAAATCAACTTAACATCAGTATGCAGTATTTATTCATGCAAGTCTTCTAAGTAGCTATTTGTTCACAGTCTTTATAAGGAGCTTTCCTGTTAACATATGCCTAATGACTTTTGCAACTACTTTGTATTGAAAATTGAGTCAGTTCAAGCCATAATTCCAATCCTGTGTATTTTAATGTTCCTGAATTAAGTAGTTCCAGTTGCAAATTTCACCATACCTGAAATTTTCTTCTCTCCAGTTATAGGGAATGTGGTAGCCAAAACAATCACTGAAGCTGCTTACATTATCAGTCCTTCTGATCCTTTTTCTTCTCTTCTTCATCCATCTCTCCTCCCTTCTTTCCTATTTGTCTTCTTTTTAATGGTTGATGAACTGGTCTCTCTCATCACTGCTTCTTTTCCCGAGTCTTGGAAACTTGCCTATTTATGTTCTTTGTTGGAAAAATCTTCCTTGATTTTGCTGTTTGTCCTAACTTCTAATGTCTACTCTTTTCCTTTGTAGCTAAGATTTTTGAGAGAACAGTCCTCCCTCAGTTCCCCTTTCACCTCATACTAATTAATCTTAGGTACTCATTTCAGTCAGGTTTTTGTATAGGATACCCTACAGAATCTTTGTTGGCGCATGTTGCTAATTATTTTATTGGTGATATATTGTCAGTACTGGTGCTAGTAGACTTATTTACTGTATCACATTTGACATTGTATGTTTAAGTTCCCTTGGTATTGTTGGTGCAGTATTTCAGGGTTTCAATCTGATCTTTTCACCAGATGTTCTGAGTTTTGTGGAACATCTTCCAATCTTTTCTATTAGTAGTAGGGGTTCCTCAGGATTCAATGTTGGGCACCTTAGTATTTTATTTATACATGCTTTCAACAGGCTCCTTGATTTCAATTTACCAGTTCAATTATCATATCTATGTTGATGACTTCTAGATTCATTTGTCTATCTCTGCTTTTCCCTCCTTTGGTTTCCAAGGCTGCTAGCTGTGGGTCTCACCAGGCATGAGGAACCTGGGAGTCTAAATTAACACTGATCTTTCAAAAACTGTTAAAAGTTGTAATTTTCCTTTAATGAATGTTCATAAGATACCTCAATTCCACATTACAGAAATGATTAAACAAGTAGTACTTTCTTTGGGTCTCACATGAATTATTGTACCTATCTGTTTCTTGGATCACCTCATTTAACCCCTTAATTTGTATCTGGAATACTGGTACTCACTCTGGACCTTTCTTATTTTGCTCCCATATTTTTTTTTATCTCCAGTATAATCAGTAGTTTGAATATTCATGCCAGAATAATACAGCATCATGCTGATGCTGATACATCATGCCCTGTGTATGGTCAGTTATTGTTTTAAAAATATGCTTGTGGTTTAGGGACTTGATCCAACTACTAGGTCAAGATTAATATTTTCTCCTCTGATGGGAGATTTTCCTCACTTTGCTCCAGTTGTGTAAAACTGTCTTTCCCCCCTCCCATAATTAAACTTTGAGTCAGACCTCTTAATATATAGAAAAGCACTAAGTGGCCAGTGGTGGGATTCAATTTTTTTTTACTACCGGTTCTGTGGGTGTGGCTTGGTGGGCATGGCTTGGTGGGCATGGCAGTGGAAAGATACTGCAAAATTCTCATTCCCTCCCCACTCTTGGGGGAAGGATACTGCAAAATCCTCATTCTCTCCCCACTCCTGGGAGAAGGATCCTGCAAAATCTCCATTCCCACCCAACTCCTGGGGGAAGGATACTGCAAAATCTCCATTCCCACCCACTCCTGGGGGAAGGATACTGCAAAATCTCCATTCCCACCCCACTCCAGGGGAAGGATACTGCAAAATCCCTATTCCCTCCCCACTCCTGGGGGAAGGATACTGCAAAATCTCCATTCCCACCCCACTCCAGGGGAAGGATACGGCAAAATCTCCATTCCCACCCCACTCCTGGGGAAGGATACTGCAAAATCTCTATTCCCTCCCCACTCCAGGGGAAGGATACTGCAAAATCTCTATTCCCTCCCCACTCTAGGGGAAGGATACTGCAAGATCCTTGTTCCCTCCCCACTCCTGGGGAAGGTTACTGCAAAATCTCCATTCCCTCCCTACCCCACTAACCTGCTTTCCAGCTCTGTTCTCCTGTGCAGGGCAACAAAAGAAGACCCAGCCAGTCAGCTGGGACTCGTGAGGCAGCAAATAGATGGGGGTGGGGCCAGCCAGAGGTGGTATTTGCCAGTTCTCCGAACTACTCAAAATTTCCTCTACCGGTTCTCCAGAACCGGTCAGAACCATCTGAATACCACCTCTGACTAAGCCTACTTCTTTTTCTTGAGTCACTGTGAAAGCTAGTTTACTGTGGAAGTTAATATGTTTTAAAATTTGATATTAAAAGTAAAATGTTAAAATACATTAATTTGAATGTACAAATGTTTTATTTTATTATACCAACAATTATATCAACATCTGTATTGTGCTTAGTTACAAGTCCATGTTAAATAGATACGTTGCTGCTACTATCAGTGCTACTCTTATTAACTGAGTCAGTTCAATTGTTGTGCAAATGCAACAACTAAATTCAGTAGGAGATCCCTAAAATCTCCACCTCTTAATCAAGCAGCTAAATATTTTAGATTTGGCTAGAATAAAACTAATTTTGCTAAACTTTGGCCCTTTGGGATACTTATTTATTGGTTTTATACATCCAGCCATCTTAAATATGTATTCTTGGATGGCTGACAATAACCCACAAACATTTTATCTCTCTCTCTATCATCTCTCTCTCTCTCTCTCTCTCTCTCTCTCTCTCTCTCTCTCTCTCTCTCTCTCTCTCTCTCTATCTATCTATCTATCTACCGTATCTATCTACCGTATCTATCTATCTATCAATCATCTATATACACAAAGTTAAAAATAATCATAACACAGTAGCTGAGGCACCACAACAATCTCACAACATAGCTGCACCTATTTGGGGTTCAATGACCCAGTCCAGTGTCTGGGGGAGACCAGGTCTTCACACCCTTGTGAAGGACCGGAGCCCTCTGAATCTCAGGGGGGAAGCTGTTCCATCTGGCAGGTAGTCTGACAATTAACATTAGGATTAAGAGCCACTAAAAGCAAGAAGAAACCTGTAATGATCAGTTCATTGTCTAGATCAGAAAGATGCATTTGTAGCATCATCCACTGAGAAATGGCTGTATGTATTCTTCAGAGAGAAGAAGGAATGGAGCATACTTTCCAATTAGTTGTAGTAGTTGATATTGTAGAAAACAATCCCACAAATGCAGACAAACAAGTTTGCCAAAATGTGATATCTCACATATCTTACCATCACGTAGAGAATAGTAAGCTGCAATAAAGCAAGTCTTATATATCTCCCCAGCTATCCATGCTGATGTTTGCTGTGCTTAATAACCCTTCTGTTTTCCCAGTCTAAGGTAGATTTATCAAGCCTGCAGGGAAATGCAACTATCTTTTTCCATTTGGTTTTGCTCATTTTCTCATATGCTCATATAGTTGGGGGTGGAAGTGGAAAAGAACAGCTGTAGTGGCTTCATTTCCACTTGGCTTCCCTGCAATTTCAATGTCATCTTGGTACAGAAAACTGATTAATTAACCCCCATGGTCAACAGTCCTATTGATACAACTAAATAAGGGGATTGTTTTAACCCTATGAAAACTGTGTCTGCTTAGGGATAAATCTTACCTGCCCAGGGTCTAACTGGGTCAACAGATTCCTTTTTGAATCCACTCATCCCACTGACCAATCAAGCCAGTCACATGGACAATAGCTTAGAGTTACATCCAAGAGATTGCAGGGGGGAATTTATTTCTCTTCTCCTTCTACATTCTGCCTGCAATGACCAGGGATCTCCTAATTCGGGATATGAGAAGTAATATGAGATCACCCAAAATTTAGAAGACAGGAACAAAAGCAGAAGAAAGCCACTTCCTACTCCCAACTTCCACTCTCTAATTCTGTTATAATCATCTTTTCCTTCTGAGATTCTGTATCTCAAACCTGAGATGAATCAGAATGAACTGTATTGCCTCCATCTAGCCGTCAATCAGAATTCTGCAGCTCATATTTACTGAATCTATCTATTATGGGTTCTTTCTGTAGAATCACAGCTTTGTAGTACAATTCTTCTACTGTGCAACCCTGCACTATTGGTCCCTTAGGTCAGGGGTAGGCAAAGTTGGCTCTTCTATGACTCGTGGACTTCAACTCCCAGAATTTCTGAGTCAATCATGCTAGCTTAGGAATTCTGGGAGTTGAAGTCCATGAGTCATAGAAGAGCCAACTTTGCCTACCCCTGCCTTAGGTGAACCAAGAAAGACATTCCCACTGTGGAAGGAATTAGTTACAAGCCTTGCTTTTCAATGGAGTTGACATTCCTCCTGCCATTTGAACAGGAAGGATCCATAATACTATATCCACATTTGCTGTCAAAGTAGATTATACAACATTCCACTTGATACAGTGATACATGTGCAGGCTGCACATACAGTAAGAGAAAGTTTGGACAAAATCCCAAATCTTATAGTGGAAAGAGTCAAGATAAAATATAATTGATTCTTCTTTTTTCTTCCAGTGTAGTACTCCTTCTCCTCATTTCAAAATATCAGAACTCCCACAATATTCTGCCATACACTGTTACTAATGTCTTACTCTTGGCCTTTCTAAACAAAAAAACAAAAAAACCAGTCCTATGATAAAGAACAACAGTGGGAACCACATTTAAGAAATAGAAATAATTTGCATTATTGTATATAAATAGATATTATATAAAGCTATACATTTGAAGGTGCTTTTGCTCAACCTGCATTCACATCTTAATAGTTTTATTTGCAGGGCAATTATAAACTATTGTGAAGAGTGTTATATTTTAGCCAGAGGAATATGAGGACATCTACACTCATGATGCTAACAAAGTTAGTCAAAAAGAGCCAACATTTACTTATGCTGGTTCTTAAGAGAGAACTGAGAGGTGGTATAGGTGCTTTGCCTCAAGTGGCAAGAGGAAAATGAAGACCAGCTACAATAATATAATTACATACATATCTATGCCATCAAAATGTATTTGGTGAAGCTCATCTGTAGATAGGATTGCAGACTCCAATTAGCTTTATTTGAAGGGATGTCTCAAAAATCATTGGACTCACCTTCATGTATTGCCAGTGGTGTTTCCTACTTTATTTTATATTTGCAAGGTGAGAGAATGTGCTGTTGTTATTATTTACTGAAAGATGCCTCTCTGTCACATTGAAACCTTTCTCATTTTTTATGACAGCTTCTCTTTGGATTTAATGGAAGCCAAGGATACTAGATCCAATGGGGAGACTATTGCATAATAGAAGAACCTAGGACCACAATGGCAAACCTATGGCATGTGTGCCACAAGAGGCATGTGGAGCCATATCGGCGGGCATGTGAGCTCAGGTCTGATGCGCATGCGAACTCAGGTCCGGCGTGCATGCGCGCACCAGCCAGCTGATTTTCCGGTCTTCCGGGCCCACTGGGAGTCGGGAAACAACCTGTTTTCAGCCTCCGGAGGGGATGGGGAAGGCCCGTTTTTTGCTCTCCCCAAGCTTCAGAACCTTTCTAGGAGCCTGGGGAGGGTGAAAACGGCCTTCCCCACCCCCTGGAGGCCCTCTAGAGGCTAGAAATGGCCCATTTCCCAACTTGGGAAATGGGCCATTTCTGGTCTCGGGGGGGGGAGGCTGTTTTCGCCCTCCCCAGGCTCCTAGAAAGGCTCTGAAGCTTGGGAAAGCAAAAAAATGGAACTTCCAGTTCAACCGGAAGTCGGCAAACAGAACGTTTCCAGCCTCTGGAGGACCTCCGGGGGGGGGAATGCATTTTTGCCCTTCACAGGCTCCTAGAAAGGCTCTGGAGCTTGGGGAGAGCGAAAAACGGGCATGTCATCGTGTCCCGGGAGCAGGGGGGGTCACGCGCACATGCGTGGGGGCACATGGAATTATAAGTGTGGGCACGCATGTGTGCCCCCCACCCCCCAATTTTGGCACATGAACCAAAAAAGGTTCGCCATCACTGACCTAGGAACTAAGCCTTAAAGTTAAGTACTGTACAGTCCTTCCCAAGCCAGTTGTAGATTGTAATGTTTACCCTTCCTGGCCAATTTTGGGGCATCAAGAAAGGAAATGTTGGTGTAGGGGGGCTGCATGTGTGCATCTCCATAGATGGATAAACAATGCATTTCATCCCTCTTTCTCCACTATTGGGGATCAAAATCAAAAATATTTGTGGCATAGAAATTAAAGGCAAAATTTCACTCAATGTTTCCAGAAAGTTCTTCAGCTGTTTATCTGGAAGCTAGGTTTGCTGTTAGCTTCTCTTCCCCTTCTCTCAACCCTTTCTACAAAGTTTCTCTGTATGCACTCTCCAAAACCCCAATATTTAGAGTACAATAATTTCTGGAGCACTGGGAGGGGGGGAGAGGAAGGGGAGAGTCTGCAATATTCCAAGGATCTCCTACAAAAATGATCTTTCTTTTTATTGTAAAAAAAAAGTAACCACCCATATTTTTCCTAGGAAAAAAAGTTTTTGAAAACTTCTGGCTCTATATCCTTCTAGAATCTTGAGAAATGTAATGTGGTGAGTTGCTAACAATTTCTGTTGGCTGGTTCTTTCAAATTGAAATTCTTTTGGAGAAAGAAAATTACTCTTAAACTTGGATAAGTATACTTGGATAAAATTAAGAATGTGGTGGAGAAGACTCTCTTTAATTTTAGACAGGAAGGAGCCTATCCTCATCCACACCATTATTTTTCCATTCTCTAACTAACACACAACACTGAATAATATTAGATGATGAGTGTATGGTAGTTTCTCTCACTGCTACGAAATAATTTTGATGAATTAAACTGACCACCATTGATTATTAAAGGTTCCGGAATGCTTCCTGATATTGTGAACTCTGGGTGTGAGCATGTGTTCATCTGCACCAATGTCTTTGAAGGCTGACAGCCTTAAAGTTCCTTCTGAGCTTTTGAAAAGGGTCCATAAATGGATTTATCTAATAAGGCACTATTGGTGAATGTAAAGAGTTTTATGCCATACTTCTGTTGATTGGGCTTCTTTCTTTTCACCCCAACCCCAGTCCAAAATTTTGTTCTAAGTGGACACAGCTCTTTAACAAAATTTCTCTCCATTTTCAATGCAGATCAATGCCTTCAATGCCTTCTTCACAAAATTGTGTACCACCTACACCTCCTGGTAACTGAAAAAACAACAACACAACCCAGCACAGGGCTGAAGTTGAATGAGTTGTGCTAATGATCTGTTTGGCAAAGTGACCTATGGATAGGCCCGAAATCAACAGGATGTTGATTCACTTGAGAATGGATTACATCTTTCTTATCCCAAAACAAGTGAGCTAAGAAAAGCAATAAGCAGGGAATCTCTTCATTCCTGTTCTTTCTGTTTGAAGAAGAGCTTCAGGCTCCAAATCATGATTTATTTTTCTTAAAAGCCCACAGGATGACAAAAACACCTGGGCTCCTTCTTGGCATCAGGATTTCCCCACTGATGTCCTCAGCCTCTGTTGCCTATATTTCACATTTCCCATCTTATTCAAAAGAACATTTCCTTGCTTCCTGATAATTTAGAAGCTGTGTAACCTCAGTTTGCCCTTAATTTAATCAGCTGTTCTTGTTACATTCTTTGCATTTTGATAAGACAATTTCTGGGAGAATCATATTAAAAAAACAGTACAGGGAGAAAATCTGTTTCCATACAGTATTTAGTGTGATGTCATTCCATATTGCATGAGATATACTTGTTCAATTATTATGGCAGTTAATAAAAGTGACAATATTAAACTGCTATAAGAAACAAAGTTGCACTGAACAATATTTTTCTCATGGTTGTTCCATCTGGCTAAGTTTTAGGAGATTTTTGAAAGGATTTTAGCTTTGAATGCCATAAGTTATGTTTGCTAAATTTTTGATACCACATTCTTTAAAGTGCCAGCAGTTAGAACCACAACCTCTAACTGCTAGTGAACATCTAAAAGGTCTTTGATTGCATTTTGTTGGGGAAATCCCCCCCCCCAAGTTTGTTTTAGGAGTTTGACAGATTTTTCCTCCCATCCCACAACTTTTCAGATAAACTAAATCTTCATATTTACAGCTTAACAGCTGCAAAAAAAGAAACCTCTAAAAGGCAGGAATCAAGTTGAGATATAGCAGATAAAGAGTTGCATATTTAGAGTTGTACAAAGAGAATATTTAAGTTTTTCCCTATGTTTTGCTTCAACTACTTTTATTCAGCATTTTCCCACCAACCATAAGATAATGCTCTAATCACAAGTGGTTTATTGCTGATAGGAATCTGCTTTTATAAGAATATGTTTTAAGAGAGAGCAATTCAGGTCTGAGTTTAGTTTAGTTTAGCATGTCTCATAGGAGATGGATAAATTATTTTGGTTGCTGTTTTAGTTATCTAAGCTATAGGTTAAAAAACAGTAGGAAATGTAGTGCCATCAGCACTTTCTAAAGGAAAAAGTGATGACTTTAGGTTTA
This sequence comes from Diadophis punctatus similis, assembly GCA_023053685.1. Classification (NCBI taxonomy): domain Eukaryota; kingdom Metazoa; phylum Chordata; class Lepidosauria; order Squamata; family Dipsadidae; genus Diadophis; species Diadophis punctatus. The sequence goes on from JALIGW010000001.1 coordinate 242,328,646, forward strand.
GGACTTGCTAATTCTTCCAAAGAATGTTTTAAAAGATCTAAACAAATTAAATGTTGGATCAGAGATGTTAAATCTGCTTATCTCAGAATGAATCTGCTTTGCTGGCTGAACAAAAGTGATTTCTCCATTGTTTCATCATGGAGAATGCCTTATTCTCCCACTTATAGTTATCTAGATTGTTCTTAAGACTCCCACCTTCAGGAAGGGACAAGTCCTACTTTTCTTCTGAAATACTTTATTCCATTTCCTGAATTCCAGGAGGAATGGATGTTGGGATGGGGGGGGGGAGAGAAGATTTAATTTCTATATTTTCCGGTAAGACTGTCATTGCATGCTCCTGAGCACAAACAGAGCGCCCTGTCTTCATGCTAAATAGCCACCCCCCCCAGAGATTTCTAAACAATAAGCAGGCTTGACCCCTTTTACGAAGGGAGGAGGAGGGGGGGTGAAAAAGGAACCAGACTTTAAAGCAGGAAAAGGGGGGAAAAGAACCCCCAAAACCTGGCAGTGGCTTCCAACAACCTTCTTGGCCGGTGTGCAAACTTTTCCTATTCCTCTATTTCCCCGCGAGACAATTGCAAGCCGAAGAAGGGAATCTCCCTGGCCAAGTGTGAAATAGGGGTACGGCTGACAGAGAAGCGTGCAAGGGGAGATTAAGGTTAATCTGGCGCGGGTAGTAGAGAAGCTGGCTTCCCTTAAACCACGAAAGGCGAGGGGGGCAGAGGGAGATGAGTAGTAGTCACGACCTCGGGAAGAATTAGAAAGAAAGAACAAGTGTTCTGGATTCTGCGACCAAAGAGAGTGAGGGAAACAATCCCGAGAAACCTTACTAGTTCTTCCCCACGATCCGGCTCTGGGATCTTCCCAAAAGCGCCCAAGGTGGACTTACCCCGGTAACTGTTTCCGGGCTTGTAGAATTCTGGATCGCCTTCCACGCGGAGGCTAAATTCATTATATCCTTCCCTCCTCGTGCCTTGGGCTCGCAGGATCCGGCTGCAGTAGCCTTCGGATTTCGAGGCTCTCTCTAAGGTTTCGTCCGCCAACGAAGCCAATGTCACCAGCGGGAAAGTCCAGGCGAGCAACTGCAGGGCTCGGAAAGCAGCCGGGTAACGCCGCCAACGTCCCATCCTGCGGGCGCCTCAACAACTTCACAAATTAAAAAAAAAGCAAGAAAAACGGCTGGGCTGAGCTGCGGTTGTGCCGAAATCACAACGCGGACAGGTTGAAAGAGATGGCTGGGGAAAGCCTGCCCCCCCACCCCACCCACCCCCGCCTTTCGTTTCTCGGCTCCGGAGAAAGCGAAGCAAGCCAGAGAAACTAAACCAACGCAGCCTTTAATCAGTTGCAGCTCAAGGTGGTTTTCTCCTCTCCTCTCTCCTCCTCTCCTCCCCACCACCTCCCAAGCCTGGGGAGAGAGCGCGAAAGGCAAAGGGATCCTTCTTTTTACGCGGCTTTCTTCTGCTCGATCGGAAGGATCCGCTTAGCCTTTTGCCAAGGCAAAAGACGGAGGAGGAAAGAGGAGGGCTGATCTTGCCCAGCTGCGAAGTGAAGTGCGGTTTTATTTCGCAGACCTTGTCATTAGCAGCTCGCTGGTGTTTACTTAAGTCCAGCTCAGTTCGCAGGGGTCGGGCGAAATAGCCGAGCTGGCTGGGTGGTTTGGTTGCGGGGTAAGGCGCTGTCGTCTCCAAGACACGAGCGTGTGTGTCTGTATGTGTGCGCGGGGTGTGTATGTGTGTATGTGCGGGCGCTTGGATCGAACGGCAGAGGCTCGGAATTAATCACCTACATTCCTGCCTTAGTCTATAGAAACTCTGGAGAAAAGAGCGAGCAGGAATGTTCTTATTGACCGCTCTCATTCTTCCGGCCACCAGACACTGCAAACATTTGTTGCCGCCGATTTCTCGGAGCAGATTGACCCCGAGATAGTCACCCTCCGTGACATTAGCCCTCCCCTTCCCCCGTTTCTAGGATCTGGCTGGCGTAAAGTTTCTGAAGAGCAAACTTTAATTGCCTCGAGAAGAAACGGTAGGGGGGAATGCACACCGAGAGGGCGTGCGGTAGTCTCTGCCTGCTACGCGTTCACATGGAAGTCAATCCCGTTTGAAGGATTAAGGAGACTTGCTGCAAATACACTTGGGAGTATCTTAAATTGGAACTTTAAGCTCCGATCCGCTGTGCCTTGTGACCCAGTCCCAAAGCGGGGTACCCTAGCCCACTCCGATGAAGCCCCTCTGGAACTGAACAATCACTTTCATAGTCTCCCCCTGGAAGAAAATATACAGACACTCACAAAAGAGCATTCATCAATAGTTTCTAAAAAAAAAGAAGAAGAAGCCCAATCCAGCATTCCTGCACAGGAAGAAAAGTATTCCAGACTTCCCTAGGGGGGGGAAAGGTGCATATTGGTGATAGGAGATTCAGTTCTTAAGGGAACAGAGCAGGGGTGGGTTCCTCCCAGTTCGGACCTGTTCACCCGAACTGGTAGTGATCAGCTGGTGACATCACAATGACGGTCACGGACCTACTTCTGTGGGTGCCGCCATCTTTTTTAATTTTTTTTAAATTTTTTTAATTTTTTCTTCTTCTGAGCATGTGCAGAAGCTGAATTTCCAGCACTGTGCATGCGGTCGCCATCTTGTTTTTGGCTTTTTTTAAAAAAAATGGATTTTTTGCGTGCGTGCCCACAAGGCGCGGGAGGAAGCAAACCAGCAGCGAGGTAAGTTAGAACCCACCCCTGGAACAGAGACTGTAGTCTGCACACCAGGCAGGCAGTCTTGGGAGGTATACTGGTGTATATAGTCTCCCTGGAACAAAAATCAAAGATGTAACTGAGTACCTTACTAAAATAATCAACCCCCTGAATTACTACCCCTTTCTTCTCCTACAAGTGGGGACCAATGACACAACAATGAATCTGAAAACAATAACAAGAGATTAAAAACAGCTAGGGAAGAAATTTAAAGAATTAGGAGCACAAGTGGTGTTTTCATCTAGACTTCCAACAAATGGCCAACATCTAATGAGGGAGCAAAGGATTTTAGAAATGAAATTTTTAAATTTTGCTTAAATTTGGCTTAAAAACTGGTGTCATCAAACAGAACTTTGGCTTCCTAGACCATGGTTTGCATTATCTAGATGAAGGACTACTGGCAAGGGATGGGCTGTACCTCACAAGAACTGGAAAGAATATATTTGGAAAACAACTGGCTCATCTTATCGAAAGGATTTTAAAATAAAATTTAGGGGGGGAGGGGAGGCAATCTTCACCACCTTTAGAACCTAATTCCAAGCAAAAACCACTAGATAACCAATCACATAAGGAGGAAGGGAGTAAAGAGAAAAAAGAAATAAAAAAAGAAAAACATAATGAAGTAAAGAGTGATGGAAAGGATGGAAATCCCAGTTACAAAGTAGGAGATATAAGAAACATACCCAAGACCCATAAAGGACTCAAATACCTATACACTAACGCGCTCTTCATGGGGCTACCCTTGAAGAGTGTCCGGAGACTGCAATTGGTGCAAAATGCAGCTGCGCGAGCTGTGGTGGGTGTACCTAGATACACCCACGTAACACCTATCCTCCGCCAGCTGCATTGGCTGCCCATTAGTCTCCGGATCCAATTTAAGGTGTTGGTTTTAACCTTTAAAGCCCTACATGGCTCAGGGCCAGGTTACCTTCGGGACCGCATCCTGCCGCATACCTCCCTACGACCGGTTAGGGCCCACAGAGTTGGTCTTCTCCAGGTCCCATTGACCAAGCAATGCCGGTTGGTGGGGCTGAGGGGGAGAGCCTTCTCTGTGGGAGCTCCCTCCCTTTGGAACCAGCTTCCTCCAGAGATCAGAACCATCCCCACCGTGCTGGCCTTCCGTAAAGCAATAAAAACTTGGCTCTTCCGGCAGGCGGGGTGAAAGTGAGACCAACCAGACCACATATGGGTCTCCCCCCCCCCCGATTATGCTCTTTTTAATTTTTGTAGTTTTTAATTGTTGTGTCTTTTTTTTATATTGATAAATGGACTGGACATGTTGTGAGCCGCCCAGAGTCCCCTGGGAGTTGGGCGGCATATAAATCCATTTAAATAAATTTAAATAAATAAAAGTTTAGGGAACAAGCAGGGTGAACTTGAAGAATTAATACATGAAGGCAGATATGATATAGTTGCCATTACTAAAACCTGGTGGGATGAAGCTCATGACTGGAATGTACTGATAGAAGGATACAAACTATTCAAAACAAACAGATCTAGCCAAAGAGGAGGTGGAGTTGCATTATATATAAAAGATCACTATAGAAATACACAAAACCAAGGATAGAATCCATGAGTCAATATAAAGGGGAGGGGTGACATTGCTATAGGTGTATATTACAGGCCACCCAACCAAGCAGAAGAAATAGATGAACTCTTTGCTAATCAATTAACAAATATAGGAAACATACCACAACAGTAATAGAAGACTTTAATTACCCTGATATTAACTGGGAGACAAATTCTACAGAAAGTGGGAGATTGAACAGATTCCTAACCAACTTGGCTGACGACTTTGTTATCCAAAAGGTAGAGGAGTGAACTAAAAGAAAAACTATACTGTAATTAGTATTAGTAATTAGTAATTCTTACTAATAGAGAAGAATTAGTAATTCTTACTAATAGAGAAGAATTAGTAATTCTTACTAATAGAGAAGAAGTGATAGGGGGAGTTCAAATTGCCAGAACCTTGGGCAAGAGTGACCACATCATACTGGAATTCAATATAATGCAAGCACAAACAATAGAATATAATCCAACCAGTTTCTTAAACTTTAAAAGAGCTGATTTTACTAAACTCAGACCCTAAGAAAAATCCCATGTATAAAAATCCTAAAGGTAAAAACAACTCACGAAGCATGGGGAACACTAAAAAATATTATCATAAAAGCCCAATCCAACACAATAACACTGAAAAAGAAAAACAAGAAATCCAAGAAGAAACCAGCATGGTTACACAAACATCTCTCTGATAAACTGAAAGACAAAAAGGATACACACAAAAAGTGGAAAGAGGGACACATAACTAAAGCAAAATATCAGCAGATAGACTGAATCTGCAAAGAAGAAGTCAAGAAAGCAAAGGCTCTAAATGAAAGACTTGCAACAAAAGTCAAAGATTATAAAAGAGTTTCTTTCAACATACAAATAACAAGAAAAAAGTCGAGGAAACAGTAAGTCCTGAGTCCTACGGGAGTTGGGCGGCATATAAAAATGACCAAATAAATAAATAAATAAATAAAGTCCACTAAAGAGAGAAGATAGCAAGGAAATAACAGGCAGTAGAGAGAAAACAGAGCTGTTGAGTGCTTAACTCATTCTTTGCATCAGTCTTCACACAAAAAGAAACTATAGCCCAACCTACCAAAAACACAACTGTAAAAGACAGACTAGAAATAGAAACTAAAATAAGCAAGAAAATAGTAAGAGAATACCTGTCTGACAGGGGTGAAATCCTCCCGGTTCGCCCGGGCCAGTCCTTCGGCGTATAGCCGATGGAACTGGCGGCGGTCGCGGCGCGGAGCTTCTCCTGCCCGCTTTCCCGGCCCGGCTGAACGCCGCCATTCGGGTTATTTTTCCCTCTGTGCATGCGCGCGCATGCACAGAGGGAAAAATAACCCGAATGATTGTGTTCAGCTGGGCCGGGGAAAGCGGTGATTGTGTTCAGCCGGGCCGGGAAAGCGGGCGGGAGAAGCTCCGCGCCGCGACCGCTGCCAGTTCCATCGGCTATACGCCGAAGAACTGGCCCGGGCGAACCGGGAGGATTTCACCCCTGCTGTCTGACCTTGATAAATATAAATCACCAGAACCTAATGGATAACATTCCAGAGTTCTGAAGGAACTAGCAGATGTTACCTCAGAACCATTGTATCATATCTTTAAAAACTCTTGGAGCACTGGGGAACTACCAGAGGATTGAAAAAGAGCTGATATGGTTCCCATCTTCAAAAAAAAAAAAAAAGAGGGGGGGAACAGACCCAGGAAACTATAGACCAATCAGCCTAACATCAATATTTGGGAAGATATTGGAAAAAATCATCAAAAAACAGATCTGTGAACATCTAGAAAATAAAGTTATAACTAGTAGCTAGCATGGGTTGATTAAAAACAGATCATGCCAAACCAAACTTATTTCATTCTTTGACAAAGTGACTAAATTAGTAGACAAGCAAAATGCTGCAGACATAGTATACTTAGATTTCAGAAAGGCATTCAACAAAGTATACCACAACCTACTTGGTAAGCTAGAAAAATGTGGGAAAGAAAACCTCACCACCAGATGGATGTGTAACTGGCTGACAAACTGTACTCAGTGATACTTAATGTCCTTAATGGTACTACATCTACATGGAGGGAAGTAAGCAGTGGGGTACCACAAGGGTCCATATTAGGTCCAGTACTCTTCAATATCTTCATAAATTACTTAGATGAGGGAATAGAAAAATCTGCAGATGACATTAAGCTGGCAGGAATTGCCAACATCCCAGAAGACAACCTCAGGAACCAAAACGATATTGACAGACTTGAACGATGGGCCCTAGCCAACAAAATGAAATTTAATGTGGAGAAAAGCAAGGTTTTACACCTGGGCAGGAAAAACCAAAGGTACAACTACAGATTAGGTAAAACCTGGCTCAAAAACAGTAACTATGAGAGGGAACTTGGAGTCCTAGTGGATGATAACTTGAATATGAGCCAGCAGTGTGCAGCAGCCGCCAAAAAAGCTAATACAATCCTGGGTTGTATAAACAGAGGCATAGATTCAAAATCACGTGAGGTATTAGTACCTCTTTATAAAGCCTTAGGAAGACCACTCCTGGTATACTGTATCCAGATTTGGTCACCACATTAGAAAAAAGATGTTGAGACTTTGGAAAAAATGCAAAGAAGAACAAGTAAGATGATTAAACACCTGGAGACTAAAACATATGAAGAACGGTTGCAGGATTTGGGTTTGGCTATTCTAGAGAAAATAAAGACTAAGGGGGGATATGATAGCAGTATTCCAGTATTTGAGAGGCTGCCACAAAGAGGAGGGAGTCAATTTATTTTCAAAATCAACAGAGGGCAGTACAAGAAACAATGGAAACTAATCAAGGAGAGAAGCAACCTGGAATTAAGGGGAAACTTCCTAATAGTGAGGACAATTAACCAGTGGAATGGCTTGTCTTCAGAAGTTGTGGGTGCTTTATCACTGGAGGTTTTTAAGAAGTGACTGCACAGTCACTTGTCTGAAATAGTATAGGATCTCCTGCTTGAGCAGGGCTCTGGACTAGGAGACCTCCAAGGTCCCTTCCAGCTCGATTCTGATTCTGATTCTGATTCTGATTCTGATTCTGATTCTGATTCTGATTCTGATTCTGAAAGAGCTATGCCAAGCCTGAAGACTTGGGGTGAAGAAATGAGAGCAGAGTGATTTTGTCTGTGTAGATAGTGAGCTGTGTTAGGATAAAATCTGGTAAAGTGTATCCCCCAGTTTCTTCTGACACAAAATACACATGGTGTGATTGTTTGTGACAAGAGGCTGGATTGTGAACCGGGAATGATAAAAATAGCACACCTGGATGAAACACAGGTGAACAGAAACATAGAACAGGATCATGTGCAAAGCACATTAAAAATTGGAAGGTCGTAAAATGGGGCAAAACTCACTTAACAACATCTTGCTTAGCAACAGAAATTTTGGGCTTAATTGTGGTTGTAAGTTGACGACTACCTGTATTAAGAAGTGTTTTATTTTCAATATTGGAGAGATTATTTAGTTATTGAGACTAGCAGCCTCAGTTTAACTTTAAAAAGAACTTTTCACCAACTATAGAAGGATGAGGGATTTCAAATACCCCAGGGATCTTTTCACATAGTTTAAAAAGATCAGGAGCATGGGCAACCAAGAAGGCCACAGAGTGATTGAGAAAAGTATATCTAAGAATGACAAGAGTAGCACATCAAAAAAGCAAGGTCAAAACCACTATTGTACCATGTTTCTGAGACTGAGATAGAAAAATAAGAATCCCTTTTGCAGGATGAACCTCTCAAGAAATCTGAGGTCACATTTGGCAATAATATTATACCGCAAACATTAGAAAAGGGGATTTGATAAAAGGGAAGAACCGTACAGAACCCGAAACAACATATGTGTTATAATCTCTCTCTCTCTCTCTCTCTCTCTCTCTCTCTCTCTCTCTCTCTCTCTCTCTCTCTCTCTCTCTCTCACACACACACACACACACACACACACACACACACACACACACACACACACACACACGTTTGATTGCTATATTCTTTTTCTGTTCAATAAAACATGGGAGGACAAAAAGTAATCACACAAAAATTCCCTCCCTCCAAACACTCCCCAAATATAAAAAAAACCTTGAAATATTAAAAACCAGTCTCTTAATTGCTAACCATAAGTCACTTCTATTCATAATTAGGATGATGACGGTTTTCAAGAAACAAGCGGGGCCTTTCAATAAAATGTGTTTATGACAGAACTGTAGGGGTTTTGTATATAGCAATATATTTCTCATACAGTGTCAACTGGGGGTGGGGTGTTAGTTAACCTGAATCAGCTAAAGAGGAAAAAAAAGCAACAGAATGACAATAGTTTTCAAGCTATAACTCAATGAATTCTGGGGTTCCTTAATAAGATCAGAAAAAGGTTCTGCCATTGTAGCTGAAGCCCCATACACTACTTTTTTTGTCTTTAAGTGTGGCAACTCACCACATGCTGTTCTTTCAGCAGCAAAGAATAGTAATTGGGCAAACGGATTGGCTGGAATTTCCCCCTCTGTTCAGTTATTAATGGCCCTGACTGCCTCACAGTTTGGGCCTGGTAAATCAACCAGCCTGCTTAGATTGATTGAGACAAGACCGGGATGGCTCAGACTTGCTGGTGAAACTGAATCATGGTTTTTAGAAGTTAGTGATCAAACCTTGATAGGCTGGGCTTCCTGAAGCCTCACGGAGCTTACCTGTCAGAAAAGGAAAGACAGGTCTGACAGGCTGGTGCGGTCAAGTTTCTTAATTTTCCTCCTTTAGATCCCCAAGAAGTGTGTGTATGAATAAACATCAGGGTATCTGGGAGAGATGAAAAAGAAACCCATTGTGGATGTCTTTAACACTGAAAATACAGTCGTCCTGTCAGCTAAAAGCAGAACCCGCTGCAGCAGAATTGACAGGGATGAACAGAGTCTCTGTTGATGGTCATTCTTCTTTCTTTGAAATGTTCATCAAGCTAGCCTATGAGACAACATTTTGTAGCAAAAAGCACACATTAGAAACATTTTTTTTAAAAAAAAAGTTTGCTTCAGCACTCAAGGCCTCCTCAAGAATTAGTAAAATGGTTGCTGCCAAACCCACTGCAGTTTTCCGTATTTTCCTTTGTATTTGTGGCAACTGTTACACAGGCTTCATCTTTAGCAAACAATTATTGAGGCTTTTTGTGGTTAAAGGATAAAGTTGCATTTGAATTGAACTCAACTCCTGGCAATTATGTGAACGCTTTCGTGCATTGTAGTTTTCCTCATAATAATAGAGAAGCAGTAGACTTCTGTATTCTTCCTATATTTTTTTTCCAATTTTCCAGTTCAGCTTTTCCAGTTGAGTTTTCCTAGTGGTCACCAGTCCACTTTTTCAAATAAGCCAGGCTTTTTCCAGAGCAGTCATTGAATTAAGAGTTTCTTGTCCCTGGGCAAGAGGTTCCTGCCCAGAATTAATTCATGGCTGTGGCAGTCCTGAGCAGGCCTCTAATTTGATAGTTTCTATTGCTGCAAAGCTTTGATAGTTTTTTTCTTTCTGCAACCAACGTGACAGATCATCATTGTACTCCTTTTATTATTACTGTTGACTAAACCAATTCAAAATAAAAAATTTCCTCCAATTAATAAGAGATTGTTCAGACCAAACTGAATGGGTGAGCAGTTTTTACAATAAGGTGTGACTGTCTCTTCTTTTTCTTCATTCTGAGTCATGGGAAGAATGGTGATTTACAAATTTAGCCTTAACCTATAAAATGTGCTTTAGGGAGTTATATTGTGATTTCAAGAGTCAAAAATATGAAAAGTTCAGAGACAGGCCTTTCAGCTGTGTTAGCTGCTTTGGCATAATGACTTCTGATCAGATGCTTTCTTACAGAGGAAGAAAGCAGAGGGAGGGAGAGAGAGAGAGAGAGAGAGAGAGAGAGAGAGAGAGAGAGAGAGAGAGAGAGAGAGAGAGAGAGAGAGAGAGAGAGAGAGAGAGAGAGAGAGAGAGAGACTGATAAGTCTCCTATATTAACCTTTATAAGAAATGATTGATGGTGGGTGTTTTTTTACCCAATGTTCCTTCCAAAGCCTTCATAAGGGACTGAGTCACAACTTGGGCTTCAGAGCAGGCTGGACCCAGCAAATCATACTATATTAATAACAAATCTTCATCCTGTATGAGATCCTGATGGCATAGCTTAATTGCATTGTTGTCACTTCCAGCAGCAAACTGAGTACAGCAACACATGGATCAATTTCAGGCTGGGCTTGTGCAGTACCTGATCTATCTCATCACATGTATAAATTTCAATAGCACCTTTAATCAGACCATAGCAGCTGAAGAGCTAGTGACCAATTATACAGCGCTGGGTCATCAGTGAGGAGACAACCAAAAGTCAAAGTCTTGCTTTTTTTTTACATGAATGTCATTTTATGCATCTGCCATCATTGACCCCTCTGTGGGCATCTTTTGATTATCTCCAGTCTTGGGGAGTTGGGTTCTATTTCAAAATTTCTCCATGGGTTAAGAAACATCTAAAAAGGCAACAGTTCAAGGAAATGCCTAAAGGGGTTATGATGCCCAGTCAAGGAGTGGAGGGTGAACAACTATCTGAAGGGAAGTGCATTTCCCAGGATTAATCTTGGTATTGGGATTAATGCAATTTAATTTACTATTAATTAAATGAAACCTAGGATGAATAACTGCAGATGGTAACCAAATTTATTTATTTATTTATTTTGGTTTTCTTATATGCCGCCCAACTCCCGAGGGACTCAGGGCGGCGTACAGCAGAGAAAATACAAGAATAACCAACTATAAATATTACATTAAAAACAAATATAAAAATTAAAAAACACAATATTAAAACCATCCAACAACCATCCAACAACCATATATACTTGGGGGTGAGCTCGAGTGGATTAGGCTCTACCCCCAGCCTGCAGGAAAAGCCATGTCTTAATGGCTTTTCGGAAGGCCAGCAGAGTGGGGATAGTTCGGGTCTCTGGGGGAAGTTGGTTCCAGAGCGCGGGGCCCGCCACAGAGAAGGCTCTCCCCCTAGGGCCCGCCAGCCGGCATTGCTTGGCCGATGGGACCTGGAGGAGGCCAACTCTGTGGGCCCTAACCGGTCGAAGGGAAGTGTGAGGCAGAATGCGGTCCCGGAGATAACCTGGTCCTAAGCCATGAAGGGCTTTAAAGATGGTGATCAACACCTTGAATTGGACCCGGAGACCGATGGGCAACCAATGCAGCTGGCGGAGTATAGGTGTCACGTGGGTGTACCTTGGCACACCCACCACAGCACGCGCAGCCGCATTTTCCACCAACTGAAGTTTCCGGATACTCTTCAAGGGTAGCCCCATGTAGAGCGCGTTGCAGTAGTCCAAGCGGGAGGTGACAAATGACTCAATATGCTGACATTCCCAAAATCCCTACTGTGGAAAGCTTTAGGAAGATCATTTTTTAAAAAATGAAAGAAAATAAAAATGGCAAATATGGTTTAACGTAAGAATAAAGTGACACATACTGAAGCAAATAAATTGTACTAATTGGATGTGAAGTACAGAAAAGGGATGTTGAAATTGTGCTGCATAGCTCATTAGAGCCATTCAGTATGAAGCAAAAAGAAAAGGGCACTTTTTATGTTAGGAAACACTGATAAATCAACTTTGTCTAAAAGCAATTTTAGATAAGAGAGTCAGTTTAGTGTAGTGTTTAAACCATGGCTAAACCATGATTTCTAATCTTTCCTTAGGCATGAAACCAGCTGGATGACGTTGGACTGTCCTTTTCTTTCAAATATAGGAAGAAGGTAGTGGAAAACCATTTCTGAAAATGTTCCAAGAAAAACAGGGTTTATCAAGGCAGTCACTGGGAGTCAACACTGACTTGAAGACACCAAATAAAGAAATGTATAAACAATAGATTCTACTTCTCTGAAATATTGTGTGCTATTCTGGTAAATTGATTTCAAAGCTGATACTGAGGCCACATGTCTAGGTAGTCATGTATCTTTGACAGTGCATATGAAATAATTAGTAAGAAAGGAAAAGCAATCCTACTCTTGTTTTAGAACGACTTGCCATAGATGGCAAGAAGGCATAGTAGGTGATTATCCCTCCAGGACAGCTAATACGTTTTCACTCACCAGTTCAATTTTAATTAATTTATTTATTTTTAAATACTGCCTCACAGTGCAAGCACTCTCTAAGTGGTTTACACCAGTAAGCAATGTATATTTATATTGCCCCCAACAATCTGGGTCCTTATTTTACCTACCTCGGAAGGATGGAAGGCTGAGTCAACCTTGAGCTGGTGAGATTTGAACAGCTGAACTGCTGATCACAGTCAGCTAAAGTAGCCTGCAGTACTGCCTCTAACCGCTGCGCCACTTCGGCTCTCTATCAATTAATACCTGATTGATCCATAGTTTCTTGCTAAGACATGATGTTGTGGTTTACAATGATGCTATACTGTACCTATGCTTTTGGGGAAGCAAGGTAGATATATTGAATAATCATTTTCTACCATGAACTCAGTACCAATTCTTCTATATTATACTAACTTCTGTTTCATAGCTTGAGTCATGTTGATGAAGAAGGCTTTAGAAGAATCTTCTGTCTTGATCTATGACATCCATTACATTGACCATAGCTAGAATTTAGGAAGTATTTTTGACACTAGTGTTCTGTTCTCCATGAGATTAATTTATTTTAGTGCAAGAACTAAAACAAACTAATTAAAAATGAATTAATTTACTACACTCCATCTCATCATGCATACAGTAATACATGGAATATAAAAATATGATCTCTTCTGAGTGGATTGGACAACATCAGAAAAATTCTGATTTTTCATAACCTAGAATAAATAGTTACATTCAATTCAGTGATAAGGAGCTACTGGGAGACCAAACACTGACCATGGATAATTTGGTTATCTAGGTTTGGGTAAACAAATTTCAAATTACAATTGCACAATGTATACTTTGCTAAAAATGAAATCAATATGAATTCCTCTGAAGGATGCTTGAATAAGAGGATTGGTGCTTTTGTAATTATTATTAAATTTGCTTCTTATCAGTCAGTCAGCCTGCCTGCCTGTCTTCTATCCTGCTTCTGCCTTGCTCTCCCTTGTTTAAAAGCTGAATTGCCGGAAACATTCCTAGATGGGCAAAATACAGTATATCTTCTTAGAAGTGCATATTTAACTTAGCAACTGATATAAATAAATTAACTTGCATTGCCTAGAGCCATGAAATGAGTAATTTTTGTAGTAGAGACATTACAGAATACTGGCAATGTCATTAGGCATAGCCATCCTTAGGGTTTTCTATTTGTTCTACCAATTAGAGTTTGTTTGCCTAAAGTGGCTGCCTTGATACATGAGCCTAAAACACGTGCAAACTAATAAATTTACCATGAATTGCTAGATTTAATAGAGAAAGACTGGTGTTTTAAAGGCCGTAGTACTGCTTTTGTCATGCCTGTATTTCATTAGGATGCAAAACATCTCCTGTGCCTATCAGTCAGACCAATGCTTTATAGAGAAATCACTCCATACTTTTGGGGTGGATGCAATTATGTGGGTGTAGCTTTTTATTTGCTTTGCTTTTGTTTGTTTTTTAAATAATAGCCTGACATACAGGCGAAGCTGGTTTTGGCATGATATATTTATAAGATCGTGGCATATTCATCTGCTACATTTTTAAGTCAAACTGAAAGATGCTAAACTCAGAAATTCTGCACTGCAATTGAGATTGGTTCAGAAAAGCAGAAAGACTCAATGATTGCCCTCATGCATCTATGGCTAGGGAGAATAAAGCAAACAGATTGCTCTTTAAGATAAATTCATACATTGTTTTACCAGCTTAGCTGAAAAAGTGAGCGAGTGTATAAATATTAAATGATCATTCTGAAACTAAAAAGACTTTGATGGACTGCTGACTCTCTTATCTTCCCAATGTATGTTATTGGTTTGTCTGCCATGCATGTGATTGTGTGATCTTTTCATTCAACAGAACACATTTGCTTTCTGGTTTGAAGCAAATAGAAAACAAATGCACTGCTGACATTTAGACAAGTCAACATCTTTGGACCAGCTGTTTATGCTTTTTGTAGCAGTGAGATGAATACTGGTGGGAATACCCTAGTCCTTGAAGATGTTTACAATGACAAGAGGATGATGGCAAAAATCTTTAGCATATTTCTACATAGTCAGGAAGAAATTGAATTCCAGGCTTTTTCCTGTGGTTGTTTAGAAAATTTCTTAGTAAGGTGTTTCAATTCTAGATGCCTTTGAATAAGTCTCTTCATTAGTATTCAAGCATTTCTGGATTCCAGATCTTTTGAAAGAGACATTGTAGCTGTAGTGAAATTGAGAATTAGAGTGTAGACTTCTTTCCAATGTTTGCTATCAAATAAATTTCAAGAGTTTTTCACTAGTGAATTGATACTTCCTAGTATTTCTTTGGTGATCAGCACAACTTTAACAGTGGGGCAAAAAGAAACACGACCGTTTGGCATTTTGCATTTGCAGAAAGACTTAATGTAGAATTAGAGAACCCAGCCAGGATAATCTGTGGAGATTGCCAACCAGCTTCACAATGGTGGGTGTGACTGGATGATAAAAGACCTGTCCCTTTTTAATCTGTGTTGCATAACCTGCTTGCAGTAAAACCTGGGCGGTCACACCCATCATTTTGAAGCCAGTTACCAGTGTTGCAGTTGCTCTTAGACCCAGCATTTGTCCCATATATATGAATTTGCTTAATCCAACTTTACCACCCTCCTGATTTTGCTGAGAGGGGATCAGAAATGATGCACCAAAGTCTTGCTTTGATGGAGTTGCTGGTATCTCCTATGCGGTCAAGTGTGAAAATTAATACATGTTTTTAAAATACTGATTCCCAATCCAAATAAAGATGGGCTTTTGCAAGAACAGGGACAGAAAAGAGGGGCAACTGGAACACTTGGCTCCAGACTCTAAAAACTTGCCTGGTTGCATAAGAAAATAATAAGTAAATAACTTCATGCAATTTCACAATTGCAGTATGGCACTATTGTAATCAAAGGCTCTGTTTCCCCAACATGCCTAACCATGTCAAATCTGCTTATTGTCAGAAATCATTCTTTGGGGAATAGATGTTCCTCACCTCCTCTCTCCATGGGTGATATCCTGTCCATCCTGAATTTCTGCACCAGGAGACTCTTGACAAGTATTCCTTAAGCCACATAAAGATATTTGGGAGGTGTATTTGGGACTACCCAGCCTTAGTAATGAGGCCTGCATTGGAGAGGCTTCTCTTTTTAGACATTCTTCTCAGCAATTTTTCTTGGAGAACATGGAGGAATATACTGAATTTAAGTGTTCCACAATATGACTCATTGGAAAAGTTAATTTAACACTGTGCATGATTGAGTCTATTTGAGGTTAAATTTAACCTCCCTGAGGTTATCAATCAATTAACCTTTGTTTAATTAAGATTGGGGGAACAGGGACAAAGAATGATTGCATTCAGTAATGTAGTTTTGTAGAACAGACAAAATAATAGCGTTAGAATCCTAACACATCACTCTGTGCCAGCAATATATAAGTTAAAAACCACTAGTAATGTATGAATTAAAAGCCACCTTATGCTCTAAATTGGCCAAATATTCTCTAGGCAAAAAATAGTGGCTTCTTCTACTCTATGTTTTTACTCATAGTGAAATTTGCAAGTTCACTTCTGTGAAATCCTGCTGCCTCCCAATTAAACCTCAGATAGCTCTATTGTTTTCAACATTTATCACAGGTGCAGCTGATGGAAATTTAACAAACTTACTGCTGATGCACAAAGTAGAAGCTAATTCTTCATTCAGTTGTGTCTTACTGTAGTTAACATATTTGGGGTATAAGCACAACCAAAAGGTTCCATTTTTAGATCAACAACAATAAAAACTATATGTGAATAAAATGTGTTCAGTTCTAGTTTACCAACCTGGTCTGTTCTCTGGGGGTTTTTGTTTTGCTTTGTTTGGAGAACATTAGCTGCATATAGGCCAATAAAATAGTTGCAATTGTTAATGCAATCACTTGCAAAAGATTATTCTTTTTCAATAGCTTTTTCCAATATAGTCAAGAAGTATTAGGAGTAGGGCTATAATAGCTGGACTGAATATATTCTGGCATCTGAATCTTGTGGCTCATATAAAGTAGCCATAGCTGAATCTTCAACCGCTTGTACACTCTGAAGTTCACTTTCTCCAAGTTGAGCATAGGATCTTTGGGTTCAAATTTGAACTTTCCTCTTCTGAATTCCTCTTCAGGACCTTGTGGAGCTGTCTCTTGCTCTGGTGGTTTAAGCTCATCTTCAGATGACAAGTGCTTTCATGAGACACATGACAGATGGCTTTCCCCCAACAAAAAAACAGAATATACGTGCAGTTTTTGAGTCTACTGAAAATATTCAAGAGACAACTATTATTGCTATTTTATAGCATGGTTATGTACATGTTTAATAAACATAGAGATTGAAATGTTGACTGCTGTCAATCATTTATTCATTTAAGGTCTAGTTAAACAGGCCATAAATGAATAAAGGCTTACAAAAAAAATCAAACTGTATTTCTATGTGATTAAACATACATAGATAAATTATGAGAAGGTTGGATGTAATAGCTTAAATTGTGTTTTCCAACTCATATAATTATTATCCCCATGTTTGTAATGTGCTCAGACTTCAAATAGATACCATATGGAAGTGATCAATAGACTTTTTTTGTTCCTTTAAACTGTTTAGTTCTCCTTGCTACACAGCCATAAAAACATGGTCCTCTTGTTAATTATTTTAAAAAGTCACCTCTCAATTGAGCCTATGAAATAGATTCCTCTCACAAAAATCATAATTATAATTTTGTTTGTTTTCTAACATCTGTTTGAAGACTGATTGAATATGCAACAATTTGAATACCAGACCGTTTATAATTAAGCTGCGCAATCAATATCAATCTGACTCACTAGCATCTAAATTAACGACTTTCTTGCCTCTACTCTTTGCCTTTAACAGCAGCCAGTCGTGCAGATTTTAATTAGGTAAAAAACTTTTTTCCTTCATTTCCGTGCCTTGCCAAGACATGCTGCTTTGCTAAATTTCTGGGAAGATTACAGTCAGAAAACTGATAAGAGTAAACTTGGACTTAGGAAAATGAGAATACATGCCACTTTTACTGGCAAAAGCATTCTTCCATAGGTAGGATGGAGAATAACCTCTATCTGTTTAGGACAGTGATGGCGAACCTATGGCACGGGTGCCACAGGTGGCACGCGGAGCCATATCTGCCGGCACGTGAGCCGTTTCCCTAGCTCAGCTCCAGCGCGCATGTGCGTACCCGCCAGCTGATTTTTGGCTTGCGCAGAGGCTCTGGGAGGGTGATTTCGGCCTCTGGAGGGCCTCCAGGGTGGCGGGGGAAGCGTTTTCGCCCTCCCCAAGCTCCAAGAAAGCCTCTGGAACCTGGGGAGGGCGAAAAAACGGGCCTACTGGGCCCACTGGAAGTTGGGAAATGGGGGAGTAGGGGGGGTCGCGCACGCATGCACAGGAGGGTGAGGCAAGTGGGGGGCTTTGAATTATGGGTGTGGGCACGCACGTGTGTGCGATAGCGCACGCGCACACTATTTCGGCACCCAAGGAAAAAAAGGTTCGCCATCACTGGTTTAGGATCTCACAAAATGTCTGGCATTTTCATTTGCATGTAGGGGCTCTGCAAGTAAAAGACTGAGCTGAACATAACTATATATATCATTGGCTCCACCTACTCATTCAGGATTCTAACTTGAAGTATCTATAACATTTCACACTTGAACACATTCAGTGAAGAGAAACTTAGCATCTCATGGGGTGATTGTTTCCATTGTTGTACTGCTTTTATTGTTAAAATATGTTCCATTACATTCAACCAGTATATGGGTTTTTTTATATATAATCTATTATTCTACACTCAGCTTTCTGGGATGATAAAGAACAGGTCCTGGTTTTCTTTGCATACCTGAAGCACACATGAAAGCCAGCTGGGTGACTTGAGCCCAGGCACTCTGTCTCAGTCCAATTCACCTCACAGATTTGTTGTTGTGAGCAAAATAGGAGGAGGAAGAGATTAGATTTGGATGTTTGGCTTTAATTTATGACTGTAAGCTGCCCAGAGAGTTACCCTACAGTAAGATCAGCAGCCAATAAATTTTATAAATGAATAAAGCTATGCCTATCTCATACAACTATTCTCTTCTCAGGACCAAACATCCTCAGTTTCTTTCATTTTCCTTCAAAGGACTTACGGTATTTTCTGGTCTCCCCGAATACCCTACTCTGAACTTGTTTCTGAGTCCTTTTGAAAGGTTAGTGACCAAAACTGGAGACAATACTCAATCTGGGACCTGACCAACACAGACAAAACTGGAAGTATTGCTTGCCATGATTTGGAAACTGTACTCCTGTAGATGCAGTCCTAAAACCACAATTGTCTCTTTTGAAAGCCATATCATGCTGCGGAATCACATTCAGTTTGTATTCAACTGTTATTCCAAACGACGTTGCCAAGCCAAATATTCTCCATTCTGCACATGCATTTGCTTTCTGTTTCCTTAGTTAATAACTTTGAATTTGTTTTGTTAAAATTATTTTCAGTCCAGTTTTCTTACCAATCAATATTGTTTTGAATGTTATTTCTGTCTTCTAGACTATTAACTCCCTTACCCATTTCTGTGTCCCCTTCAATTTTGAAAAGCTCTCTCTTAACACCTATTCAAGTCATAAACATAACTGTCAAACAATATAAACCTTGTGGAAACTCAATATTTCTTTCTAATGTTATGAGTAGTCATTGATAAGCAAAGCTTGAGTAGTATTTTTAAGCCAGCTATGGAATCACTTAATTCTTCTACATTCTATTATTTACCTCACTAATCAGAATGTCTTGAGGTCCTTCATAAAGCCTTTGCTGAAATATCAGTATGTGTATCATGTTCCTGTAATGTACTTAAGTAGTTACACAATCAAAAAAATGAGGTAAAATTAGTCTGGCAAGGCTTATTCTGTTAAATTTATGCTGACTTCTGGCAAGCCTCCTACTATGATTACAATAGTAGAATCTATAAGTATTCTCTTGCCAGTTTTCTAAATGCTTGAAGAAGAATCATATTACATCTTATTTACAGTATAGAATAATCTGCTGACTAAAATAATAATCAGAGTTTTGAGTTGCAAATAAAATAAGACATTCTTTTATGAAAATCAATTATTGCATATATTTGTATTCTGCTGATGTAGAGCAAAGTCACTTTTTTTTGCTTAAAGAGATAGCAAGAGCAATAAAATCAAAGGACTGTTTTATTAGGACCAAATGTTCCAGACATGTTTTTGGAATATGCAACTACTTCTGCCCAAAAATGTCACTCCTTCCTTAAAAACAAACTATTTGGGATTTTAAAATTTAAACTAATGAAGGATCAGCATGCCAAAAGGAGCATTATATAAGGGTACATTTCAATGTAGGAAAGAAAATCTTTAAAAACATTGTTTAAACTAATCAGCCCCAGTCTACAGACTTCTTTTAAAACTCCCACTGAAGTAAAAGGGCAACACATGATCTTGTCTTAGTAATTAAAAATTCAAAATCCAGAAACTGTGCAAAGGAGAAGAAATGAAAGGTTCAGCCATCTGTGTAGCTTTTTGCAAGAATGTATGAAAATCAAGGAAGATGGAAATAGGAAGGAGGTAAAAATATTGATGCATCTGTTGAACAAGGAGTTTCCCTGAGTGGATGGGTCTATAATAAATTTCCTACCATTCTCTTTTAGGGAGATTTCAGTCTATGTGAAATAGATAAAGTTAGTAGCACTTGTTAGTGATTTTAAAGGTTTAGGAAATAGCAGAGATCCTATTAATGTATACCTTCCTTATTTCTGGCACAATGAATGATGATTATAACTTAGACCCAAAAACTGCTCTGTTCTATTTTGAATCTTTTACCAATGAAATTAATACAACACCACATCTACTTCCTGGTACCATATGAACCAAGAAATAATGAAACCTCAGTTTATGCAATGAACATCCTGTGCAATAGACCAAATTCCACTGTGATTTACATCATGTTCCTAGAGCTGTCATTTTGCAAATGAGGTAAATTTGCACAACTGATGTAATTTAAATGTTGACACCATCAAGCAAATGGTGTAATTATGATGATGATGTAATCTCCATTTATCAAAACTCCAAGGATAATAAGTATTGATCTCCTGCAAGTCCGCCCTGAGTCCTTCGGGAGTTGGGCGGCATATAAGAATAACAAAATAAATAAATAAATAAATAAGTCCATAAAAGCAAAACTTCATTGTATACTGATTTTTTTCAAATAATGTTTTTTTAAATCCTCTGTGTTCAAAATTAAAAAGTGTGTATGTATTCACATTTTAATTTGTATTTTATCCAACCAGATTACATGACAGCATACAAAAGAAAGAAATAAAATTATTCATAACTCTTATTCATATCATAAAAGATCAGGGTAGCAAAGAGAAACTATTCTGAAAAGCTGAGGAATCAGTTCCCAGCTAATGAACCAGAAAATGTGTGGAGAAGACTGAAAAATATCATTGGCCACAGCAGATCTCCCTTCTCTATTGAAGAGAATTGTCAACTGGGGGATGATCTGAATGTGGTCTTCTATAGGTGTGAGAGGACATCACTGTCAACTTTCACTATCTTCCCCACCTCAGATATACCACAGCAGCCAAATCTCCTACACCTATCTCCATCCCTCTGAGCCAGAGGTGGGATCCTACCTCTGATTGCCGGTGCGGTTAATTGCTGACTTCGCGGCAGAGCCGAAGACGCTGCTCGAGCCTGCTCCCGTTCGCGGAGCGGGAGCATTCCCCGGGCACTTTCCCCGCCCGCATGGAAGCCGCCCATGGCGTTCTTTTGCCCTCTGCGCATGGGGCCATGCGCATAGGGCAAAAGAACGCCATGGGCGGCTTCCATGCGGGCGGGGAAAGCGCCCGGGGAATGCTCCCGCTCCGTGAACGGGAGCAGGTTCGAGCAGCATCTTCGGCTCTGCCGCGAAGTCAGCAATTAACCGCACCAGCAATCAGAGGTAGGATCCCACCTCTGCTCTGAGCCCCCACCAATGGTGATCTTAGAAAAAGATGTGCAAGGCCTATTTCGTAGACAAAAGACTGGAAAAGCACCAGGTCCAGATAGAGTTACTTCTTCTTGCTTGAAAAACTATGCTGAACAACTGACCCTTATCTTTACCCGTATCTTTAATAAATCACTGAAGATGTTGTTAGAATATTCATGAACTGGGAGAGCCAGTGGTAACAAGGTTAGCCAATGAATAGGCACAGCAACTAAGTCAGCCAATGAGAGCTAACCACTTCTGAGTTTGTGCAGAGAATCGAAACTGGAACTTAAGCTTAAGGCTGGGTGTGGCTCAGCCCACTCTGCTGTCTTGTCTCCACTCTGTACTCTTTCACTCTGAACTCTGCTGAAATGAAACTAACTCTCCTACTTGTGTTTACCTGTAACTGATTGAAGAAAAATTCTACTTGTGGTATTGTAAATATATATATTATTATGTTTATAAAAAAGTTATTGAATCCAGCTGAATCAGTCATTTGTGTGTGCTTCTGGTTTTGATTTTTGAAACAAACTTTAATAGATGTGCTATGTCCCTTCTTGCTTCAAATGCTCTACTATCATCCCAGTTCCCAAGAAACCTTCAATCAGGGAGCTTAATAACTTTAGACTGGTCACACTGACATACTGGTATGTAGTTACAAAGATCTTTGAGAGGTTAGTGCTGGCTCACCTGAAAATAATCACAAATCCACTATTAGACCCCTTGCAGTTTGCCTACTGAGCAAATAGATTGGCAGAGGATGTTGTCAATGTGGAACTGCACTATATCTTATAACATTTTAAATCCTTAGGGATCTATGCACAGGTCCTATTTGTAGACTTCTGCTTGGCATTCAATACCGTCATTCCAGAAACTCTTCACTCTAAGCTAGCTGTGCCTATCCATACTTGTAGGTGGATTACTAGCTTTTTGACAGATAAGAAGCAACAATTGATGTTAAGGAAAATCACATTGAGCACCCAGACAATTAGCACAGGTGCTCCTCAGGGCTGTGTGCTCTTTCTATTGCTCTTCTCTTCTATACCAATGACTGCATCTCCAAGGATCCTTCTGTTAAAGTGCTGAAATTTGCAGATGATACAACAATCATTGGTCTCATTCGAGATGATGATGAATCTGCATATAGGTGGGATGTTGAACAACTGGCACTGTGGTGTAGCCAGAACAATCTGAAACTGAACATGCTTAAAACTATAGAGATGAGAGTGGGTTTTAGGAGAAGCCCTTCTATTCTACCACCTCTTGCTGTATTCAACAGCACAGTATCAGCAGTAGAATCCTTCAGGTTTTGGGGTTCTATAATCTCCCAGGATTTAAAATGATCACCTAACATTAGGACCATCATCAAAAAGGCACAACAAAGAATGTCCTTCCTGTGTCAACTTAAGAAGTTCAGAGTGCCCTAGGAGTTGCTGATGCAATTTTATATAGAAGAATTATTGAGTCTGTCATTTGTACTTCTATAACTGTCTGGTTTGGTGTAGTAACTAAACAGGACAGGTACAGACTCTGATAGTTAGGACTGCAGAAAAACAATTGCAACCAGCCTGCCCTCCATAGAAGTCCTATATATTGTGAAGGTCAAAGAAGGGCTGAGAAAATAACTACAGAAACCATGGGGTCATTCTTTCCCTTGTTCATCTTTTTGTTGTTTAATGGCCAAAGACAACAACCAATAAACTTATATTATTAAAGAATCAGTTTGGTCTAGTGCAGTGGTTCCCAACCTGTGGTACGTGTACCACTAGTGGTACGCGAGGGCC
The DNA here is from genome assembly GCA_023053685.1 of Diadophis punctatus similis. Lineage (NCBI taxonomy): Eukaryota > Metazoa > Chordata > Lepidosauria > Squamata > Dipsadidae > Diadophis > Diadophis punctatus. Next base: position 242,351,856 of record JALIGW010000001.1, read on the forward strand.
TTCCAGGTGGTACGCGAACACTTTCGGGGTCATGAACGATTTTTAGTTAGTTATTTTTTACTTCACAAAAATGTTTACTGCCTAACACAAGATAATTTGGCAACGATTTGCAACTGTTGCCACAAGCCACCCACCTGGTCCCAGCGGCCCGAGAATCCAGTTGCTGGATGCGCGGGGCCAAAAAAGGAACGGTACAATTATGAAAATAAAGTGATATCTGATCGAATTTAGTTTCTCTGGAACCAGGTGGTATGCGGCAACTGTATGGGACCTCCAAGTGGTACTCGATCGCAAAAAGGTTGGGAACCACTGGTCTAGTGTTTAAGGTATCAACCTAGAAAGTGGGAGATCGTGAATTCAAGTCCCGCCTTAGCCATGAAAGCCATTTAGGTGATTTTGGGTAAGTCACTATCTCTCACCTCACCTCACAGGGTTATTGTTGTTGTGGGAAAAATAAGAGGAGGGAGGTATTGAATATGAGAAAGAGAATCAAAAGACTGCCATTTTGCTTGATGAGGGAACTTTTGCTGAAGCACATTCTGAATTCTGAGAAAATCAGAACAGAGTAACAGCTGCCATTTAAAAAAAATTGCTGCCTTTTCTGCTGCAAACAGGCAGCTGTCATTATAGAAGCCTACAACTGAAAAAAAAATCATGCCTTTCCAGATTACTTGGAAATAGCATCTGTTTTATTCCAGGGTACAGAGTTATATAATCCTCTAGAGATGGGGCAGTGATTGTATCAGATTGGCTAAACAGCTAGGGGTTATTGCTAGATGTAACCACATGCATAAAATCTTGGTTATGAGGAATCATCCTTTTTTATAACAAAGAGTTTTGTTTTCATTTTGCTTTTAAACATAGTTCACGTTTTAAATGTCACTATTTTGGGAAATGAAAGGGCAGATAGTTATAGTGGAATCGACATAGAGTTTTTGCAAGAGTTCAGAAACAGAATAAGATCTTTGCAACCTCGTAACATTGGCTCTGTTTGAGAGAGGTGGAGGGTGGTTATTTCACACCAGCTGAATCCAAATAAAAATGATGTTTTCTTTTGTAGAGATGCGGGTCTGTCAAGTTTGAGCACAGTTCATTTTTCCAATGAAGAATGAACCTGCTTTACTTTGCTTCTGGGCATCGGCAGGGCAGGCAAGTGAAGAAACACACAGCACAATGCCATGATGCCATCACTGCACATATACATGCAGTGGTGGGATTCAGCCAGTTTGCACCGGTTCAGGCAAACTGGTTGTTAAATTACCTATCCCCTGGTACCAAAGTGGATCCTGGGCATTGCGCTGCATTGCAATGGAGAAATGGGCAATGGAATGGCTGGTGCTGTTGTGACCTGCCAGCTGCCAGCAGAGCTGGCAGCAGACTCGGACGATGAGGAAGTTGGGGAGGAACTTGGGCCAGTTCTGAAGTCTGGAGAAGGCTGCATTGGACACAGAGATAGAACCAGGGCTGTCCGACATTTCCCAGCCACCGGAGAGGCAGCTGCCTTTGGAGGCTGAGATAAGTGGCAAGGAAGAACAGCTGGGGTCTGTTCCAGATGCGCATATGCACAGAACTGTTAGAGAGGAGAACAACTGAGAACAAGGAGTCGACTCAAGAAGCAAGGCACATGTGGACGCTGAATGGCCTTTCCCTGGCTGGGGAATAAATAGAAGGAAAGGGGAGTGGTTGTTGTAGGAGACAACAGTTCGTAGTTCTGAAGATTTTGGCTCATTGCGTTTCATGCCACAAACATTGCTTGCGAGAACTTAATTTGAGGCCTTTCGTCTGGGAGCTCACAGCCTTGAAATTATCGCAAGGAACTGATAAGGTCTGTACTGCAGTTACACTCCTTGAAGGACTAATGCCTGGACTTTTCGGTGGGTGAATGCAATTAATTCACAAGAGGAAAATAAAGAGGAGTTTTTCATGACAAGAAGTCTGTTTCTTGTTTCTGCTAAGGCTGGTTCAGAACAGGTGTGAGGGAAGGAGATTACCGCTTTCCCTCTTTCTTCTCCCTCCTCCTCCTCCTTCTCTCGTGCCAGCTGCTCCGTTGCCTGTTTCTCCATTGCAGCGTAGCGCAGAGCCCAGGATCCACTTTGATAGCAGGGGGTGTAATTTAACAACCGGTTCACCCAGGGTCAGGTTGGCCATTGCGGGAAGCTCATCCTGCATGTGCAGTGGAACTGGAGGATGGAGATGGGCCACACCTGACCCTGGGCAAACCAGTTGTTCAGTTATTTGAATCTCTCCACTGTATACATGTGATGCCGCCATGCCAGTCACTTGCAAAGTGACATAACATAACATGCACTTTTCAGTACCATGAAACAATGGCATAATCATAGTTAAGTACTGATGCTTCTGCCTGAGTTTCACTTGCCTACTATTATAATAATTTAATATATCTATTGATGCAAAGGGTCACTTGTGAGCTTCACAGTTGCACCTCATACTGTAACACTTTCTTAACTATTTGGTTAGGGTAGAAGGTGAAGAAAGAAAGTAGTTCGGTAGGGTACTATTTTCTTTTTGTTGCTGTTTGTGAAAAAATAAAATGGGATGGGGGTGGGGATTTCTGTTCTCGAAGGACAATGTAGCTTGAGATATGACCCTGGATGAAACCCTATCTTTAAACTCGTTCTGATCATTTCACCATTGACAAAAGTGAAGGTAATCTTTTGGCTGCTTTTTAGGATTGAGGAGTAGAAACACTGATAGGGTTGAAGTATCTTAAGTGTGATTTTCTCCTAGTTAAACATATTGAAGAATCTATGAAATAATTTGGAGAAGTGAGAAGGCAGTCAGTGAAATTATTTTTGCGCAGAATTCATGGAGTGCATGTTTTAATAGTGAATCATTTCCCCCAAACCCTAATTCAAATTAATTTATATTCAACTCTGTCATCTAATTCCACATGAAGTGGATGGATGGTTGAATTAATCAAATAATATGACTAAACTGAGTAATATTTCCACCTAAATTGTGAGAAGCAGCAGCTAGGAAAACTGATTCCTTTACCTTCCCCATCACTGCCCATATCTACTGTAGTTCAGTGGGGGCAATAGCAGAAAGGGAAAAAAAATAGAGGGAAGCATCTAATATGTGTTCACATGATGGAAGGAGCCGTACAAACTTATAACTGGAAAAATTTTCTTGAAATCAAATCTTGCACTGAAGAGATTTTGCCATGAGCTTTCTAATCCTATGCTAGAAAACCCAGGATCTGTTGGGTCATGGTTTCAGAAATAATTTCTTACTTAAACTGAGAAATAGAATGACCACAGGTGTGTGTGTGTGGGGGGGTAATCAGTGGAAGTGGGAGAGAATTCCAACTTCCTGTTGGTTTTTCCCTTGAGTTACTTTGTAGGAAGCTGGCAGTGAGCATCAGAAATAACAGAATAACAGAGTTGGAAGGGACCTTGGAGGTCTTTTAGTCCAACCCTCTGCTCAATCAGGAAACCCTATACCATTTCAGACAAATCTCCATCCCTCTCTTTCACTCTCTCTTATCTTCCTTGCTTGTTTGCTTCCTTTCTTCTTTCCTTTCCTTCCTTCCTTCCTTCCTTCCTTCCTTCCTTCCTTCCTTCCTTCCTTCCTTCCTTCCTTCCTTCCTTCCTTCCTTCCTTCCTTCCTTCCTTCCTTCCTTCCTTCCACAGTGACTCCCAAACAGCAAAAAAATCCCCAAATTTCATTCCCTCAGGAGTAATGTGTCCCAGCAGTCTGTAATTTATCCCATTTGAGGTACCTCTGCTAAAAAAAAGTTTGCCCTATGATGCAGCATTTCACCCAATTGAAAGTAACAAAGTATCAAACAGATAAAATAATTTTACTAGTCTATAAATTAGCAGTCATGTTTAAACAACCAAACTTCTTATTCCCATGTTTTCACTGAGGTTCTTGATTTTTATTATTAGAATTTGCAGATCCTTTGTATTTTCAAGCCATTACACTGTGTTCACAATTATTAGGCAAATTGTATTTTTGAGGATTAATTTTATTATTGAACAACTACATTGCTCTCGGTCAATCCAAAATGTTAATAAACCTCAAACCTGAATGTGTAAGAAAGTAAAAGTGAGGTTTTGGCTTTCTTAGGAGAATATCTATGTGTGCACAATTATTGGGTAACTATTAGTGTGCAGAATTGGTATGCAACTAAATGAAAAACAAAAAATTTCCCATCTCACTCATTTATTTTAATCTGTTAAAGTGAGAATAATAAACAAACAACTCAACATATACAAATAAACATTTTTGACATTTCAAAAAAAAAATCAGCGACCAATGAAGCCACCCTTCTTTTCAATAATAGTCATAAGCCTTCCATTCATGAAGTCTGTCAGTTTCTTGATCTACTGATGATCAACACTTTGTGCAGCAGCAACCACAGCCTTCCGGACACTATTCAGAGGGGTGTACTGTTTTCCTTCACTGTAAATCTCCTGTTTAAGAAGGGCCCACAAGTTCTCAGTAGGGTTTAGATCAGATGAAGAAGGAGGACGCCATTATACTTTCATCTTTAAGGCCTTTACTGGCTAGCCACACAGTGGAGTCAGTAGTGGGTTCCTACCGGTGCGCTCTCCCTTTCTGCACAGAGTGCAGAAGAATGCAAATGGCGGCATCCCGGCGTCCCGGGAAAGCGGGCGGGGGAAGCCCCTGCCGCAAACGCCGCCAGCTTCTTCGGCTCGGCGGCGAAGAAAGGCGGAGAGCGCACTGGTAGGAACCCACTACTGAGTGGAGTACTTTGATGCATGCGATGGAGCATTGTCCTGCATAAAAATCAGGTCTTCCTGAAAGATGCAGACTTTTTCCTGTACCACTGCTTAAAGAAAGTGTCTTCTAAAAACTGCCAATAGATTTGGGAGTTGATTTTGAGTCCATCTTCAACCCAAAAAAGGTCCAACTAACTCATCTTTAATAATACCAGCCCATACCAGTACCCCCCCTCCACCTTGCTGGTATCCGAGTCAAAGTGGAGCTCTGTGCCCACTACTGATCCAGCCACAAGCCCATCCATTTGGTCTGTCAAGAGTCACTCTCATCTCATCAGTCCATAACACCTTTGAAAAATCTGTCATCAGATATTTTTTGGCCCAGTCTTGCCATTTCAACTTATGAGTCTTGTTCAGGGGTGGTCAGGTTTCAGCCTTCCTTACCTTGGCCATGTCTCTTAGCCCTGAACACCTTGTACGTCTGGGCACTCCAGATAGGTTGCAGTTCTGGAATATGATAGCACTGGAGGATAATATGTTCCTGGTAACTTCACATTTGATTCTTCTCAAAACTTTGGCAGTTAATTTGCATCTTTTTTTCTCAATACGTTTCTTGCGACAAAACTTTTGAGGGTTCTGTGATCACGCCTCAATATCTTAGCAATTTCAAGAGTGCTGCATCCCTGTGAAAGACAGTTAAATCTTTTTTTTTTTGGCCCATTTTGCCTGAGGAAAAGAAGCTGCCTAATAATTATGCACACCTTGATATAGGGTGTTGATCTCCTTAGGTTACACCTTCCCTCATTACACAAATACACATCACTTGATATGCTTATATCCACTAAGCATTCAGGTTTGTACAGCTTGGAGATGGTAAATATGCATGAAAATGACGAATACTCACTTACCTACTAATTGGGCACACACTATAGACTTGTATCATCAGAATAATGCAGGTTATTGATTTGGTTTTAAAGCCAAATCTAACTTCTTCCAATCCAGCTTCCCTTAACATACAGTTGAATGAAAAGGGGGAAGTATGCAGCTTTTCCTCACTCTTTTTCCTACCTAGAACTTGTCTGTTTCACTATCTTCTGTCCATACTAAGGCTTCCTAACTTGTATACAGGTTTCAAATGAGGATAGTGAGAATTTCTGGGATTCCACATTTTTCACATTGTTCACATTCCCATTAAACGTATTCCACAGCTTGAGATGATTGACACAATCAAAAGCTTTTCTATGATCCATAAGTATATTCTGACTAATTTTTTGTATTCTTTGGTTGTTATAATATTTCAGCTTCTTTGGTCTTCTCTAAAGCCAGCTTAGACACCTGGCATCTCCTCTTCCAAGTAGGGCAGTAATTTGTTATCATTATTCTGCTAGTATGTGAAATTAAGGATATAATAATTTGCACACCCTGTTGATGGACTATTTCAGAGGTCTCCAACCTTGGCAACTTTATGAGGTGTGGACTTCAAATCCCAGAATTCCTCAGCCAGCCATTGGCTGAGGAATTCTGGGAATTGAAGTCCATACCTCATAAAGTTGCCAAGGTTGGAGACCTCTGGACTATTTTATATTGAACCAGAATTTAGGATTTCCCCCTATATTCTCATTAAGCACTCTTCCACTTTCTTTCTATGCAATCAAGTTAGCTGCACCTGTTCAGGCAGGAGAAACTGCCACTTTGTTCCTTACTTTGGCAGATCAAATATTATTTTTCTTCCTGCAGCTGAAGTGTAAAAAAGGAAATAGAGGACCAGGGAATATATTTAATATCATGTCTATTGATTAGACTGAAATTGTTTTGGTAGTCTGTTTTATATATTGGACTTAAGTAGAACAATCTAGTTATCCCTTCAGTGTGGAATTCCAAGCTTCAGAGAAATTCAATTGCAGACAGATAAGAGGGGGGAACGCAGGGCAAGATTTTCCCTAAAACAATTTTATAGGACTGCAACATAAAATACCTGGTCAGCTGATTTCTGATGATTATTTGTGTTTCACTTTAGCAGGGCTTAACACAACTATATATATTCAATACATAACAATTTGGATTCTTTTGTTTTTATTCATAGATTAAGGTGACCAGATTTTTTTTTTAAGCGGGACACCATTGACGGGGGGCGGGCCCGCCTGGACGCCGCCATTTGAGTTTTGCCCTCTGCGCATGCGCAGAACGCTGCGCATGCGCAGAGGGCAAAGAAAGCAAATGTCGGCGTCCAGGTGGGTGGGTGGGGAGGCGGGAGGCCTTTCCTCGCCTCCCGCCTCCCCTTCGGGAGCCGGCAGTGGCTTGGGCTGGCTGGCTGGCAAGCGAGCGAACGAGTGAGCGGGCCTGGCTTGGGAAGGGGAGCAGCCCGGAGATGGTGTTCCAACCCAGCGTCTCTTGGCTCTCCTGCTCCCCCTCCGCCAGCGCTGGGCTGCTGGAGTGACAGGGGGAGGAGATCTGGAGGCGGCTGCGGATCACAACAACCCCAGCGGCAGCTCCAGGCAGAGAGAGAGAGAGAGAAGCGAGCGAGCAAGTCACTCCACCGTGCGCGCTCATGACTTGCTCGCTCGCTTCTCTCTCTCTCTCTCTCTGCCTGGAGCTGCCACTGGGGTTGTTGTGATCCGCCGCCACCTCCTGATCTCCTTTCTCCCCCTGTCACTCCAGCAGCCCAGCACTGGCGGAGGGGGAGCAGGAGAGCCAAGACTCTTGCGGCATAGAGCAACCGGCATCACTAAACCCACGCCTCACAGAGGGGCGGCCCAGGCTCCCTCGGGCCGGGCCGCCTTCGACGAGGTTCCCGGGGAGATTTCGCCCCGAATCCCAGACAGTGGTGGATCAGAGAGTCGTCTCACTCACCCCTTTTACGGAGAGGAACTTGAGGAGCGGAAAAACCAGGTGCCTGTCCAAGAAATGCGCGATCCGGTTAGTCAGATCGTATTCCGCCATCTTGGACAGGCGGCTGAGGAAAAGGCAGGTCCAATGCACGCCGCCACCAGCACACCTAACCTTAAGTTCGCATGCGCTTCAGGGCGGGCCCAACTGATCTCTAAGCGGATGGGTTCAGCTGGGCGGTTCTTCAGCGGTCAGCATGAGTTACGCATGCGCATAGGGCACGCTTCTCCGTTGAAAACTTCAGCCCTAAGATAAAACTTCAGCCCTAAGATAAGGTGACCAGACTTATCTTTTCAAATCTTTTCAGACGTTTCTTTTCAAAATGGCATTCTTTCCAAAAAAGCGTGACTTTTTGGAAACAATGCGGGACGCAGGACACATGCTTGAAAAGCGTGTCTGTCCCACCAAAAGCGGGACGTCTGGTCACCTTATCATAGATAGATGTGCACAATCATTCATGTGCAAATATATATTATGGGTGAAAGTAACGAGCTATGACTGAAATCATATATCCCAGGAAAGCCTTAAGTGTTGCCCCCAATTTCCCACCAAAAGTTACCATTTTATCATAGTTGTGAGTTAACAGAAGTAGAAAACAATTAAGTGGACAGGGAGCAATCCTTTCAGCTATAGTGAATCAACATGCTCCATTTTAATTTAATTTAAATATATTATTTTTTTCTCCTGACTCTAGCCACTTATTTAGAAAGTGCAGAACCAGGCATATTATTCAAAGTCATATGTGGATTTCAGCCTATAAAAAATGATGCCCTCCTAATATTTAAACTGCTTGGGCATGCTATAATGTATGCTAAATAAATAATCTTTACCCAAGCTAAACAAAATTTGATGATACAATAATTTATCAGAAATTGAGGATTCCTAAATGCATGCTTTAGGAGAATGGTTACAAAAGCATCTTCAAATCTAAGGTATTTACTCTAAAAACACCCCAAAGGAAGATCAACCATATCTAACATATTATTAAGAAAATACAAATGTTTCTTTCTAGTTCATCTGTGTTTTGCATCTCAGAACAATAAATTCAGTAATGAGAGCTTGATTTGTGAAGCCATGTTTGCTTCACTATGTTATTGGGTAATTATTTGCAAACAGAGCTCAAATTCAGCAGGAGAAACAGAAATTGAAAACAGATGTGTTTCTTCTGAGCCAAGATTTCCAAGCTCCTGTTGGCCTGTGAACGAGAGAAATGATTGTTCCCAAGTCTGAACCAGTGCCACAAGTGCTTGTTGGTTTTGCACAGCATTCTCCTGAAATCAAAATGCTGGAACATAAGTAACAAAATTCATAAGCCTCTGGTAATTTGTACTCAAGATTTTAATTGACTTTTAGGCAGCACCAGGGAGCTTCCTGTAATCTAATGGCTTGAATCGACTGAATGTTTAGCATCCCTGTGCAACCATGTGAACATGGTATAAGAAATCGCCATACCTGAAGTTTTCATTTTCACAGTCACAGGGGGGAGTTATATACCATTTAAAATCTGCTTCTTGATCTTTTTATGAGCAGCAAAATCAAAAGAGAAAGTAATTCCGAAACTGTGAATTGTACATGTCAGCACAAATTTACTGAAGTCAGTTCGCCCTCCAAACACAAACCTAACAAGTACATTATGGTGTAGAAAGAGGCATGAGCTTAGTTACAGTGGTGTGTTCCTACCAGTGCGGTCCACTCTATAGCACCGGTAGCGGCCCACAGGTGACGTCACAGTACCGGTGCAGTCGGTTGCCGTTGCCTGGGCATCGCCATTTAAAAAAAAATAGTTTTTTTTAAATTTTCTTCTGCGCATGCCCAGAAGCCGAGCTTCTGGCACTGCACATGCACTGCCTTCCTACCCCACAGTGAGTCCAAGCAGGGGAGGATGGCTGAGGGAGCGTGTGAGATGCTGAAAGAATGGGCGGCAGGAGCTATCTCCATTCCCCTCCCTTCAGCAGTCCGAGAAGCCACGAATGTGCGGTGATGATCCCAGGCATTTTCACATGTTCGAGGCTTCTCGAGCTGCTGAGGGGAGGGGGAATGGGCAGCAGGATCTATCTCAGTTCCCCTCCCTTCAGCAGTCCAAGAAGCCACGAACACGAGGTGATGATCCCAGGCATTTTCGCACATTCGAGGCTTCTCGAGCTGCTGAGGGGAGGGGGAACGGGCGGCAGGAGCCTAGGATCATCGAATGGGGAGAAGCATTCAGGCCGGATGGAGCCTCCTAGAAGAACCGCTACCGCGGTGTTGCTACTCCTGCTGTAGGGGGCTGCGTTGCGGGTGGGCAATGCCCCCCACTTCTCCGGCCACTGCCAAGCTCCCGAGGCCCACGCCCACCCGGTCACATGGCTGGCGAGCCACATCCACAAAATAAGCCACGCCCACAGAGTGGTAGTAAAAAAATTAGGAACCCGCCCCTGCTTAGTTAGCTATCAATTAGAAGTCCTGGGCTTAAACAAAAGCTGTGGGTTTTTTCCCTATTTGATTCAGTGAAGCAGCTACTTCAAAGGGTGACCAAGATCAGTCACAAATGGGAATTAAGATTTTATTGGATGTACCCCCAATCTCTGCCTGAAATACCCACATCAGTCTCCAGAGTGTCTTACTGTCTAGCAAGATTGTCTGGCTTTTATAGCCACACTTTCTGTGCACGTATGTGTGATTTCTGCAATGCATCACGCAGTGTCTGCAACATCTGTCTTCAGGCAGAATGATACATACAGTACATTCCTAGTTAGCTAGGAAGATGATAGACAGCAGTGTTGTTGCTGCCAGACAATGGATGCATTAGACAGGGAGCATGCAAAAGAACTAGTGGCCTTTTTTAAGACTAACAATCAATCAGAATAGAACTGGAAGGGACCTTGAAGGTCTTCTAGTTCAACCCCATGTTCAAGCAGGAGACGCTATACCATTTCAGACAACTGACTGTCCAATCTCTTCTTAAAAACTTCCAGTGATGAAGAACCCAAGTGATGAGGCAACACATTGAGTCAGCACATGTTTGACATTAATGGAGACTTTCAATATTCACAATGTCCTTGCTTCCTTTTCCATCTCAGTCTGTTCTCAAAGAAAGTTTTCAGCATCAAGGTGCCAGGGATTAAACCTGTATTTAAAATGTCATCCTGTTAATCACAATTAGCCAAAATCAGGACAGAATTTGTGAATTGCCACAATGGTTCAATCAATGTTGCATTTTTGTAATGCAGTTTCTTCCTGTGAATACAGTACTTTCTTTAGTTATTTCTGTACCACCAATATTCCTTGCAGGTTTAAACATGCAACCGTTTTATCAAAAGTCAGCAGTCTGCTTCTTCTACTTTACCTATTCAGTTTGGTTTACGTGTGATAGCAAAAACACAATTAAATAATTCGGCTTTGATGCAGACAGACGCTCATTTGCATTTAAGATCCTGTTTACAAAAAGCCTTTTCCATCAGTTCAATTGAGAAGAGTCTGTGAAGGAGTAGGGAAAACATTGTTGTATATGTGGATTTGTACACAATACTGTACTTCTCAACCTTGGCAACTTTAAGAGTGTGGACGTCAACTCTCAGAATGGCTGGCTGGGGAATTCTGGGAGTCCACACATCTTAAAGTTGCTAAGGTTGCGAAACACTAATATAATATATCAAAAATTGGCTGGGACAGTCATGATTTTGGAGGTAATCAGCCTGCCTAAAAACAAACTATAAGAAATCTCTGGTCTGTAACAGCCTCCAGGACATCTTAAGAAAAAACAAGCTGATTCTGGGTTATGGAAGGACCTTAGCAAGCGAGAGTGGTGCTTCTATCACCAAATGCCTGGGGGTGGTTCTGTCATGTGGGAAAGGCCAGGATATGTGCCAGAGGAGAATCGAAGAACTTTTCTTCTAGAAAAGGAGAAGATAGAATAGAAGAATGAAATAAAAAGTAGAATAGTAAAACAGAAGAAGTTGTCAGAAGAAGTTACAATGGCAATAAAAAAATGGCTTATGACCACTTTTCACACTTACGACCATTGCAGCATCCCCATGGTCACATGATCAAAATTTGGATGCTTGGCAACTGGCTCGTATTAATGACAGTTGCAGTGCCCCAGGGTCATGTGATCACCTTTTGAGACCTTGACAAGCAAACAGGGAAGCCAGATTCACTTAGCAAACCATGTTACAGACTGAACAACTGCAGTGATTCACTTAACAAATGTGGAAAGAAATGTAAAGTGGGGCAAAATTCGCTTAACAAATGTCTCGCTTAGCAAAAACAACAACAACGTTGGGCTCAATTCTGGTCATAAATCGAGGATTACCTGTACATTTATACATACAGGCACATAGATACTCAGTTTTGCTGACGATTGGGTTTAGATTTGTAGGATTTAGACAGAAAGATAATCCATGTTAAGATGGTCCAATTAATCATTTTACTGAAAAGAACGAAGACAATCCTTACATTCCTTTGATCATGGGCATCCCAGACAGTAATAGACGCACTTCTAGGATTATTGAAAGCCTGTGGCATGCAAGGAGTCTGTACTGTATGCTTCATTCTAGAATTTATAGCTTACAAGTAAGGATGTGAATACAATATTTGAGTTTTAAACAGATACTAGAAAATAAGTCGCACATTCCAGAAAAGATAAAATTACTCTTTAAATCAATTCCAGCTGTTACTTATTTAAATGTTGGATGGCTTCATCAACTTTTAAAGATAATGATGTTCTTCTGCCTGGCTCTCTATATCAGGAGTACCATACCAAGGCTACAACATTATTGATGACTAGTACATTGTAGAAAAGGGTTACAGTTTTCTCTAATAACTGTTGGGATGTTTTCAGCACAAATATGTTATGTCTACTTATAATTTTTTAAAAGATGGGATGAATGGCAAAAATCAAAATAATTTCAAATTATCCCATGTGTTGGAATGCTTATTCTAAGCCACGTAATAGAAGGAACAGGACAGGCAGAGCGGTAAACAGAACCTACTTTTCCAGATTTTGTTGTCATTTGTTTGTTTTGAACCATCCAATTTATTATTTCTCAGTAAATTGGGGAGCAGAGTGTTTCCAAACAATGACATAGCTAGGGAACATGCGTGGAGAGCACACAAAAGCCAGTCTCCTTATTTACTGCATTGAGAAAAAAGTACATAAATGCAAAGTCAGTTATCAAAACATTTGATTGGTTAAAACGTAAGTATAGATAGCAACACTTGGTGGTTTGGTTTGGGGGAAACTGCTTTCCTTATGCCAAATAATGTTTCAGCCCCAGTTAATTAACTCATTATTTAGACATATTTCTTGATTTTGGCTTAGCAAAGACTACTCCCACTGTGCCCAACTATCTGAGTCCCAGTGCCTAATACTTGGTTAGAATTATCCTTTTAGAACTTAAGAGTCACAATATGAGTTTGGACAGGAGAGTCTGAAACAACAATGACAACAAAATTGTGTGCTTTATTATGTAGTATGCTTTGAAAGAACCTGTTTTTGTTTCTGCTCTTTATCCCAGTATGGTATCAATTACCACTCTAGGGATAGGAACTGGCATCCTTGGATAAGTGCCAGAGTTCCAGCTTTCTAAAGGGCCCAAAATAAATATATTCTTCTAGGAATTCAGCGAACCATAATTGGCTTGTAACCATTATTTAAATTATTACAATGCTGTGAAATACTGCGATTGTAGCATTTTCAGAATTAAAACGCCCCCTCCGGGATGCTCTATAAGTTTAAGCTGATAGTTTCAGTCCATCCAACAATTATTGGTGTGTTGTGTTGCATGGTACCTAAAGACCATCAGATATTACATGGTTACTGATCTTATAATGTTCAAAACACAATATTCTTATCTTTGTGATAAGGTGGCAATTAGTATAGTCTTTCTCCTTGGTTAGTTTTCATTCATTGAATTTATTATTGTACAGTATTCTTTTCTTTTTAAAAAAAATGCTGGGGGAGGTGATCTCCCAAAAATGAAAAAAAAAAGTTTTCCCTACCCCTAATTTCAAATGTGAAGTTGGATTTTTGTGTAGTTGATTGTTTGCATGGAGCTGGTACCATTTCACATGAGAAGAGTGTTTTATCTAGAAGATGTTCAAGAGTACATTAGTGGAAACTTAAATCACCTACGAATATAGAAATATTGATTAACAAGGGTTCAGTATTTATGGGGGAATAAGAAATAATACTCTAGAAGGATTTGCTTAAATATTGATTGTTAAGTTACTGAGTATATAACATTTAATATGTACTATTTTCCTAGTAAGCAATTCCATGTTATATTATATACCGTATTTTTTGCAGTATAGGATGCACTGGACTATAGGACGCACCTAGATTTTAGAGGAGGAAAACAAGGAAAAAAGTATTCTGAACCAAATGGTGTAGTAATATATTATTTAATAAAATACCAGTGTAGCAGAATACTTTTTACAACCATGTATACTTTTTACAACCATGTACACTTTTTACAACCATATACACTTTTTACAACCATGTACACTTTTTACAGACTTCAAACTTGACAGCATTAAGACTTGTGGACTTCAACTCCCAGAATTCCTCCTCCAGTCATGCTAGCTCAGGAATGGGAGTTGAAGTCCACAAGTCTTAAATTTGGCAAGTTTGAAGACCCTTGCCACCCCTAACCCCTAAACCAGGGGTCTTCAAACTTGGCAAGTTTAAAACTAGTGGACTTCAACTCTCAGAATTCCTCCTCCAGTCATCCTTGCTCAGGAATGGGAGTTGAAGTCCTTAAGACTTAAAGCTGGCAGCAGCGGCGGTGGGCGGTGGCAGCGGCGATGGGGGCAGAGGCGGCGGAGGCAGCGGCGGGCAGGGGCAGCAGGGGTGGCGGCAGGTGGTGGTGGGGGCAGCAGCAGCAGGAGGCACTGGCGGGCAGTGGCAGCAGCAGCCGGCAATGGCGGCAGCGGCTCCGGGCAGCAATGGCTGCGGTGGCAGTGGCCAGCAATGGCTGGAACCATCCGAAAATGCGAGGTGCGGAGGCCGAAAACCTCTGAAGGGTAGGGGCTGGCGGGTGGGTAGGGCTACATTCGGTGTATAAGACGCACCCAAATTTTCACCCTATTTTGGGGGAGTAAAAAGCTGCATCTTATACTCCGAAAAATAGGGTAGATGTTTTGAATATCTTTGGCTGTATATTAGATTTGTTATAGACTGAGAAATAATTACATTTTATTCAGGTTATTATATACTGTATAGTTTGTTTGCATTCATATTTTTTAAGAAGTTTTATTCATAGTGTTAAGAAAATTAATAAAAAATACTATTTAAAAAGGTGATCCAGAAGGGTTGCATATATTAATTGCTACAACTCTATTAAGAGTCTACCCAGCTGTTTTACATAGGTCTTTTGAGTACCATTTTAATATAGATAATTATCATTAAAGATCTGAACCAACTTTTAGATTCTTTGTTAGAGTGCACTGCTACTGTAGCTAAATGTAATTCTTGCATATGGAATGTGCTGTAAGGATATATGCTTAATTTGATGTGACTTTTAAATCCTTCACAGCAAGAAAACACTTTTTTCCCAACTCCATAAAATATATATTGCAAGATCTAATCATGTTATAGCAACACTAACAATTTATATAAGAAAAATGATATTTTTAAAAATAGTATTTAAATAATCCATCCTTAAATAATTTTTTATTTCATTAAAAAACTTTTTTTATAAAAGAGATGAAAGATTTTAAAAGATTTTTAAAATGTAAAAACAAAGATTCAGCAAATGTAATGGTTTGGAAAAAATTGTAAGGTATATATTTGTGAACATATTATTGCATATAATTTGCATAAACTGGCCAGAACACCTTATCAGTGAAATGAGGGGCATATAAATTTAATAAAAAATAAAATAAAATAAAATGTGCTTCATGGAAAAGGAACGCTACACTTAAACAACAAAATTGCAGGATGAAGGCTTCTTCCACATGTTTCCAACCAATATAGTACTGAGCTTTCTTTTGTCAGTTGAGCCCACAATACTTGCTGGTGTCGTCAATCCACCTTGTTTTAAGTCTCTTTTCTGGATGCTTTTCATCCATTCTAGGACTGCCTTAGTCCACCTGCCATCAGTTCTTCCTCCTATGTGACCAGCCCATTTCCATTTCAATTCTTTTATTCTCTTGATGATATTATATACTTTCATTTGTTCTCTAATCCACGTGAAGGTCTTTCTGTTTTGTCTCACGATGCTGAGCATGTATCTTTCCATGGCTCTTTGCACCACTAATAGCTTTTGTAATGATTGTGAGGTTAGTGTCCATTTTTGCTGGCATATGTTAGAACAGGTAGCACACACTAATCAAAAACTTTCTATTCAGGCATGGGGGAGGTTGTTCTTGAAAATTCTGTTTCCTTGCCTGCCAACCACATTTAACATGCCATTCAATTTCCTTTACTGCATCATCTTCCATTGAGATCTGCTGACCAAGGTATATATAGTGGTTTACTACATCGAGTTCTTCTCCAGATATATAAAAATTCCTTTCTTTGGTGAATTTATTAAATACTAGCTAAATACCCGTGCTCCGCTACGGAACTATGTGATCGGGCTTGATAAATCGACACTTAGAGCTTGAAAATTAATGAGTAGTTATGATTGGCCTCTCCTCTCCCCTTCTCTCCTCAGGCTTGCCCTACAGAAGCCTCTACTCTCCTATCCCCCTTCTCTCCCTCAGGCTTGCCCTACAGAAGCCTCTACTCTCCTATCCCCCTTCTCTCCCTCAGGCTGGCCCCACTGATCCTCTCCTACCTTCTTCTCTCCCTCAGGCTCGCCCCATTGATCCTCTCCTATCCCCTGCTCTCCCTCAGGCTTGCCCCACAGAGGCCTCTCCTCTCCTCTCCCCTTCTCTCCCTGAGGCTTGCCCCACAGAAGCCTCTCCTCTCCTATCCCCCTTCTCTCTTCAGGCTGGCCCCATTGATTCTCTCCTATCCCCTTCTCTCTCTCAGCCTTGCCCCACAGAGGCCTCTACTCTCCCGTTCTGTCCCACAGGCTTTCCCCACAGAATCCCCCCCTTATCGTATCCCCCTTCTCTTCCTCAGGCTAGCCCCACAGAATCCTCCCCTATCCTATCCCCTTCTCTCCCTCAGGCTTGCACCAGGCTCCCCTATCCTATCTCCTTCTCCTTCTCCCTCAGGCTTGCCCCACAGAATCCTCCCCTGTCCTATCTCCTACTCTCCCTCAGCCTTGCCCCACAGAACACTCCCCTATCCTATCCCTTTCTCTCTCTCAGCCTTGCCCCACAGAAGCTATCCCATTCTCTGCAGAGTTATTTTCAGGTTGGGAGGGGGAGTAGAACGTCCAACTAATTAGCATCAGAGTGTGTTAATAATACTTTTTTACAGCTTGTCTACTGATTTGGGGATGAGTTTGACAATACTTGTGTGCAGCTTCCCTTATTTGTGTTTTCTTAATCGAATGACCTACAGATCTTTACAAAAGATCTGTAAATCTTTTTCTGTACTTTTTGCCTCTTTTCCCTTTAACTGGTGTTACAGTAGAAGGAACAGATTCATCTGAACTGAGGAGGGGAAAGGGGGGGGGGAATCTACCTCTGCCTACCAGCATCCATCGGTATTCATCTGGCTAGCATCCTGTCAGTATGTGAGAGAGTTGAAGGGTGTTTGGAAACTCAAACAGTATTTGCTGTGTGAGCAAGTAGGAGAAAGGAAGGAGGCTGGCCATGGCTTAGCTCAACTGTTCTGTAGTAAAGCTGCTTGTTGCTGTGAAAGTAAAAGTGAAACTCCTCTCCTGTGCTTGTTTTGTTTTGCATTTGGAACAGATTTATTTTCAGGTTGGGAGGGGAAGTAGAACTCCTTAGCATCAGAGTGTGTTATTAATATAGGAAATACTAATGCTCCAATGGTCATTTTGAAAAACCCTTTCTTAGTGAGCACCTAGAAGACAAGAGGAACATACGTGCCAAATTTCAAGTTTGTAGGCTTTACGGTTCTGGAGATTTCGTGATTACGGGTGAGTGGTTTTCGCTTTGATATATATATATATATAGATGACCTGGCTTTTTTCAGGTTTATTTTTAAGCCAAATGGTTCTCTTGCTTTGTGCAGCTCTTGTATGTGTCTCTGTAACTCTTCTGGGTCTTGTGAGAAGAGAACAATGTCATCTGTAAATCTTAAGTGTTTTAAATAGGTGCCATTGATTTTTATTCCATCTTTTGCCCAGTCCAGTTTCTAAAATACTTCTTCTACCCTGATAAAAAAACACTAATCTTTCCCCTGGTACAGCCAACAAAGCTAGGAGAGCCTGTGGCTTAGAGGTTAATACAGTTACCTAATATGTAAGAACCCCGGGTTCGAATCCTAGAAGGGTATGGCTAGCTGAAAAGAGCTACTGTAAATAGCTTGAAATAGATCTATACTAGCCTCCCTTTATTTCTTTCTTGGTAAAATATAAATTTAACACAAAAATAGTTTGTCACAAAAGCGACTGCCTGTGAAGGCCCCTGGATTGGGGCTGAAAGGTGAAAGCAGAAGCAGTATGCGCCAATCCATATTTTGGTAGACCAGGTTGTCCTGATAAAAAAACTTCCAAGAAGGTTGAGAAAGGAATGGGTAATATTGTGTCACCTTGTTGTACACCTTGTTTTATACTGATTTCTACTTCTTCTACTTTAAGATCATTAAGGCAAACAGTAGCCATTGTTTTTCATATATTGATTGTAGTAAGTTTATGTAAGCAGTATCTACTTCTTGAACAATGCATTGATTATTGCTTGTTGGAATACTGAGTCAAACGCCTTTTTGTAGTCAATGAAAACTATGCACAGACACATGATGCACTCATTGTGCCTTTCAATGATTTGCTGAATGTGATCCATTGTGCTGTAGCCATTTCTGAACCCTGCCTTTTCCTTTAGCTGTGCATCATTTAATGTTCTCAATATTCTTTCTGCTATTATGTTGGTGAAAACCTTGTAGATGACTGAAAGAAGGCTTATTGGGTGATAGTTCTTTAAATCATCTTGGGCTCCTTTCTTGTATATAAGAATCACTTCAGCATTTTTCCATGCCTTGGGTATTTTTTCTTCTCTGAGGCAACTCAAGTATAGTTTTGCTAGTATCTTGGTAAACTGTGGCCATCAGCTTTCAGAATTTCAATCGTAACACAGTCATCTTCTGAAGCTTTGCCATTTTTCATTGATTTTATGGCACTTGATACTTCGTTTACTAGCATGTCTGGCATTTCCTCTTTCGTAGATATTGTTACTTTTCAGTGTCTTTATCTTTGTATAGTTTAGGATAGTTTAGGATAGTTTAGGATAGTTTAGGATGGGATGGGATGGGATGGGATGGGATGGGATAGAATAGAATAGAATAGAATAGAATAGAATAGAATAGAATAGAATAGAATAGAATAGAATAGAATAGAATAGAAGCATGCCTTTTATCTCTTACTATGTTTGAAAGTCGTTGACAAGCAGTAGTTAAGTTGTTGGACTCAGAGCAGAAAGAACACTGGGTGAATATGGGCCAATGTCACCCCCACCTCCAGTAAACCAGACAGGAATCAGAATGTGAAGAATTGATTCTACTTTATTGTAGGGCTACATTAACAAAATCTTGTAAGTCTGAAGGTACAAACTTCCTGCTGCCACTTGTCACTGACTCATTCATTAGGACAGGTCTTTTCTCAGTTTCTTTCTCAGACTGTTAAGTGATTGCAGGCTCCTCTTGGCTGATTGTTTCCTTGGTAGCATCTCTCCTCTTTCCTGAAGGCCACTAATGCATTCCATTATAGCCAGTTACTTTCTCTTCACTGAAATGTTGCTGTTACGAGTAAAATATAGGAGGGGACACTATTTGCATTGTTTTGAGCTTTTCAATGAAAGGTAGAAAACAAGCAAGCAAGCAAATAGGGTCCGTTGACCTGTCTTTGACAAACAGTCAAAGGGCATGCCAAGCATAAAAGCAGTTCAGGTTGGATACAAACTGATGATATATTATGTCTTATTGATATTCTGTATCAGAATAAACATAAATACATCAGTTTGATAAATTATCAAGCTATTCAGTTAATCAGAGTAAGTCTCCTGTATCACATATAAGCTCTAGGGCAGTGATGGCAAACCTTTTTTGGCTCGCGTGCACACCCATGCTCGCCCCCTGTGCATGTGCACAATCCCCTGTGCTGCCCCCCTCCACACATGCGCACAGGCCTCACTGAAGCCTGGGGACAGCGAAAAACCACCAAATGGGTTGGCCGATTGGACTGTTTTTCACCTGAAGCTTCCGGAGTGCGAAAAACGGCCCAACGGGCAAACCGGAAGTTTGGAAAAATGGACTTCCGGTTTGCCCGTTGGGCCGTTTTTCGCACTCCGGAGGCTGCAGGAGGCTTCCCTGAAGAAAACCAGGGCCAAAAATCAGCTGGCCAGGGCATGCATGCGCACTGGAGCTGACATAGGGAAACACCTCGCGTGCCCTCCGATATGGTTCTGCGTGCCACCTGTGGCACACGTGCCATAGGTTCGCCATCACGGCTCTAGGGTGTCTATGGACATTTACAAAAAATGGGGTTTTACTCAGTGTTAAATTCTTCTAAATGTCTTGAAATAACTATCCTCCAAAATTCTCTCTTTTTGTGGTAAAGTTCCATATTATTTATCAATATATTCTTCACATTTTTCCTGTATTTTCAAGTTGTGAATGCTTCATATATCACCAGAAACTATGTTGCTGCTGTTGTTATGTAAAAACATGCACAACTGGCTTTTTAATTATAGCTAATGTTTTAAAAATGTGGATAATACTATTATTGTGATTACTGTACCCTGAGGATAGGCAATTGAAATCCCCAAATGAAATCCAACCTCCAGATTCTTCTCAGTGGAACTTCTGATCACAATCAACCCTTCTTACTTTATTATTACTCCTCACTCCCACCTTTCTCTCTTTGCCAATGTGAACATTATCATATCAGAAATATTACTTTCCATCTGCTGTTAATGTGTTGAAATTGCTTATGATATCATCAAAAGGTTTTCCTTCTGATGGGACTGAAATAGTTGGATTCTGTTTAAATACAACTTGCTAGTTGGAGAGATTATTTTTTATTACTATAATTTGCTTTTACTGAGAATGGAAAACATTTTGGATCTTCAGATTTTGGTAAGGAAGAATGGAATGGAAAAGATTTCCAAATAGTTAAAACTAATGCTATTTAGCAAAGCATTCAGGCCTAGCAAAATTGCTGGATATGCTTGTGTTAGAAGAAAAATCTGGTCCGGTTCCAAGCCGGGAGAAAGATGCTGATATAAAATGGAGGCAGGCTGCAGGAAAGAAGATCCCTGTTTATTTTGTAGAAAGAAACTAGTGACAATAGCATGTTTCTGGGGTGGGTGACAAAATGGGGTTGAGAGTAGTTGGGTTTTTATACATTCTTTGGGGCTTTAATATTTTAATGGCTGTTGCCAGATTCCTATGGGGCCATGTAGGGGTCATGGCTGGCTCTTCAGGCAAAAGGGAAATGCAAATCCGAGGTGTTTGTCTGAGCTAATCTTGTTAGCTTCGGCTTGCTTAATTGTGTTGCTTATTTGGAGTCTCTTTGCTTATGGTCCAGTTTTTCTGAATAAATACAAAATCTCCATTCCTAAAGACCAACCTCTTCAAGCTTCTGCTTGAGGCTGTTTTCCTATGGCTGGAAGAATGGGCTTGTTTTCTGCCTTTGTTAAGATTTTTCTCCTCTTCTCCTTTAGGGAAAATATTCTATCCTGCCTCTTTTTAATATTAAGAATAAAGAATATTTTAATCGGGGTGGGGTGGGGTTTCTACACTTGTTTACCAAACACCAACCTACAATAATATCCCTGGCCTTTGACATGTCTTTGTACTTTTAACTTTCTATTCTTTGACTCATACTCTGAATGAGTTTGCTTGGGTGTGCTGAAATGTGAAACATACACAACCACAAGGTTAGCTTAATGAATGTATTTTTGCCTTCAATTTTCCATTCCCCACATTGTCTTTTCTATCAAACAGCAGCAAAAAGAGTCTTGCAGAATTATGGGTAAGTTATACACATGCTGGGTTGATGGAAGATCCACCCCTCCAGCTTCCTCCAGCGTGCATTGCTGGAGGGCAGAAACATATGAGATCATCATCATTTCCCCCCTCCTCCAGCTTATGGCTGATGCAGCCACCACCCTTTTTTCTGGCTCTGCATCAAAAGTAGCATTTTCTGTTCTACCCTTGCTCAAGCCGTGCTCTCTGATTTGCATGCTGGTCTTCAATTTCTTCTGTCAATCCCCTTGACTAAAGAGAACAACAAAGGAAGCAAGATTCACGTGGTTTTGCTTTAAAGGGCTCTTAATTAGCTAGCTAATTAATTAAATGTTTATGGCTGCCCACCCACCATCACCCCTAATGCCAAGAATGAGGGGTTAAACTTAAAGTATAGAATCTTGAAACTGGGAAGTTCTTTTTTTCAACTATTATTATTAGTGATGTCATTAAGCTTTGAAGTTTTTCATTTCTGTTGCTCACATTGTTTGCATGACAGACTAAAAACTAATATCTTTGATAAGCCTGTATTGATCTGTTTATCTGCTGATTCTTTTTACCTAGAGACACTCCACCCTCTCATTCTCAAGAACCATTTTTATACCTTGCAAGGACATTCCCCCACTCCATTAGCCTACTGTGGTTTGTTGTGAGAACACAAACATGCCCTTTGATCAGTGATCATTCCCCTTAATGCCACTCCTCCCCTCCTCTTCCTTCCTCTCCCCATCCCTCTCCTCTTGGATTTCTTTAAAAAATAGTTAAATGATATGATAGTAGTGACAGACCAGGCATTTTTGAAGGGGTGTGTGTGTGTGTGTGTGTGTGTGTGTGTGTGTGTGTGTGTGTGTGTGTGTGTGTGTGTGTGTGTGTGTGTGTGTGTGTGTGTTAAACTAGGTAAAATTTACAAGAACTTTCTTCTTCTAGTCCAGGGGTAGGCAAAGTTGGCTCTTCTATGACTCGTGGACTTCAACTCCCAGACTTTCTGAGCCAATCATGCTAGCTCAGGAATTCTGGGAGTTGAAGTCCATGAGTCATAGAAGAGCCAACTTTGCCTACCCCTGTTCTAGTCTAAGTGATAGGAAGCAAATGGTAAAACTGGTATTTCTTTCTTCCTTTCTCCTTTTGGGGAGAGTGGTTTAACTATTTTTGCACATGTGCCAACAGGAGAATCCACTCCTTAGACGCTGTGGAGAACAGGGTCCAGACAAGACATTGCTATGGCCATAGCTAAGAAAAGTGTTAAAGGTTGGAAAAGGATTTTCTAAGCCAGAATTATTTCAAGCCAGATGAGAAACACACAGCTGAACACTGCAGTGCAGAAAAATCCTGGTCATAGAGTCCTGGATTAGATTCATCAGTCTCACTCAGAACTCCTAAAGTGAACATCAACCCTGATTACAAGACTATGACTAAACAGTAAACCTGTATACATTAAGCAAAGTGTTGTTTTCATTCATTAATAGAGTGATTGTATCTTATCAAAGTACTGTGGATGAAATGTATCTCTGTCCATGATTCCCTTTCCACCAAGATTGAGAAAAATATATCAGGGGATATTGTAATGTATCACTTGTTCGATTCACCAATCACTTAGAAAGTTATATGGGTAAGTTTGGATTATTTCCCAAGAAGGAAAAACCATCCATGTTTAAGAAGTGAGAAAGAGAAAGGAAGAATGCTCAAAGGAAAAAGCAGAAGGAGATGGTATGGAAAAGAAAAAATAATGTTCCAGTGCAAATGAAACTATTTTAATTCAGAATTCAAAACAATGTACAAAATTACATGTTTTCTGCTTGGCTGCTTTTAGATGATCACCACTCAACAACAACAACAACAACAACAACAACAACAACAACAACAACAATAATTTATTGTCATTGTACGTATATACACAGTACACCCATACAACGAAATTCACATAACGCTTCAAGACCAGTCCCAACACACATAGCAATCCCCACCCGCCACGAATTCCCCACCCTGAACTACTCAAACATCCATACAACAGACCAAGTAATACTATCCAACAGCTCACTGATGGTGACCCTTCAATTCATTATTAAGTGCAATTATAGCTCTAGGATAAAAACTATTCAGAAAGTGTGTGGTCCAAGCTTTGATTGTTCTGTATCTTCTGCCAGAAGGCAACAGTTCAAAAAGATTGTAAGCAGGATGAGAAGAGTCTCTGAGAATATTGAAAAGATACTGGTCTCTCGAGCGTTGAGCCGCTGCATATACATGCGCCACCAATTCTGCTGTCTGCTATTTTATAAATAGAAAAATGGAGAATGTTCAAATGTCCACCTTCCCAATTACTTGGATACACTTTTAGAAGAAAATGTACATGGCTTCCAAAGTTAGAGAATTCAGACATTTTTCCAGTTAATAATGCAGTTACTAATCCATGTTAAAAATTGTATCAGTTAAGAAATTAGCAGCACGTGGAATAATTGTTCTCAACATCTGTCTCTATCATTACAACCCTCATCCTCATAAATCACCTCTGTATATATCTGTAATTATATGTTGGTCTAGTTATGTGGTATTATAATTGAAGTTGGGATTTAGAGAGGAGAAAATTTACTCTCCTCACTCTAGTTCCGTATTTATTTCATGATGCTTTGAAAATCTTCCTCTGCTTAGTATTCATCTTATGCTGATTTTAACCCTTCCTGGCTAGTCTCCCTGGTATTTAGATACCCTAAAATAGCAGCACTGTTGGCACTTGTGCAAAAATGGAGCATGCATAATTATTTCTTTGTTCCCTAAAAATTAATATGCCACCCACTCCCATGTGTGACATCAGGTGGTTTACAAATATTGATGCATAAATTAAAATCTGGCTAAACATCACAAAAAAGAAGCTAGCTATGTTTATTTGTTTTCTATAGAATGGGTTTTTGAACCAAAACTAAAAATTGTTTAAAATCTAACTATGAAGTTAGAGCAGATCTGGATACAAATGAATTGAAACTACAATACAAAGAGTTTTGTGGTTTGCAAGATTAAAGTGAAGGTCATGGAATACTGTTGTGGCAAATAGATGCAGATATATTCAGATACTATGTATATGATTATTATAATTTTAAAAATTATCCTGAAGTCTTTGAAATCCCAAGGCACTTTTTTTTATAAAACCATCTTTTGTGCATGAGATGATTTTGCAAATATAAATATTGCTCCGGGTACCAGGCTCTGTAAGGAAATTAGTTTAAATTACAACCTTGTCAAGCAGTAAAACTGCTTAAAATGTTCTTTTGATGTTACTGATTAGAAAGAGACTACTTTTCACAGTCCATTTTAGGTACTTGGCAGGGGCAGGTTCCTTTTACCTTTTCCTACCGGTGCGCATCACGACGTTTTGCGCGTGTCCCAGCGTGCAATTTTAGTTCCGCGCATGCGCAGAGGGATGAGTTTACTTCCGCGCATGCTCAGAGAGCCGAAAAATCACCAAAAATTAGGAAAAATATGGCGGCGTGCACGGGCCAGCACAGACAGCACCAGAGCCGTCACGCCTAAATTACGTCATCAGCAGGCAACTACCGGAGCGCCCACACTGGACCGCACCGGTAGGAACCCACCTCTGGTACTGGGGTATGTAGGGAAGATACAGAGAACAGATTATGAAATCAGAACCATTTAAGTGTGTTCTTTACAGGGGAGAAGAACAATCAGATATTTCCAGGGTCAGACCCCAGATCAACTCATTGATTTCTGAAAAAATACATATAATGAGCATTTCTTTTATCAGTTCACAGAAATATTGTGCTAGGCAATAATAATCCTGTTGGCTGTAGGCTGTCATGGTTTAGGACGTTCTTTTTTAAATGCCTTCATGATCTGGAAAGTGAACTACAGATTCTGCAATTAATTAATTTAGACTGAACCCAATGTACTTTCAAGGCTACAGTCTACCTGAGTGCATTGTTTTCTCTCCCTTTTCTTTTGCACCCATCTTTGTATATAGCATCTGGATTTATCCTTTCCTGTGTTTTATGTGATGATCTTCAGAAAAAGAAAAAGGAAATTAATATGAGAAGTTACAATGTTCATAAAAAGAAAAAATAACCTGGCACTTACACCAATGCCTATGGAAGACTGCGTTCAGCCTCACAGCCCTTGCCGTCTATGGTTACAAGAGTTGCAACAATTTATTGCAGTTGTTTTCAATTGTCTTTGAACTTACCAAATTGGGAAGTAAATTCTAGGTCTTTGCAAAGTGGGCTCTATCGGCTTTGGCACTTTGGTTTGAGCATCAGAAGTGATAGATCTGCCCTGGCATTTAAAGACTTATGTCAGGGCCAAATAATTTCCTACCAGCTGCTGCATTCAAACCAAATGGCTTCAACACCTGTATTATAAAAGGCATTCAATCTCATTTATCCTTATGGACAGAGCATTTATTGTCCACTGGAACAGTCCTGGAACTGACTTTCCACAGATATACTGTAGATTTGGGTAGACACAAGTAATCTGTCATCTAGATTGCATGATTTCCTAGGCATCATTACTGGCTATCTTTTCTTTCTGGCCTTTTCTGAGCCAGGAGAAAGTATCAGGGATATCAACTGTAAGACTGTCATCAAATTTAGGAACCTCAATGAATGTGTGTCAACTTACTGATAAAGGCCTGGCCAATAATGAAACATCTGCATATTTGTACTAATACTTGAAAATATGCAACCATATTTTAGCACTTATATTTCATTACAGCTGTTTATATCTTGGGTTGGATAGTATTTTTTTTAAAATATAGGATGAAATGGTGATGTGAAAAACCAGGCCTGGTGATTTTTCCTTGATGGTTATATCCTTCCTGTAGTTTCTAATTGTTGCAGTTCCTCCTCACTTCAATGTGCATGCTTACTAATTAGGCCATTGATGCTGTGTGAAGAGAGAGTAGGAGGGTTTGGAAGGTAACTTGAAGAAAAATATAGGCTAAAATGCTTTTTTCCCCCCTGACGGTAGCTATTAACGTCAAAAATATCATTGATGCAAGAAATGAGAAGAAGTTGGAGGAGCTGGAAATAGATTGATCATATGTTATGTGCACTTGCTTTGAATCGGTTGGAAAAGCATGATCTTTTTTGGTGAGCAATTTTAAAACTTCATTAAGTGAATCTGCTGTTCAGAATGCTGATAAGTACCTGATTTAAAGGTACAGCACAACAGTTGTGGGGTGTCCAAATTTTAGTGCTTTTTTAAGATAATGTCTTTTTTTTACATAAAAAATGTGTTGCCTTTGGGGTTCATTTGTCAAAGAGAGTGAGAGGGTGAGAATGAGAAGCATTTATTTTCATCTCCCTCTTTTTAGCAAAGATTAAAAAATAAATAAAGTGGAAGAAAATAAACAATATTGAACTCCATGGCTACTCAATGGAAAGACTATTTCTTTAGAAACTTGAGCCTTTATGATAAGTAAGATGTGTAATAAAAAGAATTCAGCACAATCTAGTCATAACCGAGTTTGGTATGCACATCCTTTGGATTTGTACAGAACATTTATGTCTCAGCAACTCTCCCCACAGGACACATCAAGGCTTCTTAGATTTAAAGAAAAGGTTTTAAAGATTCACTATAAGGGACTACTGGGGGAAAAAAACCACCCCAGTGACCTTTAAGAATCAATTGATGCTAGTGTTTGTAACCAATGCTTCACCCTTGCTTTATAAAGATCAACAAATCATTTCCGATTACAATGATTACATACATCTATGATAAGATAAGATAATTTTTGTTACAACTAAAGACTGAAATTGCATATTTTTAGAGAGAGAGGCCATTACCATGAGGGGGAAGTCAAGACTGAGCCAATGAAAAGCTCCCAGTGACAAATCTGAGAAGAGGATTTTAATTTGTTTCCTGAGCTGATTGCAAGCCACATTTGGTAATACCCATAATTACTGAAGGAATTTTTTTTTTCCCCAAGGGGCATGTTTGAACCAAAGATTAGAATAAAATTACATACAAGCACAAGTTGGTCGTGATGATTTCAGTATTGGAGACAGGAAGGTAGAAGCCTAAAGCAGGGTGGGATTACAGACTGTTGTTACAAGCCTATGGAAATTATACTTTTATTTAATTGGCTACATTACAATGATAGATTTGTATTCGTTATTTAATAGTACATAGCAGTCAATGGCACTGATAAGGTTAACCCTACTGACTGGGTTAATTCATATGTGTGCTGGGAAATATAATGAAAGGTGTTAAAAATAATGAAACCGTATTTCCTTACACAGTCATTTAAAGGAAGGGGCCTTAAGATTCTGTAAGTAAATTGTTATTTTAAGATAGCTGATATCTTAAATAAACTTGAGTTCCCAACGGTAGTAGTTAATCCACTGCAGCCGACTTGCATTCTTTTGGTTAACACTTTCACTTACCTTGTAAGCCTGGTCTTACTTTTTCTCCAGCTGAGAATTCCAAGTGCCAAATTGCTTTCTGCTGAATTTGCAATACTGTTTATTTAAGGAATACATACAAGTTTGGGTCCAAAGTTGAAGCCCCCAAATTTCATCTACATGACACTAAGTTAAAAATAAATTCTTGTGTTGCATACTGCCGTACGGAGTATTGATCTTCCTGGCTGCCGCTGATTGGCTAATCTAGTGGCGGGAGAAATAAACTGCTGTCAGTGGCCAGCAGCCTTCAGGGAAGCCCTTAAAAGCGGCTTCCCTGCAGCCTGCCGGCAGATCTTATTGCACACAGCTTTGGAGAAATAAAGGTGCTGAACTGTTCCTGTGTCTCGCTCCTTCATTCCCACGCAAATCTAACATCTTGAATCTGATTATAGTAATTGCTAAGTATTCTGGAAAACATGGGCAGAATAATTAATAGTTACGATGACCTTTCAGTACAGTTTTAAATAGGTATAAGAGCTTCTCATTTTCTAAGGCTTTATACTATTTAAAATTAAATTTGGAAAAAGCAGTGAGATCTTGCATGAGTATATAACACCCTTTCTACCTAACAATCTGTCTTTTTACAGGTTTCTGGATGAGACTGAAAATAAGATCTGTTTTAAGTAGAAAGTACAAGACAATACAACCTCTGACACAGCCACATTTTTTTCAGGTGCCTACAGGCACTAATCATCTTATAGATCATAGCAACAAAAGACATTTCACAGCATTGCTGTTAAACAAAGCCATTACCAGTGACAGTATAGAAACAAATGGTGATTGGAAGGACCAGGAAGAAGAAGCTCATGGAGGAACAAGTGATAACCCCAGTGGTGGGATTCAAATAATTTAACAATCAGTACACCCATGGTCAGGTTGGCTGTCGTGGGAGGCGTGGCCCATTCCCGTCCTCCGTCCGCTGCACATGCAGGATGAGCCTTAACAGCCAACCTGACCCTGGGAAAACCAGTTGTTAAATTACTGCCTTCCCCCTTATCAAAGTGGATTCTGGGTGCTGCACTGCAACGGAGAAAGGGCAATTCAGCGGCTAGCACAAGGGAAGGAGGAGGGAAAGGGGCCTTCTCCTTCCCTTGCGCCAGCCGCTCTGTTGCCCGTTTCTCCATTGCAGTGCAGCGCCCAGGATCCACTTTGATAGCAGGGGTGGGTGGGTGATTTAACAACCAGTTCACCCAAACTGGTGCGAACCGGCTGAATCCCACCACTGGAATTCCCACACCTTCAGGAAAAAAAGTGATTTTTAAAATCATTGAAATGTTTTGCAGGGCTTATGGTCCCTGCTGTGCTTTTATAAAGCTGCAAGTTTTTTTAAAAAAACATATTATGCAGTCATCTATCCCCTGCTTTGAGAAGGGGGGCGGAGTATTTAACATGGCACCATGAGGTGATGCCCATCATGGTATAGTTCTAAATTATAATATATTTGAGTAAATAAATGTGGAAGAGAGGGGCAATGGTTTTGATTTATTATAGATATCTTATCCTTAAATAAAGGCTTGATTTTATATGCAAGCTTTTATGAGCCCCATTTTTGAGGAACAGCATTTAAAAAACGATCTACTTCCCAAATTAGGTGAAAACTGAATCCATTGACATAGCAAGATACAACTGCTCCCTGAGTATCCCAAAAGCGGTCCCATCGTGGGTTATGACTGTTGCTGGAGGAGGCCTGTTTGCAATTAGCAACAACCCATCATCTTATCAATGTTATGTCTAATACTAAATACTGTAACATAAGTACTGTCATTTCTTGTTGCCATCAGCTTCCTTGTAAAAGGGATGGTTTCCAGCTGTCGGAGTATGCACTAAACAGTCTGCTTATTTCTCATGCCAGGCAGAACAGAACAGAAGTCAGCACTTTGGTTTATTTTTGTTTCGTCCATGTAACATATGCTTGGCTCATGCACCTATCAAGTGTGCTCTCTCTGTATGAAGCAATCCATTTGTCACCCTCAGCTTTTAAAAGAAGGGGATTTGACTCCCTCACAAAGCTGCTTTCTTAATGTATTCACATAAGAAACTGCCTTTCACATGACCTTTGCAAGATCCAATTTTTCCATTCCTCTTTATCAAATGAAAGCAGTAATGTTGGTTGATTTAGTAACAGCGTGCATCAGATTGGGACAATTTTATGCACTAAATATGACTGATTTGTATAAAGATTTTGCAGATGACCAAAGTATGTAAAGCTGTGCTAAAAATTCAGAATTTAGAAGAACACAGGGACAGAACTTGGCATATCTGACTGCAACAGCTTCCTAATAACAGTAACTCTACCCATCCAATTCAATCTAACAGATTGACATGCTGCAGATTATTCCCATCAGCCAAAGAGTGTTGGCTGGTGGGGACTAGAAGATGGGCCTTATCTGCAGTAGCCCCTGCTTTGTTAAATATCCGACCCCCCAACCCCCGAGATTAAAAAGGCCTCAACCCTGTAGGCCTTTTGGAAGATTTAAAAACCTGGCTGTGTTTTTATGGGATGCTGAATGTGTTAAGGAACTGGCTTCTTGTCTTTACTGTTAACTGCCTAAGTATCTCGGCTGCGGTGTATATTTATTTTGAACGTCTTATTGTTTTTTAAAATGCTTTTTATTGTTTTAATTGTGTTTATACTTTTGGAATTGTAAGCCACCCAGAGTCATTGATTGAGATGGGTGGTGGAAGGAAGGAAGGAAGGAAGAAAGGAAGAAAGGAAGAAAGGAAGAAAGGAAGAAAGGAAGAAAGGCAAAGGGAGGGGGAAGGGAAGGGGAGGGGAGGGGAGGGAGGGAGGGAAGGAAGGAAGGAAAGACAAAAGGAAGGAAGGAAGGAAGGAAGGAAGGAAGGAAGGAAGGAAGGAAGGAAGGAAGGAAGGAAGGAATCTTGTTTCTGCCTGAGCTTTCCAATCATAGTGCTTTGGGGAGGAATGTTGAAATACTGTGCACAGAACTGTGTACTGAACTCAGTTTGCTCTCTTTTCCACAAATAAAAAGACTGACAAGAGCTTTGGCTGAATTTGTGGGTCCTGTGATGGCATAGTATTGGATCATTGCTTGGGCAATGTTGATTCTTCCCGTCCTTCTACTTCAATCACTATTTGTTCCACATCTGTCACACTGCTATCCCAATTAGCAGAAAGCTACACACACGCACACGCACACACGCACACACACACACACACACACACACACACACACACACACAGAGGGAGGGAGGGAGGGAGGGAGGGAGAGAGAGAGAGAGAGAGAGAGAGAGAGAGAGAGAGAGAGAGAGAGAGAGAGAGAGAGAGAGAGAGAGAGAGAGAGAGAACCCTTCACTTTTGAAAATGTTCTAGGGACATGTGTCAAATTCCTACCCAAGGAAAAACAAACAGTACACAATTTGTATTTGTATTTGTATTTGTTTATTTGTCAAGCATATATGATTATAAGCAAAGTATAAACAGTAAAACATGATTGAATATATATGTAATAGTACAAGCATGAATGAGAGTAAAAGAGGTAAGAATATATATGTACATTAGGACAGGAACGGTAGGCACGATTGTGCGCTTATGCACGCCCCTTACCGACCTCTTAGGAATGGGGTGAGGTCAATGGTAGATAATCTGAGGTTGAAGTTTTTGGGGTTTGGGGAAGAAACTACTGAGTCAGGTAAAGTGTTCCAGGCATTGACAACTCCGTTGTTGAAGTCGAATTTTTTGCAATCAAGTCTGGAGTGATTTACATTAAGTTTGTATCTATTGTGAGCTCGTGTATTATTGCGGTTGAAGCTGAAGTAGTCATTAACAGGTAGGACATTGAGGCAGATAATATCACAAATGTCATTTATGTAAAGAATGAAGAGAGTAGGTCCTAAAATGCTTCCTTGGGTAACACCGCTGTTAACAGGTACAGGATTTGATAGAGACAGTGATAGAGACAATGAGCAAAAGGAGAAACAAACACTTCCCTGCAGCATGAAAAATCCTTTCCAATAAGTGCTCTTGGATAATTTTTTCTGAAATTGCTTAGGTTTCTTACCTATGGCTGCTGATAGTGTTTATGATTTTTTAATAACCTTCTAAAAATGTAAGTGATTGGGTATAACCTATGTAGTAAACCCTCGGATTAGAAAGGTTGCTGTTGCACACAATATGTTCAAATGAAGTTAGTAGCATGTTCTCCTGAATAGGATTGACTGTTCCATTAAATATCAGATAATTCTTGCAAGAATTTTTTTAAAAACTAAACAAAACAAAACAAAATAAAATGTAAATCAGCATATGCAAAAAGTCCTGAAGTTATTGTTTGAAATTTCCTTTACAAAATTCCCTTATAAATGAAACAAACTGACATGGTTTGAAATACTCAGATCCACCCATCTCTAGGATATTCAGCCGGTTCGCACTAGTTCAGGCGAACCGGTAGGGGAAATTTGGCCTGGGTCACCGAACCAGTAGCGACCTCTGCCTGTCCCTGTCCCCTGCCCAGTCGCCGCTCACTTGCCCTGCCCACCCGGTCACTACTCGCTTGCCCCACCTGCCCGCTCGATGCTTGCTCGCCCTGCCCATCTGCCCGCTTGATGCTCATTTGCCCACTTGATGCTCGCTTGCCCTGCCTGCCCGCTCGATGTTCACCCCGCCCATTACAGCCCTATATATGTTGCCTTCGCTTTGCCATGTGGCCCAGCTGTCGCCTCCACACCTCGCCCGCTCTGCTCAGCTCACCAAAGGTAAGCTTGCCACCCGCTTGCCCTTCGCCTTGGGCTGGGAGTCAGGGGCTGGGGCCCAGGGATGTACCATTCCCTGAGGCCCAGAGCTGCCACCTGCTTGCCGCCCACCTTGGCAGGGTCGGGGAAATCACCATTCCCCAACTCTGGCCTTGCCCCGGAGATGCCGCCCACTCACCGCCTGCCTCGGCCGGGTCAGGGAACGCACCATTCCCCAGCTCCGGTCTTGCCCCAGAGCTGCTGCCTGCTAGCTGCCCGCCTCGGCTGGGTTGGGGAATGTGCCATTCCCTGGCTCCGGCCTTGCCCCAGAGCCGCCCCAGGTGCCTTGCCCCAGGTGCCTTCTCACCACCCGCCTTGGCGTCACCCTGTTTCCCCTCCTTCAGAGGCCCCAGCCCTAGCTCCGCTTCCTCCCCCACAACCTCTTTCTTTGGGCTTACCTTTCTCCCGCAGCAGCTGGTGGCAGAGGGGAAGGCAAGCCAAGGCTGAGCCGTCGCCACTGGGCTCCCAGCCAGCCTGCATCTCGACCTCCTTGTCATGAGATGCCTGCAGCCGCCTCCTCTCTTTTTCAGTGTGACTGCCTGCGAGAAGCCACCCAGCTGCCGCCTCTTTGCCAGCTGATTCCCAGCAGTGGTGGCTGGCTGGAGGCCACCAAAAACTACTGGAGGTCTTGAATGCACCAAAAAATCTGGCCGCGCATGCACACCCCATTGCCTACTGCGCCGGAGGGACTTGCCTGGGCAAGTCCCTCCACTCCGGAGCAGCAGGCAATGTGGTGCGTGTGCATGGCCGGCATGAAGAACAGGGTGGTGATGGCACGGCAGTGGCTTTTTTGGCATATTCGAGATCTCCAATAGTTTTCAGTTGCCTTCAGCCAGCCACTGCTGCCGGGAAGTGGCTGGCAAAGAGGCAGCAGCTGGGAGGCTTATCACAGTCTCACTGAAAAAGAGACCTTGCCTTCCCCTCTGCCACCAGCCACCACGGCAGTCATGGGGGAGGAAGCGGGGCTAGGTCTGGGTCCTGTGAAGGAGGGGAAACAGGGCGACATGTGCGACTGGTGAAGGAAGAGTGGGCGGCCTGTAGGAGAGGCCTTTGACAGATTAGGCCAGGCCTGGGCAGAAAATAGGTAGAAAGAAAGGCTGCAATAGCTGTAAATTCAAAAAAATTCCCTACTGGGTTCTGTGGGCATGGGGAGGTCATGTGACTGAGTGGGTGTGGCCATGAGTGATGTCAAGTTGGCCATGGCCACTCAGTCACATGACCCCACACCAAGCCACGCCCACAGAACCGGTAGGAAAAAAATCGAATCCCACCACTGACGATAATGTATTAATTCATAAAGCTATCCTACTCATGCATTAGTCATAACCTTATTTTTAAATCTACAGAGTCTCAAATTAAATTTAAATCAGGGGTGGGTTCTAACTTACCTCGCTGCTGGTTCGCTTCCTCCTGCGCTTTGTGGCCGCGCCTCATGGCCGCGTGTGAGCTTCACATGCACGCGCATGCGCAGCGGCCAAAAATCCATTTTTTTTAAAAAAAGCCGAAAACAAGATGGCGACTACATGCACAGTGCTGGAAACTTGGCTTCTGCACATGCTCAGAAGAAAAAAATTAAAAATTTAAATTTAAATTTAAATTTTTTAAAAAATATTTTTTTTAAAAAAAAGATGGTGGCGCCCACGGACCGGCACCGACTGAACCAGTTCCGTGATGTCATCATGACATCACCAGCGGGTCACTACCGGTTCAGGCGAACTGGTCCGAACCGGGAAGAACCCACCTCTGATGCAAATGTAAGCATTTGCATATCTATTTGCTAACAATCCCCTTCCTACCTTGGTGTATTGCTTCCGTACTCTTGAGTGACTGCTCAATGTCTCAATAAGTCATGTAAAATGCCTCTTCAGAATGCAATCAGAGGATGATTTCTGGGATTGCGCACCCTGGACTTTTGAGTTTAGCCATAGCAGTGTCCCTGAGTACAGAAAGCATGTCTTGCTTGCAGGTATGTAACAAATAGAATGATTTGTTTTAGAACCCTTGGAAGGAAGTGGGGAAAACTACATGATGCATAGTTTGGTATTAGATAAGAAAATAGGACTCGCCCTGATACTGGTTTCTTACTGGGACCAATCAGACCACTCTGGGCTGCTTGTAAGCAGGAAATGGAGACATACCCATCTCTCAACATTGTTGAGGTGTGTGGGTAACATGAAGGTAACACTGACTTGTCATCCATTAATCTATCCAATCTCCTTTTAAAAACCATCCAAATTAGCAGCCATCTTCACATCTTGTATATGAAGAATGGTTGCAGGAATTAGGTATGGCTAATCTAGAGGACAGAATGACTAGGGGTGACATGATAGCAGTATTCCCGTATTTGAGAAGCAAAGGGGATCGACTTATTTTCCAAAGCACCAGAAGACAAGACAAGAAGAAATGGGTGGAAACTATGTAATCAAGGAGAGAAGCAACCTGGAATTAAGGATAAATTACCTAAAAGTGAGGATAAAGACTGCTTTATTATTGTTCTAGAGCCAGAACAACCTTGGCAATTTTAAGACTTGTGGACTTCAACTCCCAGAATTCCACAGCCAGCTTTGTTAGCTTTGCTGGCTGTGGAATTCTGGGAGTTGAAGTCCACAAGTCTTAAAGTTGCCAAGTTTGGAGACCCCTGTAAATCTAGACAACTTAACAAAATGAAGCTTTTTAAAATAAATGCTTGCTCTGAAGAGGCCCAGTGCTATTGTATCTTCTGTTAAATAATAGAGAATAATGTATACTTCCAGAAATTTTAATTAATTTTAACAGCTCTGTACAAGTATAGTCTGAAATGTAACAGTGTCCTGTTTAGTATTAGAGTTAAATCCTGACTTACCTTGGAGTAGATCTATTTAAATAATTGGGAGGAGTTAGTGTGACTACATTTAAGAAAACTTTCTGGCATAATGTACATTTCTCCAATTCTTTGCTATTTCTATGGGTCAGGCACACATGCACAGAAATACACAGCAAACAGTGCATATCATCTGTGCTGTTTGCTGTTTGCTGTTTGCTGTTTGCTATTTGGCAAACTGCTTGGAGGCAGAGGCCTTTTTTCCTTGTTTTCCTCTCCCAAAACTAAGGTGCGTCTTATACTCTGGTGCGTCTTATACTCTGAAAAATACGGTAATTTAAAATGTGCTGTATATACTCGTGTAGGGATTGATCCATCCTGCCATTCTAAAACAGCTGCATTAAGTTACACTATGGGAATTTGTTTTTCTCTCAAGGCAACATGTTGAAGACATGGATAAAACCAGTGCTTTCAATAGGCTGAAAGCATGGGAGCTAAACATAGGTAAAGTCCTATGGACTTAAATGGAATATAATATCTAGTGAAAACAATAAGCAGTGCAGTTTTAGTTGTATACAAGGAATCAACTTGCCACCTCAAGATAAATGCAGTCAATTGGTTACAATTTAAGATGGTTTTATATAAAACTCCTCAGTAGCATAATTCAAATATAATTGATGTCTTATTGATTATAATGGGTTATTGTTGTTGTTAGTCGTGAAGTCCTGTCTTACCTATCGCAACCCCATGGACAACATTCCTCCAGGCCTTCCTGTCCTCTACCATCCCCCCGGAGTCCATTTAAGCTCTTGCCGACTGCTTCAGTGACTCCATCCAGTCACTTCATTCTCTGTTGCCCCCTTCTTCAATCTTTCCCAGCATTAGGTTCTTCTCCAGTGAGTCCTTCCTTCTCACTAGGTGGCCAAAGTATTTGAGTTTCATCTTCAGGATATGGTCTTCTAAAGAGCAGTCAGGGTTGATCTCAGGGGTGAAATTCAAAATTTTTCCCTACCGGTTCTGTGGGCATGGCTTGGTAGGTGTGGCAGGGGAAGGATACTGCAAAATCTCCATTCCCACCCCACTCCAGGGGAAAGATACTGCAAAATCCCCATTCCCTCCCCACTCTGGGGCCAGCAGATGTGGTATTTGCCAGTTCTCTGAACTACTCAAAATTTCCGCTACCGGTTCTCCAGAACCTGTCAGAACCTGCTGAATTTCACCCCTGGTTGATCTCCTCTAGGATTGACCAGTTTGATCGCCTTGCAGTCCAAGGGACTCGCAGGAGTCTTCTCCAGCACCATAGTTCAAAGGCCTCAATTCTTTGGCATTCAGCCTTCTTTATGGTCCAACTTTCACTGCCATACATTGCAACTAGGAAAACCATAGCCTTGACTATACACACTTTTGTTGGCAGGGTGATGTCTCTGCTTTTTAGTATGCTGTCTAGATTGATTATAATGGGAATGATCTAAACCTTGAACCAGCCTAATTTCCTGATGTCCCCTTCAAGACAAAAGGGCACTCTTTAATTCTCTTTTTCCAAAATGAGTACAAATGTTGCACTTCTTATTAGCTTCGCATTATGACAAGCCTTCCTCTCCTAACTCTTCTGGAGAGAAAAATGGGACATTGAAAAAAAGTACACTTCCAGCTATTAAAGGAACCAAAATTAGAAAGGAAGAATATAAAACACAGGCGTTCGCTGATGACCTGGTATTTTTTATAGAAGACCCAAAGGAGACAGGACCGACCTTAATAAGGGAAATAGAAAAATATGGAGAGGTGGCAGGCCTTAGAATTAATAAACAAAAAACTAAATTACTAATTAAAAATATGACATCAAAACAGAAGAAAGATCTAGAAGAAGCAATGGGGCTACAAATTGCAAAAGAAATTAAATATTTAGGGGTCAAATTAACAGATGTTCCTCAAGCAAAGAAGACAATTATTCGAAATTATTGCAACAAATAAAAACAGATTTGGAAAGATGGGGAACATTGCAATTATCTTTACTAGGTCAGATAGCAACTATTAAGATGAACGTCCTACCAAAACGACGTTATCTTTTTCAAACCATACCCATAAAATTGGATAATTTTTTTTGTCAAATTGAACAAAATGATCTTGAAATTCATATAGCTAGGTAAAAAACCGAGAATAAAATTGATAGATTTACAAGATGGTAGAGCTAGAGGTGGCTTTGGCTCCCAGACTGGAGACTCTATTACAAAGCAGCATCATTAGTATGGCTTAGAGATGGAGTCAATTTGAGAAACAAAACGATATTAACCTTGGAAGGCCACGACTTACAAAAAGGATGGCACGCATTTCTGTGGCACAAAGAAAATAAGCCACAAAAATACTTTTACAGGCACAAGATAAGAGAGTCGCTGATGCAAATATGGCAGGAGACGGAAAAAAAACACTACGTGAAAATCCCCAATTGGCTTTCCACTATGGAGGTGATGATCCACCCCAATACTATGGATATGTCCAAAATGGTCAAATATAAGGATATTTTAGATAGTTATGGGAAATTAAAAAGTAGACAGGAGTTGGAGGAACAGGGTATAATTATAGATTGGTGGCCGTATCTTCAGCTCCAATCAAGGTATAAGAAAGATAGTGAGGAATTTGGAATTGAGGTTGAAATGCAACAATTAGATAAACTTTTGACGGGCCCAGAAGAAAAAATGATTACAAAAATATATAACTATCTACTACAATTTGACAGAGCTGAGGATATAGTAACGGGGACGATGATAGCCTGGGCAAAAAATGTGGGACACAACATTCATTTGGCCGACTGGAAACAAATTTGGAACAGAAATTATAAAATAACAAGTTTGGTGCCTTATAAAGAGAACCATTATAAAATGTTCTATCGCTGGCATTTGGCCCCCTCAAGACTAGTGAAGATATATCCAAATTTAAGCCCACTTTGCTGGAAATGTAAAAAAGAGCAAGGTACCTTCTTTCACACATGGTGGTTTTGCCCGGAAGCTAAGAAATATGGAAAAAAATACACAGTTGGTTACAAAAATTAATAGGGTCACAAATAGAATACACCCCAGAAATTTTTCTTCTAGGGATATTTAAAGGGAAATATGATAAAAATTCTAAATATTTGATTTTATATATTATAACCGAGCCAGGATCGCTTTTGCACAATGTTGGAGAAATACAAACAAACCCACCAAGAGTTTGATAATCAAAAAAATATTCGAATGCAAGGAGATGGATAAGTTAACAATAGAACATAAAGGACAAAATGATTCGGATTATTATGTAATATTGGAAAAGTGGTATGATTGGATTGATAACAGAAAGATGAAGAATAAATGTACAAAGAAAAAGTAGAATTGCATTATTTTGCAAGATAATATACAAACTGTATTAATATAAATGTAATGTATGTAAAAGGTTGTAGATTTGCTTAAGAAGTTACTGTGACATGTAAAAAGAGAAAAACGCAATAAAGAAATTTTAAAAAGAAAAGAAAAGAAAAAAGTACAGTGCCCCTAAATGAAAAATAAATAAATTAAACCCTGGCTGTACCTGTATGCAAACCCTACCAATGAGCTAGCCATACTGCCCATCTTTAGTACTGGTTGTCCCTCAAACTATGCTCTGATGCTTTTGCATTCTTGGGCAGCTGTCCTCAGCAGATAATATTGCCTGTCTTTTCTGAATGCTAATAGATACCGAAGCATCCTTTCATGTTAATGTCGGTTCACTTGCCAGGTAATTCCAGTCATTAAGATTTCTTCGGGGATAATTAAGGTTCTTCTCTAGCCAGTAATGAAATTCAAAAAATCTTCACTGGACATGCAAGGGCTAGATGAATTTAATACCTCACTAAGATTGCTTGAACAGGATTGTCAGTGGGAATTCCATAACTGGGTTAGAAATATAAATGAAGCATGAAAACAGCAGCTTTTAAGCAATTGGCGCCACCATGCAAATGGATTTACTTAGTGTGGGTTAAATAAAGAGAGAATTTGGACACATGAAAATTGGCATATTTAGATATTTTATTAGGTTTTGTGTGCAGATAAAAGCAAGCAAATGCGGTAGATATTGTTATGGCTACTCTATTAACATGTTTCATAATGAACTCATTATGCTACCATTTCTCTGAATAGTGGTACTTTACTCCCAGAACAATCCTCAAACCACTTAAGGCAGCTTAATCTCATGAAATCAATCACTTCATTTGTTAATTGGAATGGTTTTTTTTTTAACTTTGCTTATTTGCCTGACTTCTCTGTGACTGACAAAGGCATAGATTTGCATGGCTGAATGGAGGCTGATGCTCATCCAAATGAAGTCTCTTTCAGCAATGCATTTAAAGATTTCCAATGTCCATAAACAGTTAGAGAAAAAGTTGCTTTAAATTGCATGTCTGAAAATGACTGTTGTACCCATTCCTTTTTTGGGCATTCTGTTTTTAGTAGAAATGGTGGCGGATGAACATAAAATCATGCAAATAGTACTCATTGTAAGTTGTTTCCCCCTGACATGCTTACAGTCATGTTGATGTTTCTGTAAAAATTAAATCCAGTGTTTTCTCCAAAATTCACCAACTTTTTGAAGTATATCTACCATATGGCATTTTCACTTGCAAAAAAAGGATATCTAAACCTTTAAAAATGCATCAGATAATGTGGACAGATGTGGTTGATGGAAAATGCAAAAGAGACAGCAGTTTAAAATTGTTCCCATAGGTATAAATACAGTATAGAAGAACTGACATTTATTATATTTTTAGACTGGGAATGGGGTTTTTTTTTGTACTCTATACATATTGAAATGAAAAAAGCAAAAAAAAAAAAAACCCAACCCCTGTTGCTATAGCAGTAATTGTTATTTCACTTTGGCAAGAAACAAGAATGCCCAGCTGCTGTGGCCTAGAGGTGGAGCTCTTGCCTCACAATCAGGAGGTTGTGAGTTCAATCCTAGGTAGAGGCAGATGTAGGGTCTCCTGCTTGGGCAGGGGGTTGGACTAGATGACCTGCAAGGTCCCTTCCAACTCTGTTAAAGCTGAGTAATTGTGGGTGCTTCATCATTGGAGGTTTTTAAAAAGAGCTGAGGTGGCGCAGCGGTTAGAGGCAGGTACTGCGGGCCACTTTAGCTGACACTGATCCGCAGGTCAGCGGTTCAAATCTCACCGGCTCAAGGTTGACGCAGCCTTCCATCCTTCCGAGGTAGGTAAAATGAGGATCCAGATTGTTGGGGGCAATATAAATATACATTGCTTACTGGTGTAAACCGCTTAGAGAGTGCTTGCACTGTGAGGCGGTATATAAATCTCACAAAATAAATGAATAAATAAATACCTATATAGTGTTCAGTCTCCTAGAGTTCTAGTTTAAAGCCCTACATATTATATAAATAAATAAATAAATAAATAAATAAATAAAACAATAATAACAATAATAACAATAATAACAATAACAACAACAACAACAACAACAACAATAATAATAAATAACTTTATTTATCCAACTTTATTCTGCTGGTGATCATAGTTGATTTGCTCTCCATCTGTAGCTGTCAAGGGGGTCATAAGGGGTCATAAGCTTTCTGCAAGCAGAAATTTTGTTCTATCTATAAGGTACTTAATTGAATCCAACTCGTTTCACATTAATAGATACAGATTAAATACAAATGACTTGAAAATCTGTCCATTTTCAAACAAACCTATATAAAATAAAAATGAACAACTCATCACACATATATAAAAAAGAGCAACAAATAGCTCAACAAATAAAAACACAGAAAAATAAAAAGCCTGTAATTACAGTGTAATGACTGATCATTCCTGTGGAGTACTTTTAATTCAAGTGTGGTAATTATATATAAATTGATACCTATGCACAGTAATTGGGACATGATCATTATATGTA
Source organism: Diadophis punctatus similis (assembly GCA_023053685.1). Taxonomy (NCBI): domain Eukaryota; kingdom Metazoa; phylum Chordata; class Lepidosauria; order Squamata; family Dipsadidae; genus Diadophis; species Diadophis punctatus. The sequence continues at coordinate 242,393,336 of JALIGW010000001.1, forward strand.
AGCTTGGTACCCCTTTTAGCCCACAACTAGATATTCTAACAATTCGGCCAAAATTCTCTCTAACTTTATCTACACAAGTTGGGGATCAAGAGGTAGCAATGAATTCATGTCATTTAAGGCTTTTTCAATAGAGTTTTGTTAAATAATTTTGATGAAGCATAATTTGGCGTATTTTAATTAGATAGAAGTAAATGCCTGCAAATCCAACTCTATGTGTGAGTTGGGCTTCACATTACATGTAAAAAGGAGGTTGATAGAAAATGGTTGTGACATAAGTTCCAAATAAAAGATCTCAAAATAAAAAGGTTGATTTTCACAACCTTTTGAATCCACTTCTGATGTTTCACAAAGTGAACAAATCCAAAGACATTAATTCATAAAAACTGCAAGAGCATTTCTTCTGTTCTGAATATGGTTCAGCTCAGGATTGTTATCTAAACTAGGCAACAAACGGTTCTGATAATAATTTATAATGTTAGCCTTTAGTGTGAGAAACATCAAAGCAACTAATAATCAAACCAATTCATAAAAATGGCATCATTTCAAGAAAACATATTGAGCCATATCATAATAATGTGAGTTTTCTTCTTAGTCACAACACATGGAACAGTTGATGAATCAGTTTTTTATAAGGATACTGCAAAATCTCCATTCCCTCCCCACTCCTGGGGGAAGGATATTGCAAAATCCCCATTCCCACCCCACTCTGGGGCCAGCCAGAGGTGGTATTTGCCAGTACTCCGAACTACTCAAAATTTCCGCTGCCGGTTCTCCGAACTACTCAAAATTTCCACTACCGCTTCTCCAGAACCTGTCAGAACCTGCTGGATTTTACCCCTGCTTAGGATATTGTAAAGGGTGAAATACCATGGCCAGACTTCTAGTACAGTTATGGATATGATTGTCCCTTCGTGGATTACTGCCTTGTCGTGGTGAAGGGGCTTGCATAGCTCAATGAAGCTGTGAGCTATGCCATGCAGGGCCACCCAAGATGGACAGCTCATAGCAGAGAGCTCTGACAAAATGTGATCCACTGGAGAAGGAAATGGCAACCCACTCCAGTATCTTTGCCATGAAAACCCCATGGACAGTACCAAAAGACAAAAAGATATGACGCTGGAAGATGAGCCCCTCAGGTCAGAAGGTGTCCAATATGCTACTGGGGAAGAGCAGAGGGCTAGTACTAGTAGCACCAGAAAGAATGAAGTGACTGGACTAAAGCCAAAAGGACGCTCAGCTGTGGATGCATCTGGTGGTGAACGGAAAGTCCGATGCTGTAAAGATCTATTCTCCATAGGAACCTGGAATGTAAAATCCATGAATCAAGGAAAGCTGGACATGGTCAAACAAGAGATAACAAGACTGAACATCACATCTTAGGAATCAACGAACTAAAATGGACAGGAATGGGTGAATTTAATTCAGATGACCATCAGGTATACTACTGCAGGCAAGAATCCCTCAGAAGAAATGGAGTAGCCTTCATAGTCAATAAAAGAGTAGGAAAAGCAATACTGGGATACAATCCCCAAAATGACAGAATTATATCAGTTCGAATCCAAGGCAAACCATTCATATTACAGTAGTCCAAGTCTATGCCCCCACCACTGGTGCTGAAGAGGATGAAATTGACTGGTTCTATGAAACCTTACAGCACCTTATAGAATTAACACCAAAAAATTATGTCCTTATCATCATGGGGGATTGGAATGCTAAAGTAGGAAGCCAAAAGATAACTGGAATAACAGGCAAGTTTGGCCTTGGAGTACAAAATGAAGCAGGGCACAGGCTGATAGAATTTTGTCAAGAGAGTATGATGGCCATAGCAAACACTCTTTTCCAACAACCCAAGAGACAACTCTACACATGGACATCACCAGACAGTCAACACAGAAATCAGATTGACTATGTGCTCCGCAGCCAAAGATGGAGAAGCTGTATACAGTCAGTAAAAACAAGACCAGGAGCTGACTGTGCCTCAGATCATGAGCTTCTCATTGCAAAATTTAGGCTTAAATTGAAAAAAGTAGGGAAAAGCACTAGGCCACTCAGGTATGAGCCAAAACATATCCCTGATGAATATACAGTAGAGGTGACAAATAGATTTAAGGAATTAGATCTGATAGACAAAGTACCTGAAGAACTATGGATGGAGGTTCATAACATTGTACAAGAGGTAGCAACTAAAACCATCCCAAAGAAAAAGAAATGCAAGAAAGCAAAATGGCTGTCTGAGGAAGCTTTCCAAATAGCTGAGGAAAGAAGGGAAGTGAAAGATAAGGGAGAAAGAAAAAAATACACCCAATTGAATGCAGAATTCCAGAGAATAGCTAGAAGAGATAAGAATGCCTTCTTAAATGTACAATGCAAAGAAATAGAAGAAAACAATAGAATAGGGAGGACCAGAGATCTCTTCAAGAAAATTGGAGATATGAAGGAACATTTCATGCAAAGATGGGCATGATAAAGGACCAAAATGGCAGGGACCTAACAAAGGTAGAAGAGATTAAGAAGAGGTGGCAAAATTACACAGAAGAACTATACAAGAACAAACTTAATGTCCCTGATAACCACGATGGGGTGGTCACTGATCTTGAGGCAGACATCCTAGAATGTGAAGTCAAATGGGCCTTAGGAAATCTAAGCAACAACAAAGCTAATGGAGGTGACAGTATTCCAGCTGAGCTATTCAAAATCTTAAAAGACGATATGGTAAAAGTGCTACACTCAATTTGCCAGCAAATTTGGAAAACTCAACAGTGGCCACAGGATTGGAAAAGGTCAGTTTACATTCCAATTCCAAAGAAATGCAAAGACAAAGACTGTTCAAACTATCACACCATTGCACTCATTTCACATGCTAGTAAAGTTATGCTTAAAAACTTACAAACTAGGCTCCAGGAGTATGTGGATCGAGAACTACCAGAAGTACAGGCAGGATTTCGAAGAGGCAGAGGAACTAGAGATCAAATTGCCAACATATGCTGGATCATGGAGAAAGCTAGGGAGTTCCAGAAAAACATCTACTTCTGCTTCATTGACTATGCTAATGCCTTTGATTGTGTGGATCACAACAAATCGTGGCAACTTCTTAAAGAGATGGGAGTACCAGACCCTCTTATTTGTCTCTTGAAAAACCTATATGTGGGTCAAGAAGCAACAGTGAGAACTGGACACGGAACCACTGATTGGTTCAAAATTGGGAAAGGAGTCCATCAAGGCTGTATACTGTTGCCCTGCCTATTTAACTTATATGCAGAGCACATCATGAGAAAGGCGGGGCTAGATGAATCAAAAGTTGAAATTAAGATTGCCAGGAGAAATATCAGACAACCTGAGATATGCAGATGATACCACTCCAATGGCCGAAAGTGAAGAGGAACTAAAGAGCTTCTTGATGCGGGTGAAGAAGGAGAGTGCAAAAGTTGGCTTGGAACTCAACATTAAGAAAACTAAGTTCATGGCATCCGGACCTCTCAATTCCTGGCAAATAGATGGGGAAGAAATGGAGGTAGTGACAGATTTTATTTTCCTGGGCTGCAAGATCACTGTAGATGGGGACTGCAGCCAAGAAATTAAAAGATGCTTGCTCCTGGGGAGGAAAGCTATGGGAAATCTAGACAGCATACTAAAAAGCAGAGACATCACCCTGCCAACAAAAGTGCATATAGTCAAGGCTATGGTTTTCCTAGTTTCGATGTATGGCTGTGAAAGTTGGACCATAAGGAAGGCTGAGCGCCAAAGAATTGAGGCCTCTGAACTATGGTGCTGGAGAAGACTCCTGCGAGTCCCTTGGACTGCAAGGCAATCAAACCAATCAGTCCTAGAGGAGATCAACCCTGACTGCTCTTTAGAAGGCCATATCCTGAAGATGAAACTCAAATACTTTGGCCACCTAATGAGAAGGAAGGACTCACTGGAGAAGAGCCTAATGCTGGGAAAGATTGAGGGCAAAAGAAGAAGGGGACACCAGAAAATGAGGTGGCTGGATGGAGTCACTGAAGCAGTTGGCGTGAGCTTAAATGGACTCCAGAGGATGGTAGAGGACTGGAAGACCTGGTGGAACGTTGTCCATGGGGTCACAATGGCTCAGACATGACTTCGCAACAACAACAACAACAACAACAAAAAGGTGAAATACCATGGCCAGGCTTCTAGTACAGTTATGGATATGATTGTCCCTACAGGAAACAAGCCAAAAGGATGAGCTAGTACACTAAGAAACTATTATACCTATGTTAGTTTCTTAAAACTGTATTTCTCTCTCCTTAAAAAAACAAGGGAAATTATCCACCTAGTTTCATTGTCCCTCAAATAGTATGGAGGAATACAAATTTTTGTAGGTTGCAGAGCTACGCAAGAGAGCCTTGCTTTCATACAGCTTCCGGATCCTTTGATAATTGCATGAGGGGGTATGCTTTTGTGTGGTTTTTGAAGGCTGGAAAAGAGCATTCTCTAAAGCCACTTCAAAACAAAGACTTTATGTGACCCGGAGGAGCCTCAAGTATGCTGCAGGGGCTCATCAACAATAAGAAAACACTGCCTGAAGTAAGTGGTATATGGCAGATCCTGGGCAGCATTAGGCTATGGGAGCCATTGTGACATTCCCTTGGGGAACAGTACAAGGTCACCATTTTTAATGGCAGTGGTGGGGTGAAGTTGAAGCCCACTTAAGACCTAGCCTCAGAGGCTGTTCAGGGTGGCCTAGATCATTGGGTGGGGATGGGGAATAGAAAATTGCATTTATTTTGGTGTGTGTGTGTGTGTGTGTGTGTGTGTGTGTGTGTGTGTGTGTGTGTGTGTGTGTGAGAGAGAGAGAGAGAGAGAGAGAGAGAGAGAGAGAGAGAGAGAGAGAGAGAGAGAGAGAAGCCAGCAGAGTCAAGTTTGGCATTTACCAAATTTTAAACCAGCCAAGCCCTAAACATTCACCATCACTGTCCTAACAGATCCTCCAGGAAAAATAGAATACTCTACGAAATGTTTTAAAGCATTTTCAGATCAGATGAAGAATGTATGCACTATCTTTATTACTGTGTTGCATATCTTCTTGTCTTCTGTCAATTTTAGATCAATAATGCCACTTACTGAAATGAATGGAATAACATGCTCAGAAAAAGTGGTCTGTGAACCACTTTTAATGTCAGTATAAATCAGCTTGATATGAGCTTCAAGTTGTAATAGACTCTTGCATGACTTGATAGATTGGCAACATTATAGGCATTTTTAGAACTGAAGGGCAAGCATCCTTTCCCTTCTAAACCAAACAAATAAAAAAAAACTTTGAAAAAACTTGATTTATTGCTGTAAAGTGTTATAAAGTAGAAAAGGGTCTTCTTTATATTATAAAGAAATCCTGGAACTCTCTGAATCTGGAATCTGTAAAGATATCAGTGTTTTGGGGTTGTGGAGAGGTTGTGCAGGAAGGGAGACGGATTGCAAAAGTTTTGCACAGGTGTGCTATCTTATTTTTGCTTTTCCAAAACACCGAAATGGAGAATTGGGGAAACCAGAAAGGGATGAGGAATCCAGTGATGAATTTACTTTCTGATCACAGAGTATTACTTTACTAGCTCCAAACACAATGTTCTGGAGCGGGGTGGAAATTAACATACTCCTTGGCTACATTGACCTTGATGTTCTCTCTTCTCAGTGGTAGGTCACTTTTGTCTCACTTGAACAGGGTGGCATTTCAACAGCTTTGATGGAATTAGCAAATGAGATAATCCTGTGTGTTCTGAGTACCTCCTGATTTCTTAATTTCCTAATCAATCATTATTCTTCCAGACATTCTTTTGCCTACTTTCCCTGTCCTTTCTTAAAACCCTATTTTTCATTTTGATTGATTAATTCAATCCTGGCTTTTCCTCTAGAAGTTAAGTTACTGGTCTGATTGCCTGCTATGTTGTCCTGCTACTTTTACAACACAAGCATATATGTGATACCATTGCCCTTCCTTCCTACTCTCTCCTCCAATTTTGATCTTAAGATTTTGATCAAATTTGGCGTTTGTTCCACGTCCTTTATATTATTGTCAGTATTTCCATCATTAAGAATTCTATAGTTTATATAATTTATTGATTAGCAATTTTTAAAGTGGAAATTGCTATTCCTTTCTCTTTTTTTGTGGCATGTTGGTCTCCAAATTATGTTCATTTGTTGTGGTGGTTGTAGGCTTTGCATTTAAATGGTATTTCACGTGCACAGATATACTGCTGTGTGTGTTCTGTTATGCATTTTTTAACAGTTGTACTTTATTCTTTATAGCAACATAAAGCTGACAAATGGCAGCAGCAAACGGTGCAAGAAAAGGAGTAGAAATAGTAGAAGCAAGGTTGCTGGACAGACAGTCCACGTCTCCATAGAAAACCTCCAGGATTTATAGGCAGAAGAAGTATTTTGGAGGGGACCCAACAACTTCCATTCAACTCAATAGCTCTTACTGGGAGCCAGCCTGCTTTCACTGGAAGAGAAAGAAAGAAAAAGATGGAGAGAACAAGTGAAAAGTGGTAGAGGAGTACAAAGATAGCCTTGAAGAAGATAACCAGCAGTGATTATAAAAAATGACATCTTAGCCTGGAAGGCAGAAGGAGATGAGAGAGAAATTCAAGATTGTTCCACCGTAGCTGTCTCTGGTATAACTGTAAAGAAAAGGAAACTGCCAGGCTTTCAAGATTATGTTTTTATACCCTGTAATGATAAAGTTTCATTTTTTTTCCTGACCTGGCCTGTCATGACACGTATTAACCATATGAATGGGTAGAGATAAATGATAGGTAGATAGCTAATAGCTAATAGATAGTTAGATGATAGATAGACAGACAATAGATAGATAGATAGATAGATAGATAGATAGATAGATAGATAGATAGATAGATAGATAGATAGATAGATAGATAGATGAGAGATAGATTGATCGATAGATAGAGAAGAAGAAGAAGAAGAAGAAGAAGAAGAAGAAGAAGAAGAAGAAGAAGAAGAAGAAGAAGAAGAAGAAGAAGAAGAAGAAGAAGAAGAAGAAGAAGAAGAAGGGGGGGGAGGGGGAGGGGAGGGGGAGGGGTGGGAGAGAGAGAGAGAGAGAGAGACCAAGTAGGATGATGAACAGGATTCATGATGTGTCATACATCTACCGGTATACTGTACTATTTCCTTTTATCTTTTTCTTTTATGCTATGTTCCACAATACTGTCTGGTTTTCTGGTTTGCTTTTCTGGTTTGCTTTCTATGCTATGGAAAAGAACATTTTGTGACTGAGTCGCTTAATATATGAATGCATTCAAATGGTTTAATTCTTCAACGTCATGTTCATATTGCATCGTTTGAATAAACAAAGCTTTTGGCTGTTGGTTTTTTTCCTGTTTATTTGTTTTCTGTTGACAATTGGATCCTTAATATTCCCCATATTTTTTGCAATGACTTAACAAACAAAAGTGATCTAGTGGAGAAGATGTGGGAAGCTTTAGGACTGAATAACAAATTCATATAACAAGGTACAGTAGATGCCTTCATCTTTGAATGTGCCTTCATCTTGTCTAGCTTCTCACTGCAGCTATACTACAAGAAGTTAATATGGATGGTAGTCATCATCTAGAACAGGGTTGTCAAACTCGTGTCATCATGGTGGCATCACATGACATATCACAACTTTCCCCCCTTTGCTAAACTGGGCAAGGGTGTGGCCAATGTATGGCGCATCCGGCCCGTGGGCTGCGAGTTTGACACCCTGATCTAGAAAGTGAAACAAGTGAGCAAATCAGATCAGTCCTTGAAACGATTGCTTTGATGCTATAGCAACATGCAACAAATGTCTCACCTTTCACCTTAATGTGTACAACCCTGCTACTAATAATTCATTGTCCTTGCTAATATTGGCACAGATTTTAAGGAAGTGCTAACAAAGTTCTTATTTAAATATTCAGAAGCCCACAATGAATGAACAAAAGTTGAGAAAGGGAAATTAAGAGCCACGGTGGGCGCAGTGTTCGAATGCAGTACTGCAGACTACTTCTACTGACTGCCAGCTGCCTCCAATTTGGCAGTTTGAATCTCACCAGGCACAAGGTTGACTCAGCCTTCCATCCTTCCGAGGTCAGTAAAATGAGGACCCCGATTGTTGGGGGCAATATGCTGACTCTGTAAACCATTTAGAGAGGGCTGTAAAGCACTGTGAAGTGGTATATAAGTCTAAATGCTAAATGCTATTGGCTAGCATGTGACACATCTAGAAGGCGATAGTTTTTATATTAAGACAAATATTCATACCTCTTTCTACTCCTCACCTGCCCTGCACCAAAACCTGCAGGTATAGCATGACTGCATTTCAGAAACAAAATCAGCCAAAGCAAGCATCCTGCTGTTTGTTTTTTCTTGCTGAGGTATATTTAGCTGCTAACTCTGAATAATCACAGAATATAGAATAGCACAGAAAACAGACTTTCTAGCTCTAATTCTCCATCAGAGCATTGCACTGCTTTCAACAACAGTCCCTTTCTGCCACCATTTTTCTTCTCAAGCTGTTACCCTCCAGGAATGCTGGATTGTAATTGGGGAAGTTGACTGGGAGTAACGGGAACTGAAACCCTAAATATCTGAAAGGGTGACAGGGAAGTTTGCTTTAAAAGCAGACATATGGAGAGAGATTGTGTCTGTGGGGCTCTGAGCAGCTCTCTTCACTGCTCAAAGCATTAATTCCTAAATCATCAAGAGAAAAACAGCTAGTGCATTTTGCAAAATGCATAATCATACTGCAAAATTCTGTGCTCCAAAAAGTTGCTCCTGATGATTTGGTATTCTGCTGATGAACTGCTGAGGGAGAACCGTGTGTTCTAGTTTTGGCAGGACCACTATTATTAAGAATCCTGATATGAGAATAATGTCCATCTTCTGATTCTTTAATTGGGATCGACCATTTCCATTTCTCCCTTTCCTGAGAAGTGCTGTCCTGCCTTAATTTTAAATGAGATGTGATTGGATTGTTATTCGGCTTCCAGAAATTAAATGAATCATCTTTATTTCTCCTTCAAGATGCTGTCCAGTATCTCACTTGAAGATGGAGAGAGAGAGAAAGAGAGAGAGAGAGAGGGAGGGAGGGAGGGAGGGAGGGAGGGAGGGAGGGAGGGAGGGAGGGAGGGAGGGAGGATGAAAACTACACCTAACCAATGGGTGAGTGAAGGTGGGAGGCATCTGATTTAGCATTACTTCCATATGCCTTGGGGAGAGAAATGGTATCCATTCATTGATGGGCATTGACAGGAACTTCAACAGGACATGCATTCTCTCCTTTCATCCACCATCATACCATTCTACAATTGATGAATGCTCATCTTCATTTTGCTGCTCCTCAACAGAAGGATGGAATTGTATTTACAAACTCTAAATGAAAATATGTTCAGGTGTAACCTCGGTTACATTCCCTTCTGAAGAAATTGAAATTCAGATCAACTTTACAAAGGTGTGTAAATGCTATTAAGAAAGGAGAACCACTTGCAGCTCAGGGTTGAAGCGAGGGGGTCTTCAAGGCTCTCTGAGCTTGGTTGCTTTCTTGAACACATTTCATTACCCAAACTAGGTAACATCATCAGTGCACTTATGACGTTACCTAGCTTGGGCAATGAAATGTCTGCAAGAGAACAACCAAGCTCAAGGAGCACCAAAGACCTCTCTTATGCTATTCTTTGGCATCTAGAAATATGAAGGCTCGGGGGGGGGGGGGGGAAACAGGAAGGAAATTAAAATGTTTTCCCACCACAGTGGAAGAACTGTGAAATAAAGAATTATGAAATATTTTATAATATCTTCTTTTTAAAAAATGATACCATAAAAAGTCAGGTTATGAAATAAATTGGTTCCTGTTTAGTAGTAAAAGTAAAAATATATAAAGGAATCCCTGTGGATTTTACTCCGCTAGTGATTGCCGAGTATAGGGGAGGTGCTCATCTCCATTTCAAGGGTTATTGAGCCAGTGCTGTCTGAAGACATTTCTGTGCTCATGTGCACAGCTTGACCTCACAGAGCACTGTTACCTTCCAATCAAAGTGGTACTTATTTATCTACTCGCATTTGCATGCTTTTGAACTGCTAAATTGGCAGGAGCTGGAGCGAGGACGGAAGCTCATCCCATCGTGTGGGCTTGAGTCTCGAAGCTGGACTGCCACTTTTCCAGCTGACAAGCCCAGTAACTTAATCACTGAGCCACTCTGTCACCCCATGCTTGGTAATACTGAACACCAAATTGAAAAATAAATTAAAATAGGGAAGAATAGAAATATCCCTGAGATGGTAAAATAATACAAATGAAAGGTCAAAACTGCCGATAGCCTTAATATTTCAGATTTAGAAAATTAGAGTGAATAAATGCTTCATAGGGTCATATTTTTCTTACCTTTTTTGCATGGGAGGGAACAGGAGGCTCTGGGATTGCTGCTGAAATTTCACAGGATGAAACAGAGTGTGGAGAGTCCATCTTCAAGCTGTGGCTTACCAGCCCCCATTAAAATGGATTAATCAATAACAACACATCTTAAATCTTACAAACCACAATGTTATTACCATTAATTGAAAAATGAATGTATCCCTCATTTATGTGGCAATAAGCAAAAAGCAGTCCCCCCACAAATTAAAGCACAGCTAAAGTTATAACACAACTAACCAAAAAGCAATAAAAATAGAGGGTGACATCTATTAAGCAAAACCCCTTTTAAATTAGTTTGATTTTATTGATTTTCTGAAGCTTAACTTAGAAAGCAAGAGCCGATTATACTGCCTGGACAGGGCATAGCAGAACATTGCTGCCATCACAGAGTAACAGTGATTGTTGGGCCTCCTAATCTCTTGGAAATGGGGGCTACTAACATATTTGACCTCCAGGTAGGTCAAAGTTGAGTGAAACAGACTCCTAGGGTAATTTTAATGATTTTGGGTACTTGTTCTACTAGAACAACATTTTTGTGCACATGTTCTTTTGGAGATCTGTAGGAAAATTCTAAAAAATACTAATATCTAAGATTGAGTGTCCTTTTCTTTTTACCCTGAATCTTTCCCCATACTTACTGTATATTAAGTATATGACTGTTGAGAGGTTACCGCTAAATCTCCTCCTTATCTATTATAAAGATAAGATCTTTTTTTCTGTCTAGGTGTTGAGCCATTCTACTGTTCCATGGTTATATGTCCATTGTAGAAGACTTTAAGAACTGTTCCTATGTGTTTTAGAGACTAAAAGACAATTGAGCTGAGTTGTTGTCATGAATTATCTATGATATTCCCAGTCTGATTGATGTTTCCCTCTTAAATTGAATGCTAACCCATTGATGCAGAAACAATTGACAGGTTGTCTACAATTATCTCAGAAAATTAATCTTCTCCAGTTGTAATGAATAACTCAAACAGATCTAAATTGCAAACAAACAACTTTTGAGCTTGGGTTCAGTCTCTGTTACCAAAATAGATTCCAAGGACATGATAAATTTTGTTGTTTGTCATTTATATTTTCTCTTTCACACAAACAGCTCAGTCATATACATATTCACTTTTTAGTAATAAACTCACTAAGGCTGGATTCAGATAGTTCTTGGGCCCCTAGGATGGCCCATGTGACACTACTGTCGTGCATGGTGTGGTTGCCAGGTTGCTTCCAAGTCCAATTCAAAGTGTTGGTTATTACCTTGAAAACCCTTTATGGCAGTGATGGCAAACCTTTTAGACACCAAGTGCCCAAACTGCGTACGCGCGCATGCCAAAACTAAAAGGTGTGTGTGCGTGTGTGAATGAGCACATGCATGGACATGCATGCACGCAAGCGCAGGCATGCATGCATACGCAGCTGAGACCTGAAGACCAGCTGGTCAGTGGGAGGCGGTGCATCCCAACACCGGCAGTGCGGCAAGAGGTAAGATCTTTTTCTTTCGTGAGCTTCTGTTTCGTCGTTTGCAGGGAAATAGAAGCTCACAAAAGAAACACCACGGAGAGCTGACTTGGGGTGATGGTGCACGGGCCAGCAAAGAGGGCTCTGCGTGCCACCTCTGGCACGCGTGGCATAGGTTCACCATCACCGCTTTATGGCATAGGTCCAGGTTACTTGAGGAATTGTCTCACCCTAATGGGATTTGCCCGCCCCGCTCTTGTTGGCAGAGGGGGCATGCTGTAGTGAAGGAATTCTAGCTTGCAAAATTCAGGAAAAGAGCCTTTTCTGCTGTGGCTCCTGCCCTCTGGAACATTGTCCCCCTTGAGTTGAGATCTGCACCCCTTCTCCTGGACCTTCTTAAAACCTGACTCTGCCAATTGGCCTGGAGCCCTAGCAGGAGCATGTCATACTGGATGTGCTTAATGGACTGAGAGAAGATTCTACCTCCACCTCATTTGTATCTTATTCCCTTCCTTAGCCACTTTTTAACATTTATTATAATATTTTAACAATACAAAACATACTGTTACATTTACTTTATTTTAAGCTGCTGCTAGGTGAGATGGGTGGCAAATAAATTTAATAAATAAATAAATCCATACAGCATATGAATTGTAGAACCCTTGGTGCTCTCTGAGCTGGTTGTTTGCTTGCAGACATTTCATTACCCAACCCTTAAAAGCCACTACAAAAATCTATGCCACCAATTAAAGACCGAATGTACCAATTATCACATCAATCAAGAAGACAACCTTCTGCGCACAAAATCCACACCTGCCTTCTACAACTTTGTAAACAACAAACTCAAAGACTCGAGATCCATCCACCCCTCAAAAGACCAAATGGTAAAGAATGTAATGATGAAGCTGTTAAAGCCAACCTATTTAACACATTCTTCGGCTCCATATAGATTCAAACTCAATGTAAACTGCTCGAAACTCGACTGCAGAAAATATGACTTCAGCAACAGAGTAATCAATGCCTGGAATGCACTACCTGACTCTGTGGTTTCTTCCCCAAACCCCAAAAACTTTAACCTTAGACTGTCTACAGTCGACCTCACCCCATTCCTAAGAGGTCTGTAAGGGGTGTGCACAAGTGCACCATCATGCCTACCGTCCCTGTCCTGCTGTCCTTATCCAAATTTACCTATACCTACTTTGCTTTTGTTTATATTTATACAATACCTGTCATCTTGTACACGTTTTGACAAATAAACTTAAATAAATAAATAAATAAATAAATAAATAAATAAATATGAAGTGCTCATATGTATCATAAACTAGCCAGCCACATTTTAGAGTAACATCTTGTGCAAACTTAACTTGTGAGATTAACGTGTTGTGTGAAGTTATAAAAATTGTTAATTCCATGAAACATGGTTAAGATAATCATGCCTAAGTGTGTTGTACAAAAAAACCTAAATATGCCCAAGGGAAATGAAGCAGCAGATAATCTGCTGCTTAATCTTACATCATGCTGGCTTTAATCAGGGACGGAAAAAGCACCCTTGCTAGGTTTTAAGCCCACCTGGTGTTTATGATTTGAAATTTCTTTCCTTTAAAATCAGTGCAAGAATTAATTACATCAGTTGCACACTGATGTGGCTAAAACATCTGATCCTTGAACTGGTGGAATAAAGAAGCTTTCCTCATTCAACCTAGAAATAAGGAGAAATTTTCTGACAGTGAAAACAATCAAGCAATGGAACAGCTTGTCTTCAGAAGTTGTGGGTGCTTCATCACTGGAAGCTTTCAAGAAGGGACTGGACTGCCATCTGTCAGAAATGGTGTAGGGTCTCGTGCTTGGGTGGGGGGTTGGACTAGATGACCTACAAGGTCCCTTCCAACTTTGTTATTCTATTCTATTCTATATTTTGTACAAATGTAAATCTACATTTATGCCTTTTTGTCTATGCAATTTGCCAGGACATACCACTTCTGTGCTAACTCGCTCTGGTTATGAAAATCTAGCTTTACCTGATCTTTACCCTTTCTAGCTAGCAGATTTTAAAGTTAAGATGGTAGATCTGATTGCATTCAGTAGAACTGATAAGAATATAGATTTTTTAAATAGCATAAATTGAGAATCATGGCATATATAAGAAAATGCAGTATAAAGGTCCAAACTATTAAGCTCTTTTTGGGGGTTTGTGTCCCATTTTGATGTATTTATGTATTTCTTTTACTTAGGATGTTTAGAGCACATTGCAAAAAATAAAAACTATGTCAGAATTGGGATTTGCATGTAGAAGTTCATAGATTGGATTAAACCTCCAAAAAGCTACGGTAAATAAAAATCAGTGTTCATCAGATGAAAATGCTTTTTCGTTCTGATTTTCATAATGTAATTCAGTAATGCAAATAATCAAAGAGCCCAAGGCTAAATGAAGGAATCTTCCCTCATGTTCTGCTTTGTTCTGGCTTCATGCTTCAATGTGCTTTTCAAAAGTCAACCAACATTTTAACCTGTTTTGGGAAATTGCCAATATTTTTAAGATGTCATCTTACAAGCTGACACCTGACAGATGTGTCTCTTAACAGAACAATTGACCAGAGAGTCAATTAAATGTATGAAGCTTTAAAGCTTTAGACTGCGCAGAAATGTCTAGATTAACAATAAAAATACAAGATAAAGAAGACTCAGAATATTACAAAATTTGGGATAATTGGTATAAGTGGATGGAAAATAAACAATAAAATAAACAAATTAATTATTTTAAGGGTGATAATGATCAAATTGAGAAAGACTGATGATAAGCTAGGGATAAAACAAGCCAGATAATGAAATGACACGATACGCAAACGCTGTAATAAATTTATACAATTTTTTTCTTTTTTCTATTTTTCCTTATTGTATTTATATTTATGTACATATATTTTTGTATGTGTGTATGTGTGTGTGTGTGTGTGTGTGTGTGTGTGTGTCAATATATAGCTCTTTTTTTTCTGTATCCATATATTTAGAATACTATTAAATATGAAAATATATAATAACAGATAATATTAAAAAAAAAAAAAGGCTTCATGTGGCCTTTGGAAAATCTCAGATTCTTTAGAAGTGGTAGTAGTTATCCATATTGAAAGCGGCCATTAAAAAGTGTTAATTTTAAGCCTGGTAGTCACATATTTTACAGAGCATTCCTTTGATATCAATGATCCAATTATCTCTGTTCAGCAGAGCAGATCCTACTACACTTACCCAATTAGAAGCAGGCTCTTATAGACATAACACTGTGCTTGCATTCACATGACACACTGATCCATAAATGAGCCAACCACATTTTTGCCTAGGATGTTGTATGAACCCTGGATTAGGTAATTAGTTTATGGTTCAGCATCTCAGGAGGTACTAGAATGTTGGGTTAAGTGAGTAAATGGTGACTTTGTTAAGCAGGAAGAAGTTTGTCAGGTGAAACCAACCAATAAAACCATTATTCTTTTGATTAAGGAATTATTTGTAGGCCCTTTTCCGCTAATGTTGACTAGCTCAGTCCTCTGAACTCAGCATGGCTACTAGATGGCACATTGGCACATCCCTTTCGATCTTCAATCGTTACAAGACGTTTGTGAAAATATGGCTAATTCTTCCTTGAGAGATTCACTGGTAGCATAGCTATCAATGCAGAGAAGCAAGAAAAGTTCACTGCGTGATGGTGTGCAATTTAAGGTGTATTCCAGGTAGGGGGTCGCAATTTCCCCCTCATTCAAGCCAATAGTTTTCTGTGTGAAAGGTAAAAATTGAGCTTGGCTTGTCTGCCTTTTAGTTCTGAAACTTGGAATCCATGCAGCAATTTTTCTAACTGACTGGAATCCTTTTTTGCCCCATTCTATTTTGATTGTTTTTAAATCTTGTTAGTTGTTGGTCCTTTCTCCTCCCTTTTATGTAAACCAGTTTGAGGGCATGCTAGAACAATGAGAGAGCAATAATTTAAATAAATCATATATTTACATTACCTGTATTGCAGATACCTGATATTTCTGCCAAAATAATATCAGCTTCAAGAGAAGATTTCCTAATTTTTAAAAACTTATTTAATGATTTGAAAAGTACGCTGTTTATACACGGCTAGGTGCAGTTTTAAGAGATTTTGTTTTTAAAAGCAAACATATTATGTAACTTTTTATAGGGACAGAATGCTATTGCAAGGATTAGCTTACTAATCAAGCATACAACACAAAATAAACATTACTAGATAGATAGATAAATACATAGAATTAAATATAAAAATATAATATCACATTATCTATCATCTATCTAAGTTTTCTATCCTCAAAATAAGCATGGATTACAGTTCAAAACATTAGGGCCTTTTTTTTTTAAAGGAAAAAAAAACTAGCATTCAGTACATAACATCAATTGCTGTAATCTTAACAGGGTATGTTCTTTTAAAACCTCTGAATAATGAAAACAAGCACTGATTACTGTAACTGCTTCCAGATTATTATTTTTTTAAAAGAAGCAAGGTTAATATGTTTCAATCAATAATAAGTATATAGATATAACTACTTAATTCATGATGCATGGAGAAAGTGGGATTCCAAGATCAGAATTGGGTTTTAAAAGTGTCCGGCACAGGAAATCAGGACTCCAGGCAATTCAAATGAATATATAAGGTTATTGTATGCTAATGTTCTCTACAAGAAACTGAACTAATGAACAAAGCAAATTGGTGATAGATAAGAGTCAATAGAATTCAAGGTAGGCTGGCCTTAGATCTGTTGTGGGCATGAAGGGATTCAAGACTGATGACACATTTGACCCCTCCCTCAGACTCACCCTGGTCATCTCCTACAAAAAAGTTCATGTGGCTTTTGAAAAGGAATGGTGTGAATACAATGGAGGAATACAATATAATTAAGGAGGAGAAAATTCAATGGGCACCTGATCATATTCAAATGTCTTTAGGGCCCAATAGTTAGGATGATGAAACTCATATTTTAAGTTTCTGATTCAAAAACTATGTTTACAGTTGACACATACTGGTACATATATACATACATACCAGTGGTGAAATCTAAATTTTTTTACTACCGGTTCTGTGGGCATGGCTTGGTGGGCGTGGTGTGGTTTGGTGGGCATGGCAGGGGAAGGATACTGCAAAATCTCTATTCCCACCCCACTCCTGGGGGAAGGATATTGCAAAATCTCCATTCCCACCCCACTCAGGGGCCAGCCAGAGGTGGTATTTGCTGGTTCTCCAAACTACTCAAAATTTCTGCTACTGGTTCTCCAGAACCTGTCAGAACCTGCTGGATTTCATCCCTGATACATACATACATACATACATACATACATACATACATACATACATACATACATACATACATACATACATACATACAAACATACAATCATACAATCATACAATCATACAATCATACAATCATACAATCGTACATACAATCGTACATACAATGATACATACATGGGGATTTAAACTTTCCTCACATCACGGAATCTTGCTGAGGTCCTGAGAGAGGCTGTGATGTTACGTATGTATGTATGTATGTATGTATGTATGTATGTATGTATGTATGTATGTATGTATGTATAGAAAAAACAAATCTAAGCATGGTTTTTTTAATCATTTGCTTAATACAAAAGTCCAATAACCTTGACAGATATTCTTTTCTGAAAAAGAGAGAAAATAAATCTGGATGGGAGGGGAAAGGAATGTTCTGGCAGACACATGTTTGAACATCTTGTGTGTTGCATAATCTGCTGTAAATGGCATTTTGTTTCTGGCAAGGCAAAGGGAGGAATTTGATGGAAGCAGATTTTATTGCATTTAAACTAGAGTTCATGATTCTGATTAGTTTTTGCTTAAAAGACTTTAAGCTTTGGGGGAGGGGAATTCATTTCCTGAAGGTGGAGTTGGGCTGCCTGATATGATGCATGAACCTAGAACATGTGTGTCCAACTTTTTGGCTTGTCTGGGCTGCATTGAGTAAAAAGGAATTGTCTTGGTGTATGTGTGTGTGCGCGTGTGCGCGTGCGTGCGTGCATGTGTGTGTAATAGTATTAATCACATATAAATATACATATAAATATATTTATACAGTATGTATACAAATCACATAATAATGTCAAAAAATTGCAATCTTGTGGAGACATATTGCTAGCTGTCCAGATCCACATGTGGCCTGCAGGTCACGGGTTGGACATGTCAGGTCTAGAATAATAGCTCATTCCTCTTTTAATTCCATCTGCTTGGTGAGGAAAGTAACAGGTTTGAGCTCCCTTGTCAATGCTGCCCAGCTACATTGGGCCACAATAGCTGGAATTCCCTGCCAGTGAGTGATTCAGGGCATTGTGGTCCAACATTGGTTAATTATACAGCAGATGTTTTCAAGTGAGGCAAGAGAATGTTGAGCCCTTATTGAAGTGTCACTGACTTTAAGGAGGGATCCTCCCTAGTTTTCCAGAGCATAAAAGTTAAGAAGCAGAGAATTATTTTTAGTCTTGTAAAATCCTATTAATATAACCATACATTAAGTTAATACTCATAGTTGTGCTTGTTGTCCTGGGTACCTAAAAGGCTAGTGCAGGGTTGTCAAACTCATGACCCGTGGGCGGGATTCGTCATGCACTGGCCATGCCCACACCCAGTTTAGCGAAGAGGGAAAAGGTTGTGATCTGTCATGTGACGCGGCCGTGATGACGGGTTTGACCCCTGGGCTAGTGGATTGTGAGTTTGGAAAACTCTTTTCCAAACATTTCAGCCCAAAATGCTCATATGGAACCTTTTGTCTTGCTTTCCTTTATGGAGGTTTTCGATTTAAAGCAGAGCTAATTGCTAAATGAGAGCCAGTTTGGTACATAGGTCAAAGACAAAATCCTAGAAACCAAAAGACCATGCGTTCTAGTCTTGTCTTAGGCATGAAGCCAACTGGGTAACCCTGGACCAATCACTTTTTGTCAACCCTAGGAAGAAAGCAGTGGTAATCCACTTTTGAAAGCTTACCAAGAAAACCTCAGAGACTTGTTCAGGCAATCACCAATAGTCAACACTGATTCAAAGGCACATGTGCGAGCGCACACCCACACCCACCCATACACATTGCTAAATATGATTACTCACCTAAATCAGTCTTTATTATCCACTGGAAATTTAAAGATGTATTGATACCAATGTATATTTTCAAGTCAAAATAATTTGCTAAGAGTGTACTTTCTAGCCTCTGTCTTGAATGCATTTCTGTGCTAGAGCGTTTGTTATCTGGGTTTCCTGTCTATCATTGAGAATGAGGAAATGAATGCAAAGGGAACTACATTGTCTAGTCAACTTGTGGGGCACTTCATATTCAGTGTTTGTGCCAATTGTTGGAAGGAAAATCCATCTGGTTCAGTTCCCAGTGGCGAGAAAGACACTGGAAACATGGAGACTGATTGGAAAGATGGTTTAATGGATCAGAACCACCAAGCACATGTGATTCTGGGTAGCTGACCACATGGAGTGGAGAGTGGGGGTTATTTATACCCTCTCTTGGACCTTGGCCTTGAGCTTCCTGTTCCTGTGGCAAGAGCATGTATTCTATTGGCTGTAGTCAAACTCCCGTGGGGCTATGTGGAGTCATGTTTGTCTGAATCAAATTTGGTTGAACCTTGGGCTGATGCAATGTCCCTCAGGTGATTTTGTAATGCAGTGAGCCCTGCTGCTAGATAACCCTATTATGTCCTGGAAGGTCATGTCTTCCCATCACCCTGGAGCTGAAGATCTTTTGTTTTGTAGATAGGCTGGCCCAGTCCTTCTCAATGGGCATCAAATATCTGCTGTGGGCAGGGAGCTGAGGCTCTGAGTTTCTGTCTCCCTTAAGATTTCTATTTCTCTTTTAGGGGAAATATAACATTCAGTCTTTTTAATATTTCCTAAAACATTTCATTCTTCTAGGAGATGGGTGGGTGCTAACTTTCTACACAATGAATGAGAAATGCATTTACCGCCGAAATATGTACGCACACACCACATATTTTTGAGAATCAATGTCATCTAGTGATCAAGAAGCAGGAAGACCCGGGTTCTAATCTCCCTTAAGCCTGGAAGCCAATTAGAGACCATGGACCAGTCCCTCTCTCAGCCTAATCCACTTCCGATTCTATAGCCAGCTGGTCGAAAAACAAAATCCTTCATCAGCTCATGCACAGAGAGAGATGCTGTAAGAACTAGTCAGCACAATGCAAACAGAAGCAGATTCTGCAATCACACAGGACAAAAGCTAAGAAATACAACAACTGCTCCTCATACTCCTGAAACCAAGAAGATCAGGACAAAGATAGTGGCTCCCCAAGGTGGATGTTCCCACAGCTATTCTTTTTGTTTGCATCCTCTTAATTCCAAAGCATTGTCCTACCCAAAACAACACCTGTTTGGTAACTATTCAGAATCCTCAACTCTCGCCTGCCTGGATTCCAGCTTTCTCAACTGGCTAATCTGAATGCAAAACGATTAATCACTGGTGCTTAAAAAAAAAAACTTCACTGGAAAACCAAAGAAAACATCACTTACCGGTAGTTAAATAATATTTTAAAGAGGAAGTAAATCGTTTTGTTAATAGATTCGTTTCCAGGCCTTAGTTAAAATAAGTAGATAGCCTACTGGAGATAAATAACAGGCATTTGCACATAATTAGTATACAAACAGAGTAATTGCACTTATTTGTGTACTGCAAACAAAGCCATAAACTAGGGAGACTTTCCTTGCCAGGAACCAGAAATAATCTTCTTCCTTGTAGCCTCCTGGCAGGGGCAGAGGAAAGAGGTTCTTTACCGTTTTCATGCAGTTTTCATTCAGAATATGGGAAATGCAGGTTCTAATTACATTCTGAAGGGGGCAAAATTAAGTGCTGATATTGTACGAAGCTTCTGCTTCTCCCTTCTTTGCCTCTGCGCATCTTGTACTCCCTCGTTGTAATCACCGAAGTGTTGTGATTGCAATGAAATAGATAGAATGCCTGTCTCTTATTGCTCTGGGGTTCGTTCTCACTGAAAGATTTCATCTCATTTTGCCCTCCTTGTGTCTCCAAAGGCATAGTAGCTCTTTATGAATCCATTTTTTTTCCTAAAGAAGAAAATTGCAGTCCTTTGTAAAGGTGACCCTCATTATCTTCCCGACCTCTTGCACGTCATCTAGCATGGAGTGTTTGCCTGTGGCAACAAAAAACAGTGACAATATTTGCAGGCACAATGCAAAAGACTTGCACACAGCATCTCTTGCTGCATAAG
The DNA here is from genome assembly GCA_023053685.1 of Diadophis punctatus similis. Taxonomy (NCBI): domain Eukaryota; kingdom Metazoa; phylum Chordata; class Lepidosauria; order Squamata; family Dipsadidae; genus Diadophis; species Diadophis punctatus. The sequence goes on from JALIGW010000001.1 coordinate 242,414,460, forward strand.
ATATTTCTTTGCTCTAGTCTGATGAATGTTTACCACATACAAGATGCCTCATCCAATTGCAAAGGACTATTTATTTTCTTCTTAGGCTGACAAAATAGTTGACTTCTGTTGAAGGCTCACTATATTTATCTATTCCCGCTAAATAGAAAGGGGGTGTTTATGTATTTTATTATCTATAAACTTCCATTTTATACCACTGTCTGCCTTGGTTTGAAAGTGTAGCAGAAGTTTTGAAGTTCTAACAATCCGGCATCTCCTCTGTCTGAGCTCATATTAAACTGGTTGGGTCTTGGGATTTGCCTCAGAAGCCCAGTGAATGTGAACGATTAAGTGCAAATAAGAGAGAGAGAAAGAGTAGGAGAACTGATTGAGTGTCTATTTTCTTGGTGATACTGCCCAGGCAACTATACATCTTCTTTCTCAGAGTCAAAATATTCCCTTTTGCTAGCCTTCTTGTGGAAACAGAAAATGTTTCCATACAGACCTTTAGTTTTGTTGCTGTTTTTCATAACTGATGCTTGTCACAATGATATGCGTCCACCTGTAGTTCTGCTTTTATGTAAAAAGCATAGGGTTTTTTTTTCAGGTGCCGCAAAGGTGCTTACTGATTGGAAAAGCAAGGTATGGATATTATGCAGTAATCTGATTAAAGTATACTGCACATGGAGTGGTAAGGAAGCTTATAGGACAGAAGCTAAAGCTGTTCTGGTTTCTATATCCCACTGCAACCTTGACAGACAACAGCTACACTGAATGTAGGATAAAGCATAAGGATCACTGCTAAGGTTGGCTTTGGAAAATTTGAGTCATGGCTGCCCAATTCATGATACCTTCAATTTCAAAGTATAGTGTATCCATGAGGTGCTAAGCAAATCCATCCAGGTTCTTCTATTATCATTTAAAATATTTGCTTAGTCATACATTTACTTTAAGAAATATTTTATTATCTGTATTTTTGTATGCCTCACTGCTTTCAGTTTAGATTTAGATTTAGATTTATTATTAGAGTTGGAAGGGACCTTGTAGGTCATCTAGTCCAACCCCCTGCTCAAGCAGGAGTTCCTACACCATTTGAGACAGATGGCAGTCCAGTCTCTCCTTGAAGGTCGCAAGTGTTGGGGCTCTCACGACCTCTGCTGGCAAGCTGTTCCACTGGTTGATCGCTCTCACTGCCAGAAAGTTTCTCCTCACTTCCAGGTTGAATCTCTCCTTCCGTTATTCCTTGTTTGGCTTTCTGGTGCCATAGAGAACAGCCTGACCCCCTCCTCTCTGTGGCATCCCCTCAAGTATTGAAACACTGCTATCATGTCACCCCTGGTCCTTCTCTTCGCTAGACTGGCCAAGCTCAGTTCCTGCAACCGCTCTTCGTATGTTTTATTTTTTTGCTTCAGGCTACCTATTTGTCCTGCTTCCCTGCTTGTTTTTCTTTAATTCATGTGTGCATATTGATAGTACAACATAAATTGTGATATAATTGCACCAAAGGGCTGTATCAAGATTCTTCTTTCTATGGAGTGTGCTTTAAACTTGAAATACATGGGTATTGAAAATTCAGAATACTTAGATGTAGTAAAGAGAGTGTTTGAATGCATTTCATTTATTTAAACAATCTTAAGTTGCTCAAGATCATGCAAAACTGAAAAATTATAAAGCATAATGAACAGAACATAGGAACAGCCCTTCTGAATTCAGTTCAGTGGCCCAGCTATAACATTCCTTATCAGGAACCTGACACACAAGGCCAGGAAGCTCTGATGCAAGGCCTTCTTCTTATGATTCCTAGCAGGTGGGAATCTGTTGTCTGTAATTCAGGAGGCAGCAGATTACTAGCAATTTATAGCTTAGTTCTCCATGAATCTATTTGTCTCCTTTTAAAACCATCTAAATAGATGGTTACAATCACAACTTAATTCTGCATTATATAAAGAAGAATTTGTGTGTCATTGCTAACTTTGACTTAAAGGAGTATGATGGGGAACCTGGGAGAACCAGCTGGACCTCAGCCTCAAAAAACTACAAGCATTCAAGTATCTGAGGATGATCAACCTGTAATCACCTGGAACAACTGTGCCCTCTCTATAAAAATGAGGAACCAGAACTGGAAAGATCTCCCAATCCTGATACATGCCATGGAAACCAGAGTCATGAAATTTAGCATGTCTCCTTCATTGGTGTGAACCCCTTCAATCAGGGAATTCTGATTGGCAAGTCTAGGAGAAGAGCATTTTCTGCCATGGCTCTGGCCCTTTGGAACAGCTTGCCCTCTGAGGTGAAATTGGTTCCCACCCTCCTGACCTTCCACAAGCGCCTGAAGACCTGGCTCTGCCTGTTGGCCTGGAGTCCCAATAGAGGAGTATCACACTTGAGGAGGTTGATGGACCAATAGAAGATACTGCTGTGGCCTAGAGGTGGAGCTCTCACCCCACAATCAGAAGGTTGTGAGTTCAATCCTAGGTAGAGGCAGATGTAGGGTCTCATGCTTGGGCAGGGGGTTGGACTAGATGACCTGCAAGGTCCCTTCCAAGACTGTTAATCTGTTATCTGTTATCTTCCCTCCCCTCCCCTGTGCATTATTTATTGTTTTCAATGTTGTAAGCTGCTCAAAGTCACCTTGCAGTGAGATGGATGGCAAACAAATTTAATAAATAATTATAATAGCTGGATTCATTGACATGGGCTCTATTTAAGAACCACTATTAGTCTGGTTTCCCTTATTGGGAACAATTGATCAGAACTTTGTTTTTCCTACTAAATCTGTTGCCTGTGGAAGTTTTGTTCCTTTGAATGTGAACCAGCTGACAACTGACCCACATAATGGTTCTGAAGAAGGATAACTCTAGCCTGTTGATTTGTGCCTCAAGTAGGAATCTGCATTGATTTGTTCAATGATCCATTTATTTGTTTTCTTGGCTGTCCATGGTGTTTTCAGGAGTCTTTCCCAACAGCAATGGTCAAAATAATCAATAGCCTCCCTACCCTGTTTCTTTAATGGCAACTTTAATTGCCATAGAGTGTCACAAGGAATATCATGACTTGCACAGTTCTCATCTTTGGGGAGACATCACAGCATCTGCATATCTTTTTCAAAGCCTTTATGGCTGCTCTACCACATGCTAATCTGTGGTATATTCCTTCACTGTTTCATCCTTTACTGTTGAAAGTTAATTTAAAAGAAAAATGTTTCAATATTTATTGTAAATTCTGGTTGATTTTACCTATTGTTGTTAGTTTGGTCTTCTTTATATATACCATAATTTTAGTTCATTTCCCCCCCATTGTGCTCCCTAATGTCTTGATTCAGTGTCTGAAAGCTGTGTGGGTCTGGATAAGATAGAAAAGACCCAGACTGAATTCCAAGTGTCACGTAGTGAATATTGTCAGTTGTATGTATATGCAGGGTGATGCATCCCTATCCTAATATTATGGTACATTCCATGACAAGCAGGACACGTGATGTGATCTTGTACGCATGTGTGCATTCCTGATTCTCCATTATTCTTGTGGTTTGGCTCTGACCGGGAGCGGTCGCATTTAATTAGCAAAAATGTAATTATTCAGAATTTATTGTTTTTGTACCGAAATAAATATTTTATTAGACTTTAACTTCGGTTTCATTTCTAAATATCTGAGCTCCGAGAAAAAGATCAAACATCGCCTCTATGTGAGATTTATTCTCACCTCTAACAAACAGGATAATGTTGTAATTGGTAGAGATGCCTTCAGGGCTTAGAAATCAGGAAGGTATTATCTTGTAGAAAATTGACACAATCATTTATAGGTGGTCCATTTTATTTATTTATTACAGTTGTGTGGCATCCATTTTGTCTAAAAGTGATTTTCAGTCTCTCCTACTCTTCTGTTGCTTATATTTCATTGAAGAAATACTGGTTTTCTCCTGCTTTTCCCCTCAAGTATTTATTCAATAACGCTGCTCCCAAAACACTCAGAGCCCAACATAATTCTTTATTGTGTTTAGGAAAATAAATATGTAAAATTGGTTTTGGGGAAATGTTTATTTTGAAAACCATTTTGCTACTGTTTTTAAGGTAACTGACTCCATGGACTCTAGTTTTTGTCCTGATTATGGTGGGAAGAATGTGTGACAAGAGGACTTGATTTTTCCCCCATAGATTTTTATTCTTTGAATGGAACCCAGAGTCACTGTTGTGAAATGGGAAACCATATAAATAATTTAAATAAGTCAAATAAATAGATAAAATAAATAAAATCACATCATTGGAAACATTTTTCATCAAGTTACCAATATGAGACCTAGAATTTAGTCTGAGATTCAGGACTGTGGTCGGAACTTGCCTACTGATCAGTGATCAACATTTTGCAGATATTTGACTCTGAGAATTAATATGTGATAGAGAGAGGCAAAGTTTGGATCCAATACAATTTATTTATTTTTTCTTTATCCTACTCTGCATTTTCTATTTTTCCACAAAATCATTTGGAGAAGTTGAAAGACCAGGTACAAATCATATAAAATTGAGCTATCACCGAGGATGCATCTTTGATGCAAAGGAAGCCTTCTGCCTCTGTTTTGTTGTGATCTCTTTGTTTCCTGTCTAGTTTGCCAAAGGTTTTACCTCTTTGACATAGGACATTTCCTATGGCTTAAGAACTGGGGAATAATGATAGCCTTCGGTGCAGCCTCAGGCTAAAAAAATTTTCTGTCCTGGAAGTGCTCTATGTTGCTATGTCTGCTATTTAATTAGACCTCAAAGCTGCCTTGATAGCTGCAGGACAAGTCTTAGTCCACAGAATGAATCACATATTGCAATACCTACCGGTAATCGTGGTTTGGTAACATCTGGAATTAAGCAAACAAGCAAACCCCCTATGTATATATTTTTTCAAACTGTAAGGATTAGCTATAAAGAATGCAAAACAACAAGATGTTCCAATTTCTGTTAATAGATATATAGGTGTTGAACTTAATCAACAAATTGGAATTCCCTTGACACAAGATACATGCCACATATTGAAGAACAGAACCATGTCCAAAGGTACTATGGCAGAACACATTTTCAATAAGCATGAGATTAGATTTTATTAATATCTCATCAGACCATTATTACACAACATCAAAGAACAAATGCTAAAATTTACATTTCTGTTTTAGGTCAATTCACCATGCACTTGCATAATGTGATTTCTCACCATGGAATTATTTTGCACCACATTGGACGGCAAGCAATTAATATATAAAGAAACTTTACAAAAAAACCCATCCTTTGAATATGAAGATGTTGAACTGCTATAGAGACTGAATTGCTGCAGCTAAATTGTAGCAGATTCATGACAATGCAAATTATTGATTCTGCCCTTCAGAATATAAGATGATGAAAGGTGAGCTTATTTCATTATAAAGCCACATGCTCCAGTCTAATGGCTGTGTCAAAGTTTATTTACCCAAAACTTAACTGATTTGTTAGAGGTATTTCCATGAATTGAAATAGATACTGTAGGTGCACAGGATTGGTCTTACTTGGAAAAGAAGCAACCATGTCTATTTGTGAGTTCTCCAAATGTCAGCTAAAGCTATGGTTCATCTTGAGATCTAGGGAGTCTTAGAAATAAGCCAAATAGGCTGAAGACTAATATATTGTTGGTATCATATTTTAAGTTTTTATTGGTTTGCTTGCAAAAGCAAAAGTTCTGAAATCATATTGTTTCAACATAGATTCCATTGTTGAGAATAAACTATTATAATCGCTTTTTCCTCCCATCTGCTTGCTCTGTGTTTTAACATGATATTTCATTCAAATATCTATAATCACAATAATAACTGTGAAGTCCAATATTGTCAGAAGCAAGGGTCTAATTTTGTCATTTGTTGATATTAAAGACAGTTCCATGGTGACCATTTCTGTGACCTGTGTCCTAGCAGGTGAAGAGAAATACAGTTATATTGCCGCAATCTGTAGTTTAAAATTTTTGTGATACAGTTTGCAATAGTAAAGATGGCCGCATACCAAAATGCATACAATTAGGTGAATTGTCATGCAAATTTGCCATGATTTATTCTTGACACAGGGACACAGTGACTCAGTGGCTAAGAAGCTGAGCTTGTCGATCAGAAAGGTCGACAGTTCGGCAGTTCAAATCCCTAGCGCTGCATAACGGAATGAGCTCCCGTTACTTGTCCCAGCTTCTGCCAACCTAGTAGTTTGAAAGCATGTAAAAATGCAAGTAGAAAAATAGGGACCACCTTTGGTGGGAAGGTAACAGGGTTCCGTGTGCCTTCAGTGTTTAGTCATGCCAACCACATGTCCATGGAGACGTCATCAGACAGTGCTGGCTCTTCAGCTTTGAAATAGAGATGAGCACCGCCCCCTAGAGTCAGGAACGACTAGCACATATGTGCAAGGGGAACCTTTACCTTTACCTTTATTCTTGATACATGCACACTGGCCCAATGTTCACAAACAGACTGCTTTAAAGTCTGTTCCAGAGTTTTCCCTGCATCTGCAACAAGATGAACAGTCTGCAATTACCTGGATCCTTCCTCCCCCCCCCCTCTTTTGAACAAATAAGCATATGTGCCTTTCTCCAGAACTCAGGAACTGGTAGGAAATTGCCTGCTCCCAAGTTTTCTCAAACATCATATTTTTATCATAAGCGTATTGAGATAAAATCTGCACAATTATTCATGATTCTTGGATGTTCACAGGTCAGATGGCATGAGAACTTTCCATCTTCATGTGCATCATTCCTATGCAATATAATTATCATCATTACTGAAGAAAAAGGCTAGAATTTACTATTAAATTGTTTCACATGATAAAAACATATGACAACCTATACTTGCAGTAACTCAATGTGTATTCAGTATGGATATTTTTTCAGTTCAGCAATATAAAGAGTTCCATTGCCATTCATGTTTAGGGTAGGATATTGCCATCCTTGTTCCTCCGTATCTCTAAAGTATGTGTATTGCTGTCTATATTACATATTATAGATATAGGTATACTATAAATATATATGATGTTTAAAAGACAACCTGCAAGAAGCATAAATTATGTACAATGTTGCTGACTTTTTTTTTCCTGCCAATGAAAGCAAATGCTTTCCCTAATATAAATTGGAGCCACCGTGATTGTAAAGGGGGATTTTCTAATCCCCAACCAGGAAAGTTTCGTTTTCAAGAAAACATCTCAGAGTATGGTTTTAGTTGTGATTTTAGAATATACAAAGAAGGGGATGGAATTTATATAAATCAGGAGTGTAAAGAAAGTTTTAAGATGTTTCTCCCCCAACCACAATGATCCTCATTGAAAATAGATCACTTTGCATGTATAGAATAGAATAGAATAGAATAGAATAGAATAGAATAGAATAGAATAGAATAGAATAGAATAGAATAGAATAGAATAGAATTCTTTATTGGCCAAGTGTGATTGGACACACAAGGAATTTGTCTTTGGCGTATATGCTCTCGGTGTACATAAAGAAAAAATAAAATATATTCATCAAGAATCATAAGATACAACACTTAGTGATAGTCATAGGATACTAATAAGCAAACAAATCATACTAGAAAACAATAAAACAATATAAATTGTAAAGATACAAGCAACATGGTTATAGCCATAAGTGGGAAGAAATAGGTACTAGGAAGTGTAGGAAGTTAGCAGCCACCCCCTCCTGGAAAAATGAAATATCCTAGGAAATATTAAAAGGCAGAATATTATATACAATAGAATATCCCTGGAAACATGCTTCTAAGCAGACAAAAGACTAGCCCCCACCTGTTGTCAATGTGCCAGCTCCTCCCACCCTTGCCAATGGGCCATCAAGGAATGGCCTAGCCCACCTAGCCTGAAACAGTATTTTACATAGCAAGCACCTACAGGAAGAACCATAATAGGAATCCCAAAGCCTTTTCATTACACCACATGGGACCTGGGAAGATTACATCAGTCAAGCCTAGGACTTGGGACAGCCCACAAGAGTTGCCCCAGCATGCCCCTGGGAATCCGACAGCCAATGGAATACATTTCTATATAGGAACAGGAAACAGTTAGGGAAGGGCCCAAGAGAGAGTATAAAGCAAGGGACTCAGCATCTCTTCTTTTTTTTTTCTGGATCCAACACCTGAAAACATGTGATCCACCTTTTCTGTTCAGGAGCTCATGCCATGTGCTCCTGTTCCTTTGTTCTCCATTAAAACCTCCTTTCCAAGCAACTTCCATGAATCCAGTGTTTTTTCCCCCACTTGGAACTGAACCCAGAAGAATATTACTTCCAACAGAAGGATGAGAAGAATAATAGTAACACAGTCTTAGTAAATAATTTGACAGTGTTGTAGGAATTAGTTGTTTAACAGAGTGATGGCATTTGGGGGGAAACTGTCCTTGTGTCTAGTTGTTCTGGTGTACAGTGCCCTATAGCGTCGTTTTGAGGGTAGAAGTTGAAACAATTTATGTCCAGGATGTGAGGGGTCTGTAGATATATTCACAGCCCTCTTTTTGACTCGTGCAGTATACAGATCCTCAATGGAAGGCAGGTTAGTAGCAATTATTTTTTCTGCAGTTCTAATTATCCATTGAAGTCTGTGTCTGTCTTGTTTGGTTGAAGAACCAAACCAGACAGTTATGGAGTTGCAGATGACAGACTCAATAATTCCTCTGTAGAACTGAATCAGCAGCTCCTTGGGCAGTATGAGCTTTCTGAGTTGGTGCAGAAAGAACATTCTTTGTTGTGCTTTTTTGATGAAGTTTTTGATGTTAGGTATCCATTTTAAGTCTTGAGATATGAAAGAACCTAGAAACTTGAAGAACTCTACTGTTGATACTGTGTTGTCTAGTATTGTAAGAGGTGGTAGTATAGGAGGGTTTCTCCTAAAATTTACCACCATTTCTACAGTTTTTAGTGCATTTAGTTCAATATTATTCTTATTGCACCACAAGGCTAGATCTTATCAAAACAGAAAGGAAGCTTCACAATAAATATTTTACATACTGTACAACATAGCATTAAGATTTCATTAACAAACTTTTCAAAAGATTGCTTGCAAACATTCAAACTTTTCAATGTAATGTTTACTTGAAGGAAACATATTTAATTGTACAATTCTATCCTGTCAACAGAAGAATAGAATATAAATCAATCACTAAATGAATGTTATATGAATCTAAATTGTTTTGCCAGAAAAATAAAAGTGCCAAGCATATTCAATTTTTTTTTTCAGAACGAAAATGAAATTCACACTGATGATTTTGACTTTATTCTCTTGTGTGCTGTCCATTTTAATCAAAAAGAAAAAAGAAAACTGATATTTCATCAAACTTCTAAATGAAAATTTACTTATTTATAGAATTTGCAAGGATGCCCAATTCATAATTTATGGGTAGTGAATATCAATAAAAACCCACCTCCCCACCTCCCACCCCTTCCTGAAACTGACCAGTATCAAATTCCATATATCAGCCATAACAGTGGAGGCTAAAAATAACAAATACCATATTTTTCGGACTTTAAGATGCACTGCCCCCCCATAAAAGTGGGTGAAAATTTCGATACATCTTATAGACTGAATATGGGCCTGTTTTTGGGCTCCTGAACCCTCCACATGTCACATTTTCGCCCTCCCCGGCCTCCAGAAGCATTCTACAGTGATCCGCACATCCCATTTTTGTTAAAAATGGGCCCGTTGTTGGGTTCCTGAACCCTCCGTGCATCATGTTTTCACCCTCCCCGGCCCCAGAAGCATTCTGCAGTGCTCCGCAAGTCCCATTTTTGCCAAAAATGGGCCCATTTTGGGGCTCCCAAACTCTCCATGCGTCACGTTTTCACCTTCTCTGGCCCCCTGCAGCACTCTGCAGGCCAAAAACAGCATTGTTTTTTGGCAAAAACTGGACGTGCGGAGCACTGCAGAGTGCTTCTGGGGGCTGGAGAGGGCAAAAACTATTTTTCCCTTGTTTTCCTCCTGCAAATCTAGGTGTGTATTATAGTCCGGTGCATCTTATAGTCTGAAAAATACAGTACTTCATCAGCCAATACAGCAGATTTGATTACAATCTTGGGCCCTTTCCTTGGGATGTTCAGGGAAGTATCTCAAGTATCTTTGGGGAATACTTTGATTTGGATTTTTAATCTGACAATGATTCTGTTTCTTTGACATTTTGCCTGTTCTGGGAAGTCTGATCTATGTGTCAAATTGCAGGGCAGACATGTTTATCTTTTCTTCAAGGAAAATAAAGAAAAGTGTGTCTTTTCAGATTTAGAATTAAGAATTATTAATCTCAGGAGGGGGTCCACAGCCATGCAATCAAAGTCCTGTCTTTTTTTAATGTGTCATGGTGGATGGTTGGGACTGTCATCTTCACTTTTTAAATCTTTCTTGGCATGCATGACCAGACATCCATTAAACAGACTATTACACTAAGGCAAAAAGACATCCTTAACTAAGTAGAATAAGGTTGACATAAGTCTACTTTCCTCAGTTATTTTCAGTTCAGTTGCCCTTTTCTTGTCTTTCAATAGTTCATTTGCTTCCACATTTCCTCCATTGCTTTATTAAAAGTCCTTCTTTTTAAAAAAAAAATCTACCTACTGTATATATTGACAACACTGGCTGAGAAAAAAGTTGGGATGCCTTGCTGTGCTCTAATGATTAGAATCATTTAAAAAGCATCTGTAAAGTAAAAGCTTCATCAAAAGCTTATCTTGGACATGACTGGAATGAGGGCACAGCAGGAGAGCACCCTTCATTTTGAGCATGATACTCAACGGTGGTCACCTTGGGTTTTTCCTCTCCATCATGTTTATGCAAGCAACAAAGTTCTCTTTACACAATATAAATCTGTTTCAGCAACATTGAGATTCACAGGTGTATGACAAGGGTGATTCATCTCTTCTGATCCCCTGCAGACCACCTGTCAAACACCCAAACAACTTTTTCGTCTTTAATTGTAACATTCTCAGTGTTACCAGAAAACTACCAAAAGGGTATCATATTATTGGTTAGGGATGTTGCTCTGTTACAGAGTCTGAAAATGTGTTGGAAGAAAGATAAATGGATAACAAATCCATTATCTGAATGTTTATCCTTATGAAGATGTGTTGAGATATTCATGAACTGGGAGAGCCAATGGTAACAAGGTCAGCCAATGAATAGGCATAGCAGCTAAGTCAGCCAATGGGAGTTCAACACTTCTGAGTCTGTGCAGAGAATCGAAACTGAAAACTTAAGCTTGAGGCTGGGCGTGGCTCAGTTCACTCTGCTCTCAGTCCACTCTGTACTCTCTCACTCTGAACTCTGAACTGAAAGCTTGTCTGCTGCTGGAAATGAAACTGCTTGCTTGTCTTGCTACATTGAAGAAATAATCTGCTTGCGCTATTTTGTGTGTGTGTGTGTGTTTGTGTGTGTTTGTGTGTGTGTGTGTGTGTGTGTGTGTGTGTATATACATATATATATATATATATATATGTGTGTGTGTGTGTGTGTGTGTGTGTGTGTGTGTGTGTGTGTGTGTGTTAATGAATCCAGCTGAATCAGTTATATGTGTGTGCTTCTGGTTTTGATTTTTGTAACAAACTCTAATAAGATGGAACTGCAGGGTTCATCAAGCAATTGGATCTCCATTTTTGGGGAATTAAAAGGTCTATTACAGAAACACTAAATGTTTTTTTTAAAATAAAGAATCTTAAGGGTGAAAAACCTAGAAAGGGCAGTGAGAAATGAGTGTGCTCAATGCCGGTCATAGATCATTGGAAGACAGTCTGCTTGGGGTACAAAGATCTTTGGCTTCTTAAAAGAGAGCTGAGAAAATTTCTTGTCAGAAACCTTAAGGAGATATTATCCGTCAGTGTAGGCTGTGCTGAGCTACATAAAGCTTACAGTTCAATTTCTAAGACATGACTTGTGGTTTAACAAGTTAAGTAACTACAACAAACTATGCTGATTCAATAATCCATGTTTCAACAAAGGGTGGCATCATATGATACTGTTATAAGGAAATATCCTTCTAGGTTCAGTTCCAAGTGGGGAAAAAGACACTGGATTCATGAAGGTTGCTTGGAAGGAAGGTTTAATGGTGGACAGGAGCACATGGCTTGAGCCCCTGTACAGAAAAGGTAGCTTACATGGTTCCAGGTGTGGTGAAGAGAAAAAGAGGAAGAGATATGCTGAGTTCCTGGTTTTTATAGTGTAAGTTGGGTCCCACCTCTTAGATTTCCTTTTCCTGTATAGAAATGTATCCCATTGGCTCTCAGACCCCCCCAGGGGCATGCTGGGGTGGCTCTTGGCTTTTGTCTAATCTAGCTTTGGCTGAATGAAAGGGCCTTGGGCAAATCCTATTGTGGTTTTATCATGCAGAAGACTTTCAGCCAGGTGAGAGGAATGTGTGAGCTGGGCCCAGTCCTTAATAGCCCATTTGCAAGGCGTGGGAGTTTTCCAAGAGGAGTCTTGTCTGTTTAAAAAGCATGTTTCCAGATGTGTTCCACAGAATATCTTCTACCTTTTAATATCTCCTAGGATATCTCATTTCCTAGGAGAGGGGTGGGTGCTAACTTCCTACAATCCCTCATTTTTTTTTCAAAACATGTGAGTGCAACACATGTTTTGACACAAGCTTCAAATTGATCAGGTCAGGGAGATTTTATGGGTGCTTTCAATTTTCTCTGATGCAGAGGGGAAGACGTTGAAAGAGGCAGTTGAAAGAGGCAGCAGAAGGATTCCTTCAGTGGCTCCCAAAAGGAGAGCTTTCAACCATGATGGTCAATGGCCAGGGCAAAAGTTTACAGTATCCAATTTTCCATGCCAATTATGTTCAGATGTTTGATAACACTTTCGATGAGCTCCCAGACAGGTTTCAAGCAAGCACAGGCACCACAATATTCCCACAGCCATGGTTTACCTTGAAATCACAGGCTGCCCATTTCCAAGGGATGGTTCTTGAATCTGCCCTAGCTCTTACTTTAGTGCATCTAGGATTTGTGAGTCCAAATTGAAGTTAGCCAGTGTGCAATCCAGGCTTTTCCTTTCTTTTCTTTTTTTTTTTTTTTGAATGAGCCCTGGGACTCTTACTCCTGAGACCACCAGTGCAAAATACCCTGCTTTACTGGGCAGCAGTCAGGCCTTGGGTTTTCGAAGATCCTTTCTGCTAGCTCTTCAAGTGGGGAAATTGCCTGAGGGGACCTGCCCCCTTCCCCTATGGAATTAACAGGGAGATATGACTGCCTGGGCTTTAATGACACAAAGCAGGAGCCAAAACAACAACAACAACAAAAAACAGCAAGCTAAAAGCAGCTTTGGGTGGAGGTAGGTGGAAAAAGGATAACCTCAGTCTAATTCTGAATGGCGTGTCTCTGTGTGTTTGTGTATGCAGCTACAAATTTCCCTCCCACTAGACAGAAATCTAAAGTGTACAGAACTCACTGTGGCAACCCCTCCCAATACAATTCTTACATGAGTACATTAAACTGATTACAATATAGATGAGACAAGAAAGAGAAACTTTACAATGAATTTCAGTGAATGAAGCAAGGAAAGAAAGAAAACAAAGAAAACTTTACAATGAATTTCTGTGACTGAAGCAAAGAAAGAAAATTTTACAATGAATTTCTGTGACTGAAGCAAAGAAAGAAAACTTTACAATGAAGTTCCCCCCTCCCCCCTAGTCTTTTCAGCTGTCTTCTGGGGATTGAAAATAGATGTTTGGTCTTTATTTGTCCATCTCAGGGTCCTTTCATTCATGTCTGCTGGGTGGCCTTATGTGTTTGTGGTAAGGCTGGTCAGTCAGGCTTGGAAAGATCTGCTCCACTCTGGTTGCTGTGATGACTAGAGGACTAGATTCAAACCCAATTCTGGCTCAAATGGATGGAATGTCTTTACTGGAGGCAGTGTCTGAGCCTATTTGCTCTGCTTCCATAGGCTTCAGGATCATGTGTGCAGGGCTGAAAGACATAAGAACAGGGTCCCTTCCCCCTTTTGCTGGTAATTCTACCACGAGAGGCATTGTAAAAGGATTAGAGATTTGGGGGGGGTAGATAGCTTGTAGGCAGGGTTTGAGGAAAACAAACAACACATCAGTATCGCAGTTAAATCAATTATAACAAAATGGAGGCATCACCGGGGGAAAAATGAACAGACATTTCCATCTTAACAGAGAATTGGCATCCATTAAACATCACAGAAGAGCAATATTAAAACTGTTTGCATGTACATACAGTAAATGTGAGAATGGAATTTTCCTGTAAATTAACTTAAAACATTGTCCCTTAAATTTTGGCTTTTCTTAAAAACACAGAGAGGAATAGGAAAATTGAACTCTGTTCCTTGTCCCAGACCAGGTTGGCCAGTCCTAACTGGGCAAAGACATTTTCCTTTCTTTTCAGTGCTTTTAATTTTCTAACAATTTGAAATTCATATCTCTAGGAAACAGAGATATTTTACAGTTGCAATTACCTCGAGTGCGCACAAGACAAGACAAAGACGTACACATACACAAAAACATGGACAAAGAGGATGACAGGACACACACACAAGTCCTTCCTGCCATAAATTTCAGTTAAATTAGGGAAGGCACAAATCTTAACAAACAAACCACGTGGTTACATATAAGAGAGAGAGAAGAAAAGAGAGAGAGACAAACAAACAAACACCTCAACATTTTTCCTTTTCTGTTTTCTTAAGTACCTTTATTTAGCCAAATTGGCTGTTTTGTTTTGTTTTGTTTCTCTGTGTCATCCCTCAGCAAAGCCCATTTTCTACACAAGTTTCCTGCTTTTACTTTTGCACATTCCTGTCATACAGACATATTCCTGGCGTCCCAGGTTCCAAGCCCTCACAAAGGTCTCCGCCACCCTCGAACTAGAGCTTCCCATGATCCTTTAAATGTAAGGTTCACTTTGGCTTAGCTAGTGGTGCGCTCAACAGTTTCAGAGACTAAAAAAACTCTGGGAAGGACTTCCGATTCCCTCGTAGAAGTAAGGCCCCCTTCCTGTAGGGAATCTCTCTAGGTTTATCAGATCCAAAAAGGGGATCTGCGAGGACTAGCCGCCCCTGTACAGCTAGTACTAGGACCTCCACACTCACGGGCTTCACATTTAGAACTGAAAAATTCTGGGGTTTGCTTTTGGGATGTGCACATAAAAACAACAACAACAACAACAAAATTTGCTTTCCCACCCTTCAATCACACACACACACACACACACACACACACAGACATTCTTCCTCCTTCCCTAACAGAAGGTCCTGTGCTCTGTAAATGCTAAACAGAACTTACACAAATCAAAACAGAGAAAGAGAAGACATTGACACATAGGCTGGTAGATGAGAAAGAAACTCTATACTACCAAATGAGGATAAACAAAAATAATTCAATATTATGAAAAGCTGTATGAGCAAGGAGTTTCAGAAAATAAAATTAAAGAATATTTGAAAAAAAATGGAATTGCCTAAAGTACCAGAAAAGGACAAAAACTATTAAATGAATGAATATCAATGATGGAATTATCAGAAGCAGATCAAGAGACAAAAGAACAACCAAACACCAGGACCGGGTGGGCCAGTGGCAGAATTTTACAAAGATTTTACATAATGAGGTATTGATTGATGTAAAGGTACCACATTCCTGAATGGGAGCAAATATTACTTTGATTCCAAAATAAGATTCAGATTTAATGCAGATAAAACTATAGGCCCATCTCTTCACTGAATGCTGACTATAAAATATATACTTCAATAATGGTAGCAAACTAAAAGGTTCCTAAATGAATTTATACATTCAGCTCTCTTAAGCTTTTTCTAAGAGACAGATTAAAAACAAAATGAGAATGATTTTAAATACATAAAAAAAGGCACAAGAAAAGGATGCTATTCATTTTGATACTGGAAGTGCTAAATATAAATATTATGGCAGACACAGAAATTAAAGGCATGGAAACTTTGAAAACTAATTTTGCACCAAGTGAGAAATAAAATATGTTAATAACCAACCTTACTGACAATTTTGTTGTCCAAAAGGTAGAGAAGAGAACTAGAGGAGATAATTAAGTCCATACTTGACTTAATACTTACAAACAAAGAAGAAGTTGTAGAAGGATTTGAAACTGCATCATTAACATAACAAAAACGATTCAACACAATTGAACACACTAAAGTCTTAGATTTTAAAATAAAGCTGACCTTAATAAACTCAAGAGAAACTTGAGAAAGATTCCTTGGATGAAAGTCCTAAAGGAAAGAAGCAACTCAAGAAGCTTTGTAAACTCTGAAAAAACTTGATTATAAAAGCCAATTGCACAAAAGCAATCAGGAAAAAAAAACCAGAAATCCAAGAAACCAGCATGGCTGCACAAAGACCTCACTGACAAATTGAATGAATGAAGGACAGATACAAAAATGGAAACAGGGACACATAACTAAAGCAGAATATCAGCAGATAGCAAGAATCTGTAAAGAAAAATCAGGAAACAAAAGCCTTGAATGAACAACGACTTGCAACAAAGGTGAAAGATAATATAAAAGATTCTTCCAATACATAAAAAAACAAGAAAAAAAAATCAAGGAAACAATTGGACCACTAAGGAGAGAAGGCAACACAGAGAAAGCCATGAGTTGCTTAACTCATTCTTTGCATGTCTTCTTGCAAAAAAGAAATGCAACCCAACTAACCAGAAATATAACTGGAAAGGAAAAATAAAACAGACTGTAAACTAAAGTTAAAATAAGCAAAAACAGTAAGAGAACACCAGGTCCCAGAGTCCTAAAGGAGCTGGTAAATGAAATCTCAGAACCACTGCACATCTTTTTTAAAAAAAATCTTGGGACACGGGGACCACCTGAGAAACTGGGAAAAAGCTAATGTGGTTCCCATCTTCAAAAAGAAAGAAAAAAAACCAACTAGACTGAGCCCTATCTAATGCAAAGAAAAGTAAAATCCTACCCCTAGGTAAGGAAAACCAAAAATATAGATAACTATTATAAATTGGTGCAACGAATTAAAACAGATTTGGAGAAGTGGAAAAGAACCACCATAAAATGAGTATCCTGCAATGGCTAGCAGACAAAACAGGGCTGGGGGGGGGAAGGGGGGGAGAAGGGGGGGAAGGAAATATCAAAGGATTTAGGGAGATACATTAACTTGGTTAAATAAAAAGCATGATTATTTTTTCCCTAAAATGATTTGTACCCAGACAACACACTATTCAATTGAAATTGGAATTTACATATGCCATAAAGTATAATTAAAAGCAAAAATTACCCCCCACACACATACACACATGCAAACACACATTTCCCAGTTTTCTATGGTTTAAAGTAAAATTTAGAGGTAGGTACTCACCTTCTTTCCAAGCAGCCCTTGAATTGAAACTCAAAAAACCCCTTTAAAACCTAATTTCCAATGGCCCAGGTCAAATAAATTTATTTAGGCCAGGATCATTGGAGAGGTTACTTGGAATCCATCTGGCTCGCCAATTGTTATAAGGAAATATCCTTCTAGGTTCAGTTCCAAGTGGGGAAAAAGACACTGGATTCATGAAGGTTGCTTGGAAGGAAGGTTTAATGGTGGACAGGAGCACATGGCTTGAGCCCCTGTACAGAAAAGGTAGCTTACATGGTTCCAGGTGTGGTGAAGAGAAAAAGAGGAAGAGATATGCTGAGTTCCTGGTTTTTATAGTGTAAGTTGGGTCCCACCTCTTAGATTTCCTTTTCCTGTATAGAAATGTATCCCATTGGCTCTCAGACCCCCCAGGGGCATGCTGGGGTGGCTCTTGGCTTTTGTCTAATCCAGCTTTGGCTGAATGAAAGGGCCTTGGGCAAATCCTATTGTGGTTTTATCATGCAGAAGACTTTCAGCCAGGTGAGAGGAATGTGTGAGCTGGGCCCAGTCCTTAATAGCCCATTTGCAAGGCGTGGGAGTTTTCCAAGAGGAGTCTTGTCTGTTTAAAAAGCATGTTTCCAGATGTGTTCCACAGAATATCTTCTACCTTTTAATATCTCCTAGGATATCTCATTTCCTAGGAGAGGGGTGGGTGCTAACTTCCTACAATACATAGATACCACATTACTATAAATTAATAATTAGAAGACATGGAATTCTAATCAACTTATGCAAAAGCATTGAGAAGAAGAGGAAGAAAGGAACAGGATGGAGTATTCTTACCAAAATTCTGACTAGGAACATTTCATACCAGCTTTATAAGCTCTGCTTTTATTCTTTGTCTACTTATACTCAAATAGATCATTAATTTATAAGCAATATTCCAAATATGCATATTTTGACATTTCTTGAGAATTTCCAATCAGAAACAAATACATAATTTTTAGATTCTCACTATATATGCTTTGAATTATACAGTGATTCAATTTCTGGAGTATAGTTTCATCAAGGCTGTCCTTTCCAATCGTTTTGCAAAAATTCCCTGAAGATGTTCAGATAGAAATTGTATTTTGATTTAGTTTAACTACCTTCCTTCTGTGTCTTTCTAAATTAGTTTTCAATTATAATTATATATGATAAACCAATATTCAGTTGCTCTTAACAAGTTATTGCTAAAGGAACACATTTTACACAATATTAGCTTTTCTTCCAGATCTGTAAAAATGAGCGAGAGAAATTTATAGCAATGGTGTTTCTGAGCAAGCAAAGGGAGAAACAAACTACAGAGCAACACTACCATATAGAATATTTTGTGAATATTCCAGGACTCAGAAGCTCATTATCTGAGTTCTGAAACTCAGTTTCTTTGTTGTAAATTCATTGTGAGAATATATTGTCTCTCTCTCTCCATGTAAGACCTTTCAGGAGAACACTACAATAAGGCCTAGAGCAGCCATCCATTTTCATGTTCTCATAAGAGGATCTATGGGGGACAAATTATAGTCTGTCCTCACATACATGATTGCTGCGAGGGATTGTGCATTGTGTAACAAAAGAAACAGGCAAGGGAAGACACAGATAACAAAAGCCAGCTTGCTATTTTTTCCTTGGGAGTAAAAGGACCCAGTATATGGACACAATAAGGGGTGTTGCTTATGTTAGAAGGTGGTGTTATCAGGAGAAAAGGTTAGTCTTGGAGCTTTCTTAGAAAAGTAGATTTTAGAGGCATTGGGTCAACCCTTAGTAAGGTCACCCTTGTTCTTATCAGATGCTTCATTCTGACTGTAATGGTCATGTTTTTATTTGCTTTCCCATGTAATCCTTACATATAGCAATAACACTTAGACTTTTCATAATGCTTTACAGCCCTCTGTGAACCCTTTATAGAGATTTACAGCATATTGCTCCCAACAATCTGAGTCCTCGTTTTACTCACCTTGGAAGGATGGAAGGTTGAGTCAACCTTGAGCCAGTCAGAATCGAACTCCTGGCAGTTGGCAGAGTTAGCTTGCAGTACTGCATTCTAACCACTGTGCCACTACAGCTCTCATATCATTTCAGGGGATATATAATCTGCAATTTTGCAGGTCTTTGGGACTCTTCTGTGTTTCTTTGGCAAGTAGCTCAGTGATCACTGTAGTTTTCTATACCAGGGGTGGGTTCTACTTACCTTCCCCACCGGTTCGCATCGCGACGGAAGTGCGTCCCTACCCAGAAATTAATCCTCTGTGCATGCTCAGTACTTAAAAAAAAAACCTTCCACATTACAAATGAGGCACGGAAAACAGCTGCGGAGTGGCAATTCAATCTGCAGCCCCTGATCAGCTGGGCTTCGGAAGCAGAGATACAGGTCAGTATAACCCAGGGGTGGGCCCACTTTCAAGGATAAAGAGAACCTGTTCGCTCTCAACTTGGAGTCAGAACTACCGGTTCTAAAGAACTGGTCCAAACCGGCAGCAACCCACCACTGTTCTATACCAATAAACATGCTTCACTGCATTTCTGTCCAAATCCTTTGATTCTTTTTTATTTAAGTGGGAATTTTTCCCAACAACAAGTCTTTACTGAATTGTTCAATACATCCATTCATAATTTTTATATTGCAGAAATATAGAAATTGGTTTGATTATTGAGTGGCATTTCGTCAGAGGAGGGATTTTGCAGCAGTATAACAAGCTGTTGGTCCAGAAATGTAAAAAATTGGCAAGATCCTAAGGGGATCAACAGAAAGCAATATTCATCATCGTTATTTTATCATTGTTATAAAGAAGAGCTTTCAGATTTGCTTCTTTTCCAGAGAAGAAATTTTCACTTAAGTACAGTGAAGCATTTTTTCACATTTGCTTTAGTTATGCAGTGACAGGAGGGAGCTTCTTGCCTTGGCAACAATTATGACCAGCAATCTGCAGCCTGCCTGGATTCCCGGACTTCAATTCAGTCCCAAAGGAAGATATCAGGAAGGTATTTCTCCAGTGAGCCTTTTCCACATCAGGATGGAGAGTGATATAAACAATAACAAGTCTCCCACTTTGCAAATCAAATCAGCTAAAAACAGCAAAAAGCAGAAATGTCCTCAAAATTTATTTATTTATTTTATTTTATTTAGCGATTCTTATATGCCGCCCTACTCCCTGGGGACTCAGGGTGGCATACAACATGTGCAAGAACAGCTTTAATACAATAAAAAATACAACGATAAAATAGCAAATATAAAAATGAAACCAGAAGCCTCTTTCCCCTGGGGGCAGGGAGGGAACTTTAGGGCAACTGGAGGATGTATCTCCATGTAATATTAATTCTTAATATTAATATTAAGTCAAGGAAATGCTAAGAGCTGTCACTGGTCAGCAGGATCTTTAACATTCTCAATTGTTCAACATTTCCCCCCAAATGAGTCAAGAGGTACACCTTACTGAAGGTACTGTAGCCAGTTTGATGGGAGAGCAGCGGTGGGTTGTTCCGGGTTCGGACCGGTTCTTAGAACTGGTAGCGCTGGCAGCGAGAGGCTCTGCCCACCCACCCGGGATGCTTCTGCACATGCGCAGAAGCATCACGCATGCACGCGGGCACGGGTGCGAGCCAGTAGTAAAAGGTTTTAGAACCCACTACTATGGGAGAGGATGTATAAACGAAGAATATTTTACAGCTCTGACTGAAGTAATCTGGCAAGATTTTGAATGTAACAGAGCAACTGCATTGATTCTCATCATTATTGCTTCTATACAATTGCTCTTTGAATGAAATGTTTTCCGTGGATTTTGTTTTCTTTTACACACTTAATTTTAATAACAGCAACTAGTCTACTTCAGTGAGTCAAGGATAATACAACCAGTACTATATCTGATCACGCACCAGTACCCTTTCAATTAACTCTAACTGAAGAGCATCCCTTTCATTGAAAACAATCCATCTAGAAGCCAACACATTTAGATAATAAGCAGTATGGAGGAAATACTTCTTGGTGCATGGAAACATGATGATTACACCTGCTAACCCCAAAGCATGAGAGAAAGATATTAAGGGCATCAAATAGCAATTTAACTTGGTTCTTATTACAGAGCTTCCAGCTTTGGGCAATCATGAATAACTTGAAACT
The DNA here is from genome assembly GCA_023053685.1 of Diadophis punctatus similis. Classification (NCBI taxonomy): domain Eukaryota; kingdom Metazoa; phylum Chordata; class Lepidosauria; order Squamata; family Dipsadidae; genus Diadophis; species Diadophis punctatus. The sequence goes on from JALIGW010000001.1 coordinate 242,435,901, forward strand.
GGAAGTTGACCTAACTGAGAATGATAAAGCTATGATAGGCCACACTCTGGAAAGCATGTTTAATTTACGGTAATATGTTATATATTGGTAAGCAGGATGGCACTATAATAACTTCATCATATTTTGATTAAAATAAATACCAAAGCAGAAAATATCATACCTAGATTAGCCACATTATTCATGAATGATTCTGACCTACAGGAACTGTTTTTATGAGAGCATCTACAGCAAAATTTGAAAGTTATCTATCAGCTCAAAAAGTTTGCATCTCCCTGACCTAATGAGTTCAAGACAGAAATGATTCACACTTCCGAACTGGTGTCTTAACCACTTAGCATTTCTGCTACTATACCAATATTATTTATATTATACTACTCAAATTAAAGACTGCTTCTGTCTTGTGTATGTGATATGTGTCTCTGTGGGTGGAAGCTCCAATTCCATAGATTTTCTTTCTTATAAATTGGTCTAATATCAAGGTTTCATATATAACTATCACACATCTCAATAATATTTAAAATGAATGCAGCAATGCAACTCAGGCTAACAGTGGCACTATTTTTCATATGTGTACTATTTTATGTGGGTTCATTAATTAAAGTTGGATCCCTTCACTTGAAATAGGAATATCAAAAGAGCATTTAATTGCACAGAAACTAGTTTAAACAATTCTGACTGAACGATTTAAACAGCATGCCATTTTCTTATATAAAAATTAAGCTGAGAATCTTTAAAAAGAGTTAAATTTTACCACATATAAACAAATTTTTAATGATGCATTATTTGACTTCTACTGTGTCGTATAAAACATTTCAGAAACAAACAGGAATAATTTCAGAAGGTATTCCTATTTATTTCAACATCACTGCAGTTAGGGGGTTGCATGATAATAAGGAGAATTTAAAAAGATAGTTCAGGAAGCCATAAAAACCAGAGAATGAAATTCAATAAAACCAAACCAGTAATAAAAGAGGAATTAACAAACTCCATTAAAGCTATTTTCCTATTTCATTCATGGGTAAGACTAAAGCTAATGGAACAATGACACACTGTGAAAAGGGCTAAAATTAGGAATTCCAAATGTTATAAACTCTAAGTTTCATCAACCCCAGACAACATGGGAAATGTAAGCCAACAGTTTGTGCAGGTCCAAAGATCCCTGACTAAAGATCAGACTATTCTACAAATCTCTGCAATTTGCAAGCATTCAACTATAGATACAGTAAACCCACAATCCCTTCCCATTAGCCAAGGTGGCAACGATGATAATGTCTTTTAAATTTTTATAATTGTTTTTAATTAGTATTATTGTTCTTCTTACATGTTCTACGCCGCCCTGAGTCCCTTGGGAGTTGGGCGGCTTATAAGAAGGAAATAAATAAATAAATAAATAAATAAATAAATAAATAAATAAATAAATAAATAAATAAATAAATAAATAAATAAAAAATAAATTAAAAAAACAAACAAACAAACAAACAAACAAACAAACAAATGGATATGGCACCAGTTTTTCTGCCTTTACACCAAAGTAAGGTAAAATAAGTGAAGGTTTCGACCCCATGATTAAAAAATGTATGTACAATACTTATCAACTATCCTAATTACTTGAGAGAGCCAGTTTGACATTGGTTAAGGCATCAGACTAGAAACTCCAGGATACTATGACTTCTACTCCCACTCTGGGCACAAAGCTAGCTGCGGGAACCTGTGCCTGTTATTTTCTCCCAGTCCTGCGAAGGAAGCCATGACAAACCACTTCTGAAAAACCTTGCCAAGAAAACTGCAGGGACTTGGCAAGGCAATCTCCAAGAATTGGACACAATTGAACAAAACAACAAAAAAAAATTACCTGAGCTTCTAAGTGGGTGATAATTGTCAAGTTCATCTTAATAGAGTATCCCAGGCTTTTAGGAAGTGGTTTGCCATTGCCTCCTTCTTCCTAAGGCTGAGAGAGAGTAACTGATTCAAGATCATCTAATTGGCTTTGTGCCTAAGATGTGATTAGAATTCACAATCTCCCACTTTCTAGTCTGGCACCTTAACCACTACACTAAAACTTTCTGGAAATCGTCACATGCTTTATTGTAATCAATCTATTCAGTTGCCTGTAGCCAATGTGGATTATCTCTTTTCAATAGCTTTGAGGATGTTGAGCCTGTCTTAATAGTTATGTATGTTATTATTGTTGCAATTCTTTTGTAAAATTCTATTCTCCAGCTGAGGGGCTACTGTGATTGAGAAGGGACAAAATAATAAAGACTAGTCTCCTTTCCCCAATCCCTGTGTAATATTCCCATTTACAAATTTATGTACAATTCCCATTTACAGAATTCATGAATAGTCATATCATTTTTAAAGAAATATCTTAATTTACTGAAGAAATTTATCATAATAGTTTTCAGAGGTTCTGTTTTTACTTCCTATTTTCTCTCACAACCAGATGGCTTCCTGGTGGTCTCCCATCCAAGTAATAATCAGATCCAAACTTGTTTAGATATCTGGAGATTAAGTCAAAGTTGTCTAGATCTCGCTCTCTATGGTGAACCGCACTGGCAGACATGGTAGAAGAAGAAAAATAGGAAGTGACAGGGCAATGTGTAGCAAGTTTTTCTTTTGGCAAAACTGATTTGTAGCTTTTGATACTTCATGTTGTATTTCTGAATGTATAATATATAGGTCCTAACAAATATAATACCAAACAAAAGTAACTATATATCTGTACAGAACTACGAAAGTTTTCAAAGTTGATCTAGCCTTAGAAATACTTGTGGGTTGCCTTCCATTCTTATTTCTGTGCTTTCAAATAGATTAAATTTCATCAGTGTTCTTTTTGTGTGTGGCAAATAAAAACTGTGTAATGGAAATACAGGGAGAAAGAAATGAGGATTTCAATAAAGTACAAATCAATATACACTTATGAAATACCCAGTGTATACAGTATATATTAATATTCCCTCATCTGCATTATCAATATTCTGATGTCATTACTAATGTTGGTATATTTGTATGTTTTCTTTCCTAGACATTACTTAGCAAATGGAATGCTTTTTTCCACTGTTCCTAATCAACAAATGGATCATCTATAAATCTAGAAATTCCTCCAATAGTTTGCAAAGGCATATAGAATCCCATTTAAATGAAAAATATATAATTCAGGAATAAATTAAGTCTTTCCATCTCTTCAGACTCTCTTTAAGTGGCTAACCAATATTATCTTAGGCTAGCATTTAGCAGGTTTAAAATAATGTTAAACCCAGTGCCCACCTGCAATTGCTGTCTGTCTTCCATTTTGGCCACTAGCCCACCTGCATTTATGGTGGATAAATTGTAAAGATTTCTTGCATTTTTACAGTTTAGTACAACATAATATTAAAAATCATATTGGCCAAAGAAGTGTCAGGGCCATTGCCAGCTGGAAGGAGAAAGGTTAAGCTTCCCCATCCACCTTCCATGACTCTCTTTTCTGGGGGAATAAGAAACATATCCAGAAGCATCAGTGGTGTAGTTAGAGAGGATCCAGTTTGCACCAACTCCTATTCGCATCTACAGGTATCCCTTGATTTATGACAATTCATTTAGCAACTGTTCAAAGATACAACAGTGCTGAAAAAAGTGATTTATGACTGGTTCTCACACTTATAACCATCGCAGCATCCCCATGGTCACATGATCACAATCTAGACACTTGGCAACTGCTCTGCACGCAACAACAGTTGCAGTGTCCTGTGGTAACATGATAGCCATTTGCAACAGTTCCACCTGGCTTCTGACAAGGAAAGTCAATGGAGAAGCCGGCAGAGAAGGTCACAAATGGTGATTACATTATACCTCACTTAAGGACTACAGCAACATAGGTTGTAAATTGAGTGCAGTACTTGATGCCTCACTGAATGACTGCACCACTGCACTACATAATAACAAATGTTCTGATCCCAATTGTGCTCATAAGTTGAGGACTTCCTGTATGAGACTAGAGAATATCCTACCATCCAGTAGGGCAGGGTTGAGGGGAGTACAACTACCAGAAACCATTTTACTAAAGTGATTAAAGTGAATTAAATAAAGTAATTAAAGTGACACCAGCATGGCTGCATAAAGAACTCTCTGGCAAATTGAAAGACAAAAAGGACAAGTATAAAAAGTGGAAAGAAGGGCACATAACTAAGGCAGAATATCAGCAAATAGCCCGAGCCTGCAAAGATGAAGTGAGGAAAGCCAAGGCTCACAATGAACAAAGGCTTGTGACAAAAGTAAAAAAAAAAAGCTTCTTCCAACATGTTAAGCAGAACTACTTAACTTGCTTTTTGCACCTGCAAAGGGAAAAAACAGTCCAACCTATCAAAAACAGCACCACAAAAAACAGATTAGGAACACAAGTTAAAATAGGGAAGAAAATGATAAGTGAGCACCTGTTTACCCTAGATGAGTTCAAATCACCAGGATTACACCCCAAGGTTCTGAAGGAACTGGCAGACGAAATCTCAGAGCCTCTGAACTATATCTTTCAAAGATCCTGGAGCACCGGGGAACTGCCAGAGGACTAGAAAAAAGCTGATGTAGTTCCCATCTTCAAAAAAGGAGAAAAAAAATAGATCCAGGAAACTCAGACCTATCAGCCTGACCTCAATACCAGGAAAGATTCTGGAAAAGATAATCAAGCAATGAACACCTAGAAGCAAACAAAGTAATAACCAAAAGCCAACATGGGTTTGTCAAAAACAGATCATGCCAGACTAATCTTATTGCATTATTTGACAAGTGACAAAATTAGTGGAAAAGAGGAATGCTGTCGATATAATTTACTTGGACTTCAGTAAGGCATTTGATAAAGTAGACCATAACCTACTACTAGATAAAATAGAAAAATGTGGGTTAGACAGCATCACCACCAGATGGATTCGTAACTGGCTGACGAAGCGCACTCAACGTGTAGTCCTCAATGGAACTGCATCTACATGGAAGGAAGTATGCAGTGGGGTACCCCAAGGTTCTGCTTTAGGCCCAGTACTCTTCAACATCTTCATCAATCATTTGGACAAGGGGATAGATGGGGAACTCCTCAAATTTGCAGATGACACCAAGCTAACAGGAATAGGCAACACTCCAGAAGATAGGCTTAAGATACAAAAGGATCTTGACAGACTTGAACATTGGGCACTATCTAACAAAATGAAATTCAATGGTGAAAAAAGTAAGATTCTACATTTAGGCAAGAAAAACAAAACACACAGGAAAGTATAGGTCAGTGGTGGCGAACCTTTTTCGGCTCGCGTGCCGAAAAAGGGGGGGGGGGGCGCTCGCGCGCGCTCGCGTGCCAACACCCATTCCCTCCCCCCCACGCATGCGCACAACACCCCCCCCCCCGCTGCCCCCTGCGCATGCGCACACACCCCCACCCCCGCACAGGCCCACTTACCGGAGCCTGGAACGACGAAACGGAGCCTGGAACTATAAAACCGGCAAACCGGAAGTGCGTTTTTTCGCACTTCTGGTTTGCCGGTATGCTGTTTTTTGCACTCCGGAGGGTTCAGGGAAGCTCCCTGAAGCTCCGGAATGCAAAAAACTACAAAACGGATAAACCGGAAGTGGGAAAAAGTGCACTTCCGGTTTGTCCGTTTTGTAGTTTTTTGCATTCCGGAGCTTCAGGGAGCTTCCCTGAACCCTCCGGAGTGCAAAAAACAGCACACCGGCAAACCGGAAGTGCGTTTTTTCGCACTTCCGGTTTGCCGGTGGGAACCCTCGCGTGCCGGCTTCTATGGCTCCGCGTGCCAGCTCTGGCACGCGTGCCATAGGTTCGCCACCACGGGTATAGGTGGTACCTGGCTCAATAGTAGTAACTGTGAGAGGGATCTTGGAGTCCTAGTGGACAACCATTTAAATATGAGCCAGCAGTGTGCAGCAGCTGCCAAAAAAGCCAACACAGTTCTAGGCTGCATAAACAGAGGGATAGAATCAAGATCACGTGAAGTGTTAATACCACTTTATAATGCCTTGGTAAGGTCACACTTGGAATACTGCATCCAGTTTTGGTCGCCACGATGTAAAAAAGATGTGGAGACTGTAGAAAGAGTGCAGAGAAGAGCAACAAAGATGATTAGGGGACTGAAGGCTAAAACATATAAAGAACGGTTGCAGGAACTGGGCCAGAGGTGGGTTCCTGCTGGTTCGGACCGGTTCTATAGAACCAGTAGCAGGAATTTCCCCCCACTCGCCGAACCGGCAGTGATGGCTGGCTGGACACCCCCCCCCAAACCGGCTTTCTTGGTGGCATTATCTTGGTGCAGCTATCTTGGTTTTTGCTTCTGCGCACGCGCAGAAGCTGTTTTTTGCTTCTATGCATGCACAGAACCTTGGTTTTTAGCCCACGCGGTGCATCAGGAAGCGAACTGGCAGCAAGGTAAGCCAGAATTCACCCTTGAACTGGGCATGTCTAGTTTAATGAAAAGAAGGACTAGGGAAGACATGATAGCAGTGTTCCAATATCTCAGGGGCTGCCACAAAGAAGAGGGAGGGTTCCTCCCGGTTCGGACCGGATCGCCCGAACCGGTAGTGACACACTGGTGATGTCACTTAACTGGATTGGCCAGTGCTGGTCCGTGCACGCCGCCATCTTTTTTTAATTCAGCTGCTTGAAAAAGGGCCCTCCCGCCTGCCCCCAGGTTAATACTGACCTTTATTTCTTTGCCCGAAGCACAGCTGATCAGCTCCTCAGCTGTTTTTCGGGCTGATTCCAGCTACTCAGCATGCGCCAGAGCCAAATTGCACGAGGGGACGCGCGCGCAAAATGTCTTGATGCGAACCGGTGGGGAAGGTAAGTGGAACCCACCCCTGAGTCAAGCTATTCTCCAAAGCACCTGATGGTAGGACAAGAACCAATGAGTGGAAACTAATCAAGGAGAGAAGCAACCTAGAACTAAAGAGAAATTTCCTTACAGTTAGAACAATTAATCAGTGGAACAGCTTGCCTCCAGAAGTTGTGAATGCTCCAACACTGGAAGTTTTAAAGAAGATATTGGATAACCAATTGTCTGAAGTGGTGTAGGGTTTCCTGCCTAAGCAGGAGATTGGACTAGAAGACCTCCAAGGTCCCTTCCAGCTCTGTTATTCTGTTCTGTTATTATGATTTTCTTCTTAACCAAATTTTAACCCATATTTTGGACTCTTGGGAAATATGCTAAGCCTGTATATGACTTATATTTCTATGGAAAGCCCTCTCTCTATAAAGATTTATCTTGCAGATTTTAAAGATAATTGACATACATAACAAGGTTGGAAGGCAATAAATGGCCAGTTGGGATGTGCCAAACATGCAATCACTCAAATGCGGCAGTACTAACATGGTTTTATTCTGGAATTAGCAATGTGGTGCCTTGGGCAACATTTCATCTAATTAATCTCTTTTACATTTTTTGAAATCTGCTATGAGTCTCAGTATCAGACAATAATTTATTTAATTGTTCTGATGCAGTGCTAGGTTGAATGCTCATGAATATCTGCTTTTTAAATTTTACACATTTTCTCAAGGCAATGCATTATTTTATCCCCATCTCCCACCTTTCACTGCATATTTAAATTCATTAAATATGTATCATAAATAATAAGATGACACAAGATGAAAAGACCTAACTCTCTAATTGCCTTTCTACATATTTTATCATTAGATGTGAAGGGCAATTTATCTAAGAGCTGTATCATAAGCACAGAGTGTTGGATTGAGATTTAAGCCTTGATTTATTTAAGTGGTTCCTCTTAAGCATAAGTAAGGGCATTTCCTCTCAGAGCTTCAAATCCACTCTGAAAACAAGTTAAAGGCATTTGCTCTCATAGCTTCAAAGCCATTTTAGAAACAGGTTAAGCCCACTGTTGATCAAACAATGATATTGTTGGGCATTTTTCATCATGACAAAATGGCAAGGTTTGTGCAGGGAAGAGACATTGCCTGGATTCACGCATCACATTGGTTGGGTCTCCACAAACAAACCTAATCTTCACAGCAAAAGGAGGTTGGAACTTGACATGACACTATCAACACATTGATGGAGGGCTTTGATCGTTAAGTGCTCTGATAGCATGGAAGATATCATGGAATTATAATGACATAAATATAATTTTGAGACCACTATGTTTTCATGATGATATTGTATGCCCTGATCATCACATAAATGAATTACTGTAATGTGCTCCACATGGGGCAACCTTTAGAGATGAAATCAACCTTGCCATTTTATAATAACAAATTATGAAGTCATGGCAGTGGCTACCAGTGGGCTTCTAGTGCTGATTATCAACCACAAAACCTTATAATGGTGTAGCAGAGGAATACATCACTTACTGTCTTGCAAAAATTGAATCTTCCTGTCTAGTTAAATCATCCTGAGAGCACCTAAGAGTCCCTTCCATGCATGAGGCCAGAGGGATGTGGACTGGGCAGCCAATCTTTTCTGTTGTGGTTTCTCTGTCTCCTTTATATTACAAGTAGATCAAAGCTTTTAATTCTAGTGGATTGTTTGGAGGCATCCACCTTGGGTGGATTGACTAAACTTATATTCTGGTTTTGGGTGTTTGATTTCTTTTATGTTTCCCAAAGTCTTCAGATTAGGGTGGGTTACAAAAGTCTAAATAAATACATATACACAGAACATGTTTTCTGCTATCAGAAATCTGATTTCCTGGGGTAAATGCAATACCAAAAAGAAATTGCTACAACTGGAGAAGAGCTCAGGTAAAATCTTGTGGTATATCAGCTCTCAGTACCACTGCTTTATTATCTATTGAGTTCCCTGAGTCAAGAAGAACAGGATAAAGTAACACATTGATGTGTGTTTGATTTCATGAATCATAACTTGAAGATATGTAAAAATCAGCTCCAACTATTACAAACTGGAGATTTAAGATTCAAGGAGAGTAGTATTTCATTCATATTTGCAATTCAAAAGTTAACTCATTCAAAGCAACTTCAGGATTTCATTTGAAAATAAATAAATAAACATAGATTATAATTGTACCATAGGTAATTGGAAAGCACATAACAATTGCAGCTAAATGAAAAGACCAATGCAGGGATATATCCATTATTATCTGCATTGTATCAATTGGATTATGGTATAAATCCAGGTTACCTGAAGAACCATCTCATCCCAATGGGATTGGCCCATCCCACTCATTTCAGCAGACGGGGAATTGGCCAAAGAATTGCAGCTGGTGAGGTCCAGGAGAAGAGCCTCTTCTGCCATGGTTCCCACCCTTTGGAATATCATGCCCCTCCTCCACCTTCCACCATCTTAGCCTTCCCAAGAGAGTCTGAAAATCTAGCTTTTCCAACTAGCTTGGAGCCCCAGTGGGTACATCCCATTTTGGAGGTGGCTAGGGACTAGTAAACTAGTAGAAGATTTCACCTTTACCCTGTCTACTCTTTGGCTTTTAATCTGTTTTAATATTAATGTTAATATATTAGCTTTTCATGTCTGATGTTATAATATTTTGCTCCTATAACTATTTTATTCTGCTATTTATGGCATTGTTAGTCTCCAAGAGTCACTTGGTAGAGATATGGGTGGCATACAAATTAAATGAGTAAATTAATTAATAAATAACATTATCTTCAACTCTTTTAAGGCAGAGAGGCAAGGACTGGAAAGTTCCTAAGTGGTCCAGGAAAAAGTCAAAGCTATGCTAAACCACTGTAAAAAGTGTCCTACAGCAACTTAAAAAAAATAAATACATTTCCACTGGTTCTTCTGTGGTGCCAGGTTGGTGTGACTCTGAAGAATAATCACTGACTTCCCCCTGCAAGATGCTCTGCTTTGCTCTAATTGCTACTTTTCCTGGAATGCCATGAGATTTGGCATAGCTAGTTGGCAAGTCTGGTAACTCCAGGGGAAAATCCTTTCATCTTTGGCTTTGATGAGGCTGGCAAGGCTCACTGGCATAACTTCTTTCTTCTGGACAGGAGTTGGAAGAATTACTATTAACTTGTGCTTTGGAGGAGGGAGGGCCACAGTCTAGCTTTCTTTGATTACTGATTTATTGCATTCCAAGATGGCTGGCAAGCTGAGAAAAAAAACCTCTAATCACTGGCATTACTTGGCTATGACCAGGCTTGAGGCTTGAGGAATATTCTATGTTAGCCAACATCAGCAGCCCAGCACAGTGAAATGCCATGGAGATAAGTAAGCCACTAAGAAAGAGGCAGATATATAGACACAGACACACAACAATTCTGAGCCTTATATATACCCTACAATTAATATCTATTCAGTTTGTGTAAGTGTTAGTCTGTCATTCAATCATCAATTGTCAAGAAATGTAGGCCTTCCCAAGTCATGTAAAATTTTAAAGTAAGGTATGTAGACTGAAGATTGCATACCAGTCTCAACATATATTCAAAATGCCAATAGCTGAGTTGGACTCCCAGTTGTGTTGAGTAGAGCAGTGTTTCCCAAACTTTTGACATATGTGTACCCCTTCTATAATTTTCGTAACGCTGAGTACCTCTCATAAAAAACATGCGAGTTTTCCTTGCTTTTTTCTTAACAGGTTCTTTCAGAATTGAAATTGATTCGTTGTTAATTTCATTATTTCCTGTTCGTTGATTGCTACTACAATCATTACTTTCTTTCGGTTTAGTAGTTCCAGATTTCAACCAGCGATCCATAATCTCTGTTAGGGATAAAAATTGTATTTTATAAAAATAATCAAAATCAGTGGAACTTACTAAAGCACGATAACAGGCGCCCGGAACTAACTATTAAAGAAGTAAGTTGTCTCTGTAACAAAGTGCAGTATATTCACGCCATGTCACGCCTCACAAGACTGTCTAACCGTTAGATAACACTGCAATTCTCCAGCGTTTAAACAGCTCCGCGGCTCAATGTCAACTGTTAATGTTCCCGCAGTTTAAAAATGGCCGAACCCGAGCTGCACGAAGGATGCGCAGAAGTTCCTGCCATAATGAATTGCGATACAATGTACGATGGCCCCAGTTCCCATGTAAAAACTGCGATACGTGCCTATTTCTTTCCTTGTTCTGTGGGCGCAGCTAAGTACGGTGCAGTGGATATTCCCACATGATCCCCACCAAACTCCGGTGCAATGCGTACCCCCACCAAACTCTTCCCGTACCCCTGGGGGTACGCGTACCACACTTTGGGAAACACTGGAGTAGAGCAATGTAGAAGTGTAAATATCTATTAGTACAAGAAAAAAAATAAAATTGAGGCTTATAACTAGGGCTTTCAAGATGCTGAGAGCTGAGAAAGTGAATGAATACTAAATAAATATTTTCCTTGCCATCTTGAAAGATCTCTAATAGGCATGGCGATGGGCATAAGGCAACCAGCCAGCTGCTCATATCAATGTCAGAAAATCCATCAGAATTCTCAGCCCTATTCTTAGTATTTCCTAGGTGGCAAAGTGAACTTGCCACGTTCTGTATTGTCTATAACCACCTCAGAAACAGTAAAAAAAAGATATGCATGGTAATCTGCAAAATGCTTTAAAGAGCTACAAAGGGCTTTGAAGCAGCTATATCAGTTTGTTGGTTTGTAGTCCATCCCTTCTTTGATTCATAAATCTATTTTAAGGGGGTGTTTTGATGAAAACATTTTCAAATCAAAGCTCTTCATTGGAACTTTCCACTGTTCTAATAAATTATACCATCTGGCTCCACAACACTCTTAATTTACACTGTGGGCTTCAGCAGTCCAAGAGTCAGTTGAATCAACTATAGCTGCTTGTGTTTTTGTGCAATTAACCTATTTTGAAATGCACTTAAAATAAATAAATAAATGCACATTTTTAAAAATATAATTAACTATAACATAACAACTTACTGTTTTCATGCTTAACTACTTTGGTCTAGTTAAGACATCAGGCTAGAAACCAGGAATAATAGCAATAGCACTTTACTTATATACCGCTTCATAGTGCTTTACAGCCCTCTCTAAGCGGTTTACAGAGTTCAGCATATTGCCCCCAACAATCTGGGTCCTCATTTTACCGACCTCGGAAGGATGGAAGGCTGAGTCAACCTTGAGCCTAGTGAGATTTGAACAGCTGAACTGCTGAACTAGCAGTCAGCCTGCAGTCGCAGCATTTAACCACTGCACCACTTCAGCTCTAATTAATTAGAACCAGGAGTTCTAATCCCTCCTTAGATACAAACCCAGCTGGGTGACCTTGGGCCATTCACTTTTTCTCAGGCCTCCGGAAGAGGCAATAGCAATCCACTGCTGAAAAACTATGCTAAGAAATTAGCAAAAAGTTCAGTTTTCGGGCAGTTTCTAAGAATTTAACATAATGGAATTGAAGAAAGAAAAACTGTCATACTAGTTTGTACATACATGCAACCTGTTAGATCCTGTCCAAAGTATTTAGAGTTAGACATAAACCCATTTTTCATAGATGACTAAAACTAGAACAGTTGATTTAAAAAAAAACTATACATCTTATTGATGAGGGAGGAGCCACACACTTCCAACCTGTAGAACAAATTTCCCCAATATCATTCTTAATGATAAATGATAATAATCATTATTTTTTGTAACAGAAACATGAGTTTATGTTTGATGTACAGCATGCCCTGATTCTCCTCTCAGTTTGCACTTTTTCTTTATAAGTTACTGAATCATTGTTCACCACTCATCCTGCCTTGAACTTTAGAGTTGTATCTAAAAACTATCACATATATCTTTTCTCTTAAAGTTAAAACAGCAGGAATGGAAATTTTATTACTGACTGATCTGTAAAAAAAATGTTGTGGGAATTTCTTGTCAGTTATACTACAGACAGATTACTCCAGGGGCTAATTATTGAAAGTGTGCTTATTTATGCTCCAGATGTGAAAACTTTAATGAAGTGAAATTTGCAATCAACCGGTAACCAAGGTGTTATAAAAGCTGCTTTATGATAAGGAACACATGGAAAGATGTTAAATTTTGTTGTCCAAGTTACTGGCAGCAACTTATATCAAACAGATCAACAACTTTCCAGCTGGTTTCCTAAAATTAATGTTAGTTTAAGAAAGATCAATGGTTTCTCAGACACCAGCAGATTTTTTTTCCATTGTTATTGCCAGATCGCTATTTTATTTACTATAGGTAAGGCAGAGTGTGCTTCTAAAATTGCTATTCACATAAATCAACCATAGAACCAACAAGAGAAGTGGAATGGGAATTACTAAAAATGCTAGTCGCTGGTCTTTTGTTCAGACTTTTACGGGGTTCGTTACATACAGCAACATAATTCACAGCTCCCATAGTTTCTTCATTCAGCAGTTCCTCTTAGGGAATAATTTCCCACCAGTTCACTCCCACCACAAAGAGACTAGTGCTTATTAAAAGGTTGGATTTCATTTCCCATCTCCCTCATCTCCCAAACATGAAATGGTTCCAGTAACCAAAATAATGTATGCATGTTAGCAAGAGTCCCTCGGGAGTTGGGCGGCTTATAAGAAGGAATAAGAAGGAATAAGAAGATTCATAGCTGCAGTTGGCAACAGGAATTTGCAATGTAAGGATTCTCTTAGCCTTTAGTAAGACGTATGCCAAAATTTAAGTGTGGGCAACATGCAAAACCAGCCATTCTTTATGGCCTGTTCTTGCACACTTCTTAATATAGACATTCAAGAGAGATGTATAAACCATTGTAAAAAAAATATACCATGCCATCAAACAGATGACAGAGAACTAAAACCCATTTCCTGCCCTTACATGCCACACTTCTGCTCCCTCAGTTTTGATCTTATCAAGTTCAAGTTTCCGTATGTTCAATATTTAGACAGGTCTTTCAGAAGTCGCTGCTCAACACAGCAAGGGATGACACAGGAATGTAAATAAGGGGTCCTTGGTGCTCTCTGAGCTTGTTTGTTTTCTTGCAGACATTTCATTACCCTAACTAGGTAACATCATCAGTGCCAGTAAGGAGTGCAGTTTGCTGTCAGTTTATATTCTGGGAACTTGCCTGTCTGTGTGGGTGGAGGCGGTTTTAGAGATTATTTGGTTTGGCTGTTTACTGATGGCTCTTTGGCAGTTTCTTGATTGGAGTATTGCTTTCTTGATTGTTGGTCTGAAGTTAACCTTGACATTAATCTATGCTGATGTGGGCACTGATTACTGGTGAAGAGATGCTGGAGTCTTTTTGTTCTCTTTTGGGCTAGTTGATTGTCTCTTTTATATAGTCTATAGATCAGTGGTGAAATCTACTACAAAGTTGTTGAGAAGGTGGTGGCTACTCAGCTTCTGCGACTATTAGAGGAAACGGACCATCTAGACTCCTATCAGTCGGGTTTCAGGTGCGGCTTCAGTACTGAAACTGCCTTGGTCGCCCTGATGGATGATCTCTGGCGAGCCCGGGATGGTGGAAATTCCTCCATCCTGGTGCTACTTGACCTCTCAGCAGCTTTCGATACCATCGACCATGGTATCCTTCTGCGTCGTCTCGGTGAGTTGGGAGTGGGAGGCACCATTCTGCGGTGGTTCTCCTCTTATCTCACCAATAGGACGCAGTCGGTGTTAACAGGTGGGCAGAGATCATCCCCTAGGCCCCTGTTATGCGGGGTGCCTCAGGGTTCAGTTCTCTCGCCCATCTTGTTCAACATCTACATGAAACCGCTGGGGGAGATCATCCAGAGACATGGGGTGAGTTTCCATCAGTATGCTGACGACACCCAGCTGTACATCACCACCCCGTCTCAATTCAGTGAGGCAGCTGATGTAATGTGCTGATGCCTGGACGACGTTAGGACCTGGATGGGGAGAAACAGACTCAGACTCAACCCCGACAAGACTGAGTGGCTTTGGATATTGCTTCCTAAGGACCAAGACAACGGTCCCTCCCTGGTTCTGGAGGGAGAGAAATTGACTCCCTTGGAACAGGTCCGCAATTTGGGGGTCCTCCTAGATCCACAGCTAAAATTAGAGCAACACCTTACAGCTGTGGCTAGGGGGGCCTATGCACAGGTTCGCCTGGTGCACCAATTGCGGCCATACTTGGAGAAGGAGGCTCTACTCACGGTCACTCATGCCCTTGTCACCTCTACATTGGACTACTGCAATGCGCTCTACATGGGGCTACCCTTGAAGAGTATTCGGAGACTTCAGCTGGTGCAAAATGCGGCTGCGCGTGCTGTGGTGAGTGTGCCAAGGTACACCCACGTTACACCTATACTCCGCCAGCTGCATTGGCTGCCCATCGGTCTCCAGGTACAATTCAAGGTGTTGATCATCATCTTTAAAGCCCTACATGGCCTAGGACCAGGGTACCTTCGGGACCGCATTCTGCCTCATACTTCCCTCTGACTGGTTAGGGCCCACAGAGTGGGCCTCCTCCAGGTCCCGTCAGCCAAACAATGCCGGTTGGCGGGCCCTAGGGAGAGGGCATTCTCTGTAGGGGGCCCCGCGCTCTGGAACCAACTTCCCCCAGAGACCCGAACCATCCACACCCTGCTGGCCTTCCGGAAAGCCGTCAAGACATGGCTCTTCCTGCAGGCAGGGGGAAAGACTAAATCCATCTGAATTCCCCCCTTGGTATGGCTGATTGTGAATACTTTTTAACTATTATATATCTTTTAACCGTTGTTTTTAAACTATTGCTTATTATTAATGTTCTTTACAATTGTTGTATGCCGCCCTGAGTCCCTTGGGAGTAGGGCGGCATAGAAGAACAATAAATAAATAAATAAATAAATACTTACCTTTCCTACCAGTTCGGAAGTGCATGCTTCGCTCATGTGCGCGTGCACTTTTTCACCCCTGCTTCGCTTGCACGCGTGCTTTTTCACCCTCTGCACATGCGTAGACAGCTTTGCGCATGCGCAGAGGGTTAAAAAAAGAAAATGGCGACATCTGGGCGGGTGGGCAGAGCCTTGCGCTGCCGCCGCTACTGCTTCTCCCAACCACTGGCACCCGCTGCTACCAGTATGCCCGAACTGGGCCGAACCGGTAGCATTTCACCCCGCTATAGATATTGTTAATGTCTATGTGTCTATTGATGGCTGATTTGTCAGAATACTAGGCTTCTAGAAATTCCCTGGCATTTTTAGACTTGGCCTGGTCTAGGATTATCACATTTTCCCAGTTGAAACTATTGTTAAATCTGTCTGTATGTTGTGAAATTAAAGATTTTTTGTCATGTCTTCTGACTGCCAGTTAATGTAAAGCAAATAATCGGAATGTGCACAGTTTATCTCCTTCTCCAATGTAATCTAAAACGTACGTGAAAATTATTAGCGATTGAAGAGGCCTATACTGATATCATCATCTTTGTTATTGTCTTCTCACATGAAGTTTGCCATGAAAGGACACAACAGAATATAAACATGCAACATTATGTAGGGGATATCCTTTGGGCGATCAGCAATTAATTACTTTTGCAAAAATCCCATGTTGCAAAAGGTTGTGCTGCACAGGCAGTCCTTGACTTGTGACCACAGTTATGATCAGAATTTCTGTTGCTAGGCAAGCTGGTTGTTAAGTGAGTTGTGCCCAGTTATACAACCTTTTTTTTGCTACCATTGTTAAGCGAATCACTGCAGTTGTTAAGTGAATCATGTGATTATTAAGCTAATATGGCTTTCCCATTCACTTTGCCTGTTGGAAGTTGGCTGGGAAAGTCGCAGGTGATGATCATATGACCCTCAGGACATTGCAACTATCATAAATACACGCCAGTAGCTAAGCACCCAAATTTTGATCACATGTCCGTGGGGATGCTGCAACAGTTGTATGAGGATTGGTTGTAGGCTGCTTTTTTCAGTATTGTTGTAACTCTGAGAGCTCACTAAACAAATGGTTGTAAGTAGAGGATTACCTGCACATCACTCGCACAAGACTATCAAGGGTCATTTCAGGGAGGCAAGCAATCTGTCATGATTATAGTTATTCATTCATTTATTTATTTATTTCCATCCTAACTCAGAACTGTTCTTAAATATTGAGCATCCTAACTAACCTTTTTAGGGTTACTTAATCAGGGGTCTCCAACTTTGGCAACTTTAAGACTTGTGGACTTCAACTCCCAGAATTCCTCAGCCAGCAAAGCTGGCTGAGGAATTCTGGAAGTTGAAGTCCACAAGTCACCCATCTCCTCCCACTTATGACTGTATGACTGTAACTTGTTGCTTGTATCCTTATGATTTATATTAATATTGATTGTTTCCTGATTGCTTATTTGTACCCTATGATAATCATTAAGTGTTGTACCTCATGATTCTTGACAAATGTATCTTTTCTTTTATGTACACTGAGAGCATATGCACCAAAGACAAATTCCTTGTGTGTCCAATCACACTTGGCCAATAAAGAATTCTATTCTATTCTATTCTTTCAATGCTTGCAGTCAGCAATCAGAAGCAATGAAAAAGACTTCTGCACACATACAGTACACCTACAAGAGATATGAGAAGAGGATCTGAGGTGTGAAACACCCTGATTACCGTATTTTTCGGAGTATAAGACGCACCTTAATTCTGGGGGAGGAAAATAGGGAAAAAATCTACCTACCAGGTATTCATCTGGCTAGCGTCCTTAGTCTGGCCAGCTTCAGCACATTATTTTATCCCCTGGTTAGGGCTGAAAAAAACCTTTTCCGGAGGGAATAGCAATGAAAACAAGCCTGCAAAGACTTAGGGCTGGAAAAAAACTTCTTCAGAGGGAGTAGGAATGAAAAAATCTTACAAGCCGGGAAGATCATTAGCACCTCGTTAGGGCTGGGGGAAAAAAGCTTCAAAAAAACTACATTTGGAGTATAAGACGCACCCAAATTTTCAGCCTCTTTTAGGGGGGGAAAGGTGTGTCTTATACTCTGAAAAATATGGTAAGTGAATTACAGTTAGTGTTGAGGACAAAGTGCCATGCTGAAGTGAATTAAAGCCAGTTTATACAGTCTTAGTACTTAACACAGTATCTGCCAAGAGCGGGAAGTAGATGCCAATGAGCCTATTAAAGCAATGATAAAATTTATAATTTGGCAAGATCTAGCCTCTTTAAGTCATTTAGATGCTCACCCTTGAGTATGCCCTGGATTCATCAGCATGCCTGAAATATCAAATTGCAGGTACGGCTTGATGTGATTTCATACTTAAGTACGGTTATTCGTTGTCTGAATAATTTCAGGACCAGATTTGTGCTTGCTGGTTACACTGGATTTTCACTGATGAATTGTTGAACTGTTCTGTGTCCATACATATGAAAAATATACTCCTTGAAACAGGTTTTCTTTACCATCTCAAGTTGTTATATGAATAGTAAGAAAATAATTTACTTCCCAAATTGATGACCAATAACGATGTTAAAGGCTAGAAGGCTAGAATATGATTGCCAGGTGATAGATTGATTTGTTTACCTTGAAGTTTAATAGTAACATGCCTTAAAATGTTTTACAGTGAAAAGGTCTGTTTTTACTCTGCTCCGGAAAAAAAATATGTACAATAACAAAATGCATGCCTGTGTAAGCAAATGTTAGATTGTATGATGTAGTGAGGAGCATAGATCTGAAAATTAATGTAACAAGATCAAAGTTTGACAATGAAAATGGAGTGAATGATTATAAGTTGTACATTAATGCCAAAAAATAAGATCAAGAAGATAAATTTTTGCACCACACTAGAATATTTATTACAGATGGGGAAATAGATGGGAAAATTTTAAGATGCTCAAATACCAACAGTAGGATAGGGCTCTGTTGTATAGAGTGAATGTGAATTGAAAGAAGCTAAAACAATTATGAATAAGAACATTCTTTTCACTACTTTATTACATGAAAGTGAAAGTTAGATATGTTAGGAGAAATATAAAAATAAGTTGAATATTGTAGTGAAAATCTTATATGAGTGAAATGGAAAGACATGCCAGCTCCCACAGTGGAAGAAGAGATGGAAAAAGTAGTGGAGTTAGTAAAGACAGCAAAGATAATTGTTTTAAATAAAAAAATAATTTATCCAGTTGCGTTTCCATTTGCAAATCATTTCCAGACTTTATACTTGAAACAGAAGGGGGGGAAATGAAACTGACTTTGGGTTTTGATGACTGCATTAACTCTATAGCTATAGAAATGGCTTGCATTTACTAGAAATGTGAAGCAAAAATTTGAGGTTGTCACTGCATTAATATTCTACTACACTGAAAAAAAGTCACAAGTCCCTAATTTTCTTTTTCTTTTTACTTTGCATCCCCATTTCCTTTTTGATTTTGATTTGATTTTGTACTTTATACCAGGGGTCTCCAACCTTAGCAACTTTAAGACTTGTGGACTTCAACTCCCAGAATCCCTCAGCCAGCTTTGTTGGCTGAGGGATTCTGGGAGTTGAAGTCCACAAGTCTTAAAGTTGCCAAGGTTGGAGACCCCTGCTTTATACGATAACAAACCTTCCTTCCTTCCTTCCTTCCTTTTCTTTTTCCTTTTTTTCAGACATCTGGTAACTCTATGTTTGGGTTACCATGTGTGGATGCATAAATCTAAACTACTGGAAATACAGAAAACTCTGTTTGCTGGTGTTTAGATTTTTACAACCCCAAATAGGTACTGGGTACCAGCAAAATATTATACAGATGTTTCACTGGATTGCTCGTTGATGAAATACATGTGAGGTCATTATATACCAGAAAGTAAAGTACAGTATTTTTCGGAGTATAAGACGCACCTTTTTGCCCCCCAAAAGAGGGTGGAAATGTCGGTGCGTCTTATACACCAAATACAGCCATTTTTGGCCTCCTGAAGCCCCGCCCCCGCATCCTATTTTTGCGAAAAATGGGCCTTTTTTGCCAAAATGGGGGCATTTTTGCCTTCCCCCACCCCCTAGGAGTGCTCTGCAGGCTTCCCAAACCCTCTGCATGCCCTGGTTTTGCAAAAAAAGGAGTGAAAAACGGGTCATTTTTTGCAAAAATAGGGGCATTTTTGCCTTCCCCCACCCCTTAGGAGTGCTCTGCAGGATTCCCAAACCGTCTTCATGCCCTGTTTTTGCAAAAAAAATGAGTGAAAAACAGGCCGTTTTTTGCAAAAACTGGGGGTTTTGCCTTCTAATTACCCCATCTAGCATGACTGGAGGAGGAATTCTGGGAGTTGAAGTCCACAAGTCTTAAAGCTGTCAAATTTGAAGACTCCTAGGTTAGGGGTTAAGGGTGCAAGGGTCTTCAAACTTGGCAAGTTTAAGACTTGTGGACTTCTTGTCCACAAGTCATTCTTGAGCTAGCATGACTGGAGGAGGAATTCTGGGAGTTGAAGTCCACTAGTCTTAAAGCTGTCAAGTTTGAAGTTTGTAAAAAGTATACATGGTTGTAAAAAGTATACATGGTTGTAAAAAGTATTCTGCTACACTGGTATTTTATTAAATAATATATTACTACACCATTTGGTTCAGAATATTTTTTCCTTGTTTTCCTCCTCTAAAATCTAGCTGCGTCTTATACTCCGGTGCGTCTTACACTCCAAAAAATACGGTACTTGCTTCTCTTTTTGACTCATGGAAAAATCCACAAATCCATCAGTAATGTGTTCAATACAACAGCAGCAACTTTCTGTTTAGGTGATAGAACTGAGTTACTTTATGCAAACACAGATTCTTAACTGAACCAGGTAAGAGAAAGCTACATATGGATTCATTGGAAAGATGAGATGTTCATTTAGATACCCAGTTCTACTCAGAGGTTATGCTCCTAATTTAGTAAGAATTATTCTGAAGGAAATGTATGTTGAATTGCAGCTTTTATGAGATTACACACACGGCTTCAAAGAAATAAAATATTCTGAATATTACAGTTCACACTTTCTAATTAAGCTTAATGGTGGAGATCTTTGCATATTACTAAAAAAAATAGCTGCCTTTGAATTTAGAGGCCAGAATTTAGAGGTCAAGAGGCAGCAGACTGATCTACTAGCTTTCAGCAAATCATAAATTAAGGAGTCACCCTTGGTTAATATACAAGGTGAGACCATTCATATAGTTCAGGCCAAATCAAACTAGAGGTCGTGGTGGAAATTGAATTCAGAGCAAAGAGATTTTTGGCACACAGCCAAAGGTGAGCATCACATAATGTAACAACCGGTTCGCCCAGAACCGAAAATGTGAGTGCATGCGTGCGGTATCAAACACCCGGTGATTATATAGGACAGGATAGCACTGGGGCGGGGGGCGGGCCCAGCCGCTGTCAGAACTACCTGTTTGCCCGAACCTGTCCGAACCAGCAGCAGCCCACCTCTGGACACAGCAGAAAATTAAAGATTCTAAGAGACAGAATAGCAGAACAACTAAGGCTGAACGAGCAAGACAGAGACAGATTAAGAATTCAGGGATCGATGTAATCTGAAGCAGATGAGAAGCTAACAGGAAGTTCTTCCAGTGCTAAGCACCAATTGAGTAAAGCCTTCAGTGGACACATTCTTAGGGCCCACCAGGGCACAGTGGCAGCCTATTAGAACAAATTACATGATCTGACACTGCAAGGGCACACAGTACTTATGAGCATTGCCATTTGTAGTACAAGCTTTTGCCTCATAAATGTACTGCCTCCTTTTTTTTTCTTGCTCTCTCCCAAAATGATGTTCTTGTGGGCTAGTCAGTCTACCATCTCATTTAATGTCTGAGGGGAACTGGGGTTGGAGTAAGGAGCTTAGAAGTGATTAAGCTTGGCTTTTCTGCATCAATTGGTAACAAAAGCCTCCCTTTGTCTGCTTTGCAAGAAAACTCTCCCTGTTCCTTTTCAAAGGGGAGTCCTACACCCAAGGAGTATTCTTCTTGAGTACTTCTGTGAGCCATACATCCCATTTACTGTTGGCCCCTTGAACTAGCCTGCTACTCTCAAAATGGATAAGACACTCCACAGTTAATACTGAAATAGGATTCAATTGACCACCCACTGTTTTTTCTTTCACCCAGAGCAAATCCTGTTTCCCTTACCTAACATAAAATGGCCCAGGGGGACAAAAGGTTGATTAGTTAGAACACATAAATTCTTTTACATGTGAAAAATGGAAAACATAAATAAATACTGAATGAAAATACAGTCTCCAGCTCAAAGAAGATGAGCTAGAATATTGTTTCTTTTTTAAAAAAAATATTGTTTTTTATTTTTTTAAAACAACAACAAATCAAACAAAAATGTTCAGAGTTTTTTCAGCTGAGCAGTTCTGACCTTACAGTTAAAATGCTTGAGGATAAAACATCTCCTAACTCTAAGGTTTCCATGAAAGATAAGTGGTGGCAACATTTCAGTACAAGAACCATTCTCTCAGCTTTCTTACATTTTGCATTATTGAAATATACATTTATATATTACTGAAATAATTAGCAAAGGCAATATCAAAGCCAAGTACAAAACATTATAAAGTTAAATCTCCTTGTAGCAAGATGCTTAGGTTTGCTTTACATGAAATGTTTAGGTTTGCCTTACACCAAAGACTGAAATCAAACTCCTGATATACTGTAAATCTTCATATTAGACTATGTGTTTCTGGCAATATTATGTTGACTTTTTTTTAAAAAAAAGAATCATGTGAATTAAAAATTCACAGGGTGTTACAAAACAAGGTTAATACCTTCAGGAGCCTAAGAAGAATATGCAGAATGTCCAAGAAGAATATGCAGCTCAACATATCACCTGCAAGGGTCAATTTATTATATAAATTTTGAATGGCCACAGCTTTCAGAGAAAACATAAAATATGCTGATGGAGATCCTCATTAAAATAACAAATATTGGTATAGGTCAAGATTTTAACATCATGGCCATCCAAATATTTCTGAAGTATAGGTACTAATATTGCTTATGTTCTGGAATTCCCAAAAAACTGTGCACAAATTCAAAGCAATAGATAGGCATAAAAGGAAAAACTGATATGAATCTACCTGTAATTCACTTTTTAGGCTACTTTCCTGTTTATTGCTGCATTTTCTAACATATTTTGTTTAACTTCTTAAACCTGAAGTTCAATGGATACTACTATGAGAGGGCCAGACATTCAAAATTATGACAGACCCCCCCCAAAGCTACATTTGACCCCCATTTCAAAGTTATGACAGCTGTGATGGGCCTACATAATTTCCCTTGCAACCCACCACTGGTTGCTGCAGCACCCTCCCATCTCCTTCCCCCATCCCAACCTGCCCAAACTCTCCAGCCCTTGGGCCTCTTCCCCATATGCTCACCACACCCAGACTTATCTTTTGAAGCTCTCCCAATTTCATGTTATGGAAAGCGAGCAGACAATGTGTCCCTGAGCCATGGGGCAATGATCCAAATGCATTTTGTCACCATTTTGTCCCATTCATTTGTGTGTGAGGACAAAACGGCGGTCACCAAACAAAGTGCTTCATGTTGCTGACTTAGAGAGGTCCCCACAGTGCTGCGGCAGCTTCTGAATATGGAGATCTGTAGAGATCTCTCTAAGGCGGCAAAATGAAGCAGTTTGTCCCAGGGCCATGCGGTATCAACCTGAATGTGGCAGCCATTTTGTGGGAGGGATAAAAAGGCAGCCATTTTAAGAATCATGCCATGCAGCCATGCAAAAAAGGAAGAAGGTAAGTGAGGGGAAGGGTATTTGTCTACAGGGGAGGGAATCAGGCCTAAGGCCTGGGATGACCCAGTGTGGGTGGGAAAAGGCCCTTTTGGGACCCAAGGTGGAGAAGTGGAGCATGAAGTATCTCGGGGGTGGGGGACGCCTTGGGACTGAGATTTGCAAAGGATGGACTTTATAATACTTGCAGTATGGTTTTTATAGCATTGTTGCATTGGCTAACTAGTATGAGTTTTCTTGTATTTTAAATGTACTTTATCAAATGTATTGCTAATAATTTGCTATAAGCCTTAACCTTTAAGAAAAGCCTCCCTTTTAGAAACCAGGACTGGCAGGAAAGCATTCAATACAGTTTCATTTTCAGCTGTTCTCAAACCTCCGTGAACAAAGCAAATATTCATGCCCAACCTTAGGAAGCACTAAGAATGTATCTTACCCATTCTGATGTTTTTCCTTTGCAAATTTTTCTTCATTCTTGTGATGTAACACTTAGATGGTCAAGTTCTAAGTACTTAAAAAGTCAATTCTCCATAGTGGGTGGAGCTAACCTCCAAGTATGGGATAAACCTGCCCTCTAGCCAATCAGGACTGAGTCTGAAATAACAAAAGTCATCCCTGTGTCTCGATACCCCCTCTTTAACTCAGTCCTTAGCCATAAAAGGACACGTGCTTTATGCTCCCATCATTGAAGATTTTTCCAGTCATCTACTTTTCTGAGGTGAATTCTTCCCATCGTTGAAAAAGACCTGCAGTAAGTCCCTCCCCAGTGTCAGCTGGCTCGATTCCTGGGTTGAGGGTGGCTAAGGGTCTTGGCCCAGCCAGTTGCCGGGCCTCCCCAGTGCCAGCGGCTCGATTCCTGGGTTGAGGGTGGCTAAGGGTCTTGGCCCAGCCAGTTGCCAGGCCTCCAGCCGATGAAGTTAACATTTAAGAGCCTTGTTCTCCCTCCCCGGCTGTTGAAGTTACTAACATGGCCTAGGCCTAGGATTTGTGTCTCCCAACCTTGCAGGTACTTCATCACATCGTTTATACAACATCTGCTCTACACTTCAGTAAGTGATTATCCCCACACAAGTTACATCGTTGAGTGGGGAGGGCGGCGTGCGAGAAGGCCTGCGGCTCTTGTCAGCCTACTGTGCCACTGGGCAGTGTGGACTTCTGCCCAGAGGATTTTACGTGGCCTGGCCATCCTGTTCCTGATCCATAAGTCACAGAAGCTTCGCGCTTGGGTGACCAACGGCCAGGGCGGCTCTGCCGCTGACCGCGAGGAGGGTGACCTCAGGAACAACAACAAAGTCTCTACACTTGTGCGGCCTTCGTATCCCCTCCTGTCCGGCTTCAGCGTTACTTCGCCTTTACAAGCCTAAATCCTCGAAACATCTATCTCGCATACCCCCGCTAAAGCTGTCTGAGTGCCCGATCCTGGTCGCGAGCAGTACAGGCCTTCCCGGTGCCGAATTGGCGCGAACGGCCGTTTTTCCCTCAGACGTGCACAGCGGGAGGCCCGCCCAACAACTGACGGTCGACAGCTGTCCAGCGCACGCGCGCGGCTCATCGCCCACTTGCCTGCCGCTTCTTCGTGAGCTGAAGGTGGGAGACACTCTGCGCAGCCGCACAGCTCATCGGGCCGCTTTGCTCGGCAGTTCTTCATCAGCTGTGCGTCGGAAGCCGCTTTGCGCAGCCGCACGGCTCATCGGATCTCTTGGCTGGTCTACTCTTCCTCAGTTTGTCGGAGTCGCTTGGCATTGGAATAAGCCAGATCCATCAGGCCTCAGGGAGGGCAACACACTACGTGGCATACTACATAAGGTCTAGAAGGCTCAGTAATTTCGGGCCATGGCCGTGACCACGCCTTGAGCCGAACGGCAACAGTTCACTCAGCCGATGCCCCCTTGTCCAACATTGTTAACATCGCTGAGCTCAGGAGATATCACAACCCCCTGCGGGCACTTATGCTGGGGGTGTTTTCCCCTTGAAGTGATTCGGACTCCATTGGGGGCTCCAGAGCAGTTCTGCTGACATCGCCTCCGCCTCTCTCAACCGCGCTACAGCTGAGGGCGCTAATTAGCTTCCCTACGCACCGCGCGCAGCCGCACTCGCAGGCTTGGCCGGCCCAGCTACGTAGCACTAGCCAGACGCCCATTGCAGGCGGCAACAGTCAAAGGGTCTCAAGCAGTGAGGGGACAGCCATCGGCACCACCTATTCTCGTCGCGTCACAGCTGATTGCGACTCCATTGTGTGCCGGGCGCAGCTGCACTTCACATGGCAAAGCTGCACGTCACAAGGCAAGGCCGGCTGGCACTCTGGGCCCATAGCGGCGCTTAGCTCGCGGCACAACAGTGAACAGGTGGCCGGTTTCTCTCCGTTCCTTTGAAAGCCTCTGGGTATTGCCAGACTGCTGCTACTTGATCCCAGCTGACAGTCGGTCTTCGGGACCTGCCTGCGCATGCGCGCACGGCTCGGCTTGCTCCCCTCCTTTCCGGGTGACTATCTGAGGCAGGTAGAATGCCGAAGCCAGCCGCTGAGCTCGGGCAATGAACGGAGTGGCAAATGCCGATGCGGCATCCCTCTTCGGCACTCCAGGCAAGGTTTCGCTGCGGAGAGACTACAACTCCTGCAGTCACTGCAACCGCTTCTCCCCATGCTTATGCAGCGGTCATAAAGCGTTAAGTCGGGGCAGGTGGAGCATATGTGCTCCAGTTTTTTGCCGTTAATCCACAAGGGATGGTGAGGGGGACTGGCCCCAGACATCTTCCCCGCAGTCGCGTTAGGACCAGGGAGGACCGTGGTCCCTTATTGCTCCTGCCACCCAGTTAGAGCCTGCACTAGGGTTATACTTTCCAGGAGTCTAGCGCAGGTAAAAATCGCCAGCACGCTCAAAATGTGATGATACCTTCGGTTAGGGTATCTATACCTGCTACGGACGGCTCTCCTCCTCTGACCTTGATAGGGGTCACTGAAAAATTTTACAGTCTTCCATGCCTACCCCGAGTAAGTTGGCAGCCTGCAAGAAGGTCAGTCAGGCATCGCCCGATCCCCTGTCAGCAATTTTCCAGAGACCGCTTGATGGCCATTGCTCAGGGTCTCCTCCGACTAACATTACTGCCCTGCCAAGGTTGGCAGTCACTACGGGGGCAGCTTCCTGTCAGCAGCTCGCTAGCTGTTCAGGTGACAGATTAGGCCCATGCCTCCGCCATCAGCAGTGAGTAGAACTGATGGCCTTGGGAATAAAAGCTTTGCCTAACAAGGCTAGACGGCCCCAGCCTGACTCTCATCAGAGGCATGGCTTGCTGGGGACACCTACATAGCCTAACACAAAGCTTATTCTAGCTCCCTGAGAGCAGAACACCAGCCTATTCTGCACCCCTTTGTTTGGTCTCTCTAGTCCGTTCTCCGCTATTCTAGGCAGCTCTCGTGCCCTCCCTGACTCCTACTATCCCAGAACCCGACTGTTCCGTTCCGGCCTCCTCTGTCATGTAGGTTCTGGAGCCTTTCTGCAGGGAGAGGGTGTGCCTGCATCCATGTCGTCCGCATAGGTTTATCACGCCATACAGAGTCACCCCTGGACCAGGGTAACATACGTCATGGCAAAAGAGTGGCTCTAGGATGCCGATCTGGCTATGACGGGTCAGGTCCCAACGGCTGTTGCGCCGGTGGGGGCATGGCTGATTACTATTACTTAGACTGATGGCTTATCTCACCCTCCATCAGATTCGCAGACCTGATTCTATTACACACCACCGACCTCGTACTTGCCTGGCTTCCAGCGGTCTCAGAGCCTGGACACTCAAGCCAGGCTCCCTCCGTTCCGGGATTTCTGAAGCTTCTTCCTCAGGTTGAGGTTGGGCCTGTGTCTTTAGCATCCACAGAGATGTCATGCGCCACGGGGTGACTATACGACCAGGGTCGAGCACATCATCCAGGAAGGGTGACTCTATAATGCCAACATGGTTGGACTTTGAGGGGTCAACTCCCGGCTGCTGATGTTCCAGTGGTGGCTAGAAACTGCCGCCATAGGCGACTACGGCGGCCGCAAGGACGGTGAGACAATTACCACCGCACCCGCTATTGGCCGGCTGTAGGACATTACGCTGTCCTCAGACGGGTGCCTGCGGTACACTCTCAGCTTCCATAAATTTATTTTATTTTATTTAAATAGATTGGTATGCTGCCCAACTCCCGGGGGAGACTCGCAACTCCACTAGCGGCAGTTGCTTCTATCCTCACTGACCGGCATGCTCCTTCGGTTACTCTCCCGGCAATCTCTCCTCGGCTGACTTCGTCCTTCTACGGATGTCCCGCATACTATACGCCTGGTATGGCTTCCTCCCTACAAGCCCCTAGTGGGGAGTCAACCTGACAGCGGAGCTCCCGCCCCACTGGGCAGACAGGGCTTGTCCTGACATGTGACCGCGCTTCTTCAGGTTTGATGCCGCTATTCAGTTCGCAGCCCCAGGGGGTACATCCCGGAGCACACCTCTGGTGGCCGGCTGACCAGCTATATCCTTCCGGATCAATGCTCGAGGGTCCTCCCAAGCTGGTCTCACTCAGAAGTTCCACCCGCGTGCCCCCGTGGTGTCTGGTATGGGGTCCGGCGGATCCTCTTGGAGCCAGCTACTCTCCATGCTGCCTATTTCTGCCATCAAGGAGTCTCCTGTAGGTCAGCATGGCCTCCACATTTTGCCCTTGTCAGTGAGTCCCTCACGGGCGGGCGACGGGTGTCTGCTGGATCTTCAACGTTGCACCCGTTAGATCCTTCTCGCCTCCCTGGGACGCTCAACCGGTATCTCCTCTTGGTCGAATTTCGGATCATTGCACTGCATTATAGGCAACGTTCAGTTCCGGTTCGTGGGACCTCTACTTCCCTCCGGGGCCACACCCCATAGCTCGTCGACTGATCCTAGGGCTTCGCTAGGGCCCTGCGGTCATTCATGAGGACCCAGGGATCTTCCTCCTTGGCGATCTCAGACTTGTGGACCTCAACTCCCAGATTGTTCCCAGCCTCATTAGGTTAGGGCCAGCCCCCATGGGGGCCCTGACAGGGCTCCCCACTCGAGTTCCAGGTATCTGGACAGCCTATCGATAATCATGGCCCTTCGGTCCCGTTAGCTTCTAGGAACATCTGGAGCTCATTGCTTCGCCTATGCTGGAGGGAAAGGTCACCTCTCCGCGATCTGACTCCGCTCAAGGGCTACTCTTAATTTGCTCCCAGGGCGCATGCAGGTGGTCTTCATCTGTCTCATTATCCATCACTTGGTGATTCAATTCTAGCGTCTTGGGATGACAGGGCACCTTTCCGCCCACGCTCTCCGCCGCGGCTCCTTCAACGGTACTATCAGGTCCCTTCTTGCAGTCTCTACCGGATCACTCTCTGAGACACAGGCACCTGAAGGAGGAGTTGATCTACCTCCTCCTGTGGTCCTACAGCATCCCTCCTGGGTTCGATCCATGATCATCACTTCGTTCTCAGGGGCTCCCTAGGGACCTTCGTGAACCTCGTCGTCCCGCCAGGGGATTGTAGTTGACAATCCATAGTCGGCAATGTTGGGGCGCTTTCTCTGTCCATAAGCTTTCTGCTCATGCAGGTTCTCCCCATCAGGGCGGTTCCAGGGCTTTATTCTCCCTGGCACGGTGGTGGTGTGGTGGTAGTGGCCACCTTTGTCCCATGGTTGTTCCACGTTCCTTCCGCGTGGGGGGGGGCTTGCTCTGCCAAGTCTGGGGCCCTCCCAGCACACCACCTTACGAGGCTGTGGCACGACCCCAAGGCACGTCATGTCCTGCAGGCATACAGGTGCCGACCTCCCCCCTTCCCGGAATGGGGGGCATTCGTTCCCTTCAGCCCAATACTATGGGCTGCAGACATCCCTGCGGGGGTCACGGTGGTTGTTTTTTGTTTTGCGTCACTGTCTCCTCAGATTTCCTTCCCACGTATTTGGCACATAGTGCCGTTCCCACTGTAGCCTTATCCTTGCTGGCATCTCGGGGAAGGGACGCCGGGCGACCGCCTTGTCTTCCGGCACGGTTCGTCCTACTCTAGTGATGGACCTTTGATACTCTGTGGAGGTGGCTCTTCAGCGACAGGTGTTGCACCCGGTGGTGCAAGACACTGGGCTCGCTAGCCAGCCTTGGTTGCCCGCCCAAGGGACAGACTGCTTTGGTATGTCCCATACTTGGAGGTTAGCTCCACCCACTATGGAGAAAGGGCGTTGTATACTTACCTGAATGCCCCTTCTCGTAGGGTGGAGCTAACCTCCAAGGCCCGCCCTGAAGCATGGGGTCTGAGCTGGTTGTGGGGCCGTTACCCGTACATTTCTGTAGACTGGTTTGGGAGCTGCACGTGGAGTCTGACTTTCGTCCTTCGTCAAAGAGGGGGTATCGAGACACAGGGATGACTTTTGTTATTTCAGACTCAGTCCTGATTGGCTAGAGGGCAGGTTTATCCCATACTTGGAGGTTAGCTCCACCCTACGAGAAGGGGCGTTCAGGTAAGTATACAACGCCCTTTCTCATTTGCCTCCCCTAATATCCAAGGAAGACATAGTCCAACAAGTTTTCTGGACAGTATCAGATTGCCTATCCCTATCCAGTGGTTTTCACTTTCCTTTTTTGATTTAATTAAATGTTTAGTATTTGTTTTCCAATTGATAGGATCCTAGGAGTCCTAAGTGTTACGTATGGAGCACAGATTTGCATAGCCGCCGCTGATTTGATAATCTAGCGGAGGGAGAAATAAACCACTGTCAGTGGCCAGCCAGGCTGCCAAGATACCTATAAAGAAGGGATCCCTGCAGCCGGGCCGGCAGTTCGTATTGCTAATACCTAGGGAAATAAAAGGTGCTGAACTGTTCCCTCATCTGTCTCCTTCTTTTGTGCCCACATCTAACACTGGTGACAAAGGTGGGATCTTGAAGAATGACAAGAGGACAAAGGCACCTCTTGGCATCCGTGGCCATCTTTAACAGCAAGGATTATCCTGCTCCAACCAACCTGAGGATGGCTACCCAAACCTCCTCCACACCAGTGATCTTCGATCCCAAAACAGAGGAATGGCACACTTACATGAGCGGAGCTCCATAGGTGCGTGCCCTGACGCTTCCCAGCCTGCGAAGGTCCCAGAGCCAAAGCCGGGAAGGTGAGAGGGGCGACAGCGGCAGCAACTGTGCTCCGGCCCGGCAGCGGCATGTCCCTTGTCATGTGCCATCCCGGAGTGCGGTCTCCAGACTGGCGGGGGCCTTGGTGGGGCAGTGAGAAAGTGGCACTGCCTGCAGAGTCAGCGGATGGGCGTGCGGAGCGGTCTTTGAGCCTCACCAGGAAGGTAAGCTGAGCGCCGGCCAGGCCCATGTGCTCCTGCCTGCCCCTCACTCCGGGCGTCTCCCGGGAAGTTCGCAGGAAGTAATGTTGGGAGGAGCTGGGCAGGGCAGAGTCGCCAGTGCAGCACCGCAAAGACAACAAGTAGGTGGCCAGGTGAGAAGCCAGTGGGCTTCTTCGAAGCCCCAAGTGCTGCGGAGCTGGCACGGGTGGAAGGCAGCCTTTTCTGCAGCATCCCCCTACCCTCTTTGGAAAGCCCTGCAGGGGGGGCCTCTGTCTTTTCAGAAACGGGGCGGGCGCATGTGCAGCAACCCCAGGACATCCACTTGCCCTTCCGCCACTCCTCTCAGCATCTGCATTACCACCAAGGGCCGCCCGCCCACCCACTGGCTGGGCCGGGCTGGATGTCGACCTTGGAAGGTAAGCGGGCATGGGGGACCACTGGGAAGGCTGTGTGGAAGGCCGCCAAGCATGGCAGGGCTGCGGGGAAGAGAGTTGGCTGCTACCTCCCTTCCCCGCCACCCCGACATGTTTTCCTGCCTTCCACATGGCCTCTTAGTACCATCTGCCATCCCCCTTGCCTCTTAGCGCCCTCCTAAATCATCCCACTTCCCTCCAGGGGGAGGTACCACCCACTTTGGGAACCACTGGTCTAAAGTCATGAATAGATGCAGCCATTCTGTTCCCATCATAGGCCATTAAAAAGTGTAACCAATGTTGTTTCTATCTCATGGCCAGGCCTGAAACCCCAAAGGGGCCAAGATAATCTGCTTCATCCATGGTGCTCTGCCACTGTTGTGTGACCACCTTCTCAATAATCTTCCCTACAAAAAGAAGATTAGATGAAATTTGTTCAGTACACAGGGGGAGAGGGATCTCGCAGTGGCTTCTTGAGGAGGTAGAAACCCAATATCTCTTTAAGATGCAGATGAATAACCCCTTTTCTCAAGAAAGAATTTACCATCACCAGAATCTAACCACCCATCATCTCCTGAGCAGCTTTAGCCAGCTAGGAGAGTCATGGATTTAATAAGCAGGTGACCAAGCTTCCAGACATAAGGACCCTGTTTACTTCCTCAGGTCCAATAGGCTCAAATTGTTCCTAGATAGCAACCCAAGGCATCTCAATGTTGGCATCTAACTGAGAGGAATGCAAAAGATTTTGCCTGACAAATCCTCTGCAAATTCCTCCATGTGGTCTTGAAGGTAGACCTCAGAATTTCCTCTACACAACTGTGTTGCCTGTCAGCTCTCAAGGAACACAATAAGAATGGAGAAGTACTGATACTTTGCTTCCTTTACTGACATGAGGTAGTTCCTAATAGCTTAATAGCTCTGACTTCAGTTGAATTTATTCCTTGTTGACCTACAGTTCCACTTTAGATGTCACTTAAGCTGCTTCTTCTCTTTCAGTGCTTTCATAACCCATGAAAAATGATGGGATTCATGGGAGGAGAGATGATACATGAGCATGATCCAATACAAAGGTTCAACCACCCTCTCATTCCAAGTGCAGCAGACCATCAAGAACAGCCCCCAGCATCCTTTGGAATTCTTCAGGGTCCATCGGTTGTTGGGGGCTAATGAAATGTTAATAAAAATGTCATAAAGGACACTTTGTCTAAATTGATTGAATTTAAACCCCGTTGACATTGAGTCTCATTTATTTCATTTGTAATTAAGTACAGCTAATTTAGTCTTTGAATCCAACCTAACAAATATTTGCAGTTAGCCTATCTTTTGATGGGTTATTTCCAAAGCAGCTGAAAGGCAAGCATGCTTGGCACTAAATTTTGCTCATCAAATTGCATGTTCTGATTCATAAGGTTACTGTGTTTGTTAATCTCCTTCACAGTATTATTTCCAATCCCTTGGCTAGCAATCTGAAATCCTATCAAGCTTGTGCAGCTGTTGGCATTCCCATCTTAGAATCATTTTGCCAAAGGAAAAGAAATGGCTCACTTAAAACACCATGGGAAATACTGATCAATAAACCTCACTGAGGAAGTTGGATGTTGCTATCCATCACTAACATTGTTCAGCTCCTTTTTCTATACAGAAAAGGAACGTGAAAGATATGGTAATTAACAAAGTGGAGGACATTCTCATTAGTAAGTTGATGTCTCAGCACTATCCTGAAACTAATCAATATTGGTGTCTATAATTTCCTGAAATTCTTTATGAGCTTTTAAAGGTTTTAAATGGTGTAATATTGCCAGAGTTGTGTTTCTTTCCCTTTGTCTATCGAACTAAATCCAATGAGAAAAACAAATAAAATTCACCCAACTGCTGGGTGAAATATCTTTTATAATATGAACAATTTCACCCATTGTAAAGGCTATGATATACAACTGATTCTGTCAGGCAGTGATTTTATATTGCCTGTTACATGTATATGCAGGGAGCTGCATCCCTATCAAATATAATGGTTTATTCCTGAGCACGTGATTAATATGTTCCTAGTACGCATGTGTACATTCCTTTCTTTGATCCGCCCTTCTATTTCAGCTTCTGTAAGAAGCAAGACGTGTTTTTATAGCTAAAATGTGATTAATGAGAATTTATTGTTTTTGTACCGAAATAAATATTTTCTACTTAGAACTTTAAACTGCGGTTTCTTTTCTAATGTCAGAGTTCCAGGGAAAGATCTATTTCGCCTCTGATGAGAGTTATTCTTATCTGTCAGATTCTTTCCATTAAACTATCTAAAATGAGTTTGTAATTATGATTTCACATGAAAGGACAAGCTTGCACAACATAAGCAGCTGAAGAACAAAATTAAAGAAAAGCCATTGATATTCAGGGATATTAAAGACAGGCTATTTTAATGTTTCTATTTATATATGGTATATCATTAATATATGAATAGAGTGGCAACAATTACATCCAATGTTCTTCAGTTACTTTTGAGCACTTGCAAAATATGTGTAATAATGACTATACAACATTCATCCCTAACACTAATGGTACCTGAGATTCAATGTCTCTCCTGTCTTCCTTCAGAACCATCTGAAGTACCACCACCACCATATTAGTCAAACCAGTTTTAACTGTTTTCTCAAATACATGACTTTAACTTGGCAATCACAAAGGCTTATTAGTATTTTATTTGTGCTATTAGATTTACTGTATACACTGGCTTTCATTCAGGAACACAAGGTGGCATAAATGCATGTCCTTCTTCCAGATCCTCAACAAATTTGTTGACAGAACCTCAACAAACCTGTCAGAAAGTTGGAATGAAAGAGTGACTGTCCCAAAGTTATCCATTGATGTTATTATTCACATTAAAATTAGCCTGAATAAAACGTATCTGTTGGTGGTACCAATGTAGATGATCGTTATTACCACCTCATTCATACAAGATAGTACAGATCTCATATCAAAAGGATAGTATCCAAGAAATACACCAGTAATTTCTGCAAACTGTAATTTCTGCAAGCAGAATATACTGTTTACACCACAACTTTGATCAGCTTTTATTCCATGCACCTTCTATTCTCTATCTGCCCTCTTGCCTTGACATGATTCCCTGCAAGTTGGCAGACTTTTTCTTTATTGTTTGACCTACCTTCTCTATCACAGTAAGGAATGTAAGGTATTCCTCCCCAGGTAAAACTATTTTAGCTCTTCCCAGCTCTTTAGCTCTCCTACTGAATTGTTCCCTGGAAGAGGTAGGGAGGATGGGGCAGAACCCAGCAAAGGGCTCTGAAGTCCTTCTCCTCCCTCCCTCTCTCCCTCTCCCTCTCCCTCTCCCTCCCTCCCTCCCTCCCTCCCTCCCTCTCTCTCTCTCTCTCTCTCTCTCTCTCTCTCTCACACACACACACACACACACACACACACACACACACACACACACACACACACACTGTCCTACTGATATTGTTGGTAAGCCATTTGTTTTGGGATAAAGGGCATGACAATCTTCTCTGGAACATGTATACATATATATTGCAACTATGTGATTACAAATGTCAATAAGCTTTTGACAGTTTTTAGCCTGACAGTTTAGAGCCTATGCTGAAAACAGGCTTAAGTAATCGTACTGTCACTCATAGGCGATTGTTTTCTCATTTGGAGCTCTGAAGAAATTTTTAAGATAATAAGCCTTCTGGCAGTTTTTTTCTTAACAGAACAATGGATATGTTCTCTAAGCATAGGAAACATTTTCCTAAACTTAGGAACTCTGGAGGATGGTAGTGTAGATTAGTGGACCCATTTTACTCCAGAAGGAAGTTTTATAGGGTTCAATAACCTCCTTTTTCTGCAATTAGAAAAATAAAACCTTAGAATAAAATGTGTAACAATAATGGGTATTGGGTAACAAGGCAGAATTTAGCAAATGAGAGGGAGTATTTCTCTAAATTCAGAGTTATATAATAAAGTATTCATTTTTTAGACAAACATATATTTGACTGAAATAATGTATTTATGGATTTTCTGACTTGAATGCTAGATATCAAGTTAAAATTTAGTTCAAACTTTGTTACATGTTTGCAATGTTGTTGATCATTAAAAAATGGATTGTCACATTTCCCTGTCCTCTCCATGTTTAGAAGGCAGATCTTCAATGATGGTCTATTAATTTAAATG
This sequence comes from Diadophis punctatus similis, assembly GCA_023053685.1. NCBI lineage: Eukaryota > Metazoa > Chordata > Lepidosauria > Squamata > Dipsadidae > Diadophis > Diadophis punctatus. Next base: position 242,471,307 of record JALIGW010000001.1, read on the forward strand.
TTCACGGATACCATCTAGGAATGTTTTAATTATTGCAATTTTTTTTAAAAAAAACAATTTAAGGCTGAAAAGATCAGCCCTTCTGAGCTTCTAATTTCAGCATGGCTGTTCGTGTGTTTTCAAAGAATATCTCTTACCTGGACATCAGTCAAAGCTGTGGGTCACTGAGCATGTCAGCGAATGAGATTGTACTTAACACAGGTCAGATCTTTTACTGTTAGAATGACAAATGTAAAATGTAAGGTTGCCTTATAATAAGTTCTGGCTTCGGCTAGCCCACTTTTCTTTGCTGCTACAGATACACAGTAAAAGTTTAGGATATACCCAAACTGATTTTTGTTAAGCAATAAACCTTGGTGTCTAAATGGATAAAGGTTTGTGTATCTGATATACAAAATAATAAACAGAATAACTGCAGAACAACAAAAAAAATAAAGCAAGTACCACATTATTGGGATTTTCAGGATTGGAGGATTATTGAGGAACTATAGGCAATCTTTGATTTATGATGGTAATTAAGCCTGGAATTATGGTCATAAGTCATGTTGGTTGTTAACCAACCAACCTTGTCTGGTTTTTTATGACCTTGTTTGCAGCAGTCATTAAATGAACATTGCAGTGGTTAAGTGAATCCATTTTAGCCAATAGATGTCTTTTTGCCAGAAACTGGAAATCAGTTTATGACCAAAACAAAATGTCATAAATTGTAATTGTGTGACCATAGGATGCTGTAAATGGCTATAAATGTGGGCCAGTTTAAAAATGCTGTGGGCATTCAAGGTGGGCTGGACTTAGATCTCTTGCTGGTGCTCAGGGTCTCATGACTTATGATGCATTTAACTCCTCCCTTGGGTTCAGTTTGGTCATCTCCTACATGACCTTGAGAGAAATAATCAAGAACCATTACATAAGTAAAGAGGATTGCAACATTTTTTCAGTCTTGAGGTGCAAAATAGAGTTCAGAAGTGAACCAGGAAGGTTCCTCCTGATTACCTGGGGTATACAATTGTTACCAATCTGCCTTCCATTGAGGACCTGTATACTGCACGAGTCAAAAAGAGGGCTGTGAAAATATTTACAGACCCCTCATATCCTGGACATAAACTGTTTCAATGCCTACCCTCAAAACGACGCTATAGAGCACTGCACACCAGAACAACTAGACACAAGAAGAGTTTTTCCCGAACGCCATCACTCTGCTAAACAAATAATTCCCTCAACACTGTCAAATTATTTACTAAGTCTGCACTATTATTAATCTTCTCATCGTTCCCATCACCCATCTCCTCCCACTAATGACTGTATGACTGTAACTTTGTTGCTTGTATCCTTACGATTTATATTGACTGGTTCCTAATATGATTTGATTGCTTATTTGTACCCGGACTATCATTAAGTGTTGTACCTTATGATTCTTGATGAATGTATCTTTTCTTTTATGTACACTGAGAGCATATGCACCAAGACAAATTCCTTGTGTGTCCAATCACACTTGGCCAATAAAAAATTCTATTCTATTCTATTCTATTCTATTCTATTCTATTCTATTCTATTCTATTCTATTCTATTCTATTCTATAAGGCGGAGGTGAGGTAAAGCACAATCAAGCAGATTCTGAAAATCTTGCCTATGCCAAAAGTTATAGCTTTTCCTGTGGAGTTGGTTTTCTTGTGTAGTTTTTGGTGCTGACATACTGTTTGGCTTATTGTAAGAAAATATGGATCACAGCATGCTGAATCGTGAAGCCAAGCTGAAAATGGCGATATTATTCTAAATATGAAAGCGATGTTCCTGCATAGGATATTCAAATATAATCCTTAGCCTATGTGTGTGAAGATAAATTCAGTTCCATGGAATTTTAAAGAAGAAAATTTAAAAAAAAACGTGTTATGATGCTTCAAACTAATATTTTCCTGGGTTCTTTAAAAAAAAACAGTTTGGGGAAGGATTACGGAACAATGAATTAGCCATAGGTATCCACTGAGAATGGTGAACAGTGATGTGTGACAAATTCTGCTGCAGATATTAATTAAAGTCAATCTCTGAAGGGCTGCTGAAACTTTATTTAAAGCAAAATAACGATGGCATCTGGAACTGTTTGTTAAAGAGCAGAAAAAGCGACAGAATGGGGACATAAAAATATCACATTACAGAGAACAGCTCCACATACATTTTAGACTTGTTTAAAAGGTTGTAGTTTACCTGGAAAAAAATGGATTGTTTTCCTCCCCTCTAGCTTAAAAAGAAAGACTCTTAATAATTTGTTGCCATCTGGTAGGGAAATCACATTTTTGTTTAATAAACAGGACTGTGTCTATGTGTATCTTTCAATGGTATTTTTGCCCAACAAATATTATTCAACACTGCGTTCCCTGAAATTTCTAGCTCCACGAGTTTGTATTTGCATTAAATTACCCTTAGGTAAACAGACATTCCTTAGAAGACAAAATATTGCCAAAGCAACTTAGAGAAAGAGAATTGGGTTTTAAAAAATTCTAATTATTAGTGACTAACAGAAGTTAGGTGTTTTTCACAAATCTTGAGAATTTCTTCCATCTCTGCTTGCTTAATGCATGCCTTGATCCTTTATCAAATTAATATGGAAAGGGAAAAAAAGAAGTATGCATATGCATAGTTGTGCCCATCTCAATCCCAAAACTTCTTGTAAGAAATGTCCAAAATATAAAAGAAGTGAATGTCAAGGCTCCAAGGGAAATTTCAAGAAAGATTTTGAAAGTTAAATCTGAAGAAACAACCAGGTCCAAAATACCATTTGGACAATTGTAGTAATAATAATAATAACAGAGTTGGAAGGGACCTTGGAGGTCTTCTAGTCCAACCCTCTGCATAGGCAGGAAACCCTACACTACTTCAGACAAATGGTTGTCCAACACCTTCTTAAAAACTTCCAGTGTTGGAGCATTCACAACTTCCAGAGACAGGCTGTTCCACTGATTAATTGTTCTAACTGTCAGGAAATTTCTCCTTAGTTCTAAGTTGCTTCTCTCCTTGTTTAGTTTCCACCCATTGCTTCTTGTTCTACCCTCAGGTGCTTTGGAGAATAGTTTGACTCCCTCTTCTTTGTGGCAACCCCTGAGATATTGGAACAATGCTATCATGTCTCCATGTCTCCAATAACAATAGGACACATTCCACTGTTGGTTATTAACTGATTTCAGCCCACTGTTCACCTTTGAATTGTAATAATGAAAAAAGATGCAGTGGCATTGAAACATTGTGTTTCTGGAGTCCATTTAAAGATTGCTCTAGCTTGTAACACAAAATATGACAAAAGAGAAAATGCATGGAATGTAAATAAATAACAGAAAGGTTCTTAATGATTCACCTTTAATGGTGATCTATTTCTTATTTCTACATTTAGCTATTAGTAGTTCCTCATGTACTCTTAGCTTCTGTTTATCTCTCCAATTAGAACTTGTTTCTTAACATTATTTTATTCTCTGTGAGTTCTGGTAATTTGAGACCGTGAACTAAGTGTTGGGAGGGAGTGGGGATTTTGTCTACAATAATGATGCATGAAATCAATAATTGAGGAGACAAACTACCAGCACAAGCATGGTTATTACGGAAAACTTACTGAGCTGTGAAGAAATAGAACAAATCAGGGAAGCGGTCACTAGTTCCCCCCTCAGCAAAACCTCATGATCCTTTATTAAAATAAATGGCAGAAAGAATTAACCTTGCCTGCAGAAGCAAAAGAAATACAATTACCCTAAATTCAAAAAGAGGGAAAACATTGTAATACAGAAGCAATTTCTTTTGATGTATCTCTTATATGGCTGGGATGATTGCATTCCAAACTATGGTATATAAATCAGTGTTTCTCAACCTTGGCAACTTTAAGATGGGTGGGCTTCATCTTCCAGAATTCCCCTGCCAGCTTTCCCTATATCGTCTTCTATATCTACTAATCCAAATGGATGGGAGTGGTTCAGGTATATGATCAATGGGGGCTTTTTTTTAAGTGTAGAAAGAGTTTCAGCGGGTAGGTCCTATATTTGCCCTAGATTCTGGCCTTAGATTGTTTGATGGCATGTATTCTATCATGTAATGGATGTGCAAACAAATAGACAGGTCAACATGCCAGCATTCATCAAGGTCTATCAGGACACTGTTACAGAAATTGTGGCAAGCACATTGAATCCTCCTGGAAACAGGTCAACTCACTGAAATGTTCCATCATCTGCTCTTTCTTTTGCCGTTTCCTAGTCTGGCAACTCTTCATGCTACCCATTCTCTCAGGTGGCAGCATTGAGCAGCTTGTAATTCTTCCTCGCCTCCCTGTGTTACTGCCTGTTCCTGGCATTCAGGATTGTTCGACACTGGAGGATGATTTCCATATGCAAGAAGTCTGTGCATAAAATGAAGCATAACATCACTGGCATTATTTCCAATAGAGCTGAGAAATAAATCTCTCCCAGTCATGAATATTCTAACAAACTTTTCAGTGGCAGTCCCACATTTTATAGAGAGCCCTCTGCCAGAAGAATGGGTGCCACTAAGCATGCATTTGTGAGCACCTGTAAACAAACTATTGCTAGAAGCTAACATATGTTTGTCAAAAACAGATGATGCCAAACAAACGTACTGCATTCCTTGACAAAATGACTAAATTAGTGAATAAGAGAAATGCTTTTGACACAGTTTACTTAAACTTCAGTAAGGCATTTTACGAATTAGACCATGGTCTACTTCTTGGAAAAATAGAAAAATGTGGGATAGTTCAGCTTCACCACCAGATGGATTTGTAACTGACTGAAGAGCCACACTCAACATGCATCAATGAAACTTCATCTACATAGAAGGAAACATACAGTGATTCTGTCTTAGGCCCAGTACTCTTCAATATCTTCATAAATGATTTAGATGGGGAATAGAAGGGGAACTCATCAAATTTGCACACAACATCAAACTGGGGAGAATAGTCAATACTTTAGAAGTCAACTTTAGACTCAAGTTCCAGAAGGCTCTTAAACACTGGATCCTATCCAACAAAATGCAATTCAGAGTTGAGTAAAGTAAGGCTGCTTACTTTTCTAAACACTTAAGCAAGAAAAACCAAATGTACAAGTATAGAATAGGATGTATCTGGCTCAACAGCAACTGTGAAAGAAACCTAAATGTCCTACTAGACCATACTTAAATATGAGCCAAGTGTGCTGCAGTTGCCAAGAAAGCTAACACACTCTTAGGTTGTATCAACAGAGAGATAGTTTCAACATCACATGAAGTAGGAGTACCATTTTATACTGCATTGGTGAGACCATACTTGTAATACTGTGTCCAGTTCTGCTCCCCATGATATAAAAACATGTTGGAAGTGCAGAGAAGAACAAACAAGATGCTACTTGATGGAACTGGTCTAATAAAGAGAAGTATAGGGTGATATGATAGCAGTCTTCCAATAATAGAGGGGTTATCACAGATATGAGGGTGTTGACTTATATTCCAAAGCACCTGAGGGCAGGACAAGAACTAATGTGTGGAATATCTTAAAGAGAAATCCAGCCTAGAACTAAGGAGAAATTTCCTGATAGTGAGAACGTTCAATCAATAGAATGGCTTGCCTCTGGAAGTTGTGGATGCTCCATCACTGGAGGTTTTCAAGAAGAGACTGGACAACCATTTGTCTGGAATAGTATATGGTCTCCTTCTTGAGCAAGGGGTTGGGCTAGAAGGTCCTTTCCAACCCTATTATTCTATGTTCTATATGTTCAGCTGTTTCTTTAGACAGTTATTTTAAGGGTGATATGGTTTACCCATGATCTTTTAATGCTGATATTAAGTTTGTTATTCTTTGTTGCTTTAATTTTGTTTGTACCCACCCAAAATCTGTCAGGATTGGGATGTACTAAAAATGTGCTGCTGATGGTGGTGGTGGTGATAATGCAGTACTAATGCATAGATGTTCTCAAGTATTGCCTGAGACTTTTGGGTCAATCAGCATTACCTACTTCTCTGCAACTGCCTTCCTTATTTTAATCATATTTGACACAGCTATCACATTTTATGTTTTATGAATTTTTTGCAATCCCAAGGGTTGCGAATAGTCACATGTAGAATATTATAAAAAAGCTGTGTTAAATGCAGCTAGTGTGGAGCTGCACACTTCTTTTATTAAGAATTCTCCATGGAAAAAAAGTGAGGCCAACACTCCTGACAGAATGACATGGTGACAGATCTTGGAAAGTAACACTAAGATGCTGGAGAACTCTGTCCTTTGTGTCCTATGCTAGCCATCTTCTTTCTCCATATGGCTATGGATTACTCTTGTTGTAATATTTGTTTACAGACATTTATGTTGTCTGTTAACAAAAGCTTCAACTGTCAATTCAGCTGCTTTTGTATAAGGAAATGCATTTGGCTGTTCTTGACCTTGAAAATCCAATTGTCTTGGGTATTGTTCAGGAATGTATTGTCATAAGTCTTACATAAACACAGCCAGTGGATTATGAACTATTGTTCTAAAATTCTAATAACAATGTTTTTCAAGCATTCCCCATTTGTTCTGGTCTAGATTCACATTGCAGATTAGATCAGTTCTGGAAAATATTTCTGGAGACCTATGAAAAGAAAGGGAGAAAGAATAATAATAAAGAAATAGGTTGGCAAACTATACATGTGCAGCAAGGAGAGAGAATATATGTCGTACGGTATAAGGAGAAAATTTTAAAAAGGTTAAAAGTGCTATAATGGCACAAAAATGCCATAGAATATAGCAATGTAATCTTCCTGAGTCATTACAAGTATTATAATAGCTCTTAATGTTCCAATTTCCATACACAGTAGATCAGTTACTCTTTGTCTGTCATCATCATCATCATCATCATCATCATCATCATCATCATCATCATCATCAATTTTCTTCCTCTCTTAGTAAAAGTGAGTGTTATGTCCTCCAACAATTTGCTCATTAGCTTGAGTGAAATGACAGCCAAATAAAAATGCTTATTAACTCAACAAGTAAGGGACAAACAATTAGTTTTATTAGGCAATTTTATGATATGATAATATTTGCAGAGCATATGCATTATAATTAGAGGTTAATGGAAAGGGAGGAGTCCTTCAGAGTGAGTGAGCACAGAAAAAGATGACTCTTATGACATACACCCTCAGTGCACAGATAAATAAGGCGATGAAAAGCATGATTATAAAAGCCATAGCTGGAGGAAGAAACAATGGCGGTGAAAAGTTGCATCATTGTCTTGAAATCTTGACAATTGTCCTTAAAATCAAATCAAGAAGTGGATCCATAATTTTAATATGTGCATTATTCAAAATATCTGATCACTGTTATTTACAAGTTCTTTAGTGATTTGTTATTATTTTAGTACTATTTGGGGATTCTCTTAGGTGTTTCCTTTTGATTTTTTTTAATGGTTGCTAGAACCATAAACCTTCTCTTGACCTGCGGTTGTTTCTTCTTATAAAATAAGGATGAAAATAAAAGTCCAAAGTTTCATTCTTGTAAATTCAGAAATAGTTTTTCTATTGGAATAGGAGAGTAAATAATAATGCTAAATGCTTTAAAATTACCAGTATGTTTTAAGCTTTTAAAAAATTAAGTAGTTACCTTTTTTGTCAAGCATCTTTCACTATTTTAACAATCATATTTTCATATTATTTTGTATTAACTATCATAAATATTAAACCTTAAAATGTTTTAAAAGATGGTGCAGGTCATAGTAATTAAGAGCTGTAGGTTCTATGCTATTGGAAATGCACTTGGCACTTTGTTACAAACATGCTCCAACTACTGGTTGAGCAGCTAATAAATTCAAACAAACAAACAAACAAACAAATAAATAAATAATAAAGCTTCTCCAATGCTCCAAAAACTGGCTAGAGGCGGTTTCTCTCAAAAGTTGGATAGAGCAGATCAGGCCAAATTCAGATTTCTTATTATTATTCAAACAGGGTCTTTGCAAATAGAACTATATCTTCAATAGCAAGGTGTCTTAACAGAACTTAACAAGGGTGCTCTGTCCTTATAGTTAATTTAATATGGGAACATTTGGCCTGATTAGAGATAAAGCACAGCTATTATGTTTGTCTCTACAGACTTTCCATGTAAATATTCAAACATTTTATATTGCTTCTTTCATAAACACATCCATGAAGTTTTATGAGCAACAGTGTACGTTTGCCATTATGTACGTTTGCCATTATGAAATCCTGGGCTTAGAAAGCTTAGAACTACGTCGCCTTTGGCATGACCTAAACATAACTCATAAAATTATCTGCTACAACGTCCTCCCTGTCAATGACTACTTTGGCTTCAACCATAACAATACATGAGCACACAACAGATACAAACTCAAAGTGAACCGCTCCAAACTTGACTGTAAAAAATACGACTTTAGCAACAGAGTGGTTAATGCCTGGAACTCACTACCTGACTCTGTGGTTTCGTCACCAAACCCCCAAAACTTTACCCTTATACTGTCCACTGTTGACTTCACCCGATTCCTAAGAGGTCAGTAAGGGGCGTGCCTACCGTCCCTGTCCTAATGTTCCCTCTTATCAGTACCCATCTTATGTATATAAACAATGTTATATCTATGTATATTACCAATACGTAATTGACAAAATAAATAAATAAAAATAAATAAATGTTCCTAGATTTTTCAGTTTAGCCTACATTCCTGGAATTGCTGGCTGGTCTCCCCATCCATCTATTAACCATGCCTGTCCTGTTTAGTTTCTGAGCATAGACAAGGTTGGCTCTGCACTGTCTTCTATTACATATTCTAGCAGGAGAGAGAAAAGGAGATGAACATTTAGACTTTTGAATACATAAATCAACATTGTGAATAAGTTTTCCAGCATCTGGAGAAAATGTGTTCATTCAAGTTGCAAAGGAATAAATCAGATAGCTATTGAAATGTTAAAATTCAGCTATGAAATCTGTTCTCTAAATCTCTGTTCTATCAACCTAAAATTAAGGGGAAGCTTACCATGTTCTTGTAGAATTTGTAATAAACCCACCACTTCCCTTTTCAATTGGATGTTTTCTGTATATATATTTTGTTGTTGTTGTTGTTGTTGTTCTGGTCTTCTTGCTTGTTTGCTGAATAACTAGACAATAAATTCACTTGTCCCTACAGCTTGTGAAGTTAAAGGACAATAAAATAATTTATTGAAAGACTTATGTATGTAGAAGGACAAAATATAGTTTGCATTTATTATTTATTTATTTATTTGTATCCTGGCTTTATTATTTTTAAAATAACTCAAGGTGGTAAATATATCCAACACACCTTCCTTCTATTGCCCCCATAACAACAATGCTATGAGATGGTTTGAGCTGAGAGAGAGAGTGATTGGCTCAAAGTCAGCTAGCATTCATGGCTAAGATGGGACTTGAACTCTGAGTTACCTGCTTTCTAGCCTGACACCTTAATCACTAGACCAAATCGGCTCTCCTGAGTTTCCCATTCTCCTAGGAAGTGCCTTGAAATTGTAGCAAGAAGGTGTGTGAGTGAATGTTCAAAGGTACAATATACTAGCTTAGTAAATAAAGAAGACTTTTCAACTACATTAAATTATGCACTGTGTGCAATCATGGGGGGGGGGAATGTGGCAGTATAGCACTGTTTGAGGATACGTTATTTTCTAACCATTTGTAAAGGACCAAATGTTCTCTCTCTCTCTCTCTCTCTCTCTCTCATCTACCTACCTACCAGGGGTGAGTTCTGGATCCTTTTCTTCCAGTACGCTCAGGGTCACGCCACGCACACACGTGCACTTTGCGTGCACGCCTGCAGCAATTAAAAAAATAGCTTCTGCACATGCACAGAAGCAAAATCCAAGATGGCGGTGCCCACGGAGACACCGACAGAACCGGCTCCATGATGTCATCACCGAATTACTAAAGGTTCTAAAGAACCAGTTAGAACCGGTAGGTACCCACCTCTGCTACCTACCTACCTACCTACCAGGTTTCTCTGAAAAAAGACCTATCCCGAAAAGAAACCCTAGGTCAGGGGTGTTAAACTCGCGGCCTGCAGGCCAGATGCGTCATGCATCTGGCCCGCATTTGAGCCAAAAACTATATTGTCAATTTCAGAGAAATGTACTGTCTGAAATATTATGCAATAGGTAGTCCTTGTCTTACAATCACAATTGAGCCCAAAATTTCTGTTACCAAGTAAGACACTTGTTAAGTGACTTTTGCCCCCATTTTATAACCTTTCGTGCCACAGTTGTAAAGTGAATCTGGCTTCCTCATTGACTTCGCTAGTCAGAAAGTCGTAAAAGGCGATCACATAAACTCAGGACATTATAACTGTCATAAATATGAGACAGTTGCCAAGACTTCAAATTTTTATCATGTGACCATGGGAATGCTACAAAGATCATAAAAAGGTCATAAATTGTGAAAAAAGTTCATAAATCACTTTTTTCAGTACTGTTGTAACTGCGAACCTAAATGAAAGATTGTAAGTCAAAGGCCACCTATAATGTGATCCGTATGTTAGACATAGTCACATAAGTGAGAATCAAATGGTATTCTGCAGTATGTCCTCTGAGTGTGTAGAAAATAACATGTTTTTCCTGAGCCATGAGGGGATATTTGACAAATCAGCAGTGTGCCTTTGCAGGAGGAAAGATTACAGTCTGCATTTATTGACTTTTCACAAGAAACAGTAGGGTTTTTTTTTTTAACAGAAGCCGAATACAATTTTACTACTTGACCAGTAAAATGCTGACTGGTTGGCCATCCTAATGGATAAATGCATTTTCCCAACAAAGAAAATTGGATTATAGCTTTACTTCCTGTGAGAAGAAGCATAGAATTGGATTCTAAAAGGTTGCTCATCTTTCATTCCTCTCAAAAGGCTTTCTTGGAGGCCAAAAACCATGGCTTCAAAATAAATGAAAACAGTTTAAAATCAAATTTTCTCCCCCAAAATTGCTCCCAGACTGAAGTTTTGTTTAATTTGTTTTAGCCTAAAGCAAAAACAGCACTTACAGCCAAGTTATATAAACATCTCGGTCAACAGGTTTTGAAAGAGAAATGACCACATGTTCTGAAGTTTGTAAGAGTTCTAGATGAACTCCTTACAATAAATGAGGATAAAGATTCTTTAAAAAAAAAACCACAAGATCTTGACCTGGATAAGGCTCACCAGAGTTAAATATTAAAATTCAGTTCCTTGGAGATTATTTAAATTGCCAGGTTCTGTGCAAAAAGAACATTTTGACTGCATCTTAATGAAAAGTTTATTAGTATGCATAAACCTGAAATGGTTATTAAAAGTGGAAAATGGTTTTTCTGGTTTGGCAAAGTAAAAGCATTGAGCTGACTTTTTAAAGTACAGATTTCATTTAATAAGAGATGGGCTGCCAAATATTGTAGCTGATAATTAAATACATGCAGCTTTTTAATCAATATGGCTGCCTTTTAAGGTGACATAATAGAGATCGGAAATTATTTTGATTTTCTTGGGATCTATGTAGCAGCAAGGTTGAAATAAAGGACTAAGTCAAAAAGGTTGGCTTGGACTGATATTCCTTTCCATGTATGCAAAGGTGCAGGTGGCAAAATAACCATGTGACATGGACAATCCAAAGCAACCATACTTACTTGTGAGATAGAGTCAGACTCTATCTGAGTTTATCATTGGTCCCAAAGTATTTCATTTCAGCTGCCAAGCGAATATGTTTCAGTTCAGTTCAATTTGTCTTTATTCTTCTCTGTAGTTAAAATGCTTTTTTACAGAGAATCTTGACTTCTCCCATCTTTAACTGAAGGCAAAAGTCTGTTCTACAGCACATTGCATTTTTAATATTTAAGAAAACTCATTAAAATCATGAATCACCAAACTTCCAAGTTCCAAAAAATAAAAAAAATGCAAAGCATCTCTCTGCATTCTGCCATGGAGCATACATCATCAAGACTAGGCAAAATCAGATGCTACCATCTTTGCGCAGACATATACAACATATACAGATGCAATGACATATAAAATAACTACTAGCTGTGGGGGTGGGGAGTTCAAAACTATAATATCAGCACTTTGTTTTTTAATGCTAGCCATAACAATAGCTTGCTAGCTAATATGACGGGCAAGGGATGTAAAAATATTTGACACAAACAGATGCCCTTGAAAGTTCATAAACAAGTGGTTATAACAATCTATAAACAAGCTATGGTGGCGCAGTGGCTAGAATGCAGTATTGCAGGCTAATTCTGCTGAGTGCCAAGAGTTTGATTCTGACTGGCTCAAGGTTGACTCAGCCTTCTATCCTTCTGAGGTTGATAAAATGAGTAACCATATTGTTGGGGCAATACACTGACTCTGTAAGCCGCTTAGAGAGGGCTGTAAATCACTATGAAGTGGTATATAAATCTAAGTGCTAAGTGCTATCCCCATCTTTGCTGCCCTCCAATGTGTGAGGATATTCTATTGTTTCCTGGGCAGTCCCAATTTAGGACGAGGACATCAACTTAGAGCAGGGTACTCCACTCTTTACACCTCTAATACTTAACTGTATAATAAACAGTGGATAATTCACTGAACAAACTAGTCATTCCCCCCCATTCGTTTGTCCAAAGCACTTCCCATAAAGAAACATTTTATAAAGCTCTTTCAAATGTGCAAGGAAACTTAGTATGGAATAATGGCATAGCTGCTCATTTAAACATGTCTTTATTTTATTCAGACTTGAGGTACTGAATGCAACAGATCTGGTCACCAGGGTGCTTGTCTCCAACTTCTAGTCCACTATGTGTGCTATGCTGCTTGGTTTTTCAACAAATCACACAAGTCTTTTTGTGCTAGTTTGATTTGCTTACTAAACAAGGCATTTGTAAAAAAAACACCCATTAATATGTAAATGACATACCATATTTTTCGGAGTATAAGACACACCTTTTTCCTCCCTAAAAGTGGCTGAAAATTTGGGTGTGTCTTATACTTCGAATGTAGCTCTTTTTTCCAGCCCTAACTAGGTGCTAACAGATCTTCCCAGCTCTTACCTTGCAGGCTTTTTCATTGTTACTCTCTCCAAAGAATGTTTTTCCAGCCCTAAGTCTTTGCAGGTTTTTTTTTCATTGCTCTACTTGCTCCAAAGAAGTTTTTTTCTAGCCCTAACCAGGTGCTAACGATCTTCCCAGCTCTTACTGGCTTCCAGGCTCTTTCATTGTTATTCTCTCAGAAGAAGGTTTTTTTAAGTCCTAACCAGGAGATAAAATAATGTGCTGAAGCTGCTCCGAATAAGTTTTTTTCTAGCCCTAACTAGGTGCTAACGATCTTCCTAGCTCTTACTGGCTTGCATGCTCTTTCATTGTTACTCTCTCAAAAGAAGGTTTTTTAAAGTCCTAACCAGGGGATAAAATAATGTCCTGAAGCTGACCAGACTAAGGAAGCTAGCCAGATGAATACCTGGTAGGCAGATTGTTTTCCCCTATTTTCCTCCCCAAAAACTAAGGTGCATCTTATACTCCGGTGCGTCTTATACTCCGAAAAATACGGTACTCTTTACAGAAAGAGATTCTAAGGGATTCTCGCCCAATGAGTGCAAATAGCAAGGTAAGAACTCTCCTGGAACTTTGAAGCAAGGGAACCCCAAAAGGGTTAAGGTTAGAAATTTTGCACAAAGGTATTGGAATTTTTCTGACATTGTTATATGAACAATGTTTCCGGAGCGCACTGCTTTGTGTGAATCCCAAGTGAACTATTTGCTTACTTGCTGCAGCAATATTTGGGAGACAACCTTATTGCTTTTAAGTCAAGAGTATCAACAAATCTGCCACATCTTATTCTTTCAATGGCTGAAAGGAATAATTGAAAATGTCAAAAAGAAACCTCAGAATATATTGTACAGCCATTGTACAAACATAAATATGATTTGTTCTTCAGATATATAAGTCAGAATTTTCTTTGTAAGATTTGAACATTGCTGTTTGTATTCCATTTCGTGCCCCAAACATCCCCCAAAATTCTCCTTTCTTAGATGCCGTCACATGAGAATGCTATCAAAAATAGAATTTCTTCTGAAAATCGGTACACATTGTCCTTATCTAGCCAAGAGATTGTGCAGTTGGAGACATGGGTAAGTGTTAAAGTACAGTAAACAATTATTTAAGTTGCCAGGAGCTTTGCGACAACTTGCAATGGAATAACAGACTTAATTCTTTCCCTTTTTTTCCAGTTCTGCTTCTATTCTATAAAGAATAATCACTCACATGAATACTTCCTGAAAGTGGGAAAAAAAATCCCCAGAAACCTTTAGCTGGTAAAATGGAAGAAAGATAATTTCATTAAAGAGAGTAATGAGGTGATAATTTACAATAACATTTCTGCAATTTATTTTTATTTTAGGCCATTATTGATTCTGAAGATAGATGTTTAAACAGAACGAATATTAGCAATTACTTTAGTAATTTAAGAGGTAGTCAAACATCCACACATTTTTTTTGCATAAAATATATGTTTGCTTGATGGCATTTTTCATGAGCTCTTATAACGCTAGAGGACTAAATTCTATAATTACTTTAATGGTACCCAAGCAAAATCCACAGGGTAAGTGTGACCATTAAAGTATATATGCAAGCCAATTGACAGTAAATATGGGACCTCATATCTGTGAATTCTTCTGTCATTGTGCTTTAAAAATAACTTACAACTGAAAAAAATTGTCTTATTGGACATATTATGTGCAGGCCTAACTCTCTGGAAAAAGCTCAAATGCTGGGAAAGGTGGAAAGAAAAAGAAGAGGATGACCAGCATCAAGGTGGATGGCCTTAGTTACAGTGACTATGGATCAGAGGTGGGTTCCTCCCGGTTCGGACTGGTTCTATAGAACCGGTAGTAACTTGGCAGCCTGGGTTGCTGGAACCAGCAGCGACCCAGGCCTGCCACGCCCCCAAGCCAGTTCTCTTGTTTTTTGTTTTTTGTTTATTTTAGTACTGTATGCGCAGAGGGTCATTTCTGGGAAGTGATGCGCATGCGCAAAATGTGCACTTCCGTCATGATGCGAACCAGTGAGGAAGGTAAGTAGAACCCACCCCTGCTATGGATGTATTATTGGAAGAACCAAGAGACCAGGTTAGACTTAGATTGTGAATGAGAAAATCAATCCACGTGGTTGCTTGGAGGTGAAAGCAAGGGTCATACTGTAATGAATCAATCAATTGTAAGTGGAAACAACCACATAAAGTTGAGGAATTATCTCTCTTTAGGAGAATTTCATCTTTTTTTTAAAATAGTCATTCATTCATTCTTTCATTCATTTGATTTACATCTTCCCTTCTAATAATGCAAGAAAGGGCACATAACACCCTCTTCTAATGTTTCCTCACTGCAGCAACCCTGAGAAAATTAAAGTAACCCAAGGTCACCAAGGTAAAGATGACTTGAACCTGGATCGTCCCAACCCCAGTCCATCCAACCCCTGCACTTTGAAAAAAATACAACTAGAAAATATATATTTGTTTCAGTCTACTCAGAAAATGAGTCAGTAAGGTTAATATGAAAAGGAAGGACACAAATGTCATTCCTTTCAATATTCTTAGGGATATTGAAAGAATTCTTGTAGAAAGGAGGGGCTTCTCCTCTCCACATTTCTTAGGCTATGAATGAGTAAGTAATATTTATGATCTGACTCCTGATAATTGTAGAGGGGCTTACATATTTAAAATTCACTATGACAGATTTAAACTGCAATCCAATTCAGTGTATAATGAAACTTGCTCCCAGTTGAATGAGTCTAACATATATACTGATCAGGAGGTAAGCTTTAAGGTGAATTCACCTACAAGAATAAATAGGAACAACAGTCTCAAGAGAGGCTGAGAATCCGCTAGAAAGAACTCAACTGATCGGACATCTTAGCAGTATGAAACCAGAAGTAATGATAGTTCATGCGTCAATTTTTTTGTTTCTGAATTTTGCAAATTAAGAAAAGAAATCCACAAAAATGGCATGAAATATAAAATAACATATTTATTTATTTATTTATTTATTTGTTTGTTTATTTGTTTATTTGTTTATTTATTTATTTATTTATTTATTTATTTATTTATTTATTTAATTAATTAATTAATTAATTTTATTTTCTACCATTTCTATGCCGCCCAACTTCCTAGGGACTCTGGGCAGCTCACAACAGAAGAACAAACATCAAATCAATAAAAAGACATCTAAAAGCAATTTAAAAAACACATTACAATTTAAAACAGTGTCAGCCATCCGTACAATTCATGTCCCGACCTCGCTAGTTATCCCCAAAGGGTCCGTGGCTCCAGGCCTGATGGAAGAGCCAGGTCTTTACGGCTTTCCTGAAGGCCAATAAGGTAGGGGTAGTGCGGATCTCAGGAGGTAACTGATTCCAGAGAGCTGGGGCAGCCACAGAGAAGGCTCTCCCCCGCGGATCCGCCAGCTGACATTGTTTAGCTGACGGGACCTGAAGAAGACCAACCCTGTGGGATCTTACAGGTCGCTGGGAGGTATGTGGTAGAAGGCAGTCTCGCCCTGAGCCATGTAGGGCTTTAAAGGTAATGACCAACACCTTGAATTGTGTCCGGAGACCGACAGGAAGCCAGTGCAGCTGACGAAGAATTGATGTAATGTGGGTGTATCTAGGCACACCCACAACAGCTCGCGCAGCTGCATTCTGAACCAGCTGTAGTCTCCTAACACTCTTCAGGGGCAGCCCCATGTAGAGCGCATTGCAATAATCAAGCCGTGAGGTGATAAGGGCGTGAGTGACTGTGAGAAGAGCCTCCTGATCCAAGTAGAGTCGCAGTTGGTGCACCAGGCGAACCTGTGCAATGGTCCCCCTATTACCTGATTAGCAGGAAAATCAACAATCAAGGAAGATAATTATTATAAATTGAAAAAACAAATAGACTTAGAATTGAAGAAATGGAAAAATTTGCAATTATTGTTAGTAGGAAGAATAGTTACAATTAAGATGAATATATTACTGAGATTATTATTTTTATTTCAAACAATTCCAATAAAATTGGAGAAAAAAATATTTTGAAGAGCTTAATAAAATAATAGTGAAATACATTTGGCAAGGGAAAAAGGCGAGAATTAATTTTAAAATGTTACAAGATATAAGAATTAGAGGAGGGTTTGGATTACCAAATTTTGAATTATATTATCAAGCAGCGGTGTTAACATGGATGAAATAATGGATTGTATTGAGAAATGAAAGGTTATTGACATTGGAGGGACATGATTTGCAATTGGGTTGGCATGCCTTTTTATGGTATGGAAAAAATAAGACACATGGTTATTTTCAAAGACATTATATAACAAATGCTTTACTATTAACATGGGGAAAAATTAGAGAACTACATTATTTGAAGACACCAGTTTGGCTTTCAATGATGGAAGCATTATACATCCAAATATTATTAAGATGGGAAATATTATTAGATATAAAGATATTTTGTCGGAGAAGGGAGAACTTAAAATGAAACAAGAACTGGAAAAACAGGGGGTCGACATGGATTGGTATACACGAATACAAATACAATCTAGATATGAAAAAGACGCTAAACTATATGGTTTTTATATAGAATTGACAGAATTGGATAAGATATTAACAGGAACAGAAGAGAGGGCGATTAAAAATTGTATAGCTATTTATTGCATATCAAGCTGGAAGAAGAACAAGCAAAAGAAACAATGATAGCATGGGCAAAAAACTTTGGTTATACCATAGAATTAGAGAAATGGCAGCAATTATGGGACAGAAATTATAAATTAACAATCTCAACTGCATACAAGGAACATTTGTATAATATGTTTTATAGATGGCATTTGCCACCAGAAAGGTTGGCAAAAATGTATAAAGATAAATCAGCTAAATGATGGAAATGTCATCAGATACCAGGGTCGTATTATCATATGTGGTAGACATGTGTAGAAGCAAAAAAATACTGGCATGACAAAGTTCCAAATAGCGCAGTCTTGGAATGTGCTGGAATTTCTAGCATGTATACATTATTGAAACAATGACGTCTACGCTGGCTTGGGCATGTCGTGAGAATGGCCGATGGTTGGATTCCGAAAGATCCCCTATATGGAGAATTAGTGCAGAGAAAGCACCCCAGAGGGAGACCACAGCTGCGATATAAGGATATCTGTAAGAGGGATCTAAAGGCCTTGGGAATGGACATTAACAGCTGGGAAACCTTGACCTCTGATCATTCAGCTTGGAGGCTAAAGATGCAGCATGGCCTTCTCCATTTCGAAGAGACACTTGTTCAGCAGTGCGAGGATGCCACCCGTCCCCTTCCAGTCAGGTTTATTGTTTTGTATGTCTTGGTAGCGATTTTTGTTTAATTTTCTTTTTTATATCTCCCTGACCAAGGGTCGCACCCTCTGTTTCACTTCTCTCTCTCTTTAGAGGCTTGCTTTTACTTTTACAATATCTCTAAGCTCTGCAGGATTGTTTGAGATTTGCTTTATGTGTGGAATAGACAGACGTTGACACGCTTCTTGAACAAACTAGTAAACAGTTTATTTAAATACAACTTCTCAGTAATTGTCAAGGGAATTTGTTACAACCACAAGCAGTTATTTAATTCTTTCTTTTTCTTTTCTTCCCTTCAGAGACTCTCTTTGTTTCCCTGACTAAATCTAAGCAAATCCAATTCTTCTTTGTTTCTAGGCCTATAGATAAGAGCACGTTTCACCGTTTATCTCTATCTACAAATTACTCAATATATATCAATCAATCTTGTTCCCTGACCCTGGCTCCTGCTTCCCACAGAACTGCCTAGGGCCTATCTTTTCTCTCTTGTCAACTTCCCTCTTGGACAGTCAAACTCAGGCAGAGATTCTCTATAAATCTTCCCTCTTTGGAAGTCACACACAGGGCTCCTCAGCTCTCCACACTAAGCCTTCCCTCCTGGGATTTACCACATAACAGAGCTTCCCTCAGCTCTTCACAGCACTTCTCACTAAATCCTTCCCTCATGGAAGTTCACACAAAACAGAGAGCTCCACATCTCTCTCAGCCAGGCCTTTTATAGTTCCTGGCCCTGCTATCTATGATCCGATTGGCTGTCTCTTATGATGTCATCTATCCCCCCTCCCTTCTGGAGCACTGGGATAAATAGCAATAGCACTTTTCTTATATACCGCTTCATAGTGCTTTACAGCACTCTCTAAGCAGTTTACAGAGTTCAGCATATTGCCCCCAACAATCTGGGTCCTCATTTTACCGACCTCAGAAGAATGGAAGGCTGAGTCAACCTTGAGCCTAGTGAGATTTGAACAGCTGAACTGTTGAACTAGCAGTCAGCCTGCAATGGCTGCATTTAACCACTGCACCACTTCAGCTCCCCCTTTCTACTTACCATACATTTTAAAAGCTGTCTGGCTCTATACTTACTTGTTTAAACAGTTCCTTTAACAACATTATAACTTTATACAACAACTTACTATTTTACATTCAGTACCTGTATGTGGGCACCACAGGCAGACTGAGGCAAAGAGGCAGTCCTGGAACCAGCAAAATCTGCTCTCAGTGTGGAAGGGATTGCCACTCTCGGATTGGCCTTTTTAGCCACACTAGATGCTGTTTTAGGAACTCTTTCCAGAGCAGGATACCATAGTCTTTCGAGACTGAAGGATGCCAATGATGATAGTGGAACTTTGGTGTGTGTTTTTTAAAAAAAGACTAAAACAACAGATTCTGATTTGCATTTGGTTTTCATTTGATTTTTATGGTTTTACAAATAATCAACCTCCTATTTTATAAGGTTCAAAATCAAGCTAAATATTAAATAAATAATAAAATTTGAAAAACCTCATGGACTCTGTTTCCTTGGCTTCCTCCATCTAGTCATGGTGCTGCTGTCCTATACTTTATGATGGTATTGTTTGTAGACAACAGGGATGGATATAAAGATCATTCTGAGCCTGTTATGCAGTTAACAAAATTACCAAAGTGGTTAAGAAAACCCCAGTTGAAAGGCAATAATGTAATTTTTGTGAACTCATTTTAATTTCACTGGTGTGTAAGATTTTAACAAAAATGAGTGATAGATTCTGCTAAAACACAAGACAGTGCTATGCTTTATGAACAATTTTTGCAGGAATAGGCCTCCTCTTCAAAAATGTAAATAGTTCACTGGTTATAACTAATCTATGTTAACATAGATGAAGATTTTCAATGCTCTAAATCAACTGGGGTAGCAGAATAATGTGATGAAGATATAGAAGCATCCTATGAGAAGTTCTAGATTCCATAGCTCCCAGATTGAGAATAGAAGAATCTACAAATTGATGAGATATATGTTGTGTTCTGACTGACCTATAACTGAACCATAAACTTGTTTTGACTAGACAACCTCTGACTGAACTGCAAGTCGTTATGTTTATAGTTGAACTCTACCTGAACTGTTGTTGCCACCCTGGTCATGTGTTTGAATGCTCATACGCTATTGGTTGTTGTGTCTGACAGCTCCCTATAAAAGGGCTATCTGTCAGACTGCAAGTTGCTGGTTGCTTGAGTGAGCTAATAAAAAGAGCTGTTCTGAAGTCTGTCTCCTGCGATCTTTGCCCACAATTTAACAATATATATTACTAGGAAACAGGCAAAGAGGTAGACCAAAATTCTCTGGCTTTTGGCACAGCAGGTTTTTTATAGTTGGTATTAACCTTATCTATGAATATTTCCTTTTAAAGACCACAGTGCCATTTTGTCATATTCTGCCACAGAAATCAAGGGCCAGGACTAGCCATCTAAAGAAACATTAGAATATGTCGGTTCATGTAAATAAATATAGCAGTGAACTCCCATAGTAAGCATGTCATTGACAATCCTTTCCCAATGATCATCCAAGATTTAATCTAGGCATTTTTGTAAGGTATCTCAAGGATAGATAATTAAGACCATTGTATCCTTAAATATTGTCCCTTCCTTCTCTGAAGATCTTTAAGTGAGGCTGTTCTCTTGATACTCTTACCAAAACTACCCATTATCTGAAGGACTATTTCAGTGGTGGATCCCTTATTTATGGATAGCCTTCTTCTTGGGGGAAAATTTATGATGGCCATGCTAATGCAATGTAAAAAAAAATCATTTTAATATCCGAATCACTTAAAAACCTGTTACATTAAACTTTGCCATATTTTATTATTTTTAATGTGACCTTATGCTACTGCTAATAGATAAACGCAAGGACTTTTTATTTTAACAATTAAAATGAGTTATCTTCATATTGTCATATTTGGAATGTAAAATGTAAATTTTTGGCATTTATGACCTGTTGCTCAAAATTAATATTCCCCTTGTGGGATGGCTGTAACCACATTCAATTACATATTGACTTCAAAGCTTTGAAGATTAAATAAAATGGCTCAGAATATAAACTCTATAACGTATTTCTTTTGACCCTTCTGATCCGCCTAATTCTATATACTTGCTAGATGCAATCAAAATATGTTAAACTGGGTTTTCAGCACAGCGGAAATGCACCCACACATACTGTATACACACATGAAATTTATGGCATATATGATATATCCATTAAAATTTGTTTTTGTCCTTGCAATACTTACCAACAAATAATAGAAGTCTCCTAGTTTAATCTGGAAAACAAAATATTTATATATTCAATTAATGCATAGGTGCCAAATCAGCAAAAATAGAAATAACATATATTGTAGAACAACACAAAACTTTGCTAATCAAAGAAAAAGAATTATCTCTAGTAATTTGGGAGAAAGGATTTGACACTATTGTAATATAGCATATCTAAGCTAAGCATTCATTCTCATATTCAGTATTAGTGGAAAGCCATCAAAGCCAACTGTTTTGAAGGATTGTACAAGCTAAGTTTTGATAATCTCCCATTTCTCTGCATATATTTCTATAAAATGTGTATGAAGATATGCAAATCCTAGGTATCCAGAGCACAGATGATAAAATGTGTATTGTGACATCATGACGCAAACCCCATGACTTAGGAATTTATACCCAATCCTGAATTACAAGTATAAAAATCTAGGGTGCAGACTTTTCACAAGTCTACCAAAGTATTATCATATCTGATTAGAGTTGATGCATTCAGAATTGCTCTAAACTGGCACTACAAATAGTTGACAGGTCATGTAAATTGATCCTATAATAAAACGCAACTGCATTGTGAATGTAAGAAGAACATAAATATTTTCTTTTAGTTCCCTGTGACAATAAATTCTGGGGTGTGATTTTTAGTAGAAGCAAAATCGAATAGCTTTTTCATTTATGTTAAGAGAAGTAAAACCAATAGCCTTCAACAGCACAGCGCTTTATTAAAAATGTAAATTAAAATAGATTCCCTATAGAAATGTAACCTCCCACCACCACAGCATCTGTTAGACTTACCTGCCTTAATGGAGCTTGGCACTCTTTTTATGAGTGGCTGGCTCAAAAAATGAATCTTTTTTATGCTTTATTTCAGAGGCATTATGTCTTCCTATTGTTTTATTTATCAGTCTAAAGGAAGATCTGCCACAATGCATTAGAGATAATGCAGCTAAAGCGGCCTTTGCCTGGGCTAACGTATTTTAATATATCAACTAAAATCAAGCTCCACAAAAGAGAAAGAAAGAAATGTGAGCTTTCTCATTCAGCATGCAGAAACCACCACAAGGGTCTAGTCTGTCATACTGTCCCCAAAAGTGCTTTGGGTTGTTTTTGGGTTTTTTTGCACATCAGCATTCTGAAGATTTCCTATCTGCCCACAAGTTCCAGAGTGAAAAACCAAATGGAGGAACTCCTTTTGTAGGAATGGAAAGAAGACACCTGGACTCAGGTTGGGGCAGCAATTGGCTATGTTAGCAACAACTGATTTCACCCTGATAACTTTTCTTCCAGCATGGCCAGTCCAGTAAACTATTCTCTTGAATTTGATCACTGTATGAGTGAATGGAAGCCATGGCTTCAGAGAAGACAGCTGGAGGGGATCATGTACCAAGCCTGCTGCCAGAGATCGTGAGCTGTCCAGGCAAGCAGAGCTGCTGGAGAAAAGGAAGAATATGACAATTAATTGGTAAATACCCTAGAGTTGAGACAAATGTCTAGGAATGATAAATATCAAAATTTGTGGAATTGTTCAGAGGTATAAGTGTCAGTGCTAGATAACTAGGACTAATGCTTTGCTTGAATATAGGGAATCACCATTATTAATAGTGAGATTAAATTAATCACTGCATGACGTTCCCAAAATGACATGATTGGTGGAAAAACCTATTCCTTCATTGTTGTACCTACACTGAGGCACCTATAGCCAATCTTTTGCTAAAGCTGGTCCAGGTTTGCCAGACCTATCCTTGAATACTGCTCACCTGCCTGGAACCCACACTGTATTTCGGACATTAATACATTAGAGAGAGTCCAAAGGTATTTTACAAGAAGAGTATCAACTCCTCTGCTCGCAATAAAATTCCTTATTCCAGTAGACTTGAAATTTTAGGCCTGGATAACCTCGAACTACGCCGTCTATGTTCCAACCTAAGCTTAGTACACAAGATCATCTACCTTAATGTCCTACCTGTTAATGACTACTTTAGTTTCAACCGCAATAACACTAGGACTATCAATAGATACAAACTAAATGTATATCGCTCTAATCTTGATTGCAGAAAATACGACTTCTGCAATAGAGTAGTAAATGTCTGGAACACTTTACCTGATCCTGTTGTTAGTTTCTCTAACCCCCATACCTTTTACCTTAAACTGTCTACCGTGGACCTTACACGTTTCTTAAG
The DNA here is from genome assembly GCA_023053685.1 of Diadophis punctatus similis. Lineage (NCBI taxonomy): Eukaryota > Metazoa > Chordata > Lepidosauria > Squamata > Dipsadidae > Diadophis > Diadophis punctatus. The sequence continues at coordinate 242,495,058 of JALIGW010000001.1, forward strand.
AGGTTCCTAAGGGGGCATGCACTAGCTCACCAACGTGCCTACCGTCCCTGTCCTACTGTACCCATTTGTATGTACTCGTTTTACGTGTTTATGGCTATGTTTTGCTTCTTTATATCCATTTATTTGTGCCATTTTTTCATGTGTCCTGTTTCCTTGCACTTGTTGACAAATAAATAATAAATAAATAATAAATAAGTAAGTAAGTAAGTAAGTAAGTAAGTAAGTAAGTAAGTAAGTAAGTAAGTAAGTAAGTAAGTTATGTTTGTTATGTCCCTGTATCTCCTTTATGGTTAGCAAGCTCCTATAACCTTAATAAGATTTTCATCATTCACACCTGCTGCTCAGATTGCTATAATGGTTGATGTAATCAATTAAAATGCTGATACATAAAAGAAAGAAGGGAACATAGATATGTAGGAAAATATTGGACCAGCAAATTTCAATTTAAGAAGAAAAGGAAAGGAAAGGAAAGGAAAGGAAAGGAAAGGAAAGGAAAGGAAAGGAAAGGAAAGGAAAGGAAAAGAAGACAGAATCGTGTTTCATTGAGGTTCCCACAGTAAATGAGCATTTTAATCTAGGTGGTTATGAGCATTTCGAGGTTAATTAATGCAACCCAGTAAATTATTGTATGCAGTGCAACCTGGGGAGATGTTATATGAAAAAAGTGAAGGTAAAAATGTATAGCTAAGAGGATGATCTTTATGGGTAAGTGATTTTGAATTGCAGATGTATTGAATTAGATTGTTTTGAAGCACAGCTTAAATTTTAAGTCGGGAATGAAACAGTTTTAAACAGGAAAAGAAAGATGCTCGTTAGATGTCTTTTGTTCTCAAATAAAGATGCAGTGCATACACAAAAGAATAGATTACAGGATAACATAGTCTCATGAATGTCACAGTTGACTCTGCACTAGTCTTTTTATGCAGAATGAGGGGAAAGAGATTATGCTGGACCACCAAATGTTTTAACTGGAGATAGATGATAGATAGATAGATAGATAGATAGATAGATAGATAGATAGATAGATAGATAGATAGATAGATAGATAGATAGATAGATAGATAGACAGACAGACAGACAGACAGACAGACAGACAGACAGACAGACAGACAGACAGATCTAGCAAAAAGTCTTATTCAGAAAAACACTTTTTTGTTAGTGCAGATTTTTATGGTAAGACAAACAGATTTCTTTCTTTTCCATGCTTTTGTTGGATGCGTGTGTGTGCAATATATGGAATATGTTAAGGAGAGCTGCATTCCAACAACTCTCTCAATAGAGGGAGTTTTATTACCTCATTAGTGAAGGGCAAGATGTCAGGCCCAGGCCCAGAGACAACACAGTGAAATCCAATTAAGTTCAATATTTTGTTTGCTTATACCTAATGGACAGAATCTTGCCAAATTAAAGCTATAACCTCCTAATCAACTAGATACATCCTGAGAGATTCTAGGGTGATGGCTACCCTGAACCTCTTCCCTCCTCCCCCATCAAGTATGGGACTACGCAGTCTCTTTCCAGAAAAGCTCTGTGTTGCCCAGACTTGCCCCCATTGCTCCTCCAAGTGCACATTCCATCTAACTAGAAGAAGTCAACCTTCTGGGGATAAAATTGGTAGTGACTTCTGAAAATAATTCAGAATTATTTTTGAATTCTATGCAAATATGCTGTTTGAATATTAAACCAGCTAGGCTAATATACAGCTGCTTTGCAAACTTCAATCTTTTTCAAGCATTTAAATGGGGAGCCAAGAGGGGGTGCTTTGCCTAAAGTTGTATTGGTTATTTTTCCCCTTTTTTTCTCTTCCATCTATTATCAAACTTACACTTATTCTTTAAGATCCAGTAAAGGGTTGGATAATGTGTTAGTATAGAGAAAAATCAGAAGATTCATGACCTTTTTAGTGCTGGCCCCCTACTGCAGAACACCTTACTCCCAGAAGTGCATTTAGTTTCAACCTTCTTTACTTTCCAGAAGTCAGTTAAATTAATACCATTCCATGGGCTTTCAATGCCTGGTTGTGTTCAGGCAGCCATACTGATGCTGAAGGCAGTGATAAATTGTTTGAATTGATTATATCCTATACTCTGTGACTATTATCTGCTTTCACAGTCTATATGAATTGGGCTGTGTAGCGTCCTCGGGAGCCCTGGATACTGAGAGCGGCTCAGCTGATTGGCTGAGGTCCCGCCGGCTCCAAGCGGGAAAATCCGAGAGCTGCCATTGGCTGCCGCGGCTGACAGCTCCGTATAAATAGCTGTCAGACCGCGGCTGAGGCAATTCTGCTGTTCCTGTTCTCGTTGTTGTTGTTGTTATCTGTTCAATAAACCGAGTTTCTTCGAGACAAGCCTCCGCCTGTCATTTACTGTGGCGCCGGATTCAACAAGTGGCGACGAAGGTGCAGACGATTTCCGTGACCCGCCTAGCTACCAAATCCGTGCTCAGGAGCTTGTCCGCGGCCGCCAATGGTCCGCAACGGATCCAGCCCGTCATCCTTCACAGCCTTCTGCCCGACTGAGGAAACCTGGGATGCCTACCTTGAAAGGTTTGACTGTTTCCTTCAGTGCAACGACCTAACTGATATTACTGATGCCCGCAAACAGGCTTTCTTCCTCAACTCGTGCGGCCACCAAATGTTTAACACCGCTAGGGCGTTAGTGGCTCCCGCGATCGTTAACTCTGTCCCTTGGCCTGATCTGCTAAAAATCCTGAGGGATCATTACTCCCCTGCACCTTCCCGCATAGCCCGCCGTTTTGCTTTCCAGCAACGGCTGCAGAAGGAGGGGGAGAACATCACGCAGTACATGGCGTCCCTCAGAAATGCTGCCTTAAAGTGCGACTTCCCTAACCTAGATGATTCCTTGCTGCAGCAATTGGTCTGCGGGGTCAGAGACATCCGCCAGCAGCGTCGCCTTTTGGCCAGGACGGAGCTGACCCTCGCTGTGGCTCTCAATGAGGCGCACGCTGCAGAAATGTCAAGCACGTCAGCCACCGAGATCAACAGGTTCCAGCCCATCGGAACTCAGCCTGCGGGCATAGAACCTGTCCATTTTCAACGCGAGGAACCCATCTCCGAGCCAACAGAGGACACCACCGTATGCCGCATCCAAACCTCCGTGAGGAACCGCCGCCCTACACAAGCCTCACAGCCGCCTGCGCCCCAGCCTTTCCAGGCGCCGCCTTCCCGCAGGCCTGGCATGCCTGTCTGTCTCAGTTGTGGAGACCGGCACCCCAGAAGCTCCTGCCGTTTCCGAACGGCCACCTGCCGCCACTGCGGCCGCTACGGTCACCTTGCCCACGTTTGCCGCTCCAGCCCTGCCGCCGCTGTCCCTTCAGCACCCGGCCGCCACCCTCAAGAAAACCAGCACGACGCCTGTTTCGCGATGCGCCTGCCTGACGATTGCCCTGCTGAGGAGGTCTACCTGGCTTCTGGTGGGGGCGGGCATAAAAAAAATTTCTCTCTGTTTCCATAGCTGGGGCACCTTGCACAATGGAAGTGGACACTGGCTCTTCTAGGACAATCATCTCCTGGGCCACCTTGAAACGCCTGGTGCCTTCCTTCTCCCAGACTGCCTTAAAACCTTGCCTTCTCAGACTGAGGGACTATCAGGGCAATGCCATCCCAATCTTGGGTCAGGCAACCCTGTTGGTCGAAAAGGGTTCTTTTGCTGGCCCTCTAACATTGGTGGTGGTTTCTGGTTCCCTCCCTTCCCTACTAGGGGTGGATTGGTTTGATGCACTGGGACTCTCCCTCTCTGGGATTCACACCACTGTGTGTGAGGACTCCTCTGACCTTTTCCATGAATTTGCTGATGTTTTTGATAACACCCTTGGTACCTACGTGGGCACCCCCATATCCCTTAACCTGAATCCAAACGTTGCTCCCATCCGCTTAAAGCCCAGGCGTGTCCCCTTTGCATTGAAACCTAAGGTGGATGCGGAGCTGGATAAGCTAATAGCCCAGGGGGTCTTAGAGGCCACTGACCATGCAAAATGGGAGACCCCCATAGTGGTGCCCCTTTGCCCAGATGGGTCTATCAGGATTTGTGGGGACTACAAGTGTACCCTCAACAAGGCCTTGCAAGACCACCCCTACCCTGTCCCTGTCGTGCAACACTTACTCCATTCTCTGGGAAGGGGCAAGCTCTTCGCCAAACTGGATATGGCCCAGGCTTACCAGCAGCTCCCGGTGGATGATGCCACCGCCAAGGCTCAAACAATAGTTACCCACCGGGGAGCTTTCCGCTGTCGCCATCTCCAGTTTGACGTAAGTGTAGCCCCTGGCCTATTCCAGAATGTAATGGAGCGGCTACTGGGGGGGCTACCCGGGGTAGTTCCCTATTTCGACGACATCCTGGTCTCAGCCCATGACAGGCCCCAACTCCTAGAGAGGGTTCGAAATGTCCTGCTACGTTTCAGGCAGGCTGGCCTACGCTTGAAGAAAAGCAAGTGCCAGATTGGGGTGCCCAGGGTCGAATTCTTGGGCTACTCCATAGACTCTGAGGGAATCCACCCCACCCCTTCCAAAGTACAGGCAGTTAAGCAAGCCCCCGCCCCTTCGAACAAAACCGAGCTGCAGGCTTTTCTGGGGCTTTTGAATTTCTACAATGTTTTCCTCCCCCATAAGGCCACTGTCGCGGAACCATTGCATCGCCTCCTCAACGCCCACCAACCCTGGCACTGGGGCCAGGAGGCACAGAAGGCATTCTACCAGGTCAAGCAACTTTTAACATCAGACGCTGTCTTGGTACAATATAGCCCAGATCTGCCCCTGACTCTTACAGCCGATGCCTCTCCTTATGGCATCGGGGCAGTTCTAAGCCACATCCAGCCCTCAGGTAAAGAGGCCCCTGTCGCCTTCTTCTCACGCACGCTCTCTACCACTGAGCGTAATTACAGTCAAACCGACAAAGAGGCTCTCGCACTCGTGGCTTCCGTAAAGAAGTTCCACGATTACCTCTATGGCAGGCCATTCACGCTGGTCACAGACCACAAACCCCTGCTAGGCATCCTGGCTGGGGATCGCCAGACCCCACAATTTATTTCCCCCAGGCTCTCCCGGTGGGCGGAATTCCTAGCCGGGTACTCTTACAAGCTAACATACAGGCCTGGCCTCTCAATCACAAATGCTGATGCCCTCAGTCGGTGCCCTCTCCCCATTTCTGTCCAGGATCCTGCTCCCACCTCGGAGGTCATGCTCATAGAGGACCTAGGCCTTCCAATTTCAGCCTCAGATATTGACACTCATTCCTCTGGTGACCCTATCCTCCGCCAGGTCCTTGACTGGGTAAAGAGGGGCTGGCCATTGGGTAAGGCAGACCCCTCGTTCCAACCTTTTCGGGTGCGACAGTTAGAACTGTCCACTAACAAGGGCTGTCTCCTCTGGGGTAACAGAGTAATAATTCCTCCTTCCCTTTATGAACCCATACTCAGACAACTCCACGATAGCCACCCTGGCATTGTTCGCATGAAGGCGTTAGGTAGAAGCTATGTCTGGTGGCCAGGCATGGACCAGGCCATCGAGAGGTGGGTGGCTCAGTGTCTGGTTTGCCAAGCATCACGGCCGGCACCCCCCATTTCCCCACCCAGAGTTTGGGAGAACCCCAGGGATCCTTGGTCGAGAATCCATCTTGATTTTGCCGGCCCGTATCTGGGAAAGCAGTTCCTGATCCTAGTTGATGCCTATTCAGGGTGGATGGAGGTAGAATTAATGCCAACCACCACGGCTGAAGCCTTAGTACACATTCTACTAAGGTGGTTTGCCACCCATGGCCTTCCAGACCTTCTGGTGTCAGATAATGGCCCTCAATTTACGTCTGCCCACTTCCAAATGTTCCTGGCGGCCAATGGCATCCGCCAGGTCCTGACTGCCCCCTGGCACCCTGCCAGCAATGGCAGGGCGGAAAGGGCCGTTAGGACAGCTAAGGAAACACTCAAAAGGCTCAACACCCCCAACTGGAGAGACAGAGTGTCTCAATTCTTGCTGGCCCAGCACTCCACTCCTTGCCCCATAACTAATCATAGTCCAGCTGAGGCCTTAATGGGCAGACGCCTAAGAACGGTACTTGACCACTTGCATCCTGACTACTCCCCAGAAAGCCAGCACCCCCAGACTGGCCAGCCTAGGTTATTCAGGGAAGGCAACTTGGTGTTTGCTAGGAATTTCGGGGGGGATCCCAAATGGCTGCCAGGCAAGATAACTGAAGTAACGGGCCCCTGTTCCTACAGGGTCGTGCTAGCCGATGGCCGAACATGGAGGCGGCACATAGACCAGTTGCGGAGCCGGATGCTGACTGTCTCAGCTCAGCCGCCTGAGGTGGATTTCCCTCCGGCCGCGGCCACCGCCGCACAACCACCTTCCAGACCAGTTTCCCCGGTGACTCGCGAAGTGCACGTCCTACCTGCCACGTCAGGGGTTGCCGACCTGGAGCCGCCGGGGCCATCTGCCATTCCGCCGCCTGTAGAGGCCGTCCCCGAACTCACCACCAGCTCGGAGGCCGCTCCTGCTTCCGCCTCCCAGGAGATCCGTCGCTCGACTTGCACGCGCAGGCGCCCAGCGTACTTGGACGCCTACGTATGTGCTTGTCAGGTGGGGAGGGGTGTAGCGTCCTCGGGAGCCCTGGATACTGAGAGCGGCTCAGCTGATTGGCTGAGGTCCCGCCGGCTCCAAGCGGGAAAATCCGAGAGCTGCCATTGGCTGCCGCGGCTGACAGCTCCGTATAAATAGCTGTCAGACCGCGGCTGAGGCAATTCTGCTGTTCCTGTTCTCGTTGTTGTTGTTGTTATCTGTTCAATAAACCGAGTTTCTTCGAGACAAGCCTCCGCCTGTCATTTACTGTGGTGCCGGATTCAACAGGCTGTTTAAATCAATCAATCCAGAAGTCCAGGCATTGACTGGAGGCATTGAGAAATGCCACAAGGTTTGAGAAGGTCCTGAATAAGTATCTCTTCTGAGCCCTTGCTTTGTGGGACAGCTCAGGGCTTGATTCTCTACTCATTCACTTACTGGTATGTCTAACATTGATATGAGGCCTCTGAGTAAGGTTATCTGTCAGCAATTATACATCTCAATCCTGGTGCTCAAATGATATTGTCAAAGTTCTGCAGATGTCTAGAGACTTTGTTCATCTCGAACAAGACTGAATGGCTGTGAATGTTGATGCTTCCTGGATATGTAGATTTTCTATTCCTAATTCTGAATGGAGTTGCAGTCCCTCAGGCAGAACCTGTGAGTAATCTGAGAGACTTCTTAGAGTTATAACACCTGATGGAATAACAGGCGACACTTTTGCACAAACTGATTTGTGCATTAGTCTGAATTACTACAATGGGCTCTGCAAGGGGCTGTTCTTGAAGCCAGCCAGAAACTGCAGCTGATTCAAAATGCACATTGCTATGCCTGTGTAACAACTACTACTTTGCAAGCTGCACTGGTTGCCAGATGTAGGGAGTAAAGAATGTAGGTTAGATCTGTTACCAAGAGACAAGGAGAAGGAGGCTTAAGTCTCAAGCAAACAGAAAGGATATATAAGTACTGTAGCTCAGACAGACATCTTACTAATTGAAATGGGTATAAGGGGAAGAGGCACAACACAATCATTCTTTCAGGATTCTGTTATTACAGCCACTTTAAATAAAAGTCGCCTAAGCCTTCCTGTGAAGTTTACTCCTGGTCTGGTCTACCTGGTGGGCTTGACATCAATGGGCTTTCAGGACTTTTTAGAATGGAGTAACCTTTGCAACAGTAACTCACTCCTTCAAGATTTTGCAATCAGATTATTACAGTGCACTTTATATAAAGCTGTCATGAGAGCTACATTGAAGTCACTACCCTGATTATCAATAGATATCTGACACCTGGCTTTAAACTCTGCATGACTTAGCAACTATGTACTTGTGGAATTGTGTCCCCTGGTCAAAATCAGCCTAACCTGTGGGTTTTCCACTTCAGGTGAGTAAGGGAATAGGAGTCATAATACACGCCTTGTTTGGGAGCATCTGCCATGTTATAACATACCTTGGCCTCTGGTAGAAGTTTCCTCTTTCTTGCTTGCATTTCCCAAAGCAGTTGAACGATTCTGTTCTGACGGGGCTTTCGTGCAGATAAAGGGCTTGGTCTCGATTTGTCATTTTTAATATGCAAATGATGATGCTTTATTTTAGCATTATGTAAACTAATTTGAGTTCTGAGACTTTGCTCTCAATAACACAATTAATCATAATAAAACAACGAAAGCAACAGAACTGGAGTACTGTAGCAGATAAAATACAATGCAAACTGAATGATAAACAGCATAAAAATTCTGCCACTGAACTAAATGGTATACAAGTATAACTAAACGTTCTCTAGAACCTGTATGTTCTATCTCCAAACTTTCTACTCTAATATACAGTATATGACATGATGATTGATTCGATTTGAATATTCCATTTGCATAATAACTAATTATAAATCCTGTCTGTGAAGGATAATTCCAATCTAGTTGATTCATCCAAGACTGTGACATTATTTATTTATATGACCTATGGGCCGAACTAAAGAGAAATTCTCTGATGAAGTTAACATGATTACAAAGACAATAAAAATACAATACAAAGTGTAGTAACGAATCACTATTAAGGAATCAAAAGGAGTATCGGGGAGGGGAGGAACTCTGCAGCATTAAATAAAATAAAATTACAACACAGAAGCATAAGCATTCACAGAGCTAAATTCACCCTGCACTCAGAATATCACTGCTTTGTCATATGAAACCATCTGTTACATTTCATTTGATGAGGCCACCTAGAGAAAGTCATCATATGATGTTGATTTAAAGAGAGAGAAAAAATGGAGTTCTAGTCCCAGACTGAAGGGTCAAAAAATAGTACTTTAAATTGGACCAGGGAATTGAGCCAGGGAAGATGATAAAAAATACTTTCAATACTTTATATATAGGAATCCAGTCTCAGCGTCATCCATTTTCTCTACCGGCTTCATTGATTTTAAGCAATGTAGAACACGTTGCAGAAAACCAAACAGGAAATTTCATAGAAATGACCATTAAAACTATCTTTCTCTAAAGATAGTTTTATGTGTCCTGTCCAATGAATCTAAGCTGGAAGAAGGTTTCAGACCTGTAAAACAGCTGTGCAAAGATCCAAAGGGGTGCTTTAATACACCAATGCTTTGATCAGATCACCCCAATGAACCAGATTCATGGATCAAAGCAGAGACTCGGCTGTCTGCAAATCACTTTGTAGCCTTTTGAAACACTTGTCAAATGTAATGGATTTTCCATTGCTTCTAAGTTGTAACAGACAATATGTAGTGTCCAACTTCACTTTCATATATGAAGAACTATAAGAAGCGCTATATGATATGTTGAGTTCTCTGAGCAGCTGGCAGCCCAGGAGCTTTTATCACTTTATTAAATTCTCTGCTTATCCGAACACCATTAAAGTGGCAAAGCTAATATTGTTAAGATATCATTGAGTATCTTAGCCTTCAACTTCTTGCTTGTGATCCATAAACTTGAATTTTTGCTAATGGAATTTTTCATTTCTGTGCTGGTCATGCCAATGCAGCTGGGAATTCCTGCCTGCTTTTAGCATTCTGAAAATGAGGCCAGCTATACTGTCTTGGTTTCAATTTTACTTCTAAATTCTGCATGACTAGCACAGGCTCACACTCTTGACAGAGACTGCATAGACAATGCAGGCTAACATTTGTATTTACTCTGTCAGAATAGAGGATATCAAAGCAATCTCTGCCACTTTTTCTGTGTGCGCATCTTTCTCTGTGACTTTTTTAAAATCCCTATGGTATTGGATCTCAATGTCTAGCCAGTTTCCACTGTTTTGCTATCTTAATAATTAATTCCAGTAAATCAAGCTGACTTAATTGAGTCTTTTCAGTGATGAGTTGATTCTTCCCAGGACGTGCCAAACTAGTCAACCAGCCATATTAACTCTTCTGGATCCCACAAAACACAGGGATCAAACATTTATTGCACTGAAACTTTTCAATCTACATACATGAAACTTGGTAATGTCCTCTAAAGAGTATAACAATCCTGCTATCTTCATCTCATTGTCTTTTTTTAAAAAAGAAGCACCTACAATTATTTTAATACTTTCCTATTGTACCCCATGGGCAACTATCTAGAGGTAGTTCACTTTGTACTCAAATGCATGTTGAAAAACAAATGATGTCCTTTTTGAATCTTAATCTGAACTAAATGAGAGCAGATTTACTCAGGCTTACTATACAGGTAAGCAGCGGTGAAATCCAACTTTTTTTACTACCGGTTCTGTGGGCGTGGCTTGGTGGGCATGGTGTGGCTTGGTGGGCGTGCCAGGGGAAAGATACTGCAAAATCTCCATTCCATCCCCACTCCAGGGGAAGGATACTGCAAAATCCCATTCCCACCCCACTCTGGGGCCAGCCAGAGGTGGTATTTGCCGGTTCTCCGAACTATTCAAAATTTTCGCTACCAGTTCTCCAGAACCTGTCAGAGCCTGCTGGATTTCACCCCTGCAGGTAAGTTTCCTTACTGGTAAAGGTGGATCAATGCTTGCTTTAAACAAGTTGTGAGGAAGTAGAATTCATGCCATAGGAGGTTGAACACCTTACCTCTTCAGGACAAGCTATTTTATTTGATCTTGATTGATCTTCCATTGACAAATGCTGATCCAGGTTACCAATATGACTAGAGACTGAGGAAGCACCTGAATAGTCTGAAATATGCTGAGAAATAAGATGGTGAATCTTGCATACTGATGATATTGCCAGTCTCTGCATCACTTCATACAAATGTTTCACGGAGATGCAAAACAGCATGAGTATTAAGTGTATCCCACAAGATGTTGGGCTCATCTGGAAACTCTCCTTATCTCATGTCCAAGATTATAGCCTTACCAAGTATTGAGGACATGTACTCATGCCAGTGGCTCCATTTCAGCCCCAGTCTCCTATTGAGATAGGACAAAGCAAGATCAGAATATTATCCAGTAGGAAATTAGTGTTTTCCTATGAAAATTAAAGAGGCTGTCCTGTATGCATATATTCTGATTTACATTGGGAGAAATACAGATGATCAGCATCCTGAAGGCTCCTGTTTAGATGTTTTGCTGCTTGCACTTAAAAGAATGTGGTGATGGAATGACATCGAGGGATTTCCTTCCCCTGATAAGCTCACACGGCCGAGGGCAGAAAGCTTCACCTGGTTGATTGTAACTGATCCATCAGCAGAAGATCATTTGACATTATAAGAGGTTTAGTAGGGTTCTCACCCAACTGCAGCAAGCCTCCAATCCATTTGCTCTGAGATAAACTTGTGTCCTGGCTTCCTGGAGAAAACAGCTGATTCCAGGAATTCATGAGGTTCTTTGTGAATGTGCTGATGTGTCTGTAGCAGAGGTGGGTTCCTACTGGTTCTAACTGGTTCTATAGAACCAGTAGTAAACCGGTGGTGATGTCACAGGGCGTGTTCTGTCGGTGTCGGTCCATGAATGCCGCCATCTTGTTTTTGGCTCTTTTTTTGCTGGTTTTTGCTGGTTTTTGCTTCGCATGCGAAGAAGCCGAGTTTTCAGCACTGCATATGTGCACATGTGTGCGGTGTAGCCACATGGCACACAATGTGCACGCAGCCACGTGGCGTGGGAGGAAGCGAACCAGCGGCGAGGTAAGTTAGAACCCACCCCTGGTCTGTAGCATTTGGTTGGAACAAAGCCAAGCTGCTCCTCCAGCACAATTTACCACCCAGGATTATTGTGATGGTGAAAGACTGGAGGGGAAGACTTACATATACTGCCTATGCTGCAGAATGAAAAGTGGGATAGAAACGTCATCATCAAAATCATTATTATCTATTATACATGATGGTGTATATGGCACAGCTTTGTGCCAAAAAGTACACTTATTTCTTAATGAATCAGTACATTCATAAAGAACAAACCTCACAACAAACATTTACATTCCATACTTTCATTCTGAAGGGTATCTCCAACTGTACTGAATGGAAATAGTGCCCCAAATATACTACCTTGTACAATTGTTCTTCAATGGATGACTTAGATCTTTAAGTACTAACAAAAATTGCTAATTTGAAGGAGCAAAAAGCTATTGCCATGAACAACAATTTGAGCACCCAAAAAGGACAATTCTAAATCTCAGAATGTTATACAAAGATTTTAAAAATAGGATGCAAATGGACTGACTGCCAGGAAGTACCCTAGCTCAGACTCAGGAACAAACAGCAGAATGATAATAACTATTCAATCCCCCAATTTATTACAAGGCACAGTAGAAATGTGTTAATTACATTACAAAAGAACAATCTTCCCATTACATAAGTGCAGACAAAATTGGAAAGAGGTTAACAACACCGAAGTGGGAGTTGAAGGCTAATCATCAGGGGTTATACACAATTTTCCCCACCAGACACACACACTTGCAATTTTCACTTTTCAGAATCTTAAAATTGTAGTTCCCTTGTATCTCTGATCTCAGATAGCCACTCAAATGTGCGTGGGACACAAGTACATTTACTACACAGCAGCAATTACATAAAATTAACTTTGGGAGGGAGGGAGGGAGGGAGGGAGGGAGAGAGAGACAGACAGACAGACAGACAGAGACAGAGACAGAGACAGAGACAGAGACAGAGACAGAGAGATTCAAATGCCAAATAATACATTTCACTCAATACCAGTATTTGCTTCAACAATGTGAATTCGTTAATTCTATATCATGGATATAACTTGAAATCCTCTGGAGACAATTCAGTTTTTAATACTTTGCCCTGAACTTCCTGCTATTACTAAATTGTCCTAAACAAAAATCAGTTCTCTCTTCTTCAGCTAAGCACATCCTGATCTAATTGTGAGTATTATTGATCAAGTTTGAAACAAATTGAGACTTAGGTAATATTGTAATGGAGTGTTTCATGAGACTACTTTAAAACTTGTCTTTGTTTATTATAAGTCAAAGACATCACTATTTGTACAGAGAAAAGCATTAATATGTTGATGAATAAATGGATTAACTGACTTTGGGTAACATGCTGTTTTCACTCAATACACAGAACAAACTTTGCACAAGGATTTTTTTAAGTGATTGGACAGTTGCATATTAAGAAGGCTTGAATGCAGTGGTTGTCAGACTTGGCAACTTGAAGATTGTGGACTTAAACATCTTAAAGTTATCAAGTTTGGAAAGCACTGTTTCAACTTCTCGCAGCAGATTCACATGTGAAATTGCTTTTATGTGAGAAAAAGCCAGAGCAGATGATGCTCTTCAAACTCACATGCTTTCAGAAGTAATTTTATCTTTCACCTCCAAAGGCTGTTGGAACATAAGCAAATGAGAGCTCCTTCATATGAGAAATTTCAAAATTGTCTATATTCTTATCTACTAGCAAGCATTCTATAAAAACGTAAATTGCACACACCAAATCCCTTCCCCTCAGATGTGCTTCAGAGGCTGATGTGGCAACTTCCTAATGCATCTATCCACACCTCGCTTCAAAAAAGATGGCCTTGCTAAGAAGTGGACCTCCACAAATGCTCTGAGAATCACTGACATTTGAAGCAAGAATGTTTATCATAAACAGAACTCTTTCTTAATGGCAGTGATGACCCTGACACACATTTCATGGATTATTCACTTGGAAGTGTTAGGGAACTAAATACAACTTCACTTTTCTCCCTGCCCTTGCAAAACTCTTGAACCGAAGAAGTGATGGATGGGCTTGTTGATATAACAACAATCTTTGTAGACAATCAATGTTGAGGTCAAATTTTAGTCATTGCTATTGATGTGGTTTTTTTTTTTTTTTACTATTTTATCATGTAAACAGTCTCCCAGGTTCTGAGGAAATTCAAATGACAGGCACTTCAAGCACTTTTTTTTTGTAGAGATTTATTGGCTTCCTCCGAGATTTAAAACAATCTCAGGTAAACTGCATGGATGACTGTGCTAGATACTCCAGTGCCAGGTACATAAGATTCCGACAGCAGATTATTAACTGCACTCCAGCCTTCTAAGTGGTCAAGATATTGCTGAACGCCCGAAATTGTTATTTGGCAATAGCCGAAATAACACAGCACTTTTCAATACACAAATAAGGAGATTGATGAATCTCACAAGTATAATAAAAGAAGCAAAGGCACTTTAGCCTGACTGCCTAAGTTAATTATTTGCGGGTATTGTGAATAGAAAAGGCTCCCCTCACACAAAGCATTATCTCTTTAGTTCTGCCTAGCATAATGAATACATATTTCCCACAAAAAAGGGGAATGCATATAAAGCTGACCTTTAGCATGACAGTTAATTCTTAGATCTGTGACAATTCTACTTTTTTTTAGCACTTAGTATATTCTTAACCTATTGGCTGTAGAGCCCTGTGAACATTAAACATGGTTAATCCCCTGACAGACTCAAGAATGGTTTAGCTGCCACTTGCTTTGTAGCAATAGGAACTAGAATAAAGGGCTTGGGGGAAAAACAATTTATCAAGGAAGGATGGGAATGAAGATAGGTAGTTCTAAATTTTAAAGGTTTCAAGGGGCTTTGCCTATTATATTCAGAATGTTTGTCATTATTGGGGAGAAAAAAGAGGAAGATACACTAAGCAGATTTAGTCCTCTCTCTATTCATCCCTGAAATAATGCTTAAGTGTAATCTATTTATTTCATGGCCTCTTTTAAAATATATATATAGTCAGAGCAGTTAGGCCTAAGCAGTGAGCAAACGCTGGATCATTTAAACTTTAGCATATACTTCACAGGCGGGTACTTCAGTCATTCCGTGACAAAAAGCAATTATTGAAATGTTAACACTAGTATGAACACCATTATGAAGGAAGGGTCAGCAACACACAGTTCAGTGGTGGCGAAAGAGTTGTGGTTTTAAAAAATCAATTTTGTTAAAAGCCCAGTTGTTTCCCCTTCCATAACCATCACATCTTTCAAAACACTGAAGGGAAATACCAACCTAACATTCACTATTTTAAAAATTCTCTCTAACCTATTTGGTAAGGTCAATCTATCAGCTGTGTTCTCCCCCCCCCCCCCCGGGCTCAGCCTTTTTGTGACTATTACACCCCTCTTACCAACAACCACTTCCTCCTTGTCAATGAAGCAAATGTTTACTTCATAATTTAAACATCTTTTCACCATAATAGTAAAAGAGGGGTTTATCTTTGCTTGACTCACACACTCAATTGGAAAACCCATGAGTATTATGTTGCAGCTTCTACTTAAAAGAGGGGATTAAAGTGATGGTAGACAGTATACAATTTCACAAAAATATATTTCATTGGACATTCTTAGCTGTGATATGTATTATATGGGCCAGCAGAAGGAAAATGACCTTTCTGCCCAATGTGATGTGGGAACACATTGCTTATAAAGGATTTCTGAGGAACTGAAATTTAACCAATGCCTGAAAAGAAGTTGTTTCCAATAGTTCTTTTCGTAAGCTCCTTCGTACTTTTGCTGTTTCAATATGAGTTTGACCATGATTTGGAGACTGACAGGTTGAAGGCTGCACAAAAAAAGCAGGGAAGAGTCCAAATGCTCGAAATTCAGTTTGTTGTTCTTCATCTAGGCCTGCAAGGAACATTGGGAAAAGGAAATGAAATGCTGAATTATTAACACTGACTTTTAAGGACACATCCTTCGCTTATTTGCTTCTCGTTCTTTTGCCCACACAGGGTGAAAAAGATTTCAGTTCCTGACTGATTATAGTCTTCTAATAAATTCAGCTCCTAAACAAAAGATGTAAAAAAAAAATCCCCAGCTGATGGAAAGGCAGCTGGGTGAGTTCTCATAGAAACTCATCCTCTGTGGGAAACAGAGGCTTAAGCTGGTAAATAAGGTATCAGCCAGTGCTTGACCTTTGAACTCAGTGTCAATCTTGGTGGGAAAGCAAACATATTCCACTTGCTGTTAATGGGTATCCCTTATGTCTGGAAACTTGAGATAATGGGGGTTGTATTTGACAAAGCAACTTTCCCCTAGAAACTTGCCTCCATTCTTTGCATTAGTGTTTTCTCACTGGTGGAGCTCAAAACACAGGGATATACTTTTTATAACCATGTTTACACAAGAATGCATCACTTTAGCAATTACTGTTCCCTCATTGATTTGGCTACATATATGAATATATAATGGATATATATATTCTGTATTTGCTTGCTGCCCTTCATATTTTACTTAGCTTGGATTCCTTGGACCCAGTCGAAGAAATTGGAGAGTGTGAATCAATCAGAATTCGCGCCAATCTTAAAATAATCTATTAAAAAAAGACAAATACAGCTAAGTATTTATTTTGCACTGTCAAATAGAGACAGTGTAACCCATGCCTTGTTTCAATTTAGTTATAGACAAATCACACAAACCATTCATTCCCCAAATCTGCATTCCTTTTCATTAAAAAGAAGTCAATTTTGAAGCCTCATTTTGTGAGATTGTAGTCAAGTACTTTTTCTTTTTAGGGGGGGTATAAACAACCTTAAGCCAGAAAGGTCCATGAACATTATCTCATTTGGAATTGAATCTGTATCATTTTCTACATTTTGTATACCAAATAAAAACTACTTCATCACCTGTTCCATCACCCTTCTTCAAGTGATTGCAATGAAGTGCTAAACAGCATTGGATTTCTAGTTAGTATTGAAAATGTTACCCAGTCGGGTAATGAAACATCTGCAAGAAAACAACCAAGCTCAGAGAGAGCACCAAACTCTACAGTTCAACCCTGAGCTACAAATATTCTCTTCTTATAGTACTTCTAAGCAACAGAAACTCCAGGAACAAGACCCAAAGACATGAGAGAGAAGACTGGTTGGAGATTGACCCAAAAGCCAGATGAGACAAGAGTCTCTAACAAAGGAGAAGTAGACTGCCCATGACGTCTACAGAAATGTAGCAGCCCCCCCAAAAAGTACTACATCGATTTTACTGTAGTTTCCAGTCAGTCAGAGCAGAATCAAAATATTCAACTCATGACTCAAAAGTAAATATGACTGTTGCATGAATCAAGTCTGGAGCTAATATCATATGCAAAACACTGTTGTGAAAGAGGCCTTCGTTAGTTTTTTTGTTCTTAAGTATCACATTCGTTCTTCTTTTTTAAAGAAAATCTGATTGAAAATGTTAATACATATTAGAGGGGATTTAAGTAGAACTGCAGTCTTTCAAAGACCTTCATCCAATGTACATTCAATATTTTGGGTATGTCCCACCTGTATAATTTATAATTTCCTTCAAATATTTCAAGATCTGTTTGCAGAGGGTTTGCAGAAGCATACCGAATCCAGTGAATAAAGCACTTGGCTGACTTTGCTTAGATTAGAAGTAAAACAGAATGAACCAATCCAAAGTGAACAGTCTTCAGACAAGATCCTTGGACAAAATGCAGAAGGATAGAATTGATTTGCTGCTGAATGAAATTAGCCCACCGTGATAAATAAAGTTACTTATTTCCACCCATTTGTTAGACACTATGGAAGCAGGGATCCTAATTAATACTCTAAGTGACCCCCTACTACAACATTTTCAAGGCACATACCCCCAAAAAAGAAAAATTAGAGCTGAGCAAACCATTTGAAAAGGGACAGTTCACAAAGCATATACCGGTAGTACAAATTAAAGTACGCCTCTTAGCAATAGCAATAGCACTTAGACTTATATACCGCTTCATAGTGCTTTACAGCCCTCTCTAAGCGGTTTACAGAGTTCAGCATATTGCCCCCAACAATCTGGGTCCTCATTTTACCGACCTCAGAAGGATGGAAGGCTGAGTCAACCTTGAGCCGGTGAGATTTGAACAGCTGAACTGCTGAACTAGCAGTCAGCTGAAGTAGGTTGCAGTGCTGCTTTTAACCACTGCGCCACCTCGGCTCTATCTTAAAAGCATTAAAGCAGCCTTATCCTTTAGAAAGTTCACCCTGCTGCTTTCAATGCTCTCTGCACTGGTTTGTACCCATGAGTGCACCCAAATATCCATTTCTGCTAAACAGATTAGCCAAATGAAGCAGCAGTATGTGTACAGGCATACGCAGACAGGGGTTTAGGACTGTTAGTCTCCTACCCTACGCCTGCTTCGGCACCAGGTTTCCGCCTGATTAATCCATTCCTTGAAGTGGATTGTTTATGTTTTTGCTCCCATGAGAGTCCCAAGCTAATGCATTTATTTATAAATTATATCCTCCTACATTTTCATTGTTCAAAACAATCCCAAAGCAGGATGGAAAGTCTTGAAAAAAAATGTAATTGATATTTATGTGGCATTAAGGGGTGCTGATGTTTTGACAACATAGTTCCACATAACTTCCTCCAGCAAAACACACCATTCATTTTATAGTTGTTTGGCTCCTGAGCAAAAAATGAACATCATATTCCAAATCCACTAGCATTCCTTGAAATGTCAATTAACTCTTGTCTGGCCACATTAGCTCAACCCTACACTTCTGCATATCCTTATTGGGATATATTCTCGGGTAGCTGTATAGGAGCATCTACTATGTTTAGCATTCTTGGGGTAGAAAGAAAGGATATACATTAAAATAACAGCAACAATAACAGTAACAATCACAGTAAGTACTGTACGTTTTCGTTTTCAAAAGAAATATTCCAAACAAATACCTATTGGCCGGATGAGAGAATGATGTCCATAATTATCATTAAAAGATTGTAGCTGCTTATTATGTGAGTATATTATTATATTATTATGTGATTATATGACTATGACTTTGTTGCTTGTATCTTATGATTTATCTTAATTGTTTTATTTAATATCCTAGTATGATTTATGTTGATTGCTTGTTTAGTACCCTATGACTATCACTGAGTATTGTATCTTATGATTTATGACGAATGTATTTTATGATGATTATGATCATGATTTATCACTTGTTGTTTGTATGTACACTGAGAGCTTATGCACTGGAGACAAATTACACTTGGCCAATAAAGAATTCTAATGATTATTAATAGGTCTGTGCAAAACATCTCTCTCTGAATTGCTAAAGCAGGAATGATATTTGCAAAGCTCATATGGTTGCTTCAAAAATATTCCTGTCTATCTCTACATGAATGTAAAGTATATATGCACTCCTTTCACTTTGCTGAGAAAAATGAAATAAACCAACAGCCTTATGGGAAAAAAAAGTGGCTGTGCAAACATACACATCTGGAGAGCAGATTTGGAAGCAGATTCTGAAGTAGTTGCATTGAGTCTTGCAATGTTCCATCATAATGTGAAGCAACTCTTTTGTAAATAGCAGGGCAGTAAAAAAGAAAACAGAAAACTATCCTATAGTCATCCTTGACTCTTGCTGACTCTATGCATGGAACTTACAGTTTCAATTATTAGTCTTAACAGAAGTGGTTTGTGACTGTCATTTTCTGAGATGTTTTGGCTTGCTAGTCTAACCTACAGCCCTACTACTGGTAATCAGGCCTGACCCTGTTTAGCATCTGAGCCTAGATAATGTCAAAGAGATGTTGCCATCTGCCTGGGTGTGTAGGCTAGCCTTCTTGAGTTGGCTGTAATATATATCAGAGTACAAAATGTCAGGAAATAAATCCCAATCAATAAGCCATTCAGCACTGCAAGATTTTTAACTTTTTAATTAGCCTTGTTTCCTCATCCTATAGAATCTATATGACACTACATGGTAACATAAGGAGTAAAGGAAAAGTGTTTTCCCTAGTAAGAGCTGATTCATGTGTTGAAATTGATTAAGAAGGCATTCACAGTGGTTATGTCCCAGATATAAAATTGCTGTTGTGGAAATAGAGTTGGCCCACAGGTTGGTGATGATATGAAGATCTTTGACTATAAAATGAAAAAAAAAGTTTGTTTAAATATTTATGAAAGGAACTTATCTGAAGAGTATGTAATCCAATATTTCTCAAGCTTCTCAACCTTTAAGATGTATGGACTTCAGGTCTCAGAATTTCTCATATCATAAAGAAAACTGAAAAATGCCTTCCTGACTATAGTAAGGAAATGTAAACACTGTAAAACAGAAATGGAATGATTCCAACTCTCTCTTGAATCTGGTGAAAATCTTTTTTCTGCAATTTTTGTAAAAATGTTTGAAAACAACTCAGCTCCAGGATGTACCTGCACATTGAGTTTTTATTATGAACTTCACAGTTTGGCAGCAATGCCATCAAATATAACTAAGCAGTGCACTCTTGCAATAAATCAAAGGGCAGATGAGTTTTTAAAATCTAATTATATGATAGTAAATTTGACCAAAAAAATTGTTGGCTTTTAGAAAATGAACATTTACTGATTTTAAAAAACTGCTCTGGAAATTAATGATAATGGTAGAGAAAATATAATCATTTTTGATACCAATTAGGAAGGGGGAAAACATTAATTCATCTTTTTTCAATACAACTTCAGAATTGCAACAGGCCACTTCATGCAAATCATCATTTTTAATTAATTATGAATCTTCTATAATGCCTAGTTTCACTTAAAGATTTTTTTTTCATTTAAAGTTATTCAATAGTATTGGAAAACATGATAATTATCCCTGAGGGATGGAAGAATTAAATCATTATGTTTTAGTAACACCATCTTGGCAATAATTTTTTTCCACAGTGAAAAGAGGAGCAGTAACAACAGTTGGAAAACTTTAGAAAAAGCCAATAATAATTGGCAATTTAAGAGAAAATAAAGCAAACTGTTATTTATTTTGCCAGAGCAGTCTTTCTTTCTTTCTTTCTTTCTTTCTTTATTAGTGACATTTATTTATTTATTAGTGACATTTATATACCGCCTCACAGTGCAAGCACTCTCTAAGCGGTTTACACCAGTAAGCAATGTATATATTTACATTGCCCCCAACAATCTGGGTCCTCATTTTACCTACCTCGGAAGGATGGAAGGCTGAGTCAACCTTGAGCTGGTGAGATTTGAACCGCTGACCTGCGGATCACAGTCAGCTAAAGTGGCCTGCAGTACCCCACTCTAACCGCTGCGCCACCTCGGCTCATACTCTTTAAATGTAATGCTGGTAAACTATGAATATATAAGGAAACAAATTGTGGTCTTCAGTGAAAGATGTACTGAAAGCATTAAAATGTTACAAATATTATGAAAAGATGTGTGTATTTGCAAGTTATTTCCCTTTCTCTTTAGATTTTCAATTCATCTTAGTTTGAATGTTTAAAATATTGAATACATATGGAAATGTTCATATGATAAGAGATAGCACTGCTGGAGTTAGCATTATGTGTGGGATTTTTCATGGATTCTTCTAGGTCAAAGATATGTGCCACCATGTTATAAGAGTCTTGGTAGAATGACACAATAGGGACTTATCAGATTATTTCCATTTGAGAGTAAGCACTGACATACCTTTGGACCAGATCTTTGGTATAGGTATATATTCTGATAATTATAGGGGCATCTCCATGGAATCATAGTATCTAGGAGTTGCTGTGGTAAAAATCTATTTCAAAATTATATTTCTCCTGTCTCTCATCACAGCCGTGCAGCCCTTCTTGAATTTTCTTTTGTTTATGGCTTGTTCCCTTTCAGGCAGACAATGGAATAGAATAGAATAACAGAGTTGGAAGGGACCTTGGAGGTCTTCTAGTCCAACCCCCTGCTTAGGCAGGAAACCTTATACCATTTCAAACAAATGGTTATCCAATCTCTTTTAAAAACTTCCAGTGTTGGAGCATTCAGAACTTCTGAAGGCAAATTGTTCCACTGATTAATTGTTCTGTCAGGAAATTTCTCCTTAGTTTTAAGTTGCTTCTCTCCTTGATTAGTTTCCACCCATTGCTTCTTGTCCTGCCCTCAGGTGCTTTGGAGAATAGCTTGACTCCCTCTTCTTTGTGGCAGCCCCTGAGATATTGGAACACTGCTATCATGTCTCTCCTAGACCTACTTTTCATTAAACTAGGCATGCCCAGTTCCTGCAACCGTTCTTCATATGTTTTAGCCTCCAGTCCCCTAATCATCTTTGTTGCTCTTCTCTGCATTCTTTCTACAGTCTCCATATCTTTTTTACACCGTGGCAACCAAAACTGAATGCAGTATTCCAAGTGTGACCTTACCAAGGCATTGTAAAGTGGTATATACACTTCATGTGATCTTGATTCTATCCCTCTGTTTATTCAGCCTAGAACTGTGTTGGCTTTTTTGACAGCTGCTGCACATTGCTGGCAGATATTTAAATGATTGTCCACTAGGACTCCAAGATCCCTGTTACAGTTACTACTATTGAGCACGGTACCCCATATACTGTACCTGTGCATTTTGTTTTTCTTGCCTAAATGTAGAATCTTACTTTTTCCACCATTGAATTTCATTTTGTTAGATATCACCAATGTTCAAGTCTGTCAAGATCCTTCTGTATCTCCGGGCTTAACACAATAAAGAAAGCTAAAGAATTCTATATCAACGTTTTAAAGGCTGATATTTCTAAAATTCCAGAGGAAAGAAGCATGGAAATGTTGGAGGAGGAGAAGAAAAATCCAGATATATTTGTCCAAGAGGAAATAATTCCAAAGATTCAAAGTGATTGGCAGAGCCAGATAGACGTTTGCGACGTGGAAAAGGTGACGGAGGATTGGGGTCAGATGGGAGGTGAATCGATAGATTCGAAATTGTCAAGTGACAGATGGTGTTGAAATTTATAATTTGCTTAAGATGAAATAACTCCAAAGAATTAAAGTGACTGGCAGAGTCAGACAGTTGTTTGCAACGTGGAAAAGGAGATGGAGGATTGCGGCCAGATGGGAGGTGAATTGACAGATTTGGAATTGTTAAGAGACAGATGGTGTTGAAATTTGTTCCTTTTTAGATTACACTTTATTAATTTGATATAGTGTAATATGTTATTAATATTTTGTGGGATTTTAGGATTAAGTTTAAGGTTTTTGAGGTATAAGGGGTTAGGTTTTATTCATTTTTTATTGTTATTATTATTATATATATGATACATTTTGAAGTTGATATTTTAACATATTGTAATACAGTAATCCCTCATTTTTCGCTGGGGTTACGTTCCAAAAAGAACCCGTGATAGGCGAAATCCGTGAAGTAGTAACTTCAGCTTTGCGCATGCGCAGAGGGCAAAAGAACGCAGATGCCGACATCCAGGTGGGCGGGGGAAGCGGGTGGGGGAAGCCCCACGCCGCGAACGCCACCAGGTTGTTGAGCTGTGCGAACCGGGAGGATTTCACCCCTGGCCTCACGTGTATTTCACTGCTCTTGGCAACCTGTTTTACCAATCAGCCAATCAGAATGCAGAACACAATGCACGATGCAAATCCGTGAAGCAGCGAGACCGTGAAAGGTGAACCATGATATAGCGAGGGATTACTGTATTGTTATTAATATTGGGTTTGGTTTTAGGATTTTTGGATTAAATTGTTATTATTATTATATATATTATATATTATGAAGTTGATATTTTGATATATTGTAATATTGTTATTAATATTGTGTTTGATTTTATGATTTTATGATTAAATTTAAAGTTTTAGTGGTATAAGGGGTTATTTTTTTAAAACTATGGGAATAAATAATTTGGTAGAATATTTTAAATATTGAGGTATTGTGACTAGGTATAAATATTACTTTTGTTACTAATATATATATTATATATTCTGAAACCAATAATTTGATATATCGTAATATTATGTTATTAATAAGTTGTTGGACTTTAGGTTTAAGTTTAAGGTCTTTGAAGTATAAGGGGTTAGTTTTTATTTCTTTTTCTTATCATTATTAATATATATATATATTATATTTTGAAGTTAATATTTCGATATATTGTAATATTATGTTATTAATATTGTTTGATTTTATGATTAAGTTTGGGTCTTGAGGTTCACCTTTGTTTCTCTTCTATTTTTGTTTTTCTTTTTCTTTTTCTTTTTCTCTTTCTTTTTTCTTTTTTATAATTATTAATATAGATTATATAAGAGATAGAGGTTTAGAGATGTAAATTATAGTATGAGATGTTGTATGATGTTTTTTTAATTGTTTGCTTTCCTTTTAATTTTTATTTTCTTTATTTTTTATTACTTTTATCCTTCTTCTGATTATGTTTTGAATAGTTTAGGAAAATTCGGAGTTAAAGATTTCAAAAAATGGGGAAATTAAGAATTTGTTTTAACTCAATTTAAATTTATTTTATTGAATATTAAGCCCTGTTCTTTCTCTGGGAAGTCTGGGGGGAGGGGGGGAAAGGAGTGGGTTGGAGGTAGGGGGAAGGGTGGGGGAGAAAAATGAAAAATGTTTGTACTCTGTACTTATAAAACTTTTTGAATAAAAAAAAAGATCCTTCTGTATCTTAATCCTATCTTTTGGAGTGTTGGCTATTCCTGCCATCTTGGTGTCATCTGCAAAATTGATGAGTTCCCCATCTATCCCCTCGTCCAAATCATTGATGAAGATGTTGAAGAGTACTGGGCCTAAAACAGAGCCTTGGGGTACCCCACTGCATACTTCCCTCCATGTAGATGCAGTTCCATTGAGGACTACACGTTGAGTGTGGTTGGTCAGCCAGTTACTCCTCCCTCCATTTCTTTATTTTTGTGCTGTGTTATTTCTTGCCTGATGTTGTTGTTTCCAGAATCATTTCCATCATTTTCCTTTTTTCCCCCTTGGGTTTTGCTCTTATTTTGCTCTTATCTTATCTGTCCTTCCAATTATATTTTCTTACTTTCTATTGTCTCTAGTCAATTGGGGAGGGAGTTGATTCTGGGTTTGAAAGACTGTGTCTTTCCCCCACAACTAACATGTTATTGCAAAACCCAAAATTCCTTATCCACAAAAATAGCCTCATGTGAGGGTAAACAGACAGAAGAGTCTACATCTATCAAAGTGCTCCTTAGCCATTCAATAATGAGGATAGATTGATTTTTTTTCAGTTCTTTATTAATTAAACCACAGAGAATCAGGTAATTACAAAAATCCAAAATACCTGTAGAGAAAAAGATAGATAGATAGATTTTATTTATTTATTTATTTGGTTTTCTTATATGCCGCCCAACTCCCGAAGGACTCAGGGCGGCGTACAACAGAGAGAATACAAGAATAACCAATTTATAAATATATTACTTAAAAACAGATATAAAAATTAAAAAACACAATATTAAAATCATCCAACAACCATTCAGCAACCATACATACTTGGGGGTGAGCTCGAGTGGGTTAAGCTCTACCCCCAGCCTGCAGGAAAAGCCATGTCTTAATGGCTTTTAGGAAGGCCAGCAGAGTGGGGATAGTTCGGGTCTCTGGGGGAAGTTGGTTCCAGAGCATGGGGCCGGCCACAGAGAAGGCTCTCCCCCTAGGGCCCGCCAGCCGGCATTGCTTGGCTGACGGGACCTGGAGGAGACCAACTCTGTGGTCCCTAACCGGTTGAAGGGAAGTGTGAGGCAGAATGCGGTCCCGGAGATAGCCTGGTCCTAAGCCATGAAGGGCTTTAAAGATGGTGATCAACACCTTGAATTGGACCCGGAGACCGATGGGCAACCAATGCAGCTGGCGGAGTATCGGTGTCACGTGGGTGTACCTTGGCACCCCCACCACAGCACGCGCAGCCGCATTTTGCACCAGCTGAAGTCTCCGGATACTCTTCAAGGGTAGCCCCATGTAGAGCGCGTTCAATCTATCTATCCATCTATAGATCTATCTATCTATCTAGATGATAGATAGATAGATAGATAGATAGATAGATAGATAGATAGATAGATAGATAGATAGATAGATAGATAGATAGATAGATAGATAGATAGATAGATAGATAGATAGATAGATAGATAGATAGATAGATAGATAGATAGATACACACACACATACTTATCATCTTTTGAAATAAACTAAACTAAACTAAAATATAAAATCCAACATGAGGATGGATTGATTAAATTGGAATGATTTTACTACTCATTAATGTAAGTGTAAATCCTCAATTTTAAAATTTTATCTCATTTTATGGATACAGTTTTCATTATAATCTTCCCTGGTACTTCATGCAACAAAACTTAGGAGGGAGGATTACATCTTTGCTCACGTGGTCTGTGTCTCCTCAATCTTGGATCGTCTAACAGATCCAACACTCCAGGACTTCGATTCTGAGCAGGTCAAGGTTGACTCAGCCTTCCATTCTTCTGAGGTCGGTAAAATGAGGACCCAGATTGTTGGGGGGCAATATGCTGACTCTGTAAACTGCTTAGAGAGGGCTGTAAAGCACTCTGAAGTGGTATATAAGTCTAAGTGCTACTGCTATTCTTCCTGTTGTTGCTGTCACTTGGTACTGCTACATCTATCACTATTGCTGTCTTCTGCTTCTTGCCTATTACCATGATGGCTGGTTGATTGGCCAGTACTTGCCTGTCTGTCTGGATCTGTAAGTCTCTTAGGATCTTATCACTCTTTCCCTCTATGACTTTTTGTTGAATCTCCCATCTGGACTTGGGAAGGTATGGCCCATATACCGTGCAGAGGTTTCTGTTCACAATGCCAGCTATTTGGTTCTACAATTCACTGTATACTGTTGCTGCCTGCATTTTACACTCTGCCGTGTGGGTTGGATTGTCTCTGAGGCCTTTCAGCATAATCTGCACCTCAGTTCCTGTCTAGTGTCATAGACCTTTCTTCTATATGCACACTGTACTGACATACTTTATTTAAATATAATTCCTACATTTGGATCTTGGATCCAAGATGGTGCCAATGAAGGCTGCCTCGGTGAAATGCTTTCAAATGGTTTCTTTATTTTCTATTATTCTCTGCGATTCTCTATGGATTTCATACCCACGAGACCATCTGCTAAGAATCAAGGAACGTTTCTTTAAGGAGCAGCTCTCTGTAACCTCACCCCCACCTGTCTTTACAAACACGGAGGAGATTCTAACATAGGAGGAAGCTAATTGCCCAGAACTATGGATCACCAAAAGCAAACGCAGATGGCAGAGACGAAGAGGTAAAAGGGTGAGAATTTTAAATAGACTAAGGAATAAGGGAATTTAAAAAACACCGCTCCCTTCAATCTTTCTTACCAATTTACGTTCACTTGCTAGTAAGATGGATGAAATATTCCTTTTAAACAGACGCAATTCTGATTTTTACAATGCATCTGCCCTATGCTTTATTGAATCCTGGCTAAACGAGGAAATTGATGACAATAGCATGCATATACCAGGGTTTCAGATACTTAGAGCAGACAGGATTGTAGAACTATCAGGGAAGAAAAGGGAGGAGGCTTATATATATTTTAACAAAGGTAACATACGGAAAGAGCTTCCAAAATATTTTCAGCATGTCAATTGTCCCACCAGAGGCAACAATACTTTAGAGTTTAGACCACTGCTACACAACACTAAAAGATGCTTATTGGTCCTTACCATGAGCAGCTGTGGTCCACTCTGATCATTGCATGATTCACCTTGTACCTGCTTACAGACAAAGATTTAAAACCACAAAACCAACAATTAAATCAGTGAGGACTTGGACCGAAGAGGCAAAGTTAAAGCTACAGGCTTGCTTTGACTGCACGGACTGGAATATTTTTGAAGATACCTCTGCAGACCTGGATGAACTCACAGATACTGTAACATCATATGTCAGCTTCTGTGAAGACCTATGTGTACCGACCAGGAACTTGTGAATATACAGTAACAGTAAACCTTGGTTCACAGCTAAACTTAACCAGCTATGTCATTCCAAAGAGGAAGCCTACAGAAAAGGTGATAGAATGCTGTATAATCAGGCCAGAAATGTATTAACAAGGGAGATCAGAGCAACAAAAAGAAGCTACTGCACCTCTATAACTGTCTGGTTCGGTTCTGCAACCCAACAAGACAGACACAGACTTCAGAGGATAATCAGAACTGCAGAAAAAACAATTACTGCCAACCTGCCTTCCATTGAGGACTTGTATACTGCACGAGTCAAAAAGAGGGCCGTGAAAATATTTACTGACCCCTCGCATCCTGGACACAAATTGTTTCAACTTCTACCCTCAAAATGATGCTATAGAGCACTGCACACCAAGACAACTAGACACAAAAACAGTTTTTTCCTGAACGCCATCACTCTCCTAAACAAATAATTCCCTCACCACTGTCAAACTATTCACTAAGGCTGCATTGCTATTACTATTAGTCTTCTCATCGTTCCTATCACCCATCTCTTCCCACTTATGACTGTATGGCTGTAACTTGTTGCTTGTATCCTTACGATTTATATTAATATTGTTTCCTGATTGCTTATTTGTACCTTATGACAATCATTAAGTGTTGTACCTCATGATTCTTGACAAATGTATCTTTTCTTTTATGCACACTGAGAGCATATGCACCAAAGACAAATTCCTTGTGTGTCCAATCACACTTAGCCAATAAAGAATTATATTCTATTCTACATGTGAATGCTTTATAGCCTTTCATGAAATAATAGGAAGCTGGCTAGGTGAAAGGAAAGGCACAATTTTGTTCTCACCCCACACTGGGGAGACTATGAAACACATGAAAAACTTGCTCTCAATTGCAACAATCAGCATAAATTTTCTGCCTATTGTTTCTATGTTGTTCTTTTTAATACTGAACCATAAATAATAGTTTGAATTTGCCTAACAGAGCAATATTTGCAAGACAGACTGCTTTAGAAATATCCCTTAATTAAAGACTTCAAGTATGCCTAAGGGGTGTCCCAGAACAACTGTTTGAAAAAGACTATCATGCTATTCCGGCATTGTCAGGAAATACAATTCAACATTTTTCTTGCATCTTACCATCTGAAGCCTTTATCATCAGTGATATCTGAAACCTATCTAAGGTATTGACATTTTTATTAAAAAATATTCTTCATTCTCTAGGACCTAAGTCATAGCTCAATCACTGGGTCTAAAATTGAGCTTTTATGGTTTAAGACAACACTTAGGATAAACCTAAGAGAGTTTGAATTTATTGGTCATGAATAACATATGACTATTGACAGCATTGCTAAAGGTTTTCATCAGGGCTGCGAAAAAAACATTAAGGCAGGGGGGAAAAGGGTTACAATGGAATTACCACAGGGTAAAGAAAAGGTTTTGTAGATATTTTATGTAATTGTCAATACCTCTGGCAATATTTCTGTGAAAACTGAATTCAGTGGAACATATTTTTAATGTCCCTCCCACATTATTGCATTTAACTTTGTTTACTGCATAACTTGTTAAACTGCATCTGTTCTATGAATATAGCCATTAAAAATTGTCACACTTCCTGAATAAAAGTCTAAAGTATTGAGTTGCTAGTTCATAATATGAATATCACTATCCTTATGACATTACATTATGAATAAAATATATAACATTGCATAATATGCTATGATAAAATACAATATAATATAATGTAAAACAATATAATATAATATTTATATGATTTCAAATGCATTATAATTTGACAAATTAATGTTTTTCATGGAAACCTATAATTTGAAACACAAACAACAAGTTACCAAATATTTACTGGTTAGAATCCTCGGGTGACTGAGCTATACTCATAATTGTGGTGATTTATCTCTATCGAAGTCAGTCTTATGCAAAAATAAAATCTTAACTAGAAGTACTTCAGCAAACATCTCCTCTTTTTGTCTTTGATTCATTTCATTTGTGACCTTATAAATTCTCCTCATCTCAGTGGTTTCCAAATTACTCTTCCCTTTGAAACTGCCACTAATTTAATGTTACTGAAGTCCTGGCATCCATTCTTTCCAGTCTGACTAATAATAATACCATTAGTGACATTTGTTTGTTCTTTCTTTCTTTCTACATTTGGCACTACATCGAAGAAGACAGCTGTTCCTGCCTTTTCTGGATGCAGTTTTCTGTTTTGTTTTTATCTGTTTTTCTAAATCTCTTCGATTTCTTCTACATTCCATGCACATTTTAATTTGAACTGAAAAAACCTTGGTGCATTACAGTTTTTAGTTATTTGAACAGATTTCTACAACCCACTTTATCTAGTACAAAATTTATCTCTTTCTTCAGAAGAAAATAAAATTCAGGAATCCTGAGCACAATAGAGTTTCTGCCTTTCTTGCCTCCATTTTAATTGCTCTAACACACTCCTTTGTTCATTTTGGAGCATTAATAAGGTTTCTGTCAATGCAGCCTTATTGTCAAACATCATCTCATTAGCAATTTAGCTCAGGATTCATTGTTTAAAAAGAGCATTTCTATAAATGCAAAAACCAAGATATAAATCAGTTTTATCCAAATGAGAGTTTTTTAATACAATGTTTACAGTTTGTTGAACGAGGTTCCTACTGATTAAAATATAACTAGCAAATCAGTATTCATCTGCATAAGAGTAAAGCTATACAGTTACTATATGTACTACAGAATTATGAAACAGTGTGGACCATCTATTGCTATCATGTCCCTATTTTGTGATCCACTAAGCAGGATTTTGAAAGGAAAAAATGACCGCAGTTTCCTGTTATCCTGAAATGGAGAAGATACACAAAAAATAATGTAACATTTAAAACAGGGCCTGTCACAGTTTTTAAAAACTGTGTTTAAAACTGTGACATGATAGCAGTATTCCAATATTTGAGGGGCTACCACAAAGAAGAGGGGGTCAACCTGTTTTCCAAAGCACCAGAAGGCAAGACAAGAAACAATGGATGGAAACTAATCAAGGAGAGGAGCAACTTGGAATTAAGGAGAAATTTCCTAACAGTGACAACAATGAACCAGTGGAACAGCTAAGGAATAACAGAGTTGGAAGGGACTTTGGAGGTCTTCTGGTCTAACCCCCTGCTTAAGCATGAAACCCTACCCCACTTCAGACAAGTGGTTATCCAATCTCTTCTTAAAAACTTTCAGTGTTGGAGCATTCACAACTTCTGGAGGCAAGTTGTTCCACTGATAAATTGTTCTAACTGTCAGGAAATTTCTCCTTAATTCTAAGTTGCTTCTCTCCTTGATTAGTTTCCAACCATTGCTTCTTGTCCTACCCTCAGGTGCTTTGGAGAATAGCTTGACTCCCTCTTCTTTGTGGCAGCTCCTGAGATATTGGAAGACTGCTATCATGTCACCCCTAGTCCTTCTTTTCATCAGACTAGACATACCCAGTTCCAGCAACCATTCTTTATATATTGTAGCTTCCAGTCTCCTAATCATCTTTGTTGCTCTTCTCTGCACTCTTTCTAGAGTCTCCACATCTTTTTTACATCGTGGCAACCAAAACTGGATGCAGTATTCCAAGTGTGGCCTTACTAAGGCATTATAAAGTGGTATTAACACTTCACGTGATCTTGATTCTATCCCTCTGTTTATGCAGCCTAGAACTGTGTTGGCTTTTTTGGCAGCTGCTGCACATATTTAAATCATTGTCCACAAGGACTCCAAGATCCCTCTCACAGTTACTACTATTGAGCAAGGTACCACATATACTGTACCTGTGCATTTTGTTTTTCTTGCCTAAATGTAGACGTTTAGCTTGTCTTCAGAAGTTGTGAATGTTCCATCACTGGAGGCTTTAAGAAGAGACTGGAAAACCACTTTCTGAAATGGTATAAGGTCTCATGCTTGAGCAGGGGGGTGGACTAGAAGACCTCTAGGGTTCCTTCTAACTCTTTGTTCTGCTGTTATGTTATAAATCCTGATTGAGCTAGATGTGTATTTGTTCTAACCAATTTTGGGATCCTTACTCTCCATCCCCATATTTTTTATTTATTTATTTATTTATTTATTTATTTATTTATTTATTTATTTATTTATTTATTTATTTATTTATTTATTTATTTATTTATTTATTTATTTATTTATTAAATTTATATACCGCCCTTCTCCAGGGGACTCAGGGCGGTGAACAGCCAAGTAAAAAACATTAAAATACATTTAAGCCAAGTAAAAAACATTAAAATACATTTAAAATAAAATATTCAATATGGCCCTAATTTAATACAATTAAAATTTAGTAAAATCTTAAAATTTTAAAAACCCCAAAAACTTTTTCACGCCAGCCCGGCTTGATAAAAATAATGCGTCTTGAGGGCACGGCGGAAGGTGGACAGGTCGTGAATTGTTCTTAAGTCTGGAGGGAGCTGATTCCAGAGGGTGGGTGCTCCCACAGAGAAGGCCCTCCCCCTGGGCGTCACCAGCCTACACTGCTTGGCTGATGGCACCCCGAGGAGGCCCTCTCTGTGGGAGTGCATTGGTCGATGGGAGGCAGTTTGTGGCAGCAGGCGGTCTCGGAGATACCTAGGTCCAATGCCATGGAGCGCTTTAAGGTAGTAACAAGCATCTTGAAGCGCACCCGGTAGACCACCGGAAGCCAGTGCAGCTCGCGCAGGAGGGGTGTTATATGGGAGCGCCAATTAGCCCCCGAAACCACCCGCGCGGCCGCATTCTGGATCAGTTGGAGCCTCCGGGTGCTCTTCATGGGGAGCCCCATGTAGAGAGCATTACAGTAGTCCAGACGCGACGTGACCAGGGCATGGGTGACTGTGCACAGGGAATCCCGATCCAGAAAGGGCCGCAACTGGCGTATCAGGCGGACCTGATAAAAGGCCGCCCTGGTCACAGCTGTCAGATGGTCCTCTAAGGACAGCTGTGGATCCAGGAGGACATCCAGATTGCGAGCCCTTTCGGCGGGGGCTAGAGACTCGCCCCCGATAGTCAGAGATGGAATCATCTGACTATATCGAGACGCTGGGAACCACAGCCACTCCGTCTTGGAAGGGTTGAGCCTGAGTCGGTTTCTCCCCATCCAGATCCGCACAGCTTCCAGGCACCGGGACATCACTTCAAGGGCATCATTGGGGTGGCCTGGGGTGGAAATGTACAGCTGTGTATCATCGGCATACTGATGGTACTTCACCCCAAAGCCACGGATGATCTCACCCAGCGGCTTCACACTTCAAATGAAGTTCTTCACCACCATGTATTTGTTTACTGTAACAGTTCTTTGATATAAATAATAAATATTTAAAAATCAGTTTACACAATTTCTTACTAACTTAATTAGAGATGGGGAGACATTTAAAATGGTGCCTTTTCATCAAGATTAAAATTCTCCTTTGCCAATTATCCCATCCAAATATTTTAAAATTTAAAGGCAGTTTAAACACTCATATATCTTTTGCAGTAAAACATCCATTTAAAAAATGCACATCCGTATTAGGACAATATGTCTTGGCAGAAATTTCCTCTAATCCTTTTGATGTACTCATCTACCCATTAAAATTTCTCAAAGAAATAGTAGGATAGAAATCAAGTTAGTCTACACATACGCAAAAGCCATTAACCCACACCTGTATTTTACTGTAATGTACAACTTTCAAATGTTATGAATATGCATCCCCATTCATTTCAAAAAGAAAATAAAACCCATGCATTATAATTCTTTGTCTCTGTTTAGCTTAATGAGCAGACTTTGCAGTCTACGATACTACTTCATTTCTAAGCCCTACTGAGAAAATTTGGCAAATTTGTCTCTTCCCCCGCCCCCCTTTTAAACTTACTTTCATTTACTGACTAAGTGTAGCAACTACACCCTGGCCCAAACTCATTAACATTTTGAATGCCTTATTCCCATTAAATGAAACTGAATATAGAACTACCGCAGGAGTGAATAAGATCTTCTATAAATCTGGTCTAATAAGTAAAGCTGACACATTTGGTCTTGGCTGTTTTAATAGTTGGTTCAATGGAGTACAGCTTCATTAGACATAGAGAATATACTCAGAGGCTATTAAGAAGAGCAGTACACTTGGAATGAATGTACTGCAATGGGCTTTGTGCGTTGGAACTGAGCAAAAACTCTGTAGTGTTTTATTAACTGTAAAATGAAGAAGGGATTCATAGCTTCATGATCTGATTAAAAGTTCAATCCTACAGTTTTCAAATAAGTGCCTATTGCATTTTTGTAAGAGGCATGTTGCAATAATGGAACCTTGGAATTCATACTTGGCGATGCACACAAATAGGATGCAGTCTCCATTGACCAAAGATGAGAAAAAAATATGTGATAAACAGACACAGTTCCATCTGCCTGAGAAAGATCCCATATGTAGCTCTACCTTGACTAAGTACAATGTAAGGACTCTAGCACCCCACATGTATTCATGTGCCTGCCCTAGCAACAGGTAGCATTGTCCGAAGAGCCACAGGAACAATTGTTCAATTTGTTCCATTCATTATACACAATTGAACAGGGTAAAAGAGAAAAGAAGGACCCATCCAAACCTCAGATATCTGAAATCCATGCATGAACAAATATGCATTGGATTAGAACACATTAGGTAAATATGACTGATGCAATTCTATATATAGTCTGTGCATGTATATGTGTGTGTTTGTATATAGGAAAGTCCACATGTACATATTTCAGGCCTGAGCTAGCAGAGAATGACCAAGAAAATTTTCACAGGACTCAAGGGGGTAGTTAATGCTGAAAAGAGTGGTGCATTTTTCTGCTAGGGATAAAAATAGGATCTGAAAATAAATACCAACATAGAAATTATATTGGTATCCCTCATAATTTATGAGAAATACTCTGTGGGTAAATTGGAGCCCACAATGTTAGCTCGAATTGCTTATTGGCACCATCACAATGCTCTGGAAGTGAAATATTTGGCTCATAAAGCTCTTTTTTTTTAAGAAAAAGAGAAGAAAGAAAGCAAATAGAACATTTAGTCACAATTCTGGGCTCAAACTAATAGGCTAATCTATTTCTTTTCATGGTTCTAATGGATAAGAAACCATTGTTGTAAATTTAATCTTTGTGAATGTTAATCCTTATCTCAAGTTCGAGCTAATGTGGAACAGCATTAAACAGATGAATAATTTGCTGGGCATCAAAAGGATGCATGCATTGTTTTGTTCTCTGTGTGCATAAATGTATGATTGGTAAACCCAAGAAATAATAAGAAAAACAATAACCTCTGAAAAATATATCCCATTACTTTTAATGTGCCATGCATTGATGAACCTGCAAACATGAAGTTTATGATAAAGACCAACTTTAATCTGTCTTTCCCCAATTTCATGCTCTCCAGAGATATTACACTCAAGCTCAACAGAATTCCTGTGCTACGTTGAAATTATGCAACCTGAGGAAATTAGCCAATAGACTCAAGTTTTCTCCATCTAATATTGAACAGTTGCTAAGAATAGCATGAATCCCAATTAACCTACCTGTTTAATACTTTGACTTTTCATTTCAGTAAGGGCAATTCAGATAACCTAATATGCTAAATATCAGGAGAAAGAAAAGTAAAAACATGCTGAGAACTTGCTTGCTTCATTTAAAAAAAATAGAAATAAAAACTTGCAAATTCTTCACAATTCATAAAAATTTGCCCATTCTTATTTTCAAAACAAGCTTGCAAATTCTTCAGAAATAAAATGTGAGAATTTGACAGATGTCTACATCTAGGTTAGGACTTTGAGTGCAAGCTCTTAAAAGATAACATGTGAATGCCAATTAAATGCTCGTATTTAATCGTGATACTGAACCAAGGTGGTCATTTACCTCTTCTTTTACAGCTGGATGTGTACGACTTGGACTTTTTCATGCAATGAGGCACAATAATTTTATCTGAGTTTTCCTTCACTTCAGGATAATACTTGTTTTATAAAAGAAGACAATACTGTGGATGTGCTGAGGCCAAGAGCAAATTTGCTCTGAGAGAGACAATAAGGTCAGCATAAATTGCGATTGCCAGGAATTTAAACTGTCGGTTTACAGAAATGTGGAAATTTTGCAATCTTGGCATCTTTTGGTTATGCATCCTTACATGCCATTTGCTGATTCTCTCACTTTTGGCATCTGTCCTAATGAGGATTCTATGTGGTAAAATGAGAGCAGGAATGTCATCCACATAATTCACTCAAATACTTCAACGTCAACACAGCTTGTTTTGTATGCTTTGTGAAAAAGCTCTGTATGAACTACATTACTCCCCTCATCCTGTCTTCTCAGAACACACCAGTGTAAACAGGCAAACCTCATAATCAAGAACATATTACACTCCGCTTAGGGGATGAAGGCCTTCACATTTAATTTAATTTAATTTAATTAAAAGTTCTTATAGGCCGCCCAATCCCGTAGGACTCAGGGCGGCGTACAGCATGAATAAGAATGGTACAATATATATAAAAAACAGTTAAAAAATAAATAAAAAAAATAAAAAACACAACATAAAATTTTTAAAAAGCAACAAAAACCATTCATCCAGGGGGAATCCGATCTTCTTCACATTCGGCTCATACATTTGGTGGATTCAAATACATACCGTATATTAGCCAGAAAAGAAACTGGCATGAATAGAAAAAATAATGTAGTCATTTGCTGCAGGTCACCTTCTATAAGACAGATAAGTGGCAAAAGGAAGTTGAAAAAAAAGGAAGAGGTACAAAATTGAAGACAAAGAAGAGCTGAGAGCTAGATGTTTTTCTAATCAGAGTCTCATCTACAGAACAAATTCCAGGTAGATGTAAAGTATTTTGGTGACTAAGGGAGCAGTTCCCTAGTCATGCCTTTAAGTGAGACAAAACAGTAGTTTAGACAAACACTTTTTGGAGACCACCTCCTACCCCCATCCCATGCTCTTCAGCCCAGGGCTCGAGGTGGTATGTGCTTCATTGTGCTTCAAGTGTGAAGTCTCCAGAACAGCTAACTGTACCAGCCAGATGCTTCATATTCATCATTCAGAAGGATTCCTCATAGTTATGCATTGTGAAGTAGCTGCATCATCTATCTAAAATTGAGCCTGAAATTTGACAGATTGGGCCTAGAGACTAGAAAAGTACTTTATGTGCTCTTTATGTGCTTCTTGGTATACTTGATACATCAATTATATTTCATATAAATTTGGAGGTGGGAGTGGGGTAACGGATATGTTTAAAGCAGTGTGAATGTCTCTCTGAAGGGCTTTTCTTCCTACTCACACCATTTAGCCTGAAACCCCCCTCTTTCCGGATTCAAAGCTCCACAGTGCAAATTTGATTTTCTGACTTCCATTATTTCTCATTCAGATGCATTGCTTATCCTTTTGAGCAATAAAGATGGAAACAACAAAGGCTCTCTCTGAAAACAGTTTTCATTTGTCACTTGTCAATGGAACATCTCCTGTTTATTTTATTGTATCTGCAAAACATTGACTTTTATACCATACTTCACACAAAAAGGATATGCCAATCACATGGTACTAAGGGAAGTTTCTTTTTCACCTTAATTTAAATTAATTAAAGAGTTAATAGCTTAACTTAACCAACTAATTAGCATTGGCATAATGCCTTTGACTGACCACTACATAAGGTAGTAAGATTTGGTTTTTAAAAATAACTGTGTGTTTTCAATTAGATTTTAAAAAAATAAATAAATTCAGAATTCTCCCTGTAATTTCCTCCCCTAGAGTGAGCGGGAAAATCCCACTAGAAAAGTCATCTGTAAGAGAAAATAACATTTTGTTTATTTTTATTTGTTATTTTAGTTTATATCATATCTTTCTATCCTTAAGGCAGAATTTTTACTTTTCCTTTGGTTTTATGCATTGAATAATAAGACCTTCTAATAGAGATCATAACAGAATCCAAATAATTACAGTAGAATCATAAAAATGACAGCAATATTTCCTTAAAAACTCCATCCAAAGGAGATTTTGAGTTCATTGAGTCATTAAATTTCCTTGTGACACAAGTGAATTGGTTACAGCTAGTTGGAGATGTAAGAAACATTAGTAGATAACTCAGAATTAAGTCCAAATATAAGGAATATATCTGGAGAAATGCTGAATAAATTAGGATAAGGAAAAAGTTTATAAATCAGAAAATGTATAGTAAATAACCAAGCACTTCACTTTTCCATTAAAGAGCAAATTTTGTTTTTGTACTAAAGAAAAAATACAATTGTTTCATGATGAAAGTTGTTTGGGGCTGTTTCTATCCCTCCCCCAAAAAGAGCATGTGGAAGAAAAGGGCATGTTGTTGACCATTTATTGTGCTGTTTGTCAAGTAATGTAAAGATAGTCCTCAATTAACAATGGCAATTATGACCAGGAACTCCATTGCTAAACAATACAGTCAGAAAGCACAATGACACATTCTGTAGCTGCACCAACTTATGATGGCGCTTTCTGCAGTTTCAGTTGTAGTTGTTAAGTAAATACCATACAGTTATTAGGCTCCATGTCACATGATCACCATTTGTGACCTTCTGACAGGTTCCCCATTTACTTTGCTTGTCAGTAGATGGCAGTGAAGATTGCAAATGGAGATCACATGACCATGGGAAGCTGTGATGTTGTCATAATTCCAAACCAAATCATGAGCACATAACTGTAGGAATGCTACAACAACTGCAACTTTAAGAACCAGTCATAAGTCACCCTTGTTCAACACTGTTATAATTTTGAATCGTTGCTGAAGGAATGGTCCTTAAATGAGGACTACCTGTATTTATTTACTGTACTTTACAAAATTACACATTTTTATCATTAATTTTCAAAGCAGTGGAATATTTATTTATTCAACTGTTAGCATAAACC
Source organism: Diadophis punctatus similis (assembly GCA_023053685.1). Classification (NCBI taxonomy): domain Eukaryota; kingdom Metazoa; phylum Chordata; class Lepidosauria; order Squamata; family Dipsadidae; genus Diadophis; species Diadophis punctatus. The sequence continues at coordinate 242,533,576 of JALIGW010000001.1, forward strand.
AGACAGTTATAGAGGTGCAGATGACAGGCTCAATAATTCCTCTGTAGAACTGTATCAGCAGCTTCTTTGGCAGTTTGAGCTTGCTGAGTTTGAGCTTCCTGATATCTTTACTATTTTAACCAATATACAGGTATTCATCATGAATAACTAGAAACATTTAAGTCCTCTAGCTCCTAAAGAAACTCAGCTTAGCTATCTCATATATATACTAATAATTATCTTATTCCTTTTTTTCTGATGTTTTCCACACAAGATCTCCACCATTCTTCAAAATATTTCATGATCATAGCACATAGCAAATTGGTTGAATTAAGAGCCTGATGCTGATGGCCATTGACTGCTTAATAATTTGATTACCTCTTTCAAACTAAATAGATAATGACAGAACAAATGTTATTTACTAATATTCTGTGTAGCTTGAAGTACATTCTAAGGACATGCAAGAAAAAAAACATGGGTTACCATGAATAAATGTTACAGCCTAAATTGACTTTCAATTTAAGACTATCAAGCTCTACAGTACAATATGAAAAAATAACCCATAAGGGAAGGAGAACTACTGTGTCCATCTCAACCGTATAACTCAATCTGTATGTCATGTTGTGTGTTCATAATGGGAATGAAAGGACAAAGTGGATTATGTAATAAAACACAGAGTTTAATTGGTGGGAAACCAATCAACAATCAAATTGGCCTTAATGGTTAATAGATTTTCTCAACCTTAGCAATTTTAAGATGATTGGACTTCAACTCCAAAGAATTCTGTAGCCAGCATGGCTAATCACATTTTTGTCTGCTACCATAGAATGTAATGAACAAAAACTGATAATTTGAACAAAAAATGAACAAAAATAATAAAGCAGCATAAGATACTGTGAGAGGAAAACAATTTTTGACAGATCATGTCTTTTATTGTTTTTGATACCATAGATTTGATGAACAAAAAATAATAAACAGCATCATAAGATATTCTGAGAAGGAAACAGTCTTTGACAGATGATGTCTACTAATTAAATTTTGTAAGTTGCTTTGAGTCCCTTTACTGTACAGTGAAGAATGGAATATAAATTAGCTAAATACATAACTAAATAATTAATTATTCTGAGTTCACAGTTTGTTCCAGTATCCAAAAATATTTTAAAAGTTTTGACCAATACAGCTCGATATATTAAATTTATTGGGAAAATTCAGGTCTTTCAAGTTTTTAATACATCTAAATTAATCCATTTAATACATATATTTTCCTTTCCTTTCTCTGAGCTTTAAGTTCATGATTAATTCTAAAATCTGAGAAATTTAACATGAGCATTAATGTTCATGATACTTCATGGTTAGATAGAAATCTCTGTTCACAGTGTCCCATAAATTAAATAGCTATCTCAGTTTTCAAGTGCTATACAATTATAAATAGTTCCAGAACTAGGCATTCACTGAACCATTTAATTTGTTATTTTTATCTGTTTCCTCAAGCAGGCATCTCCTTTGAATTTATGAAACTACCCTATTACATTACAGCTGCTGGGGATGAAACTGTTTTCAGATAAATGAAGTATGGAATATCTTTTTGGACCATTTTCCAATAAGGAGAGAAAAGGAACTATTTGGTAATGTTTTAAGAAATTAGCTGAGATTCCTAAATACATTGTTCTGAAGAATATTAGGTGAATAGAATGAAATGTAATAGCTACAAGATCTTATTATACTGTGATTGATCAAACCTATGAACAAGAATATCCACTTTAGTAAAAACATAAACAAACCAGTAATTGAATATGTACAGCAAAAAAAAATATAGTGGAAAAAGAGCTGTTCATCCCTCTCATCCAATTATTTTAGCCTACCAGCTGCAACCATTGCTCTGTAACATAAATATGTGAGTAGGAAGAAAGGAAACTGGCTCTTGATAATTTCAGGACAGGAAACCAATTTACATGTCCGGACAACATGTTTTCTGATGAGCTTTCCCACTGAAACAAGCAAAAAACCCATTTCTTATAAAACACTATAGCTTCCACATTTAAAATAAAACCAGGGATGGGAGAAAGTCTTGTCTCATTTGCATGGTTAATGAAAACTTATCCAATTCACATTTTTAACTCATATCCAACTATGATTAATTTTAAAACATCTTAGATTTTCTGAAATTTATAATCTGCTTCATTTTTAAAACATAAACAATATGCATCTTAGGGGACAATGTGCATCCAAATATGTGTATTTATTAACTAATTTTCAGTCTTTGGCATAGAAACTATGCAATAAATTAATTTTTTATTGAAATGTGTATGTCAGAAGAAGCGATACAAATGTTTATGCTATTTTTAAAAAGTCATAATGACAAAAACTATAATCACAATGTTCGTGATCCTACTTCATGTAGAGTAGGGCCAGCAGAATGGCTTCAGTGAATACATATTGTATTAATTTTAAAGCTCTCTCTTGAGAAATTTTCAGCTATTTCCTTAAGTATATTATTTCTGGAAAATTTGTGTGCTTATCCATGCATTGATAGAATAACTATTACTCCAAAATAGTTGGACCTTCCTTTGACATTAGGTATGTTGCTTTTTTGTCTTTAAGTGTATGTAATTAAAAACAGGCACTATTAGTTTCATTGTGATGGTGTTATTTAAACCCTCTCATCCCTTTCACTCACTCACACACATACATAACCATCCATCAAGCCTGCCCAATATACACCCAGTCTGAAGTCATTTCCATGAGGTGAGAAAACTTTTAAAATTTCAGACCCTTGTCTTCTGCCCAAGTCCCATGACATTCCTTTTAGGACTTTCCAAAGTCAGCTTGGCTGAAGGAAGGATCCAATGATGGATTTTGTCTGAGAACAGGGTTATTACACTTTCATTAGGGGTGGGATTCACATAATTTACCTATCGGTTCACCCAGCAGCGCAAAAAATGTGAGTGCACGCATGCACAAAAACTTCCGCGCATGTGCATGGCTCGCATGTGCAGCTAGAAATTGTGGCAGCACTCAAAGACCATCCTTGGTGTTAGCGCTAGTGAGCGCTGTTGTTTAGCTCAGCTGAGGCGTGGCAATCCGCTCCGCCATGTGAATCAGCTGAGCTAAAAAAAGGAAATATAGGACAGGGAACGGTGGGAGCAGGAGAGCGGGGCCAACCAGAGGTGGTATTTGCCGGTTCTCTGAACTGGTCAAAATGGCCACTACAGGTTCGCCTGAACCAGTCCGAACCAGATGAATGCCACCTCTGATTTCCATAGTTGTTCAGATAACGTTTCCCTTCAAAGCTTCTTCAGAAGATAACATTTCTCCCCCCCCCCCATTCTAATGACAGAAGTAACAATATTCACTTAATTAATTAGAATCATCATCACTCTCATCCAAATATTTTGGATGGCTTACCTTTTTTGAAACATAGTAGTACAGTCCATTAAACAATCATAAACCAATAACAGTTAAAGATAATTACAAATCAACTGACATTAAGAATCACAAAACCAAATTTTAAGTGAATTATGTAGAGTCCAGAGAAATAATATTTTAAACTTCAAATGCATACTGAAAAATAATAGTCTTGATTCCCTTCCTTAAAAGATGCAATGAAGGGCTTCCTTGAGGGTTGTGGGGGGAGTTACTATATGGTCTTGGAGACTAAATAAATTCTTTCGATCAAGATAACTTCGAATGAAATTGTGACACCTTCTTTAACAAGATGCTTGGAAGGAGGAGGTGTCCCTTACTGAAGAATGTCTGCAGAACGGAAGAGCAAGGCATCAAAAGAATTTATATAATTTATCAATTTGCATCTCTTTTATGATGATATATGTGATGATGTCATTATGAATTTTTATGTAACTTGTTGCAAATAAAGTAATTTGTGTAATGGTACAGTTACATAAATGATAGAAGCTAGAGTGGAAATTTACCCATGACGTGAAGTCCTTTCTACTGTTTTCTCTTTGAGAAACTTTCATTGTATTGGGCTTACAAAAGAGATGGGGAAAATGTCTTCTCTGCCTGCCTTTAAGCAGCTGCACTTTATGTCCAGATGGTCTTCAAAGGAAGGTTCAAGTAGAGCACACACCATGAATCCAATTTCTTGATGATTAGGATGTGAGGGTCACAATTGGGTATCAATTCAGGCTGGACAAAAACATCCCACAGGAGAAGGTATCTACCTGCCGATGAAAGACAAGCTATGAGTTCAGGAGGATCTTCTCAGGCAAAATGGCATCACATTCAGGTCTATCTCAGGATCCAGTGCTAAGCCAGATGATTTCTGACTCAACACAAATTCCATTTTGATACCGTGGAGTCTGAACTTGTCTCATCATCTCCACTCCTTCTTGGCATTATTTCAGTTTCCTCCTCTGGCTTCTTTCATAGCAAAAGGAGGCTTCTGTGGGTACATGCAGGAAGCCTCTTCCAACAACTGGAAATGCTGGAGGAAACCATCATAAGGATAATGAGCTGTACCATCACAAAAACAAAGCGAATAAATGGAACTGTGCAAATTATGCATTATATGCACAGCTTCAAACATTAGTATTTTTACATCTTGGCAGAGATCAATGAATTCTAACTTCTTTAAACAAATGAAGTAAAAATTATTTTTCAAACTCCTTAAGTATTTGAGGAGATGATTGATGATGATTTACTGATGCAAACAAAAACAAAAGTAACTTCAATAAACTGTTATGAAAAATGCAATTTAAAAAGTCATTTGTTTAATCATTGAGTCAACATAATTCTATGCCTGATGGGACATACACAAGCAATCTCAAATTTTTCATCAGGCATACAATTATGTTGATAATTGTATATATACAATTATACATATACATAAAAATATTTCTATAACACACACACACACACACACACACACACACACACACACACAGAGTATATATATACTATTCTGATCTGAAATAAAGGAATCTTGATATCCAAAAGAACCTAAGCAAAACTAGTGCCTGTATGAAGAAGGTTGTTCTCCATAGTGGGTGGCGCTAGCCTCCAAGATTGGGATGACCTCATCCATCAGCCAATCAGGACTGAGTCTGACCTCATATAAAAGCTGTCGTCCTGTCATAATCCCCCTCTTTCGACTCAGTCCTAGGCCTAGGATTGTTTCTACCCTCTTTCAACTTCACAGTTTTACACCTTCTACTGAATCCAGATTTGGACCATCTATCTACATTCCTGTCTGTGAGTGCGTCCCCACCTATCCTATCCATCAGGGGTGTTGGGGACTGTTTGGACAGGCTGCGGCCTAGTCCATGGCCTACCACCACCTTTGTGGTTGGTTGCCACCCTCACAGTGCGGCCTGGCGTTCCTGATTAACATCTAGTCACAGAAGCCTAGCGCTTGGGTGACCAGCAGCCAGGGTGGCCTTTTGCCACTTCCGCAGAGAGAGACCCTTCCCTTGGCTAACCGCAGAAGCCAAGCGCTTGAGCGGTCAGGGCCTCTCTCCCTCTCCGCTCCGCCTTCGTGGCCCATCAGTTTGTCTGACTGCCCTTGGGGAGCGTGGCCTAGTGAGGGCGAGCGTCGGCGGTCCACTCGGCAGCTCATCGGCTTGCGCGACCGCCCCTCCTCACTAGGGAATTTTCGGCCCAGCCTGCCTTCTCCGTGGCTCGTTTCCCCGTGTCGTTGGGTCTCTGCCTAATTGGGGCTTGAGCGGAGGCTCTGCAGCCTAGTCGGCAGCAACTTCGGCTGCAGGCCGCGCCCTCCACTCGATTTTCCCGCCCGGAGGAGCAGCTGTTTCTGCAGTCGGGCAGAGCGCGCAGCCACAGTTCGCGCCGGCCGTCTTCCTGCCTTCCACAGCATCGCGGAGCTCACCGGCACGTCTGCGCAGCCGCAGGGGCCTACCTGACGTCACAGGGGATTCCCCTGTGACGGACCTTCTGCCAGCTGGGCCGCGGCTCTTTCGGTGGAGCAAACACCGGCCACGGCTTCGTCTCGCCATCGCCGACGCTCCAGGCACCGCAGGGCCTCTGGGGGGCTCTTCCGTCTTCGCCTGCAGCGTTGCCGTGCCCGAATCCGCTGAGATCCCTGAATGTCAGCTGAGACCCCCGAACGTCGTCTTTCGACCGGAGGACCAGCAGTGGGCCGTAAAAGCGCCCCCTGCTGCTTTCAAACAGCAACACCTCCACGATGGCAGAAAAGGCCTCCTCGGGCAGGAATAAGCCCAGGCAGGCCAAAGACAAAGAAGGTGGGTCTCGCCAATGCTCCCCACCGCCTGGACACAGGGACCGCTCCCCCATTAGGAGCTCTGACAGGGCCACAGCCCCCTCCAAGAGCTCGGATAAGGCCAAGGCCTCATCCAAGGGCACCCATTCAAGCAAGGACAGGGTCCCCAAGGCTGCTGAACACTCTACGCTGCCTCCTGCTGTCACTGCCTCCCCAGCGCACCATGAGCCCTCGCAGAGGGACAGGCGCTCATCAGGTACTCTTTCGCTGGACAATCCGGACTTATGCCTGGGGGAGGATGACATCTGGGAGGACCCCCGGCCAGGCTCCAGCACTGCTGTAGCCTGCCCCCCCACTGCTTCACAACAATTCTACACCCCCGAGGTGCAGGCCCTGATCCAGGCAGCTATCGCACAGGGCATTGAAGCAGGCATGAAGCACGTGGCTGCCACAGCACCGCCCCCGCCGGTGACTCCTCAACTACCTCCGTCCCGCCCGTCGCCCGCTCCGGCCACCGAGCCAACCCCGCCAGCCACCGCTGACCCGGGTTCTCCACTGTCGCTCCATGGGCAGGACGATCAGGTACAGGACTTGGAGCTCTCAGAGGACGAGGACCTAGCCCCTGAGGCCCCAGTGGTCACCGGGTTGTTTAACCCTGCCTTATTTAAGTCGCTGCTCCACAAGGCCAGGGCCACGGCCAAATTTTCTTCTAAGGACCAGGCACCAGCCGGGGACGAACCTGAGGACCCTCTTTTTGAGGAGACCACCTCTCAGATGGAAGTAGTGCCGGCCCCCAAACTGTTTGTGGAGTCGGTACTCAAGCAGTGGGCTTCCCCGACGGCCGGCGTCGCTCCCTCTGCAGCGGACAAGCGGTTCTTTAATGTTTCCACTGCCCTGGCCCAACACCTGCCAGTCCCGCCAGTGGAACCGGCAATCAAGGCACTATACACTCCTGCACAGATGCCCGGTGACTCTGAGGAGCTGCTCCGCCCTGAGGACAGGCGCACGGAACAAGCACTACAAAAGACTCACCAGGCTGCCGCCTGGGCCGTCAAGGCTTCTGCGACGGCGTCCTTCTTTTGCCGGACTCCATTCGCTGGCTGAAGGCTCTGCAGGAGCACCTGCCGCCCTCCGACGTCCGAGCGAGGCAGGACATCAACAAGCTGATCGCGGCCTCGCAGTTCACCTCGGACGCAATGCTTCAGGCCACCCGATTCGCTGCCAGAGCCATGGGCACATTTGTGGTGGCGCGCAGAATGCACTGGCTGAGGAGCTGGCCCGCTGATTGTCGTCACAAGTGGCGGCTAGCCGGGGCTCCGGTGGCAAACAAGTCGCTCTTTGGTGAGGCCCTCGATCCCTACCTAATCGAGACTAAGGACAAGCGCAAGGTCTTGCCCAATTCTACCAGGAAGGCACAGGCCAAGCCTCAGAACCCTGCCCCGGCGTTCCCCAGGCGCCAGTATAGGGCACCTTCCTATAATCAAAACAGGTCACGGGCCTCGCCCCGTCAGACTCAGGGCCAGGATAGGGCAAATTCCAACCAACAATCCAAGCGCCCTTTTCGGAAGGCAGGCAGTCGCCCCTTCCGCCGCTACAAGTAGTGGACCCAGCTTCTCCCATTGGGGGTTGCCTGCGTTTTTTCGCTAGGCGGTGGGAGGAGATTACTACGGACGCTTGGGTCCGCGAGACCCTAACACTCGGACTCGCTTTAGATCTCCTCTCCACCCCCCCAGATTCCTTCATGAGGTGCTCCCAGTCCTCCAACCCCAGAAGCAGGCCCAGATGCTTGAAGCCATCCAGCATCTGCTGGAGATTGAGGCCATCCAGCGGGTCCCGGAGGACCAGCGGGGGCATGGATTCTATTCCAATTTGTTCCTCGTGGAGAAATCGTCGGGTGGGTGGAGAGCGGTCTTGGACCTCAAGTGCCTGAATAAGTTCTTGGTGTACAAGAAATTTAAGATGCATACTTTACAGTCCATATTGGACGGCATCCGTAAGGGTGACTTTATGTGCTCCATCGACCTCACTGAGGCATATTTGCATGTCCCGATTCGGCCTTCCCACCAGAAGTTCCTCCGGTTCTTCTATGACAACGAACACTATCAGTATTCGGCCCTGCCATTCGGCCTCTCCTCGGCACCCAGGGTCTTTACAAAGATTCTGGCCGCCCTTGCTGCTCACTTGAGGGCAGTGCCGATTCGAATACAGTGTTACCTTGACGACATTTTAATTCAGTCGTCCTCCCTGGCCCGGGCAGAGTTGGACCTGCAGACCACCATGGACGTTCTGCAATACCATGGCTTCTCCCTCAACCTGGAGAAGAGCCACCTGCTTCCCTCCACTCGCATCACTCACTTGGGGCCATTGTGGACTCTCTGGAGTGCAGGGTGTATCTGTCGGAGGAAAGACAACTCAGTCTCTCCTCTCTGACCCAACAGGTTCTTGGACAGGGCCGGGTTCCGCTGAACCTCCTGTCCTCCCTGTTGGGAAAGATGATATCCGCCATACATATAACACCTTGGGCACAACTGCACTCCAGAGACCTCCAATGGTTTCTTTTGCCGTTTCAGTGGGCGAACAGGTCCAATTCATCGGCCAAAGTCCAGCTCCCGACGGCGGTCCGGCGATCTCTGCATTGGTGGCGGTCCCCGGCGATCAGCAAGGGTTCCAGCTTTCTCGAGCCTCGCCGGGTGATGGTGACATCGGATGCCAGCCTCTACGGGTGGGGCACTCACATGTCATCGCACGTCGCACAGGGCACCTGGACTGCGGCAGAGTCTACGGCCAGCATCAACCTCCTGGAGCTCCGAGCGGCATCCCTGGCCCTCCGGCAATTCCAACACCTCTTGGCTGGAAAACATGTCCTCCTGTTGACGGACAACGTAACCACCAAAGCCCACGTCAACAGGCAGGGGGGGACAGTCTCACGCCGCCTTCTGAACGAGGCCAAGGAACTGGGCCTCTGGGCGGAACGACACCTCCTCTCGCTCAGAGCGGAGCACATCTCGGGGGTGTCGAACCGCACAGCGGACTGGCTCAGCCGCCACGATGTCGACACTGCAGAGTGGGCTCTACACCCAGACATCTTTCGGGAACTGACATCCAGGTTTGGCACTCCGGTAGCCAACCTCTTTGCAACCCCCCCTGAATGCCAAACTCCCGCACTTCTTTACGCGGTACCGGACGCCTGGCACGATGGACACGGACGCCCTCCATTGCCCGTGGCCAAGGGGCCTCCTCTATGCCTTCCCGCCCCTTCCACTCATCCCCCGAGTTATCCGGAAGATGCTGGATGAGCAGGCGGAGCTGATCCTGTTGGCCCCCCATTGGCCGCGCCGGGCCTGGTTTGCGGATCTCAAATCACTCTCGACCGGCCCATCATGGAGGATCCCGCCGACCGAATCGTCGCTCGCCCAGGGGTCAGTACAACACCCGGACCCACAGTGGCTCCAACTGACTGCCTGGCGCTTGAGCGGCGCACCTTGACTCTGCGCGGGGTCCCCGAGAACATCATCCGTACTCTTCTATCTTCCCGCCGGGCCTCCACCATACGCATCTACAACTCCACCTGGCGAACCTTTCACGAATGGTGTCTCGAGGCCGGCCTGAACCCAGTAGACCTTTCGGTCATTCAGGTCCTCCGTTTTCTGCAAGCGGGCCTCGACAAGGGTCTCTCACCCAACACTTTGCGATGACAGGTGGCATCACTCTCAATGGTCCTTTCCTGCCACTCTTCTGCACCTTTGTCAACGCATCCCTTAGTCGTTCGCTTCTTGAAGGCGGCGGTCAATATCTCGCCTCCAGTGGTACATAGGTACCCAACCTGGGACTTGCAGAGGGTGCTCCTGGCTCTGACTGAGGCCCCTTATGAGCCATTGCGGTCAGTATCCTTGCAGCACCTTACCCACAAGGTCGCTTTCTTGGTAGCGATCACTTCCGCCCGGCGAATATCCGAGCTGGCAGCTCTGTCCGTCCGGGATGATCTTTGTATCTTTGATCCTGACCGGGTGGTGCTACGCCTTGACCCCACATTCATGCCCAAGGTCAATACGTACTTCCACAGAGCGCAGGAGGTGATTCTCCCTTCCTTCTGCTCCCCGCCTACCACGCCAACCGAGCGCAAATGGCACACGGTCGATGTCAGGCGGGCGATCAAAATCTACAAGGTTCGCACGGCTCCATTCTGCCTCTCAGAGTCCTTGTTCGTGGGGTTCCACGCCTCGTCCATGGGCCGCAAGGCATCAGCGGCGATGGTCGGTCGCTGGATCGGCGCGGTGATCGCGGACGCTTACCGCCAGCAGGACCTACCTTGTCCACCGCGTCTAACAGCTCATTCCACGCGTAGTGCCGCCACCACGGCAGCTTGGACAACTAACGCCTCCATAGAGGAACTGTGCCGGGCTGCGACGTGGTCTTCACCGCTGCCTTTCATTAGACATTACAAAGTGGACTCCTTTGCCTCGGCTGAGGCGGATTTTGGGCGCAGGGTCTTGCAGACCATGGTTACTCCTGGCGGGGTTGACATTTCTGGAGATTGCCCTCCCTAGGGGACGATACGGCTTTGGTATGTCCCAATCTTGGAGGCTAGCGCCACCCACTATGGAGAAAGGGCGTTGTTACCTACCTGAACGCCCATTCTCGTAGGGTGGCGCTAGCCTCCAAGTCCCTCCCTTTTTGGGTGATGTGTATACTGAAGGTGTGCGTAGGGTATAAACTATGGGTCTGACCTAGTCCTTCGTCTCAAGAGGGGGATTATGACAGGACGACAGCTTTTATATGAGGTCAGACTCAGTCCTGATTGGCTGATGGATGAGGTCATCCCAATCTTGGAGGCTAGCGCCACCCTACGAGAATGGGCGTTCAGGTAAGTAACAACGCCCTTTCTCCCCTGCTAAGTATTTAGCAAATGTTCTTTGCTCACATTACAGAATATCTTTCACAATCTTTTTCCAAATTTGCTGTTGGAAGGAATATTAAATAGTTTGTTTTTGCCCCTACTCAAATAGAAACAATCTCTGATGTACTTCTGTACTACCTATATTATAGTGCCTGGTGAACAGACCTAATTATGATGTGATGGCCCTTTAAACTTATCCAATCCCTTAACAAAATCCACATGTGACTTTGATAACAAATCAAATTGTGTAATTATGTCAGATCTTTAATAATATCACAAGTCAGGCCCAATCATGCAGTTCTACCTTACACATGTAGGAGCATCTGCCATATAGACCACAAGCTGCTCTTGTCCTTAATATTATGCAGTCCAAGTAACTACTCCAAATGGTATTATTTGGGTTTTCTAATATGCTATAGATTGGTTTGAATTATCAACAATAATTTTTAAATGCTAATTGCTAAATTATTTCTACGTATAGTACATTTGCTTTTAAACTTACAAACTTAAATTGTTCTTTTTAGCAATGCACAGAGGACACACACTTAATTTTTCAAACCCTGAAGAGCATTTTCCCCATAGAGTTTACCCATAAATAAAAACTTTCCATATCTATATCAAGCAATTGTCAATATCCATGCCAAATATGGGGTTTTGTTGGGCCGTAGCCTGGATGTTTGTGAACTTCATTCCCAATGGCATTGCTTCCTTACTTGGGCTCTTCTGTGGCCAAGCTAGTAGTCAAGTTTCCCAGACTTAAGAAACTGAGAGATTTCAACTTGCCTTCCTCAATGTGGAGTGGGAGGGTTTATGGGTACAATGACAACCATAAACCTGACCCAGATAATTGAAAATCCAAGATGGAATGGAGATCACATATTATTCTGGCACACTGGACTGGCTATGGGGGATATTAATATCAATTCCTTGTTGAGATTATATTACTCACTAATTACCATGAAGTTTTTCATATCTGCTTCCCAACAAAAGTACACCCATAGAATTGCTCTATCTCAGATGCTTAATGGAAGCTGTGGGTTTCATTTAATTGACTTAGCTGTCATCTTATTCCAATGACACTGGGAAGCTCACAGTGAAATAAAAATAACAAAATACATGATATTTCAACAACAAGATGGAGAGAAGGAAAGAGAGAGAGAGAGAGAGAGAGAGAGAGACAGACAGACAGACAGACAGACAGACAGACAGACAGACAGACAGACAGACAGAGACACAGAGAGACACAGAGAGACACAGAGAGACACAGAGAGACAGAGACAGAGAGAGAAAGAGAGAAAGGAAGGAAGGAAAAAGAAAGAAAGAAAGAAAAAAGGAAGGAAGGAAGGAAGGAAGGAAGGAAGGAAGGAAGGAAGGAAGGAAGGAAGAAAGAAAGAAAGAAAGAAAGAAAGAAAGAAAAAAGAAAGAAAGAAAGAAAGAAAGAAAGGCCTATTGCTATTTGCATAAATTCATCTTATGTGCCAATTTTACCCCAATTTCAGGATTCAGAGGCTTGGCTCTTAGTTATAGCAATAGCACTTTACTTATATACTGCTTCATAGTGCTTTACAGCCCTCTCTAAGCGGTTTACAGTGTTCAGCATATTGCCCCCAACAATCTGGGTCCTCATTTTACCGACCACGGAAGGATGGAAGGCTGAGTCAACCTTGAGCCTAGTGAGATTTGAACAGTTACTTTTCCTTGGTTACCTCCTGTTTGGATTATTCGTTACTTTATATTTGGGACTGTACTTGAAGATCACTTGGACATTTTGGTGGTCACTTAATAAGGAGAGTAGTTAATTATATTTGAAACCATTCTCTATCTATAGCTGCTTGGTTAGAAGCTAGAGCTGGGGGAGGTTATCTAAGAGTTGACAGCAGCTCTGTAGGGGAAGAAGAGAACGCTGCTTATTGTGTTTATGTCTCCCCAAGATTCCAAAAAACATAACTGAACAATTTAATTAGTATTTTTGCTTACTGATTATGTGCACAGACAGTCCAAAATATTGCTTGCCACAATTTACAGAAGATGAATGAAATGAACTGTGACTTTGTCCTTTATTGAAAGTCCTGCCATTGGCCAATGATACTTATACAGCAAATATCAGAAGTGGTTACAGTAACATAGATTGTAGTTAAAGCCATTAATATGGATCATTACAATTTGATCTACATGAAGTTATCTGAGAAGCATCTTTGATACTTCAGTTTATCCATACTGCAGTAGCAGTTCTTAGAGTTGGCTTGAATTAGTATTCAACCAAATTCCTGACAATTCTTTCCTCATTAATACACTAAATATTTGTATAACTTCTTCATATCCTAAGCTTTTCAGAAAATTAAGGAACCTGAATCTTGGCCAACAATTATTATTTAATAATAATGCTTCCACCTCCTGTGTCATTTTCTTTATTCTATAAATAAATCAGGACTTTGACAATATTATCCTTTTCTTTATCTTCCATAGGGAGGAAACAAAGCTGACTATAGCACAAATCATATTAAATTCTGATGATTATCTCACTATTTTCTCCCTTCCTGTAATATGACTCCTTTCCTCCTCCTCTTCTTCTAAGGTCATTTCCCCCCCTTATTCTTATTATTTTAAAGTCTTGCCTACTTTCAATGTGTTGTATTTTACTTCACTGTATTTTGATGTTTTATTGTGACGTTAATTTGTTTTGCTTTATATTCCTGATCTGTATCCAACATAAAAATAATCTGTAAAATACAGCTATTTTCGTAGTTCAGAACTCTTTTTTTTTTCTTATCCAGAATTGAGGATAATTAGCTTATATATTCTCTGACTTGGAATATTTTCCAACAGATTTAAAATATTAAATCTGTCTTTCCTTTTAACAGCTGCGTAGGAAAACAGACCTAAATTATGTTAGCTGAAATCAATGGGTATATAACATTTTCTTTGATGGTATTGAATTTAAGATGCCCCCTCTCTGCCCTAGAATAAAGAAAAACACATTTACTGCCTCTAATTACTATATTTTTAGTGAGTTAGAGGTGATACTTTTATTCTAAAGATTAAAACATTAGGGGAAAATGTCATCTTCATTTCAAATAAATACAGACACACATTAAGTGATTTTTATGTTCATTTTGCTTATTTATTTTGCCATGGTTTTGATCTTTTGTCATAGGTTTATGTGTCGGTATACTTTCTGTTTCAAACAGTTTTCAAATGGAGTAAATGTTTTATTCTGCTGAGAAATGCACATTGTATGACAAATTATGTATCTGCTAGGGAGCAACTGGCATGAGCTACCTCAATTTCAGTTTCATCAGTACAGCAGAATTTCATGAAGCATACAGTTGTGAGCGGTGGATTTAGAAAGATGATAAATGAAGTCCAGACTTGGCCTTGGAATCAGTTTCTTCACAGTCAATGGACCCAAAGCCTATTCAGAAGGATCCCTTTCATAACACACAACAGTCCACTGAAGTTACACTTGCTCATCAGTCAGAGTCAGATGTTAGAACTTCTCTCAAAACTGAACTGCTTCCACAGGGGAAGTCTTCTTAATATCCCCTCACAATTGTCATTCCCTTCTCTGGCCCCATTCACCCTATGGGAGGGAACACCCAATCTATATCACCCATTACAAATCCTCCAAATATTTTCTGGATAAAGGCAAGCAGGGAGGTAGGATTATTGAAGAAAAAAATGTTTGACATAAAACAACCTACAACAAATTTTTACCATCATGGAATATTTGACTAGAATAGAAGAGTTGGAAGGGACCTTGGAGGTCTTCTAGTCCAGCCCCCTGCTCAAGCAGGAGAGCCTATTCCCTCTCAGTCCAGTCTCTTCTTAAAAACCTCCAGTGATGGAGCCCCCATGATTTCTGAAGACAAGCTGTTCCACTGGTTAATTGTCCTCACTGTTATGACATTTCTCCTTAATTCCAGGTTGCTTCCCTCTTTGATTAGGTTCCAACCATTATTTGTTGTCCTGCCCTCTGGTGCTTTGGATGGGCCACCTTTCCCCAGTTAGCAATAGCAATAGCACTTAGACTTATATACCGCTTCATAGTGCTTTACAGCCCTCTCTAAGTGGTTTACAGAGTTCAGCATATTGCCCCCAACAATCTGGGTCCTCATTTTACCGACCGCAGAAGGATGGAAGGCTGAGTCAACCTTGAGTCGGTGAGACTTGAACAGCTGAACTGCTGAACTGCAATGCTGCACTTTAACTACTGCACCACCTCGGCTCGACAGTAGTTACATCTACCTGTCCCATCAGATCTGACAGGAGAGACATGACAGGTCTTATTGATTAAGAAGTGCCATCTGGTGGGACTCGGGAGGAGAAATTTTTCTGTCATTTATTTATTTATTTATTTATTTTGGTTTTCTTATATGCCACCCAACTCCCAAGGGACTCAGGGCAGCGTACAGCACCCGGCATACAGCACCCGGCGTACCCGGTCTTTTGAACATTATCCCCCAAGAACTGAGATTGGGCCTGACCCTGCTGGCCTTCCAAAAAGGCTGCAAAGACATGGCTCTGTTAACATGCCTGGAGATCTGGCTATTTATTTAATAAATGAATAAATAAATATGTATTAACAAGGGAGATCAGAGCAACAAAAAGAAGCTACTGCACCTCTATAACTGTCTGGTTTGGTTCTGCAACCCAACAAGACAGACACAGACTTCAGAGGATAATCAGAACTGCAGAAAAAACAATTACTGCCAACCTGCCTTCCATTGAGGACTTGTATACTGCACGAGTCAAAAAGAGGGCCGTGAAAATATTTACTGACCCCTCGCATCCTGGACATAAACTGTTTCAACTCCTACCCTCAAAACGACGCTATAAAGCACTGCACACCAAGACAACTAGACACAAGAACAGTTTTTTCCCGGACGCCATCACTCTGCTAAACAAATAATTCCCTCACCACTGTCAAACTATTCACTAAGGCTGCATTACTATTACTATTAGTCTTCTCATCATTCCTATCACCCATCTCCTCCCACATATGACTGTATGACTGTAACTTGTTGCTTGTATCCTTACAATTTATATTAATATTGATTGTTTCCTGATTGCTTATTTGTACCCTATGACCATCATTAAGTGTTGTACCTCATGATTCTTGACAAATGTATCTTTTCTTTTATGTACACTGAGAGCATATGCACCAAAGACAAATTCCTTGTGTGTCCAATCATACTTGGCCAATAAAGAATTCTATTCTATTCCAATTCTATTCTATTCTATCTGCTTGTGAATCTATAAAAGGAAAGGGAACATCTCTCCAGATAGTTTGGGACAGGAGTGTCAAACTGGATTTCTTTGAGGGTCAGATCAGCATTGTAGTTCTCCTCCATGGGCTGGCCAGAGGGGGTAGAGATGGGATAGATGCCTCCTGCAGCAACCTGCTGGCCAAAACGGGACACAGGGGGCATGCACAGCCCGCAGTGCCTCATTTTCAGCCTGGACAGCCTTCTGCAGAGCCCTGTTTTGGCTGCCAGAGTCACCACAGACCAGTCCTTTGCTATTTCCAGGCTGGCCCTGCGGGCCAGATTTAAGCACCCCACAGGCTGGATCCAGCCCACGGGCCTTGAGTTTGACACCCCTGGTTTGGGACATAACTCACATTATCTTCACCCACCATAGATAATCACAATCAATACGATGGGAGATTGTACAATAGGATGTCTGAAGGTTTGTCCGACTCTTTTCTAAGGGCTGACTGGAATGCCAAAGGATTGTTGATTGAACAAGCATCACACTGATAAACAAGATCATCAATGCATGAAATAAAATTTCTGAACTGTTTTCAATTACCTGCCAAGAGGTTGAGAATACTGATATCCATAGTACGTCCTTCCTTCCACAGTGTAGTCCAACTGATTGCAACAACTAATGCTTCTGTTGGTCGTGGTTATTGCCCGTCTCTGTTGTAAACATCTAGTAGAAACTGAAATCATAGATATACCTCTGTAGTAGGTTTCCCAAATACAAAGCATTAGTTGTATTGTTACAATAAGTTTTTGTAGAGTCTGTAGGATATTTTTATTCTACTGCAATTCCATTTCCTGCATTTTATTAGGAGCACAATTCCAAGCAGATAGCCAATCTCATCTACCCACTGATATTAATGCATCTTACATATTTAAAGTAGGTTGCACTGAAGAGAAGAGCTTAATCACTTGAGCTGACATCTATATGAGAAATTATTGTTAAGTGGCACTGATGTTTCTGCTAACTGTTAAACTCTTTAATATGAAAAGACTTCCATGAAAAAAAATATCAAGAGCTTTTCACACCACATGTTCTATTCAGCTGTTAGAAAAGTGAATAAATGAGGACAGTCATAGGATTGGCATTGCTATGCAGAAGAAATAGTTGTATATTGTAAGATTCTGCACTCAATTCCAGCAACTGCCACTTTTAGCACAACCAATTCAGTAGAACAAGCTGGTACTGTTTCGCCTTGTTGCTAATTGCATGATAATCCTGTCAGTGCATTGTCAAATTAGTGCAGTTTCATTCTTGTCATGTCTTCATTTCAGAGCTCCACAGATAACTTCACTTTTGTTGGCCTTGTCAGATTACCAGGATATTTTTAGGGGAGGGGAAAATCTGGTACAATCTTAAAGGCACTGTATAGCTAATGTGTTATAGAAGGCAGTAGTGTGAACCATCATACAAGAAAAATCTAGGAGACGATCAAGATTTTAAGAGAAAATAATAGTGCAAATGTGGTTGAGCATGAGAGAATGCCCTTCAGGATTCATTTATAGAGATAAAAGAAAATTAATCTGCTTGCTACTGCAAGAAAGGAAAATGATTCAAGAGGCTAAACATAAATTATTTCCAAAGAATTTCCCAAAATCTTGCCTCCTTCCCTTCCTTACAATCCTGGTCCAGAAAAACTACAGTTTACTCAACAAAAAGGGTGCATTACTTTGTTTAGTTCATGGACTTTTGTGGTCCTTTCTTTTGCTTACTTCCTTACTGCAACATTTATAAATCATCCCACATAAACAGTTTTGCAGATAGGAGGCAATCAATGAAAACAGTAAAACAATAACACCCAGTACAAACATCCTATGGACAAAAAATGATCAACTGTTGTTGCTGAGACACAAAAATTTGCATAAGAAGGGAGGTCTTTGCCTGAAGCAATTATGAAACCAATACGGATTTGCCACCAGCTTCGGTTGCAGAGAAAAGATATTCATCATGCTTAAAAAAGATTCGTTTGTTTCTTAGCCGAAAGTAAGTGTTGCTTGCAATAGTGAGACTCACAGAGAAAAGGCCTTTGGCAGATCTTAAGCAAATTTATAGAGGGGCAGATGTTCTTTCAATGCTCTGAATGGTATCACCAATATCTTGAACTCAGACTGGCAGTCAATAAAACCCTTTTACCCCTGATGAGGTATGGAGTCCTGCATATCATTGTTGACAACCATCTACCTGATGCATTCTATAGTAGCAGCAGCTTTCTGTTGTCTTGCAAGGCAATTCCAGGTAGACCATGTTTCAATAATCTGAAATTGAAATATCCAAGCAATAAATTGTTATGGCAGATTTTCTGCTTCCAAAAATGGTCACAGCTGACCATTTTTAGGCTAACCCTAACGTTAACTTGCAGCATCCTGGGCCACTGAGAATATGACACTTCAATAATGACACTTCAATAATGAAGACATGTTTTGGAATATTCCCAGTGCGTATTTCTATTCCTTAGAGAACTAAACCTCCATCTACACCCTGTGCTATTTTCTGCAAGTTAAACTGTCTTTCAGGCTGCAAGTTAACATTAGGGTTAGCCTATCAGATCAATACAGACAAGAACATGTACTGTATAGATAAGTAGTCTCACATTTGTTTTCAGTGTCTTCTACGCAAATGCAATCTATCTCACTACCTCAATTTGTGTACATTCATTCAGATTGAAACAAAAGAGAGTAGCATGATCCTCATTTCCATGCACAATTATAAAGAAGTATCTCCTATCAAATTTAGAAAACTGAAGCATACTGAAACTGACCTCATTTTTCCAAAGAAGTGGATTGCATTTGCAGGAAAAGTAACCTTAGAACGTTCAAGGCCATTTTATATTCCCTCTCTGGTTTTTAGGTTAAACACTTTCATTCCAAGCTTCTCGCTGACTATCAGTTCTCAAAGGTTCTTAAAAATATGATAAATATATACAGTAATTCCAAGGGTTTTTAACAGAGTGGGAAATCTAATGGAGTGCAATCTGAAGGCACCAGTACAATAGAGATTTCTCCCTTTCTCCCTCCCTCCAGCAAAAATCTGCACTATGTAGTGATCTTCCATATCTCTGGAGAGGCTTTTCCTGAGCATAGTTTGGACTAAGAAGTAGGAGGAGTAAGAAGAGAAGAAAAAGATTTGACCCAGGAACTGGTCTTCTGCTCTCACACTATTGTATCCCACCTAGACCTTTGTCCATTTGTAAGTCAGCATACAGTACATCACCTAATTGTGTCATTTCAAGATTGGAGAAAAACTGCCATTCTATGAATCCTGTACTTGGGAAAAAATAAAGCCATATTTAACTCTGTAGGCTTCATTTTGAAGTATGTAATAGATTTTGAAGCACGTAATAGATTCAAACTAAATGTAAAGCGCTCCAAACTCGACTGCAGAAAATACGACTTCAGCAACAGAGTGATCAATGCCTGGAATGCACTACCTGACTCTGTGGTTTCTTCCCCAAACCCCCAAAACTTTAACCTTAGACTACAGTCGACCTCTCCTCGTTTCTAAGAGGTCTGTAAGGGGCGTGCATAAGCACACCACTGTGCCTACCGTCCCTGTCCTACTGTCCTATTGTCCTCTTTTATCGTTACTTTTTACTTATGTTTATACAAATTACTACTATCCTATACATATTTGACAAATAAATAAATAAAAAATAAAATAAATAAATATGTATGAACAATCCTGAGCTAAAATATATGAGGACCACTCATTATATACTTTTAACATGTCCCAAGGAGAAGATGAAGACACATTTTCTTTAAGAAATAAAGTAGTACAATGAGGTGAATTGCATACCGCATGAATACTACTCTCATGGAATCTTTGTAAGACTTACAAACTGATGGATTTTCCTGCTTAACAGTTTCAGATAATTTCTATTCAACAAGATACAGCTGAACTAATAGCACTATGCAAATATTCAAAGTTAAGATTTGTTTCAAAAGCAGTTCAATCAAATCTTCAGATCAAATTGGATTGAAACATTGAGTCACTCTAGTTGGGCTGTCAAATTGATCTGAATTGATTTGATTATTTGAAGCTTTTTTGAATGGATACAGACAGACTTTTTCTAAATCAAACTGACAGTTTAAATTAAATTAATGAGATTATTCAATTTGACAATCCAAAATTAATTGGTTCAACAATCTGAACTTAACTGATTATTCAAACTGAATCACAACTAATTCACATAGCCCTACTGACTAATTAGGTCTGCTGACACCCCAGAGATCCAAACCTGTGACAGATTCTGCTGTTGTCAAGCTAAATTTACATTTCTACAGTCCTGATGAATTGCTGGATGCACAGAGTGGATCCAAAAGAGAATTTCAGGAACAGCACATACAGGCAACCTGAAGGCCTTGAATCAATATGGCATTCGGTGCAGTTACTACTATAGCAGCTCTTGTCTCTTTACAATTTTGCAAGGGCAGCATTTAAATGAGAATGACTTCATTTCCCAATGCACTAGCAATGCCATCACTTTGACAAATGGTTGTTTGGCTGGCTCTGGGTAGCATATCTGTACTGAGCAGGGGTCATGTGTGCAATGGAATGTGTGGATAACCTTGGGGAACAAGGAAAAGAGATACTACCTGCAAAATAATCAGACAAGAGAGACAGAAGCCCGCAGTGACTTAACGGTTAGAAAAAGAAAGTTAGGAAGGACCTGCCCTAATGCATCAAGTAGTTAAAAATGGTGGTGGGAAGTTTGTACTTTTACACTTAGCAGAATTACAGAATAATAGATTGGAAGGGATTTTTGAGGTCTTCTACTCGAACCCTTTGCTCAGGCTATACCATTTCAGACAAATGGTTGCCCAATCTCTTCTTTAAAATTTCCAGCGTTGGAGCATTCACAACTTCTGAGGGCAAGTTGTTCCACTGATTAATTGTTCTAACTGTCAAGAAATTTCTCCTTAGTTCTAGGTTGCTTCTCTCCTTGATTAGTTTCCACCCATTGCTTCTTGTTCTACCCTCAGGTGCTTTGGAGACTAGTTTGACTCCCTCTTCTTTGTGGCAGCCCCTGAGATATTGGAACACTGCTATCCTGTCACCTCTAGTCCTTCTTTTCATTAAACTCGACATACCCAATCCCAGCAACCGTTCTTTATATGTTAGCTTCCAGTTCCCTAATAATCTTTATTACTCTTCTCTGCACTCTTTCTAGAGTCTGTTAACGTATCCTTACATTAAGTAGAATTAGTTCATCTAGTTGTGTTTCCTGTCTGGTTTACCTGGAAGGGCTGATCTCAACCTTGCTAGTCGGAAAGTACAACCTTCCTGCTGCCACTTTTAACTGCTTGATCCATTAGGGTGGGTCTTTCCTAAGTTTCTTTCTCTGACCATTAAGTCACCGGGAGCTGTTTCCTTTCTTGTCTGATTGTTCCTAAGCAATAGCTCTTCCCGTCATTCCCCAAGATCATCCACACATTCCATTACATGTGAGAGTACCCAAGAAACACTCACATTTGAAATCTGTGGTCGGTGAGAACACACATACTAAGCAAATGGGATCCATGCTGACTTCAAATAATTACAGATCCAGAACAGGCTTCGGTCCAGTTGAAATTGTTGGTCTTATAATGGAGGCCAGGAAGAAGCTGGTTTCAGGATGGCTTGCCATTGGAAAAAGTAAATTCTGTCTCTTTGATTCATTTTGTCATGGAAGTGTTTTCTTCAATGCAACGTATTCCAGATATACCGTATTAATAGTCACCATCCCAAATATAGACAATCCATTTAAATGTTCATTGGATGGCTAGAAAGTATTAACACACTGTAAACAATATTCTGGTGAAAAAGGCCATAAATAAATATTGGCTCTGCATTTAAGGATTTGGGAAATATTTTATTTAGCTGGAAAATAAAATGAGATATTCTGGATTTGGCAATTTTTCCATGGACGTACGAAAGCAGGTGTGAATCTGATATATTTCACCAACTGGAATTTTCCCCAGCAGATTGCCTGGCAACTGCCTAATTAAAAAGAGCTGGAAATATATTAAAAAAAGAATGGACTCCAGAAAAGTAAAAAAATAAATATTTGCTGACTGTATTTAAGAAAGGAATCTATAAGCACAGCTGGTATCTCACATTCAAATTTATCATAAGTCTTTATTCATTCCTTACAGCAGGCAGTCAAGCGAAACCTTTTTATTACTTTCTTTTCCCAGCTTTTCGCTAGTTCAGAGAAATGAGAGGCTATCGCCATATGCAGCATAACAGAAAATGACCCCATTGCACCATTCTGATGATACAAAGCATAACTGTTTTTATCTGTTAAACATCAATAAGGCTCAAGATACCATATAATAACCTGCATACCTTTGCTGCAAATGGTTTGTTTCAAAATGTATATATTAGAGTACCCCACAGTACAGCTTTATGTCAGTTTTCTTCAATATGTGGAAGAAATCTTACAGTGTTTTCAAAACCTATTTTTTCCCTTCCTTATTCTGCATATATTTATATACAAAGTGCTAGTAAAATGTACCTCCTATACATGTGAGCTGCATTCATTACCAAACCTATGGGATATCCCACTCCAGGGGTGGGTTCCACTTACCTTCGCCACTGGTTCGCATCGCGATGTTTTGCGTGTCCCCTCGTGTAATTTGCCTTCCGCGCATGCTCAAAAGCAGGAATGAGCCCGAAACACAGTTGAGGAGCTCATTAGCTGTGCTTCAGGTGAAGAAATAAAGGTCAGAATTCACCCGTGGGTGGGCGGGAGGGCCCTTTTTCAAGCCACGGAAGGGGAAAAATGAAAAAAAAATGGCAGCGTGCATGGAACGGCACTGACAGTGATGTCACCAGCGGGTCGCTACCAGTTCGGGTGATCCGGTCCAATCCAGGAGGAACCCACCCCTGCCCCACTCCCTACCCTGGCTTCATCATGTGATCTGCTTAAAGTGCCTCTGTAAGAAACCATTTACAGAAGCCAAATTGACCCTGAGCGGTGACAGGGAGAAGAATCAGTCAGGAATCGGTGATCCAGTATATCAAATTGTTTTTATTCACTTTGAGACCACATCTCAAAGTTAGCAGAGCTAGCATTCTGACCTAGTGGGGAGGGATAAGTAATAAGGAGATCCAGATGCCACAATAAATTGGCATGTAAATAGCCAGCATACTAATCTGTGATACAGAATGTGAGGGATTTGTCCATTTATCCCATTCTACTGTTCTTTCTCTGGTCATGAGATTTAAATATCTTAAGAAAACACAAAACAGAACAACTCCAGAGAGAAAAACCAGAGATCCATGAATCACATTGATACCAGTTCTGAAAGCCTTTCTGTGTAACAGAGGGATTCTGCCTTTCCAATCTTTAAAAGGCTGTCAGAGATTCAGATTGTGTATATTCCAAATGGAGAGGCCCCATCTCATTCTCCGTTAGTGTGTGCTTACTCTTACTTACTCTTACTTCCTCCTTACCACCACCACCCCAAAAAAATATTCAAAGAAATTTGGAAGAAAAGCTTGGAGCCAGAGATTTTGGGACATAAATGTCACTTACATCAACAACCAAAAATTGCTTAGCTTCAAGGCCATAAAGCACAGAGCACTTTTTTCCCCCAAATGTGAAAAAGGTAGAAAAAGCAAGAAGCAACAGGTTGAAACTGCTGGAGGTGTAAAAGGGAATTCCATCCTCACATTGACCGAGGGCAATCAATTGTTTTATGTGACTTCCTTCTAACTGCAGTAAAGATTTTTATCTAGCTCTACCAAGTCATGCCTCTGAGAGACTTCATCCAAGTTGGAAGCTTGAGAGTTAGTTTGACTGTGTAAAGCCAGCAGGATGAAATTGACTGCCAAGTCCAGATCGGGGGAGCTGACGAAATACCCTTGTGAATCAAAGCTTTGAAAATAGTCCAGGTTAAAAAATGTGTTAAAGTTATTCTGTCATTCAAATCCAATCTTTCCCAGTGCAACTTTGGTTATATGCGTCATCCTCCAGTGAGATGGTAAAATGGAAATATCAATGCTTCACATAATGCATCAATAGTTTAATTATTATTTTGAAGAAGATGGTCATTAAAGAGAAACCATATGTAGGTAGGGTAGAATGGGATGCAGTGGCTCAGTGGCTAAGGCGCTGAGCTTGTTGATCAGAAAGGTCAGCAATTTGGCGGTTCAAATCCCTAGTACCGTGTAATGGAGTGAGCTGCCGTTACTTGTCCCAGCTTCTGCCAACCTAGGAGTTCAAAAGCATGTAAAAAATTCAAGTAGAAAAATAGGGACCACCTTTGGTGGGAAGGTAACAGCGTTCCGTGCGCCTTTGGCATTTAGTCATGCCAGCCACATGACCACGGAGACGTCTTCGGACAGCGCTGGCTCTTCGGTTTTGTAACAGAAATAAGCACCGCCCTCTAGAGTCGGGAACGACTAGCACATATGTGTGAGGGGAACCTTTATCTTTGCCTTAGGTAGGGTAGAGGGTCAATAATTGCAGTAAATTAATTATGAGGAATCTAGTAAGATCAACAATTTGTAATAAATTTCTTGAAGCAATTCAGCTTCATTATCTCCCATACTCTATGCTAAAAGGTACAATGTGCATATTTGACATAGATTGAGGGACAGTATACAAATAACTGTCAAGATATGATGTGTGAAAGACATAAACAGCCATAATTGTGATTAACTTGCTGAGAACAGAACATTTGTTAGCTATCTAATATGGTCACAGATTCTGCATTTTACCTTTAAACATACTTTTTTTGTTTTAAATTCACCCATAATTTTACATAAAGCAACATTATCTAGGATGTTTTTGGAATGTCAAACCATGGTTGAATACTTCAGTTACATTATGAAAAGGAGCACAAAGTATATCAGGGTATATATAAGGGATTATGTATTATTGCTAAATGGCAAGTGATTTTTATAAAAACACTGCCAATTGTATATGATATGTATATCACAATTGTATTTTAGTGATTGCAATAAATGATGTCTTCTTAATGAATGTGCATAGAACAAAATTTGAGTTTTGCTACTAATATAGTAAAATGTTCTTTTTGTTTTTTTTAACACTATCAAACAGCATAAAAATAAGGACCTGTAAATTTTGCTACCAAATTACAGTGATACATGTTTGAACTCTCCACCTACTTGTGAGCTTTCTTTCACCTCTCTCAAAAATAAATTTTGGGAAAAGCCAGTGGGCAGCAGATAGAAGATAACCTCAGCTTCTCAATAGCTGGAAATGATAGTTTATAAATCATTTCTCCACAGACATCGTGTGGTTTATATGTTCCAGTTTCATCAGCTCCTGGGTAGGAAAATTATTTTCTACCAGTCAAAAGGCCAGTGTACTGCTCTGCTTACCATGTAATTCCTTTTCTTCTACAAAGACAATGGGGAGTTAAAAAAAAAACCAGGACTGAACAGACCAAAATAATGGGTCTGTTAGAAGTAAGCTGTCTACCCCAATTCTCCTTGCAAAAATTCGAGCGTATCTTTTACCACATGCTGGCGGTATCTCCAACGGTGAAGAACGAGAGAAGCAATGGATTGAGGCCAATTTACCCATTACTCCAAATTTGCAATCGCTGCCATATTTATTTTTTTCTTCCTCTAATGTCTCTCAGGACTCACTTTGTATTCTTGAACTGTGTTATTTTGTACTTGCTTCTCCCTGTTTTATATCACTGGCTGCCACAGCCAGAGATGGGGAGACTAAATATACCAACATAAAATAAAGTTAAATTATTCTGGGTGTTACAGAGAAGAATTATGAAACTATAAGTGTAGTTTTGTTCTTGGAGAACATCCATGCGTTGGAGTCTGGCTTTATCCTTAGATTAAGTGAAGTACAGAGCAAAAAGATCCCTCTGAATGAGCTTGGGATGGAATGATTTTTTCAAAAATTAAACAGAAAAAGTATAAGCCTTAATAAGAGCAATCACAAATCACTTGAGTTTACAAGAAAAAGAACAGAATATGATAAAAAGTCAGGTTAGAACAAGTTGTGCAGGCAGACAGATTGTACTTCAGAAAATGAGTAACCAACACAATAAAAATATATATAAAATATTGGAAGATTAAGAGAACAAAGCATAACATTTAGTAATAGTCCCAAGAATATTTGGCATAATGTACTGTAACTAAGCTGGGCTTGATCAGTGGGTCATAGTTTGTTCAGATCTCATTTAATCTGCCTCACTTTGGAGCCATAAAGGGAATTATGGATTACACCAGGATAGAATGATAAAGATTATGAAGTTGGAAAGGACTACAAAAATAATCTAGTCCAATGCTCTGCAATTACTAAGGGAGGTGGGACTAATTAAGCCATCCTCAACAGCTGAAGGTCACTTTTTTTGCTTCACAAAAATTATGTGAAGTGGTTTGGGCTAAGAGCAAATGACTTAATAGTCTCCACTCTCTCAGTTCAGCACTTTAATCGCAACACCATACTGATTTTTTGGATAGTTTAAATCTGTGGTATATTTGTGTTTTTAAGAAAGAAAATACATTTATATCTCAGAGAATGGTTTAAAAATGAAATATCATGGATCTTAACCCCCAAAAGACAAGAATGTCAAAGAAATTAAATAGGATATTTCACTAATATCTAAGAATATTTGATAAATAGTAGCAGTGGTGGGATTCATTTTTTTTTACTACCGATTCTGTGGGTGTAGCTTGGTGGGCGTGGCATGGCTTGGTGGGCGTGGCTTGGTGGTGTGGCAGGGGAAGGATACTGTAAAATCTCCATTCCCTCCCCACTCCAGGGAAGGTTACGGCAAAATCCCCATTTCCTCCCAATCAGCTGGAATTCAGGAGGCAGAGAATAGATGGGATGGGGCCAATCAGAGGTGATATTTACTGGTTCTCTGAACTACTCAAAATTTCTGCTACCGGTTCTCCGAACTATTCAGAATTTCCACTACCAGTTCTCCAGAACTGGTCAGAACCTGCTGAAACCCACATCTGAATAGTAGCCATTGGATTATCTGTAGCACTTTTTTTCACTTAGGCTGCCTAATGCCCATTCCTTTTCATGCCACACAATATGGAACATTACTTTTTCCTCAACATTCCCCCCGCCTTTTCCACATCATTCAAAGTTCTTGGCACTTGGAAGTATATTTTTTCTTTGTTGGCATTCATGCTTTTTGTAGTATGTTGATTCTTTGTCTTTGAAGGCAAAATCTCCCTCAATCCTCCAATATTCTCTGCAATCCTTACCCATTTATTCACTCACTCCATGGAGTTTATCTACTCAAGTCCTCCATCTAGCTCCATATTTCTCCATTGCTCCATCATCATTGACTGTAGCAAATGATGCCAGGTGCCAAATGATCATTATTTATCCATTCAATTCCTTCAGCCTTTTCTTGTAGGATTTGGTTTCCAGATCCATCACCAGCTTTATTTGGACCTATTCCACGGTGGCGCAGTGGTTAGAATGCGGTACTGCAGCTACTTCTGCTGACTGCTGGCTACCTGCAATTTGGCACTTCGAATTTGACCAGGCTCAAGGTTGACTCAGTCTTCCATCCTTCTGAGGTCAGTAAAATGAGAACCCAGATTGTTGGGGGCAATATGCTGACTCTGTAAACCACTTAGAGAGGGCTGTAAAGCACTGTGAAGCGGTATATAAATCTAAGCACTATTGCTATTATTGATAATCTTTCTAAATTACATTGGAATTGGACTGCAAATTCCAGGTGAGATCTGATCACACTAAAATAAAATAAAATCTTTACTTCTCATAATTGCTATGTACTTCAATTGATCCACTCTGCACTATTGACCCATATTAACTTTCAGTCTTCTTAAAGACTCTTAGATCCTTCTAAGATTTACTCCTGTCAAGCTAAGCCATATATAAGATGGCTTTTCTTTTCTCTATATTCTCTAATTAATGAAAATGCGTTGGATGCGGTAAGTACATTTTCATTGTAAAGGTTGAACTAGGTTGCATTCTACTTTTCTTGACAATCTGCAGATAGATAAATATATTAACCTGCTTTGATATATAAACAGGGTTAACAGTTGATATTTTTTCAGCTTAGCATCTTTGTGATAAATCTATGCTTTTACCAAGCTGAATTTGCCTCTAAACATTGTGAAATCTCACCCTCTTCAATCCATTACTAGCACTGCCCTTTCTTTCTTTCTTTAGACTAGAGTATCGCATTTCAGTTCTCTCCTTCAACAGTTCCATCTGTTCTCTTTGAAGCTGACAAAGAAGAGTTAAACGGCAGAGCTTAATAGATCTAACAGAGTGCAGATCTTGACAGTACTTACTTGTTGCTTATTTATTTATTTTGTTGAAAAAGAATCACAAAACCACAAAAAAAGTTCTACGGTTGGGAACCTTCTGCTCCAAAACAATCCTGTTTTAGAAATGGAAGGGACTAGTGAAAACAAAAATTACCCTCTATTTTGGGTTCAAGATACTCAAAGGAGCGCAGACTCAGTATGCCCATAATGTATTTTAGCTATTTATTTATTTATTTTTGTCAAGTACGTGTTGGTAATATACATAGATATAACATTGTTTATATACATAAGATGGATACTTATAAGAGGGAACATTAGGACAGGGACAGTAGGCACGCTGATGCACTTATGCACGCTCCTTACTGACCTCTTAGGAATCGGGTGAGGTCAACAGTAGATAGTCTAAGGGTAAAGTTTTGGGGGTTTGGTGACGAAACCACAGAGTCAGGTAGTGAGTTCCAGGCATTCTGATGCTAAAGTAGTATTTTCTACAGTCAAGTTTGGAGCAGTTCACTTTGAGTTTGTATCTGTTGTGTGCTCGTGTATTGTTGTGGTGAGCAGAGTCCATTTAGGCATCAAGAGTAGATTTTTGCTGAGAGCAGAAAATGAGAGTTTGCTTAGCATTTCATTAGAATACAAAGCAATTTCATGACTTTCTAAATCCATAGATAACCTTGGATATTTCTCCAACTTCTATTGGCTTTATCAGTAGCTCATAATTTTTTTGATAAGGCCTGGAGAAAAAAATTAAGCTAATCACAATATGGATCAAGCAAACAGATCCAAAAAGAATTCAGGTTGGATAAAGCTGGTTTACTAATGGCATTTGGGTAAGGGAAGCTACTTCTCCTTTTAACAATTTCACAACATTCAACTCAAATCTGTCCCTCTAAATCACTAAGAAAATGCTAAATGTAACCAACTTATCAAATTCAGTTGCATTATCAATAGTGAAATTGAAAAGTGAGTGGCAGGGGCAAATTAAACCTCACCATGGACAGATTTTATCGACTTTATTTTATCTACAACATGTACTACCTAAGATAAAGAAACAGTGCATTCAGATCAAAAGCCATATTTATAGCACTATTTATTCACTATGCATAGCGTAAATTTACTATTTATACTCAAGTAATATATAGCATGCAAACTTGTTTGCTGTGTCAGTCTTCAAGTATTGCAGGGACAATGGCTATGGTTGCTTGAGGGGCATAATTGCTTAATGAGGGGTTTTGTGTTGTTGTTGCTTTCCTTTTGGCGGAATTGTTATCACTAAACATCCAATGCTAAGAGGTAGTTCCTCCTTTTATGATATTCATAATGTGTATATCATTGTAATATAATATGAAAAATGTGCTGAGTGATTTATGTACCTTATTGAACCAACCAAAGATTGTGTAAGTAAAGCTGTTCCATCCTAAGCTATAATTCCTGACGAGGTATATATTTTTTAATACAAACATATCAATTTATTATTACAAATGTGATTTTACCCAATTTTGCAAGTTCTGCAAGCATGTAGGCTACAGCAGAGATAGAGATGGCACGTATGGCTATTCCATCAGCAATCCTGAGAGACCAGCTCCATCAAACTCGTCTTCATTGAACTATTAGCTACTGATTTTGTAAGACTGATTGCTTACCCCTAAAGAACTTGTCAGATCTCGGTAATGTCAAGCAAGACTGAAAATAAACAACTGAGGGAGCAAGTCCCTCTATGGCCTGAGGTTCATTAAGACTTGAGATGACAACACAACAATTCCAACTACTGCCTTTGTTTTCAGTTATTACATTATTGTATAATAGTCTCTGCTACATATTATGCAAGCTGTGCCAATAATATATTAGCATTTGCAGCTCATCCATAAAAACCAAGGAACCAATATGATCTACATCAATACAACCAGCATCCAAATCAATACAGATGGAACCTCTCAGTTTCTTAAATGTATCCCTGAGCATCAACAAGGCACAAGTGCAGCTATAGATTGCCTGTATACCAAAACATCCATACATCAATCAAATCATCACAGAGTCTTGTTTGTAAGCAGCCAGATATAATGTGTATCCACCAGCTCTGTCAGTAATAGCAAAAACAATCCAATCATAGGGCCGTCACTGTAGACTCCTCTCTCTTTTGGGATTAGATCCAGAATGAATTAACTCATTTTATTCTCCAGCTCTCCATCCCCCAACAACTGTAAATCCATTCATCCTCTCCCAATAGGAATTGCTGCATTGGCACGGGAAACAAATAAACCAACAACAAATGTAAGGCATGACTCCAGCTAGATCATCCGGAAGGGCGGGAAGCAGCACAGAGCAAATAGTACTGCTTGATATGGCCACATTTTATTTTACACATGAAACAAAGTAGTGTGCTTTGTTTTACTTACATATGGATTGACTTACTTAAAACATTTATGTGGCTATCCACATTATACAGTGTAAATCCTGCGGGGCTCAAAACAACATGCAAAAATAACAAAATTCAACAAAATTAAAATCATTACACATAACCAAGTCCCCATGGGTTTTTGTTCTGACTTCTGACTCATGTACTGAGAATGGAATGGTAGAAACAATATGTCCCTATTTTGCCCCTATTTTCCCCAATCTTAAGATACTTCAAAACTTGTGTATAACAATTAAGCGTTTATGGTCTCCCAGTTGACAAATACATATTCCAATTCTCTTTCAATATATTGTATATAACCATTAATAGTTCTTTCTGTTTAGGAATTCTAATCTTCTGGTGCAGTTTATAGCTGCAATAAATGTTTTGAAATTAAGCTCACTCTTGGCTTACCTAGAGTTCCCAAACAGTTTTGTACTATCTTTGAATTTAGTGATGTTTAAGTGTTGCTCATAAACCTCTACTTTTTCTTACTGTATTGTTATTTTATTCCATCTCGAATAACAATTCTGTCATTGTAAAGATTATTTTATGTGATATGGTAAGGCTTCCCTGTCTGAAAAAAATGGGTTAAATACAGTCAACAACTTTTATGCATATGACAGAGAAGCATTTTCTATAAAGTTCATTATTCCTTATAGCTTTTGGTCAGAAGCAGTAATGTGGCATATAATATGACAGGGAAACCAATCAGAAATAGACTTCAAGGTTTACAGTGTCATTGAATAAGTTTCCAATTCTCAAAAAGCTGAACTGAGTCTGGATCAGACAATTTTAGTGACTGCCAGGCTAACTATAAGCTACGTAAGTTTTTTTACTCATCTATATATCATTATTGGGAGAAAAATATCTGTCCAATCTAAATTTTTGAAAATTTTCACAATTTGTAAAATCTGAGAGATTCCAGTCCACATAGATTCTTTGCAAATCAGTTGCATACTGCAGCAAATTATTTCTCAATTTGGACTACATTTCTGGATCTGTCAGAGTTTGGAACAATATTGACTTGAATAGATAGGCTACAGTTACAAAATCATAAAGGACAATACTTTGCCTATTCCACGGCTGCTAGTATTGGCATTCAAACAATATTCTGGTTGACATCACCGAATTCCAATATTGGGGCCTCCGTTTCTAATATTTCTGAGACCTTTATCTTGTTATGCTACTATTGGCAAACAGGTTTCAAAGAGATGCTTTGAAGGGTGCAGGATCTTTATGAATTGATATTGGAAAAAAATACAAAGCATTGTACCATACTCCCCAATCAACTAAAATGGAGGAGGGGATCTTTGGATCCAAGCTCACTTCCCTCTTCATTAATGCCATGTCCAAGGTCTGTGCACTCCTTCAGGTGTAAAAGGCATTTGGTTTCAGTTCCCCTTAGAACTGCCATCTTGATGGTTGCCATGACTTTGACAAACTATGATCATGTTAATCCTTTGCAAAACTATAAATGCTCCCTTGTGCACCAAAATGTCTTCCAGGTTTTGAAGAAGTGCAAACATTTCTTTTGGAACAGCATGGAAGCTATAGAAAGGCATACAATTAATCACTTAAAGAAACACATATCTAAAGGTTCTATAAGTATAGATAATTAGGTGCAATCTGAACATTAAAAATACTGCCAGATCAGGCCAAAATCCATCCTGGTCTAACTTCACATAGTGGCCACTGAGATACCCCTAGGGCAGTGATGGCGAACCTTTTTTGGTTCACGTGCCAAAAGGGGGGGGGAATGTGGGGGATCACGTGTGTGCGTGCCCACACTCATAATTCCATGCACCCCCGCACATGCACGCATGACCCCCCTGCTCCCAGCATGCAATGGCACGCCCATTTTTCGCTCTCCCCAGGCTCCAGAGCCTTTCTAGGAGCCTGGGGAGGGCAAAAACGGCCTTCCCCACCCCCTCTGGAGGCTGGAAACAGCCTGTTTCCCGACTCCCAGTGGGCCCAGAAGGCCCGAAAACCAGCCAGCTGGTGCACACATGCACGCCGGACCTGAGCTCGCGTGCCCACCGATATGGCTCCGCGTGCCACTTGTGGCACCCGTGCCATAGGTTCGCCATCACGGCCCTAGGGTCTCATAATCAGGAAAAGAAGGTAGATCCCTCTTCCACTAGTACTTCCTTCCAACTGGTATTTGAAGGCATTAAATTTTCAGTCTAGTAGCTTTGATAAACATGTCCTCCATACATTTATCCAATCCATTTTATTAGTCACATAAGTCCCTGTACCTCTTCTTCAGATGCTGGGTGAAGAAATACTTTGCATTTCCTTGTTTCCCTGGTAAAAGTGAGAAGGGGGAAAAGAAGGTGGAGAACAAGTGCAGTCCAGATAGGTCACCACTCTGGTCAAAAGGAAGAGTTGAAATCTGAAAAGGGGTGTCTTTAGCCAGCTTCATGTCCAGCCCATTTACACACAGAAGTCAAGCAGCTTCAGGCTACATTACAGAAAAGCTCTGTGTATCAAATATGCATTAAGATCATATTATCTGCTTCTGCATTGAATACAGAATTTGCTTATTTCAGTGAGCACAGAAAAACTGAATGATGGCCATTGGTGGCTGTGAATTATGGGAGTTGAAGTTCAACTGAAAGACATCAAGGCTACCCGCCCAGAAAAATCTGCTTTCATGCTTTCTCCAAGGGTAGTTTCTTCTTCCAAGAAGCACTGATAAGCCCCCAAATGCAATCTATACATGTGTCCAAATCTCTTTTAAATCTTCCTGTTATTCAGAAGGCAGCTTGGTTTAACAAGATAAGGGGGAAAGGTAACATGCAAGATATTTCTGAGAATTGTCTCTGGAGAATAAATGCAATGCTAGGTAACGAAAATAAGAACATTTTTCACATTTACTGTTTCAGCAGAAATGAAAGAATGCACATATTTCTCCTGTTCCTTGGGGAGAACAGCAGAATGAAAGGGAGAAAAAAGAACAAGGCCAAAAGATTAGACAAATTCTTGGTGCACTGAACCATCAGAAGCTATCACTCACGAGAGCCCAAGAAACAATTTTATTTCAGCTTATTTTAAACCTCTAACTGCAAGGTTCACTCTCAGTAATTGAGCAGGGGAGCAAGAAAGTTTAAGTTCCAGTTCCACCCATAGGTAAGGTGACCAGACGTCCCACTTTTGTCGGGACAGACACACTTTTCAAGCGTGTGTCCCGCGTCCCGCATTCTTTTCAAAAAGTCCCGCTTTTTTGAAAAGAATGCCGAAACAGCGGGACGTCTGGTCACCTTAAAAGGGAAAGCAAAAAAGAGGTACCGGAAGCAAGTCGGGCGGAATTTCAGCGAGGCGGCTGCCTGCTGGGGAGAGGGGGAAGGGGGGCTGCTCCTCCTCTCCTTCCCCCGCCCCATCCCTAGCCCCGCCCTTGGAGGCGCCGCTGCTGTTGGGATGCAGGTGGAGGGGTGAGGGACAAGGAGCCGTCGCCGCTGCCATCGCCGGTTTGAGCTCACGAGCGGCCCCTCTGGTGGCGCAAACAGCCATTCCTCATCCCCCTCCCCTTCCTTCCCCCCGTCGCCTCGCTGCCACCGTTGCCCTGGGGCCGGGCGGGCGACTGGGAGACTGCGGCGCTTGGATGCCTGGAGCTCGCGACAGGTAAGCTGCCAGCTGCCTCCTTTCCCCGTCTCCCGCCTCCCGTTCGTTGCTTGCCAGCCCGGCCCCAGGGCAGCTCCCGAAGGGGAGGCAGGAGGCAAGGAAAGGCCTCCCGAAGGGGAGGCGGGCTCCCGAAGGGCTCCCGGCTCCCGAAGGGGAGGCGGGAGGCGAGGAAAGGCCTCCCGCCTCCCCCCCACCTGGACGCCGACATTTGCTGTGTTTTGCCCTCTGCGCATGCGCAGTGTTCTGCGCATGCGCAGAGGGCAAAACAAATGGCGGCGCCCAGGCAGGCCCGCCCCCCCCGTCCCGCTTAAAAAAAAAATCTGGTCACTTTACCCATAGGGTTTACATGCTATCTGAGGCTAATGAAGTTTGTAATCCGAAATATCTGGAGGGCATGAAATACCTTTTCCCTGTTCTATTTGTTTCCCCATGACAATAGTGGTTCATGATCCAGGCCACATGAAATTCAAAGTTTTTGGTGCTCTCCAGAACCACCACTAAATACAGTAGCAAATACTTATAATTTTACTCCCCAATATTTTTACTATGGAATTATGTTAGAATTTAGTCACATCCAAAAAAGATAGGGAAAATGCAGGGTAGGAATAGAAAATAATCATCCCATCACTTGCATGCACAGTACACGGGTAGGTTCCAATTACCTTCGCCACCGATTTGCATCGCAATGTTTCACTTGTGCGCGTTCCCCCCGTGCAGTTTCACTTCTGCGCATGCTCAGTAGCAGGATACAGCCCGAAACACAGCTGAGGAGCTGATCAGCTGTGCTTTGGGTGAAGAAATAAAGGTCAGTATTAAACCGGGGGTGGGTGGGAGGGCTCTTTTTCAAGCTGCAGAAGAGGAGAAGCCATCCAAACACGGAAAAATTCACCAAAAATTCCCCAAAAAAGATGGCAGCGCTCATGGACCGACACCGACTGAACCGGATTCGTGATGCCATCATTGCATCACCAGCAGGTCGCTAATGGTTTGGGCGATCTGGTCCGAACCGGGAGGAACCCACCCCTGGTACAGTAGCCATATAGCTGGGAAAGGAGGGGGGGAACAGAAATTGCTGACAATGTTCTGCCATAAATCCCACTGTAAGTGAGCAACTGTAGGATCTTACATGGCACCTTGTGCACTTATGAGCACACTAGCTGAATGTACAGTCACTAGTTAAAAAAAATAGGAATCTCTTAATCCACTTCACTCATGTCATTCATATTGTCTCACTTGCAACTATGAACGCATTCTATATTTTTGATGCACCTACAAGAACTATGTTGATTTTTGTACATAAATCTTACTTGGTACAATATTATGATACAGGAATATATAGGAAGATTTACATCAAATATCTTCCTGTTAGACAAATAATAATAAAGCCACTGTATCAATGAATACCTTAGGGAGCTATTGTGCAAGCCATATGAAGAAAGAAGGACTCTTGCAACCAAGAAAGGCTTACAGGGTCTCTTATCCATTTATATTATTATGAAGATCAGTTTGGTGTAATAGTTAAGGTAATGGTCCAGAAACCAGGAGACTCTGAGTTCTAGATCTGCATGAAAGCTGTCAGTCATTCTCTCTCAGCCCAATCCACCTCATAGGAATTTTTGAAATTGGGAAAATAGAAGCAAGACTACCTCATATATGCATAGATAGATAAAAGGGAGGGGAGGGGGAGGGAGGGAGGGAGGGAGGGAGGGAGAGAGAGAGAGAGAGAGAGAGAGAGAGAGAGAGAGAGAGAGAGAGAGAGAGAGAGAGAGAGAGAGAGAGAGAGAGAGAGAGAGAGAGAGAGAGAGAGAGAGAGAGAGAGAGAGAGAGAGAATATAATGATATAAACATCTGGCTGAGTATGCAACCAACCATAATAATCACATTTTGGCATATAACAACACTTCTACCATTGCATTTTCACTCAGAACTGTTGTACTTCTTGAAGCAATTTCTCCATGTTACTCAATGTCAATTAGGAACAATATGATTTATAAACCAACACTAGCAGTAAATTGAGGAAAATTAGTTTATTCTAATAAACTAACCCTAACGCTAACCTTCATTCTCAAATTCTGAGAGAAAATGACATTATCCTCATAAAAGAATTCCAAGATGGTAAGATAACTAGTATGTTGTTTTCTTAATGTTGATTATTTTGTGTGTTCACTAAGATGGCCTACAAACAATTACTTTATTAAACATTAAGGCTGTGCAAGCTTTGAAAGAATGTTTCAATTTTAAGAACCTTGATCAACAGATCCTGACCAAGCACTGAAGCACAAACTCTCACTTCAAAGCAATCAATTGAATCAAATGTCTTTGTAAAGCTTGAAACTTTGAAGAGCTTCTCAGATTTAATGGTGTGTGTTTTTTTATTTCTGGCTTTTATCAGACAAAGTTGCAACTTAGCCTTCATAAATGGAGATTACTGAGAGAGACTGTGCAGATGAGCTCTCCAAGTTTGCCATGAGTAGCATCACTTTATTAAGCACTCTGCTTTTGAGGTGGCAATGTTAACATTATTTTAGATTTAATTCAATTTCTCAGCTCTCAGCTTCTTAAATGTGACCAGCCCCAATATTCAACTTTGCTTTCTGATATTCTACTGGAATATTATTATACTATTATTATAAGAGCTGCGGTGGCGCAGTTGTTAGAGTGCAGTACTGCAGGCTACTTCTGCTGATCACCGGCTGCCAGCAGTTTGGCATATCGAATCTCACCAGGTTCAAGGTTGACTCAGCCTTCCATCCTTCCAAGGTCGGTAAAATGAGGACCCAGATTGTTGAGGGCAATATGCTGACTCTGTAAGCCACTTAGAGAGGGCTGTAAAGCACTGTGAAGTGGTGTATAAGTCTAAGTGGTTGTGCTATACCTCTTCTATGCTAGTCCTGCCATCACAAGGGAGTTTAATTCAGTTAGAATTATAAGATCTGGGCTGCAAAAATCTAGTGGTTGTTTGACTATCAAATGGTCACAAAGAGTTAAGATTGGACCATTGCTATATAGTTGTTGTCTGGGTTGTTGTAGCCCAAATTTAGAAGCCCTAAACTCTAAACCCTAAACTTTAGCCCTAAACATTGGTAACAGAAGGACTTAGAGTGATCCGATGCAGTTCTCCCATTTTTCCTCAGATTTATCAGAACCTCACAGTTGGGGTACACATCTTCATTTGAGGGTGGTTTTCTAGTAATATAAGGGGGTGGCAGTGGCCTAGCAGATAAAACAAAGGGCTTGTCAACCAGAAGGTTGGCATTTTGAGACTCAAGCATTGCATGATGCGGTGGACTCCAGTTCGTGCCCAGCTCCTGCCAACCTAGCAGTTCGAAAACATTCAAATGCAAGTAGATAAATAGGTATCACTTTGGTGGAAAGGTAACAGCTTTCTGCATGCTTCAGTATACAGTCATGCTGGCAACATGATCATGGAAGTGTCTTTGGACAATATTGGTTCTCTCAGCTGTGAAGATGAGCACCACCCTGTAGAGTCAAACATGACTGGTAGATGAAATCTTTTTTCTAAGTTATATGCAAGGTGACATTAGTTCTATTCCTCTTTTAGTTTATTATCAAGTTGAAGGTGATAGGACTAGGACTGTGATGGCGAACCTATGGCACGCGTGCCACAGGTGGCACGCGGAGCCATATCTGAGGGCACGCGAGGCTTTGCCCTATGTCAGCTCCAGCGTGTCTGTGCATGCTGTCCAGCTGACCTTCCGCCTTCCGGAGGGTAGTAGGAGGCCGTTTTCACCCTCCCCAGGCTTCAGGAAAGCCTCTGGAGTCTGTGGATGGCGAAAAACGGACGCAACAGGCCTACCGGAAGTTCAGAAACAAACTTCCGGTAGGCTTTTTGGGCCGTTTTTCACCCTCCCCAGGCTTCAGGAAATGGTCAAATGGGCCTACTGGAAGTCTGGAGGCTTCAGTGAGGCCTGTGTGCATGCGCGCAGAGGGGAGTGGGGGGGTATGCGTGCATGCGCAAGGGGCAGGGCATTGCATTATGGGTGTGGGCACGCACGTGTGTGCTATCACGCGCGTGCGTGCCTTTTTGGCACCCGAGCAAAAAAAGGTTCGCCATCACTGGACTAGGACCAGGGGTGAAATTCAAAATTTTCCCCTACTGGTTCTGTGGGTGTGGCTTGGTGGGCGTGGCAGGGGAAGGATACTGCAAAATCTCCATTCCCACCCCACTCCAGGGGAAGGATACTGCAAAATCCCCATTTCCTCCCAATCAGCTGGGACTCGGGAGGCAGAGAATAGATGGGGGCGGGGGAAAAATAATTGTGTGTCTGAAAGTGTGTGTATAAATAGAGATAAATTCTGAAAACAAAACAGTAGGATCTCTCTGCTTTTCTGCAATAAAATCTATCAATGTCCTAGTTATATGAATAGCTATAGTCATCTGCTCAAAGATCTGCAGAGCCTAAATCAAAATTGCCTATACATTGCTGTTTTTATTTTCATTATTAATTTCAGTTAGTTTTGAAGCAGAGTTTTTTTTCTTGTGTATGTTCAGCACACTCTGATTGTCACAGAAAAGCCACTCCTCAAAATAGGCTTCATCAGGACAACGAGGACAGGAGATTGCATCCCTGCAGCAACCACATTTCCTTCCGCAGACCTGCAGATTACTTAGGATTTTCTGCTCTGTAGCTGTACAAGTAGCCCTTTCTACAGATAGACAGGTGGAAATCAAGGCATCTGTATTAAGAAGTTGTGGGGTGAAAGATAAGAGCTTCGACAAGGACTTGTTGGGAGCGGGGACCGAGTACAACAATGGCCTGTAGCAAACATCTCTCTTTACTTCACAGTCCTTTGAATTGCTCTTTGAAGATAAGGCTGACAGAAGTTTCAAGATATGCTCTAACTGTAGACTAATATAGAGTAGTGCAAGGGAAGCTGCACTCAACACATCAGAAGCAGTTTAGTAATCATGTTGGGCAGTAAGTGGATTCTAAATCCCATTGCTACTGGTTTGCGCACACACTTGCGCATGCGCAGAAGTGTCCCGGGCGGGTGGGCAGAGCCTCCTGTCCCTGCCGCTACTGGTTCGCAGAACCGGGCCAAACCGGGAGTAACCCACTGCTGATGATGGGTCTTATTTTTAAAAAAAACTGTGAAAAGCAAACAGTGCTTAAACAGTGTTCAGCTAAATATAATAGATAACAACAGAAACAAGCAGAAAAATTTGAGATGGCTTAATTGAGAAAATGTCATCAGCTTTCATGGGATCAAAACTGCAAGACTCCCTGCTATCTTCTTGTGCTGGGACAGAACTATTCCCTCTTATCCATTGACTGATGCTTTGTCCAACTTAATTAGAACTGATCCAGGCAGCAGAGATTCCCTTGGAAATCTGTTTGCTGACTAATATATCTGATTATATACAGTGGATGGGAGCCATTTGCTGCTATCAGAATGGCATTCTTGGTTTCACAATTGTGCCCCATGTTTGCTACACTAGTTCACCAGAAACCACTTAATCCTCTGGATCTGGTAATCAGAAAACAAATATTACACCTTTAAAATATCTTTTCATTTTTTTTTCATTTCTACATGTCAGGGTATCTCCTCCTCCATCTTCTTTTTTTCCTCTTTTCTTTTGTTCCTTCATTTTCTAGCCAGCTGCATAGTAATCTTTTAGGTTAT
Organism: Diadophis punctatus similis; assembly: GCA_023053685.1. Lineage (NCBI taxonomy): Eukaryota > Metazoa > Chordata > Lepidosauria > Squamata > Dipsadidae > Diadophis > Diadophis punctatus. Next base: position 242,573,812 of record JALIGW010000001.1, read on the forward strand.
GCTCTTCTGCAGTTTTCTCAGTGCCATTCTAGGTTCAGAAAGTATAAATTAAAAAGCCTACCTTAGGGAAAATGGCAGTCAAATGGCTTAAGGAAAACTGTATGCAAAAATATGTATGTCAAGGAGAAAAGGCATATGGTTATCATGGAATGTTGTATATGAAAAGAAATGTAGCATTTCTTGCACATTTACAGAATGACGTGAACTTGAATCAAGCTGACATATGACTGACACACAAAGGATGAAGTGGACAAGATGCGGGCATTCTGCACCCCATCTAAACTCTGATCTACTTTTGCTGAGAGGATTTAGCCTTTTCCCTGCAAACACTGAATTTTGATCTCTGATAGGTAAGATAGGTGAAAACCATGAACAACAAAAGTGACAAATCGAAACTGTTCCTGGAGTCACTTATGCAGAGCCATGATAGGAGGCAAATAAGCCTGCAATCATAAGCCCCTTTCAAGCATGAACAAGGTTTATGTTAGAAAGAGTTCTGGAAGGATACCCAATTCATCCAGCAATAGCCAAACACAATACATAGAATCATTGGAAGAAATCAATAGTGTATCACACAAGCAAATTGGAAACAGTGACAGCAGTGGCTCTTTAGCTCACTTTAGAAAAGGAACAGAAGAGTGGATTTCAAAACAATTCATGCATCTTTTTACCTATGAATATGGTAACACAAGCAGAGGGAAACATCATTTTTAAAAAAAGGTAATCCAAACCTGCTTCATGCAGATTATGTGGTGTCCTTACTTCTGTTTGGATTTATTGGTCCAGATTAGGTTCAGGTTTCATAGGCATTGGCATTATTTCCCATATGTTTGCTGCCTTGAATTAGCAATAGCAATGGCTCTTAGACTTATATACCACTTCACAGTGCTTTACAGCCCCTCTCTAAGCAGTTTACAGAGTCAGCATATTGCCCCCAACAATCTGAGTCCTCATTATACCGACCTTGGAAGAATGGAAGGCTGAGTCAACCTTTTGGCCAGTGAGACTCGAACTGCTGAACTGCTGGCAGTCGGCGGACAGAATTGGCCTGCAGTACTGCATTCTAACCACCGTACCACCATGGCTCTTATATTAATTATATATTAAAAAGGCAGAATAAAAATATAACATAACAACGTAACATAAATAATTATGAAAGGCAGTTCAATGTAGTAGCTAAGACATCAGGCTAGAAACTGGAAGACAGTAAGTTCTATTCCCATTTTAAGCACAAAACCAAGAGAGTGACCTTGGACAAATGATGTCTCTCAGCTCCGGGAAAAAGGCAATGGCAAAACACTTGCCAAAAAAAAAAACCCTTGCCAGTAAAACTGCAGGTATTCATCCAGGAGTTTTATCTGGACATATTGCATTTATTCGACCCAAACACCTTAATTTTTTTGTTAATGCTTCCTGTGTAGAAGTGCTTACTGGTATATTCTTAGATGCTACCTTAATCAGTCTTGGCTTCTTGGTTAGGATTTGAATTATTAAGTTTCGACCAGTTTTAGTCTGTGAATCTAATTATAGATTACCCACATATAATATTAACTAGGCAACCCATGACCCATTTGGTCATTGTTTCAGTGATATTTCCTTACCTAAACAGAAAAACAGAGTGACTGTGGGCAGGCGAAAAAAATCAGTGAAAGTGGAAGTGATTCCAATTTCCTGTCAGATTACTCCCTTCCTTCCTTCTTCCTTCCTTCCTTCTTCCTTCCTTCCTTCTTCCCTCCCTCCCTCCCTCCCTCCCTCCCTCTGCTGTTTCCTTTTTCTACACAAAAAAATTATCAAAAGCCCATGCCTCAATCTTGCAACTGACCTTTTCCAGCTTTGATTACACAATTACAGAAATAATCTGTTAAGAATCTAGCACCTACTTATCCCTGCCCAACTCATACCCATTTGAACCCTTTGTTTGACTTAGACTGTAAGGTAATCAAGGTTCCCTGGGAGGCAGACCAGAGGTAGGTTCCTCCTGGTTCGGACCAGTTCTATAGAACTGGTAGTAACTTGGTGGCCTGGGTCGCTGAACCGCTAGCTGGCCATGCCCCCAAACCGGTCCCCCGGTCACCACTCGCTCCCTTGCCCCACCTGCCCGGTCACCGCTCTCATCCCCGCCTGCCCGCTCGCCACCCACCCACTCACCCTGCCCAATCACCCACCCCACCCACTGACTCACTCTTCACCACCTAAGCTGCCTTCCCAGTTTCCATGTGGTGCCTGCCCTGCACCCCAACTGAGCTGCCTCCTCCTGCCTACAGGTAAGTCGTGGTCGTGCTAGCCCCCCTGCCCCATCCCCAGAGCTTGCTGCGCCCCCCCATCCCTACCAGGCTGCTAAACTGACAAGGCCTGCGCGGCTACATTCCAGACCACGCTGCCTGCAGCCTAGCTTGCCACAGGCCCCCCAACATCCCCACTGGGCTTACGACCTTACCTTCCTTTCATGGCTGGTGGCAGAATGGAAGGCATGCCAGCGCCCACCAGGAACCGATGCTTGGAGCAGTTTTGGAGCTTGTTAAGGAGGAGGACCGCTCCTCAGCCCCAGCCATGCGTTTTCAAGCCTGGCTATTGCAATAGCTTTTCACTCCAAGCAGCCCGGGCTTGAAAATGTATGGCTGGGGCCGAGGAGCAGTCCTCCTCATTAACAAGCTCCAAAACTCCTCCAAGCGTCAGTTCCTCATGGACACTGAAAGTACCAGCCTTCAACCTGGCTGTTTCTCTGTGCCTGGCTTTCCAGATGGGTCCCCAAGTGCTGTGCTACAAAAGACGGTCTCACAGCAAGAGACCGGTGGAGAGAAGAAGCTGATCACATGGAACGTTATTCTCCAGCGACTTGTTTTCTCTGCCCCGCTCTCTTGCTGGGAAAGCAAGAGAGTCTTCCGCAGCACAAAGCCTGTAAGTGTAAGTCCCATCCAGAAAACCAGGCAGAGAGAAACAGCTCCCCTTTTGCCTTTCCCCCAGCCACCTGGCCTGCGAGGGAAGCACACGGGAGATCGCAGTACCTGAGCTCTTCCCATGCATTTCCCCCAGCCGGCCTGGCCTGTGAAGGAAGCACACAGGAGATCCTAGCTGCAGTTTACTCATGAGCAACATTGGCCAGGAGAGGCAGGGAGAAAGGCCAATGGTGCTCACGAGTAAACTGAGGCTCCTAAGGGGGGGTTGAGCCTCCCCGCTCCCAACATCCTCATCTGAGGGCATCGCTGGCAGCCCCTTCCTGCATCAGGAGGTCAATGGTCTTGGCTTCCTCAATGCACAGAGGCAGGAGGCAGTGGTTTCTTTTGCTGAATGCGCGCTGTGGGTGGTGAGCAGCAGAGCAGGTAAGCCAGCGATCTGCCGGTTGCCTCTAATCTGCAGTTTAGAGCATGTTTAGCACGTTGTGCTCACCAGTAAACTGCAGATTAGAGGCAATTGGCAGATTGCTGGCTTGCTCTGCTGCTTGCCGCCCACAGCGTGCATTCAGCGAAAGAAACCACCACCTCCTGCCTCCGTGCATTGAGGAGGCCAAGCAGCAGTGGGAAGAGCACAGACCTCCTAACGAAGGAAGCAGCTGCCAGCGATGCCCTCAGCGGGGAGCCTCCACCCCCCTTAGGAGCCACAAAGTGCTCGCCGCCCATCTGACACCCACCAAGCCTCCTCCCACTGTGCTTCTCTTCCTCCTCACCAGAAGCGCTTTTTGGGGAGACTGCAGGATTGCCTCCATCTGGTCTTCAGTACCTGATTCATCAGCCTCAGGGGATGTCAGATTCCCACCACCCAGCACCAGTTCAGAGGTTCCTTCCCCCCTCCCCATGGACAGAGATAGGGGGGAGGAAAAGAGAGACAGAAGAGAGGGGTGGAAGGGAAAGAGAGACAGACACAAAGAGAGGGGGAGGGAAAGAGAGACAGACACAGTGAGAAAGGGGGGAGGAAAGAGAGAGAAGAGAGAGAGATGCCTGTTTAAAAGAAAATAGAAAAATGGCTCTTTGAGTGTTTAAGGTTGCAGACACATGAGTTAGGCAAACACCATGGCCGTTAAATGAACCTTGTGGTCATTAAGCAAACACTGTGGTTGTTAAACAAGTCCATTTTCCACAATGGGCATTTTTAAATGGAAATCAGAAGGAATTGTTGGAAACTGGCAAAAACATAGAAAACCTCCACAAGTCTTAAAGTTGCCAAGTTTGAAGACCTCTGTTGTAACCGGTCATAAATAACTGGTGTGTGCACGTGTGCGTGCGTGTACATATGGCTGTCAAAACTCCAAACACAGGTCAAGTAGCTCTGAGGAGGTAAGTCATAAATTTGAACACTTGCTAAGCAACCGGCCATTAAGCGAGGACCACTTGTATTTGGTTTGCCTTAAGGATTCAGAGCTGTATGGAATCTGGTTTCCTTTAATCCTTTGGGGGATTGCAAAAGGTCCGGATGCAGGACTCCTCGTAGGGGGAACTAGGATCGTGACCACCTAGCCATGCCCACCCAGTCTCATGACCATGAAGCCACGCCCACCCAGTCACATGACCATCAAGCCACACCCACAAAATAAGCCACGCCCACAGAACCGGTAGTTTAAAAATTAGAATCCACCCCTGAGGCAGACCTGAATCCTAGTCAGCACAAAACTTTCTTCTCCCTCCTATAGAGTTTGAGAAAACCTTATAAAAAGCTCTGCTTTAAAAGAAAGAAAAATGCTTAAAAGGAATTATGGACTAAATTTATACAAGCCACCAGAGCAAATGACCAGACAGCCTTTTTAACAGATTAGAGCCCAAAAACAGATATTGAAGTTTAATCTTTTATATTGCTGCAGTGAACTGGGAGCTGCATTTGCAAATCCTTTTTGCTTAAGAGGCAGATATAAATTCTGACTTATCTTATGACACTGCATGCCCAGTCTCTCAATCTGGTCTCTGGTCACAATTGCAGGAGTTAAGAAATTAGTGGCATAGGTTAACAGAAGCAAAGCAGCGGGTTAAGATTATATTCCCATTAACGTTACAAAACAAATTTTGATTAGTGGGCAACAATTTTAATAGCCGTTTCCCACCTTTGATTCTTCCCTCGTAATCCCCTTTGACTGTGCTTTGCCATTATTATTCCCATTTACTAAAAAAGACTTCTGCAAGGACACATTGTGGGATAATTATCATCCTCTTTGTCTGCTATGTACAAACTTTGAGACATCTTTTTTTAAAAAACTTTGCAATAGGCTGGAATCAAAGCAAATCCTTGCAGATGAATGGGCAGTTTCCATACTTGACCACTATGTGGAACTTGAACATCTGGAGGAAAAATGCAGCACCAAGGCTCATAAATCCACTCTTGATTCTACCCTTTGTGACAGGTTCAGGAAAAAGCTGGCGGCCTCCAACAATAAATTGAAGGCTTTATTATTATTATTTTTTTGATACAAAAACTGCCTCAGAATTATTTTTATGGTGTTTTGTAATGGCCAAGGATACTTGATGAAAAAATCTCAAAATTAGGGGATGAAACTCAGCTGTCTTTTGGTTCCTTTTCTGTTCAGTTTTTATTTAAACTCTGTACATCAGATGCTTAGAAATCAAGAATCTTTCCACACTTTGGGCCAACAGAAAAGTTCCCACTTTACTTTATACTGATACTATCATTCTTTCTTGCTTTGTGGTGGGACTAAGAGTATTGTAATTCTTCATAAAATATTGTCAAGAAAAAAGACTCATTATTACTTAACTCTAAAAACAAAATTATAATCTTTTCCAAAAACACCATGGTGGACTAGAGGCTATATTAGCAAACAAATGAGACAATACAGATATCTGTAATTCAGGTACATGGAATGCTCAAGCCTTTCAGGCCACGAAAATGTCCAGAAGTCAGCTTTTGCTCTGCTAAAGTTTTATTTATGAAATAGGCGGCCAATTTAAACCCTCAACTACTTAGATTTTTTAGGGGGAAACAATTGTTCACTTTTTTTTTTTTGCAAATATAGCTTTGTATTTTCTATAAAGAAAAAAATATTGAAAAAATGCATTCTAAATATCTAAATATCCAAGGATAATTTTTGATATTCCCCATTATATTCCAAATGGTATGCTGCAAATTGAGGCTCATTGGAGTTTTCCCTCCAGAAGTTTGAATTGGCAAAGTAGACTCATATATTGGCTTCAGCTCATATATTGTCCAGAAGGCCTAGCATCCATAATCTGGTCACGGAATGGGACAATTCTCCATGGCCAACTCGTCATGGCCAACTCACTTTAGGACAACTCGCTGCAGGTCAATTTAACACTTCAATTTAATTATTTAAAATAAATGCAAAAATATTTTAATTTTTGTCATTCACGTTTCATTTTGTCTTTCCTTTTGCATCCTTTCTTTAATGATTCTATTCCACCATTTCTTTGATATTAGTCCAGGGTGGGTTCCTCCTGGTTCGGACTGGATCGCACGAACCAGTAGTGACCCTCTGGTGACGTCACTGTCGGTGCTGTTCTGTGCGTGCCGCCATTTTGGGGGGGATTTTTTGCTAATTTTTCCCCTTCCAGGGCTTGAAAAAGGGCCCTCCCGCCCACCTGCGGGTGAATTCTGATCTTTATTTCTTTGCCCAAAGCACAGCTGATGAGCTCCTACGCTGTGTTTCGGGCTAATTCCTGCTTATGAGCATGCATGCGAGGGGAGCGAGTGTGCGCGCGTGAAACGTCGCAATGCAAACCGGTGGCGAAGGTAAGTGGAACCCACCCCTGTATTAGTCTAATTCTTGTCCCGCAGTGAGTTGTCCCACAGCAAGTTGGTCATGGCAAGTTGTCCTGCAGCAAGTTGGCCATGGCAAGTTGACTGTGGTGAGTTGACTGTGGCAAGTTGGCCATGATGAATTGTCATAGACCCACCTGGTATGATCAGTGCTGTACCAGGTAGATAATTCCATCTACCTGGCACAGCACTGATCATACCAGGTGGATTGCTCCATTTTCTCTGTGAGTTTTTTCTTTGGCCTGGTTAAAAGTCTTGCTCTCTGGTATTACTCACAATAAATTTGCTGGTATCCTATGTGACAAACACCTACATCCATCCCTTTTGGATCTGTTAAGTCAGTGGCACATATGTTATTTATTGTACTCTTCCTTTTACAGAGTCTTCCAATATTTACTCATCCCAATCATAACACAAAAAATTGTCTCTAGAGCTATCAGTATTAGGAAATAAATTGTATCTCCAGTGCTATCAAGGTGGACCTGTAGTCTAAGATTTAATTTTGCCACCGTTATCTATATTCCAACCTTGATTTTTTTTTCATTCTTATTTGTGCTTGCTATGAATTATTTTTCCCTTCCCCATCTTGGATGTTTGATTGAATTAAATAAAATGAATCTGCAGTTTAGTGCTAGTAATGTAAATCCATTTGGGCGGCATAGAAATTTTAATAAATTCAAAATTCAAATTTATTTAGTAAATTTATAAAGCCAGCCATCCCACATGCATGATTCTTAGTGCATTATGCCTTATAGTTAGTTCTGCTGATGACATATAGGTTTTTTAGCTTTGGTTTATTCTTTTGTGCTCTTCTTATTAGCAGTTAATAGAATAGCCATGTCATATCCTTTTTATTGATTATTTTAGAAATGAGTACCATTCTTAAAGTATTATACTTTGTATGGGTAACCCTACAATAGTGAAATGATTGTATTCTTTTATACCTAAAATTCTAATTCCTGTAATTTCATGTAACCCACTTATGGTACCAGTGTGTGAAGAATGGGTATCAATGAGTATTATTCAGATTAACTGCTTAATATAATCCTGTTACTTTCCATTATAATCCTGATAACAACCCATGTAGCATATTTAATACAATTATGAACAGTTGGTTACTGTTTGGCCTTAAATAGAGCATAACTCCAAGAAAATATTTCTCTATTTTGGACACATTTCAATCAGATCTGACTATAGGGCATTTATTATATTTATGTGAAAGGCTAACTAGTTCTTTATCCTCCCACCCACATCCCCATATAATTTATTTTTAAACTGGGAGTGTTGTCTTAGGTTGATGGATAATATGATAATGAAAGAAAACAGTTTTTTCTTGTGTGTAATCTTACTTTTGTCAGATTGAGATCATTTCACATTCAGAATTGTATTTCTTTTGCATAAAAATCATACCATAAAAACATGTGCACCAAATACTTGCAGGATTCTTGATCCTCTTAAAATATTATATTCTGCTTATTTTGAAAAAAATTAAGGAACGTGAGTCTGTCCCTTAAAATGACGGTAAAGCTTGTATCAATGGACTTCCGGCGCTGACGTCACGCCGGTGCGAGCAAGCCGACGGAGCTCCGTCTGGTGCGCCCGGTATTTCTTGCTTTTGTGGCCGTTTGAGGCAAGGTCGGCTCTGGGAAGGAGCACCGATAGAGAGGGGCGACCTCGGAGCGTCTGGGGAAGAAAGGCGATCTTCGTACAGAGCGAGAGGTACCCTCAGATCGAGCAAGAAAGTGATCGGCCATTCAATGGCCGACCCAAAGACGTGGCTGTCAGCCTGACAAGGAGGAAGGCGGAAATAGAACAGCGAGTCGTATCGTGAAAACTTTATTTCGTAAATCAAGAAAGCTTCTTTATCGTGAGAAGTGAACCAAAGGGAAAAAAAAACCTAAAAGAGATCCGGAGAGGATTATATAGCGGCGAATTTGTGACAGGAACAGAGAGAAAGTATAGTAAGTGACGAGACGGAACAGAGGAAGTGTTAGAAGGATCGAGGAGTGGAGACAAGTGTGACTTTTTTTTTCTTGGACGTGAGGGAGAGTTTGGAAAGGAAAGGAAAGGAAAGTGATTGAGACAGAGACTGAGATTGATTGAAAGTCGGGAGACAATTAGAGGGCGAAAGACGGAGAAAAGTGGCAAGAGGATCTCGAATAGTAAATAAATAAATAAAGAGACTCCATTTTGGAAATTCAGTGATATCAGAACGGAGAAGGACAAGTAGCAAGAAGGCTGGACTTAACTTTATGAAAAGGTTGGATTACAAAATCAAGAACTTCAGTTTTTCTTCCTTTTCTCCTCTTGTTTTTTGCACTACAGATCTTCTCCCTTTTCCCTCCCACCTTTTCTCCTTTGTTTCTTCTTAATAAGTAAAGATATTCTAATATACATTACTATATAGAACCTTAATTAAGGGCTAATTAGCTGATTCTGTCATATTTGTAAAGATATATATATACAATAATATCTACAACTAAATACTATATCATAACCACATTATAACTGTATATTCATACTTAAATATCTGATTATATTCTTACATAGATTCATACGGATATATATAGTTATTTATTCCTTTTTTTGAAAACTATTGATAAATTGATAAAGAGTATTGATAAAGAATATTAAATCAAAGGCCTAAATAATTGTTGGATACAAGTACTACTGTAAACTGTGACTATAACGATTATCGATTGCTTTTGTATCATATATTACTATTAACACCTATAGACTTTATAGAAAAACAGTCACTGAATATACCTAAGATAACTTAAATGTCCACCATGACGACAACTCTGACAAAAGGGGGTAAAAAAACTTTGACTGCAACACCAACCTCAGTAGGACAAAAGCCACAGGAAAGTGGTACAAGTGCTGCAAGTAGTGAAAAAACAAATTCAAGTGCAGAGATGCAGGGCATACAAACCTCCATACACTCTTTGCAAGAGATAATACTAAAGATGCAGGAGAATTTATCAAATAGACTGGATGGGGTGAAAAATGAAATGACTGAGGTAAAAAATAATATGACAAAACTGGATGATAGAGTGAGTGTAATTCAAACAGCACTGGCAACTAGCCAAAAACAAATTCAAGAGGTGGTAGAAAGAACAGATAAAGTGGAGAAAAGGCAAGATAAAACGGACAATAAACTGGAAGAGATAAACAAAAATCTTGAGGACGCGATATCCCATTTAGAAATGGAGAAATCCATGTTCTACTTCAGATTTCAAAACATTACAGAAACTAAAGACGAAAACTTATTGGAAATAATGGTTAACATACTGGGGAAAATATTGGACAGAAGCAGAGAAGATGTAATGAGCGAAATAGATGAAATTTACAGAATCAACACTAGCTATGCCAGAAAACACAAGCACCCAAGAGAAGTGCACATTAGATTTTTAAGAAGAGCAATGAGAGATGGTATCCTTAATGCAGTAAGAGATGATACCTTAACATACATGGGAAAAGAAATCTTAATTCTTAAACAAATACCGCGAAGAATAAGAGACAAAAGGAGAGTCTATAACTTTTTATCAGCACAACTCTTTAAACATAAGATAATGTTCAGATGGCTCATTCCGGAGGGAATGCTAATTACGTGGAGGGATAGGAAATTTAAGATTGACAATGTGGAGAAGGCACAAGAATTTTACGATCAATTAATAGAAGAAGAGGATAGTCAAAGCAATCGAGAAATGAGAACAACTAGAAGCTTGGAGGAGTTAGGAACTAGCAACCAACGAGAGGAACGAGAAAGAAGAGGTAGTAATGGGACAATGAAACATGAAGGAGCAAGAGCAAGGACAAGAGCGCAAACAGAGATGCTTTCGAAGGGAACTACTAAGTAACAGGGAGGAAGAACAAGAACTTAACTTATTGTCAGTAAATATCAATGGATTAAATTCACCCATAAAGAGGAAACGTGTACTGCTTGATCTTAAGAAACAGAACAAGGATATAATCTGTATGCAAGAGGTCCATATAAAGAAAGAATCTGAAAAACTATTAAACTACCCAAAATTAGGGAAATTATACTGTGCTCTACCGCAGACAAAAAAAAGAGGAATTGCAATATATATTAAAAGCTACTTAAACTCAAAATTAATATATGCGGATGAGGAAGGCAGGATTTTAATAGTGGAAATAAAAATAGGGTAAAAACGTATTTTGATTGTCGCGATATATGCACCAAATAAACAACAAAAAAAATTCTATTCAAAATTACATAAAATAGTAGCGGATATAGAATGGGAAAACATTTGCATTATAGGAGACTTCAATGCGATAGTAGATAATAAAATGGACTATAATGGTATAAATAGGAAAAAAATTAGAAGACAACTACCAAACACCTTCTTCAATATGATTAGCGAATTAGATTTAAAAGACGTATGGAGGAAATTGAATCCAACCAAAAAGCAGTACACGTTTTACTCGAATCCCCATCAATCTTGGTCGCGTATAGATATGATTTGGACAAACATTGAAATGATAACAGATATTGATCATATTGATATTCTACCCAACAAATGGGCTGACCATCACCCAGTTGTATTAAGATTGAAAGGACGGAGGAAAAAAGCATGTCGATGGTCTCTTAACACAAATATTTTATCTGAAAAAGAATACTGTCAAAAAATTGAAAAAGAATTAAAATTCTTCTTTAAAGAAAATATTAAAGAACAAACCTCAACCCAAAATACATGGGATACGATGAAAGCGTATCTTAGGGGACTAACTATAGCATATATGATAAAGAAAAATAAGGAAAAAAAGTTAAATTAGGGGATTTAAACGCTCAACTTAAAGAACAAGAAACTCTATTACAAAAAGACTCATCCAACCATAAATACAAAGAAACAAGAGACTTAATAAAACACAAAATCAATTTGGAAACTCAGGAGGAGATAAGCCAAAATATTAAAAGAATGAGACAAAATTATTTCGAACATGCAAACAAACCTGGAAGATGGTTAGCCCATAAACTTAGGAAAGAAAGAGCAAACAGGACAATCCAACAACTCAAGGACAATGAGGGAAAGCTCCATAATGAAACTGAAGAAAAAAAGAAGATAATCCAAGAATTCTACGAAGCTCTATACGGAAGGACAGAAATCCAACAAGAAAAGATTCATGGATACCTGGACACCAAAGCTTGTATCATTGTCCACATTGCTGCAGCTTGCTGCAGCTTGCCATTTAGGAAATGCAAGCCTTTTCAGGTAGTCCTTGACTTACAACCACAATTAAGCCCAGAATTTTGGTCGTTAATGAAATCATTACTTGAGATACCCACATGACCACCTCACTCAATGACTGCAATCTGAGCTCTCCTCATTGAAGTCATTAAGTGACCAAGTGGGTTGTTAAGTGTCAGACACAGAAGTGACTCAGGGAGTGGGGAGGCCCTGGGAAACCTCAGGACACAGAAACTTGCCATGGGCTAGGAGGCACCTGCTGATTAGGCACACTGGCATGTGGATTTTCTCCCCACCCCCACAATGCTGGGTTCCGCTTACCTTTCCTTTGCCCCCTGCATGCAGGCCATATTCTCATGATGGTTCAGAAGATTTGGAAAAAGAGCTTTCTAAACTATCCTAAGAATGATGGCATTTGCTAGTATTTTCTCCTCCAGAATGGGAAAACCCTAGAGTAGGGTTTTGAAGGGCTCAGAACCTCAAGTGTTTTTCCTGTGAGACCGGTCTATCAGGGCAACCTGGTCTACACAAATATGGGACGGATCATACTGCTTCCACTTTCGCCTTTCAGACCCAGTCCAGGAGCCTTCTCAGGCAGTCGCTTTCGCGGCAAACTATTTTTGGGTTCAATTTATATTTTACTGACAAAGAAATAAAGGGAGACTAGTACAGCTCTATTTCAAGCTATTTAGCTCTCATCAGCTAGCCATACCCATTCTGGGATTTGAACCTGGATTCTGAACTCAACCCATTCAGAATCTTCAGACTCCAAGCCTTTCACATTTTCTCCTCCAGAATTCAACTCTTTTGCTAGTATCCTTCTCCTCTCCAGAGGAGAAAATGCTAAAGGGTCTGAGTCTCACCATTCTGAAATTCTGAGGCTCTGATCCTTTAGCATTTGCTCCCCCCCTGAGAGCAAGGAGGACACTAGCAAAAAAAAGATGAGGATTCTGGAGGAGAAAACGCTAAAGGCTCTGAGCCAGTCTTTTAAAAGGTTTTACTAAGAAAAGGCTATTCTCTTCTTGAACTATTCCATGGTGCCACTTGAGTAAATTTCAATTCCACATATATTTCAAAGGGCAGGCAGTAGTTAGGAAGACATTTATATGTAGAGATAGTATCACTAATCAATAGATAAGAGTTTCAAAACAGTGGCTTTGAGAAACAAAGGAAAGCAAATCAATCCAGTTTTGGTCTGAGTGCTACATGAGCAGAATATTATTCAATTTCACCAAATTACAAAGAAAATGATATGTCTTTAAAAAAAACCAAATTCACTAGTTTTTGCTTGAGTATCTTTTTCACCCTGTATACATTTTCCATATGCAACTTTCTGTTGTGTCTCCTCCTCCTCCTCCCCCTTCCCCCACCATGCTGACTCCTGGAAACTATCTGAACGAATACTTGTAGTTTTCTTGACATGATTTGACATGTGATTGCCTTCTTCCCAGGGCTGGGAGAGATGGACTGGCCCAAGGTAACCAAGTTGGTTTCATGCCTCAGATGGGATTAGAACTCATGGTCTCATATTTCCTTTACATAAGAATGGATTGTTAGGAACCAGTGTAGCTGATGGAGCAATGGTTTAATGTGGGCATACCAAGATGTACCCATAAGTATTAGTGGTACCTCACACTGGACCAGCTGCAGTTCTTGAATGATCTTTAAGGGCAGACCCATATAGAGTTTATCACAATAATCCATTTGGGAGTAAACAGCATGAGTGACTGTGATCAATGCCTGGTTCAGGAAAGAGTACAATTAGCATACAAGATGAATCTTGCTTGAAAGTGAAGCATAGTACACAACTTGAACATAAAATGAAGCCAGTTTGGTCTACTGATTAAAGTACCAGGCCAAGAAACTGTACGTTTGAGTCCTGCCTTAAGCATGAAAACTGGCTGAACCACGTTGCTTGGAACAGCCTATCATTTTAGATGCTACAATAATAGTTCTTAGGTCCTTGATTAGGACATGAATTATTGTGTTTTCACCAATCTTCCTGACTATGATGCCACTTGTTCCTTGAACAAGAGCTGCAAATCAAAGAGGATCCACCAAATTGTTTATCAATTCTATCTTTCTGTTCCTTGGCCCAGTCTAATCCTCATTTAGAAAGCATCTGCACAGAAGTAATCTTTACTTATATTGAATGGTGTGTGTGTGTGTGTGTGTGTGTGTGTGTGTGTATTCAAGTTATTACTGTAATAAATCATTGATCACATTTCAGTAACTATATGTTACAAATATAAATCATATAAATTATATACAATTATCTATATTTTATATCCTGGGTTGTCAGATTTCCCCCCAACACTTTTAGAATTGCTAGCTAGAAAAGAATGCCACATGTTCTGAATTAAATTAGTTTTACTCATATCATAAACAGGATTTATATATAATTACTATGCTTTGTCAAATGGATTTGAGAAGTAATAAAGATAAATTGCATATTTTGGATTGTTTATCAATATTTAGTCACATTTTGAGAATCTGTTTTTCAAATTGTCCAATTTCCTGACATGAAAACTTGAGAAAAAGAAAAGTTCCTTAATAACAAGCAAGAGTCTTTTTGACTATGGTGGGATAGCAGTGTGGTTAATAAATGAATTAATTTAAACATTTAACAGATATGATAATTATTTACGATATAGTCCACTCAATGCACACAAAATTTGAGAAAATTTTTGAATTTCTTAAAAAAAATTAATTCAAAAGAAAAAAGCAATATTCTTTTAATCTTTTTCATTTTTTGCCTTCCTTTGATTTACATATTTTCTTTAAAATGTTCAATAAACAATAATAATTAGACTGAAAAAGTAATAGTCAATGTTTAATGTGGTTGGCTTTTCCCCTATTCCAGAATCCAACAGCAACTTTTACCCTGCATAGTATCAGTCAGAGCTCAACGTCTTTACAGCAACCACAAGCCAACAAATTTTATGCTAACAGGAGTTTTACTTTCTTTTAGACAGACCTGCTAAGATTATTAGTTAGCAAATGTGCTCTTAGTTCAATGCACCAAACTTGATAACATGGAACAACAATAAAACTGGGAAAGTAGATGCAATCCTTCTTCATTGGAAAAGGACAAATATGACCTTTTGAAGGAATTCACTGCATATGGATTCTGAAAACATGGAGACCAGCATATGGTTAATATGAATAAATGTTTACTTATCCATTTAAATATTTATTAACTATTTTGCAAAACAGATGAGATCTTTACAGGTAATCCTCAATTTATGACTGGTTATTTAATTAACAGTTTGAAATTACAATGGGCATTAAAAATGCTACTTACACCCATATTTAAAGTTATAATTGCCCCACTCCCACTTCCCCTGTGGTCATGTGATTGCATTCTTAGCATTTGGCAACTGGCTCACATTTATAACTGGTTACAGTATTCTGCAGTCACATAACCATGATTTGCAATATTTTTTTGAAATGTTCCAGTAGAAAATGATAAAAGACACCTATTGGATATGCTGGACTTGTTTAACATGGACATATCGCTTTACAGTTGTGGTGACTTGTAAAAGTGGTCATACTCATGAAGTTAAAATTTCATATTTTTTTTCTGTCTCGAGCACAAAGTCTAGAAGCAGTTTCCAGGTAGAAACAAAACTAGATATATGGCTATGGAGATTCTCAGTCATCCAGGTCATGGTTGTCCCGAAGGTGCTTTTTTCAAGAGGCAACTGGACTTTCTGGTTTTTCTTTGAAGATGTTTCGCTTCTCATCCAAGAAGCTTCTTCAGCTGAAGAAGCTTCTTGGATGAGAAGCGAAACGTCTTCAAAGAAAAACCAGAAAGTCCAATTGCCTCTTGAAAAAGTACCTTTGGGAAAACTAGATATATTCTTTTCTCCAGAAATATATCTTCTGAGGGACTGAAAACCAATGTAGCTGGTACAGAATTGCTGAAATACAATGCAACTACCTGGCCATGAGTGTCTATATTCTATTCTAAACAAAGACCTATACACTAAAGTAGCTTAATTTGGATGTCATTCACACAAACTAAGAGTAATTTAGTTTCATCTAGATAATGCTAATGTATTGACTAAAGTTGGTAAATATTTTTCCTGGCTGCTGCTATCATCTGTCACTCCACAGGCAGAACTTTTATTCAGAATCACGTTCAGTTTACACTCCAGTGTCACGTACAGTGGACCTACAGCCAACATTAGTTAAATCAAGAGAGTTCTACCATCCAATGTTTTGTCTGTGATAAGATTCAACTTGTTTGTCTTCATCCATTCCAAAGCCACCCTCTAGAACCTATTCAGAAGTGTCATAGCCTTCCAAGGGTCAATACGAAAATTTCAGGGATTTCATATACAAATTAAGTACACGGGGAACAAAATGAAAACTTGTTTTCTCTCATAAGCCAATGATTATGTAATTATGTCACACCATTTCTGTCTGAAAATTTATCTACAAATCAAAGTCAAAGCCCCCACCATTATGCTTCTAAAACAAACAAACCAGGATGTACTATGGTCAGTGGAAGGAAAACCTTAAGTTTGCTCACTTTATTAACCAAATACACAGTGACCAAACATGAAGTCTAAGAAATATGTAAATCAAAACATAGTTATTGTCTAAGGAACTAAAAAAGAAAATTTATACACAGGAAAGTGAGAAAGCAGTAAAAATAAGTAACCAGAATCCATAGACATAATTAACGACTATTACAAGAGCAAGCATGATTTCGACAATGTGTGATACAACTGTCACCAGCAGCTTGGAATGATCTAAAGTGAGTGCTATTAAAACACAGAAATGTATATTTGTTTCATAGCAATGATGTTTATTGCACAAATCATTTCCTGAATGAAACAAAATGTTATTTTGCTCTATTTCAGTGTATTTAATTGCCAAAAATAAAGTCACCTATTATTTTTATTTCAATAAGACATCCCATTTTCTAAAATAGTAGCAGAAAAAAACCATCTTTGCAATAATATTATTCAAGAACAGCTTTAATGTTAGTTACTAAATACAGAGATTTAAATCCAAAGTTATTTCGCAAAATAAACTAAAAACTTTCCTTTCTGAAAGACCTTGGAAACACCCCTAATGATTGGGACTCCATTTTAATTGATTCTCCTCCATACCACTATACTAACACACTCTCCAAATTTCTAAAGCAGATTATGAGAAGGGACAAGTCACAAAAATAATCTCATTCTATGTAATAAGAAAGATCTCCAGTCATACAATACCTGGATACAATACCAGAAAATCTTGGCATATGGTCTTAGCATTTTTCTGATTGTCTTCTTTGCCAATAAAACACGATCTTCTTCTTCTTCCTAGCATATTCCCGCAAGTGCAGGGTCCACTTTTCCAATAAAACACAATGATCAGGTGAATTTGGGTTTGCTGATTGTGATGGGCTTCAGCTTTTGCATGGAGAG
Source organism: Diadophis punctatus similis (assembly GCA_023053685.1). Lineage (NCBI taxonomy): Eukaryota > Metazoa > Chordata > Lepidosauria > Squamata > Dipsadidae > Diadophis > Diadophis punctatus. Next base: position 242,591,162 of record JALIGW010000001.1, read on the forward strand.
CAAAGACTGTGGGAAATGTAAAAACTTCTCACCTTTAAGTTTAAAATCTTGTAGCTGGAAGCAATAATCTCTGTTGCTTAAGTTTAACTATCATGTCCCCAAATTTTTCCTCCTTCCTTCTGAGACATATACTCAATCCCCCAACAGACTATCATAAAAGAGTATGTATGTGTTTCCTGAATACCTATCTTTACAAAAAGGTCTACCAATGGTATGTTTCATTTAAGAAACTGATTGCTATTGAGCAGGGATGGCCAAACTATGGTTCTTTGAGGACCTGTGGACTTCACTTCCCAGAATTCCTGAGCCAGCCATGCATGCATGGCTAGCTCAGGAATTCTGGGAGTTGAAGTCCACAGGTCCTCAAAAAACCATAGTTTGGCCACCCCTGCTCTAGAGCGAGGTGTCAAACTCAAGGACCGTGGGCCAAATCCGGCCCACAGGGTGTTTAAAACTGGCCCTTTGAGCTGGCCTGGAAATAGCAAAGGACCAGCCCGTGGTGCCTCTGGCAGCCAAAATGGGGCACAGGGGGACCATGCGCGGCCAACGCATGGCCCATTTTTGTCCTGGGTGGCCTCCTGCAGCACTTTGCCAGCCAAAATGGGCAATGTGGGAGCTACATGCGGCCTCCGTGCCCTGTTTTCAGTCGAGGCTGAAAATGGGCTACACGGGGGCAAGGTTCTGCAGGAGGCCATCCAGGCTGTAAACGGGCCATGTGGGGGGCCACGTGCGGCACCTCCACACCCCGTTTTGGCCAGCAGGGTGCTGCAGGAGGCGTCCGTTCCATCCTCCTCTCCCCCCGCTCACTGCCCCTGCCGGTCCGTGGAGGAGAACTACAATGCTGATCCGGCCCTTGAAGAAATCCAGTTTGACACCCCTGATCTAGAGGATAAATGATCCAAATATGATGACCCAGGTAGCAGCAGGTTGAAAGAAAAGGAACTCTATAGAGAATTCTAACAACTATGTCAAGAATTTCACATTACCATGGAAAAGATCATAGTGTCTGCATGCTATAGCTTAAGGATGTCACCAAATAAAATACTCCACAGCATGCAGCAGGTTAAACAGTCTTTAATGTGTAGAGTCCTTGGTGCTCTCTGAGCTTGGTTGTTTCTTTGCAGACATTTCATTACCCAACTAGCTAATATCCTCAGTGCTCTCATCATCAGTGTTACCTTGCTGAATAATGAAACATCTGCATGGAAACAACCAAGCTCATAGAGCACCAAGACTCCACTGTTCAGTTCTAAACTAGTAATAGTCTCATTAAGGTACAAAAGGAGAGCCAACAAATTAAAGAGTAGCTGAGGTAACTTAATTTAAAAATAAGGTAGTTAAATAGCTAATTTCCAAAAATGATTAGAAAGTGAGGTTAGTAAACTTGTTTCGTTTAAAAGGTTTTGCCACAGTTATTTATTTATTTATTTATTTATTTATTTATTTATTTATTTATTTATTTATTTATTTATTTATTTATTTATTTATTTATTTATTTATTTGTGACATTTATATACCGCCTCACAGTGCAAGCATTCTCTAAGCGGTTTACACCAATAAGCAATATATATTTATATTGCCCCCAACAATCTGGGTCCTCATTTTACCTACCTCGGAAGGATGGGAGGCTGAGTCAACCTTGAACCGGTGAGATTTGAACCACTGACCTGTGGATCACAGTCAGCTAAAGTGGCCTGCAGTACCTGCCTCTAACCGCTTCCCTTTTTCTCTCATGCTCAAACCCAAGGAGAACTACTATCCTACAATCTCTTCATGAAGAGCAATGTGCAGAGCACGAGAGGGCAATCTCCCATCCTCTTCTTGTCTGGAGAGGTTTACTCACTACTCCTTTGGTCATGGCTGAGATTTCCTCTCATTCATTTCTCATTCATCTCATTTCACTCATTCATCTCCTCTCATTCAAAGACATGCTAGCTTGTCATCTCTCCTAGAAGTCTAAAGTTGCTTGATTATATGAAGAATTTTTCATTATTTACTCATATTTCTACATGCCAAGGAGTTTTATCAGATTAAAAAAGAAACCATGCTCACATTAATCTTGTAATCAAGATTGAATAAATGAGGGAAAACATTTTTTAGCAAACATTTTATTTTCTTATGCTGAATCATTATTAGTGGGTTGTGTCCTTCATATAGAATGCCAGGAAACTTTTCTCAAGTCTTGAAAAGGAATCAATTAAATAAATTAGTCCAACATCAGAACGTGAGAAATGAGACTAATAAAGCAGTTGGTTGTCTGTAGGAGACCAGGCATAAGGGGGGAGAAAAGTAGAATAGGATACAGCAGAAAAGAAAACAAAAGCAAGAGGTATAGAAATTGCTAACAGATTCTTTTTCTGAAATAAACACATGGTGGTTTTTTTTCCTCAAATAAGTATGTGTTAAACTTACTAAATTTAATTTAATTCCATTTAATTATAAAACATACTCAGCTTTAATGTCAGGGGGACTCAAGTAACTTTTAAAAAACCTGAGTCTCCTATGTTGTGTTATTATGTTCTGGGTGCTAGATAGCCCTAAAATGATAGGAATTCCTTCCCTCACCCATGTGGTATGGAGTATTAGACAGAGGACTAACCATTTAGAGTCCAGAATATTTTGCTGGGGGGTGTTATTATTTTTCTTGACACAAGGAAACAAGGTAACAAAAAACCCTGTTTTGGGGGGGCAAAACAATACAACCGATTGGGGGGGGGGAAGCTTAATATCACCAGACTGGTTCCTAGCACCGAGCAGAACACTTCTAAAAGCATCCAGAATGGTTAAAATATACTTTGTAAAATCAATACCCATTTTGTATCTAGCATTACACTGTAGCACCAGTCGAAATCCAACAAAGGCTCTAATGCACATGTAACATCAGGTGCCAGAAAGACCTTTATACCCAAATGTCAGTTTTATGTTTGAAAAACTACCAATGGGGTGGTTTTAAAGGGCAGATCAGCACTACATGTAATTCTTTGATCTTTCCTCTGCCCCCTCCTGGCTTAGTTGACTCAAATTAAAGAACAAGGTATGGTTTTGAGTTGGTCCTGTGGAAGGGAAGGAGGATGCTTAACATTATCTTCCCAATATTCCACATTTTATCTTTCTAAGAGAGGAAAAAGACAGAGGGAGAGGAAAAAAAGTGACTCAGAAAGAATGGGAATATAGTTATGAAATTTAGGAGCCTTCGCAACAATCTGGTAGCCTGGACAAATGCTAATTTACATAAGTTATCTATCTCATTATCATCCCACATTAAGCAAATTTCCATTTCTCTTTCTGCTTCAAGGCTCCAACAAATGAAAGATTTCAAATTTAGTGTCATAACACATAACCTGTAAAGAATTTGCAGAGGCTTGTATGCTAGTTTAGATTTGGAAATTATCATCTCTGCTTGATCTGTATGGATACAATTTCCATTATTCCAATCAGCTGCTGCTGAGTCCATAAAATTTGCACAAATAGAAACTGTACCAAACAGATGAGGAGCGGTACACTCAGACTGGTAACCTAGACCAGGGGTAGGCAAAGTTGGCTCTTCCATGACTCGTGGACTTCAACTCCTAGAATTCCTAAGCTAGCATGATTGGCTCAGAAATTCTGGGAGTTGAAGTCCATGAGTCATAGAAGAGCCAACTTTGCCTACCCCTGACCTAGACTATGCCTTCACTATCTCATCAAAAAGGACACATGAAAGCTTCAACTGATCAAAGTTTTGATGTAAAATTTAGGTAAAATTAGTGTCAAGATTACTTGTTATGGTTTATGGAAGATTGTGACTTAGAACATAAGAGAAATAAATGATAAGTACAAATTAACAAATGAATGGAAGAAAAATAGTCTGTATATCTGTGAAAACAGGAGAAAGACGAGGATGCAATACAGCTGAATAAGGAAAAAATGTCTTGTGGAGTGCAATTGATGAATACACACATGAAAGTGAAAGTATGAATTGCCTTATGGGTTAAAGGGCTAAATGTATTTCATAAACAACCAGGAATCAGGTTTAGTGGGAATTGTGTAACATCCTGAAAGAATGTGATCCAGAAAAATTACTCTAGTAACTAATATTGAAAGATACCATAATAGAAATGAGACTAGAGAGGACAGAAAAGTGATTGGTCCATTCAGCAATGAATGAAAATAGAGATCTGCCGGGGAGGGGGGGAAGCACTATTGGTTTTAAATATATAGTCCTAATTGTGTGTCTATCATATATACTGTATGTGTGACAAAGAAAATAAATAGAAATTCTAAATGCATGGCTGTATTGATGGTTTAGTTGAAAAATTGGGAATTGATGCAAGATAGAAGATGATGAAAGGTGCTGAATGTGGGGCAGACCATTATTTGGCAGTGGCCCCTGACATAAAATATGTGTGGAAGAAAAGCAAGAAGCAAAACAAATGAGAATGAAAAAAGAAAGACTACAGGAAGGGTCTTGTATGAGTCTTGCATGAAAAAAAAATCCCAATAGAAAGTTCAAAAAATGAATGTAAGAAGATATGGAAGCTGTCTGAAACTTGCAAGCTACTTGAAAAGAACAATTTCATAGAGTGCCAGAGAAATGTGTGGAGCTTCCCTAAAGGGAAATGTTAGAAAGGATGTATGATGGGAATGTTGCAGTTGAAGTGGCTGTAGATTTTTTATAAAAATGTGCATGTAAGAAAATGATTGCTGCAAAAAATGAGAACTAGAGAAAAATATGGAATAATTGGTGCATAGAAAAAAGATAGCTGTAAAGAATATAATTCAAAAAGAAAGGAACAGTTGAGATTGGAAGAGACAAAGAAAATGCAGAGTGATTTTAATGGATATTAAAAACTGTTTTCAAAGTGACTGAAGAGAGCCTTCTAAACAAGGAGCCTCCAGCTGGGTGAATGGAATGAAAAGAAAAAGTGATTGGAATGATTGGAATGATTGGAGTGATTGGAATGAAGCTGAAATGAGGAGCAGTTTAGAGATTTGTTTGGGAGTGATACTGATACATTGAAGAGTCGAACTGAAAAGAAAGTTAAAAACATTAGTGCCCAATGGGGGGCAAAGATGGAAAGGAAATCAAAACATTATGAAAATGGTAAGGTTGCATGTGTACACGGTATAACCAATGAGATGGAAAATATGGATGTTTATAGCTTCTGCAGTAGCTGTGCAATTTTGTTATATGGGTGTGAATATTCTACCTGATCATTGGAAGAATACGGAAATGAATAGGTGTCTCTTGTACGTCCTCCTGCTAGAACAGGGGCCCTCAAACTTTTTAAACAGGGGGCCAATTCACGGTCCCGCAGACTGTTGGGGGGACCAGACTGGCTGGCTGGGTGTGGCTAGGTGGTCATGTGACTGGGTGGGCGTGGCTAGGTCATGTGACTAGGTGGGTGTGGCTGTGGCCAATTTAACAGTCCATTAAACAATGCATACAAATTAAACTTTAATTTGTTTTGCTCCTGGGGGTGTTTGATTTGCTTTTGTTTGCATGTTGCTCTTTTGGTTGACTTTTCTTTTTACTATATCATTTTTTCAGTTGTTTAGGAGTCTAGTGGTCCACTTCAGGAAACTCAGTTTTGCAGCAATTCTTTTCAGCCCCAAGGAGCTTGACAAATCTCTCTCTGTCTCTCTCTGTCTCTGTCTCTGTCTCTCTCTCTCTTTGTCTGTATGTCTCTCTCTCTCTTTCTGTCTCTGTCTCTGTCTCTCTCTGTCTCTCTCTCTGTCTCTCTCTGTCTCTCTGTCTGTCTGTCTGTCTGTCTGTCTGTCTGTCTCTCTCTCTCTCTCTCTCTCTCTCTGTCTCTCTCTCTCTCTCTCTCTCTCTCTCTCTCTCTCTCTCTCTCTCTCTCTCTCTCTCTCTCTCAATCTATCTATCTATCTTCTGGAGGCATGGGATGTGGAAAACGGACCATTTTGCCCATTTTTTGGTCTCCTGGTATGTCTGTGCATCCCGTTTTTTACCCCCCCTACCTCCAGAAGTATTCTGCTGGCCAAAAACAGGCAAAAATGGCCCATTTTTTGGGCAAAAATGGGCCATTTTGCCCATTTTTCACCTCTCCCGCCTCCAGAACCTCTGTGCAGGCCAAAATTGTTGGCCTTATCTTTCAGTTCCAGCCGACGGGTCTCGCGAAGATAAATCCTATGCTCGGCCAAAGGGTGGGCAGGGCGATATGGGCAGGGCAGCCTCGTGGTCCTGTGCAGGCTGGATTAATGGCTTTGGTCGGCCGCATGCGGCCCATGGGCCATAGTTTGAGGACCCATGTGCTAGAATCTCTCATTTCTGCTATAGTAATCTGATTGATTTTGCATGCCCAGCTAAGTTAAGGAGCAAATTGGGAGAGAGGTAGTTAAGGCCCCAGGCTAGAACGTGCTAGGGTGTAGGTTCTAGTCCTCCTTGGGTATGGGGTCTACTGGACCTTGAACCAGTCATACCCTCTCAATCCTAGAAAAATGGCAGTGGCAAACCACTTCTGAAATGTAGGCAAGAAAACTGCAGGGACTCATACAGGCAGTCTCTAGGAGTTAAAAATTAAGTCAAAGCACACTAATTCACTCACGCTTTCTGAAATAACCCTGTCCCAGGATAACCTTCTGCTGTGCTATATTATTTACTTATATGGTTTTAGCTCCTTCAGTGCATTGAAGTTATTTTCTCTGACATTTTATTCTGTGTTACTTTTATTAGTATTAAAATATGTCTTTGATAGTTTAATGATTTTACTCTTTGAGACATGTTATGATATAGTATCCAGCTATTGTCTCTTTAAAAATTTCTTAAAAAGAAATACTATAAAGCCACAGTTAAAACCAATAGTCTAAACTCCTCAAGGTCAGTGCTTCCCAACCTTGGGAACTTTAAGATATGTGGACATCAACTCCCAATTCTGGTTGAAAATCCACATATCTTAAAGTTGCCAAGGTTGGAAAACACTGATGTAGAGGATAAAAAATTACCAGACTTTAGATCAGCGGTTCTCAACCTGGGGGTCGCGACCCCTTTGGGTGTCGAATGACCCTTTCACAGGGGTCAGGACACTTCGCCCGGATGCCGCTATTTGGGTTGTTTTACCCTCTGCGCATGCGCAGAATGCTTTGTGCATGCGCAGAGGGTAAAAGAACTCAAATGGCGGCGGTGGAGCGGGGGTCGTGGCAGCGGGCACGTTGGCGGGGTGGGTCACGGTGGGGGCGCAGGGGCGAGGCGCGGGTTGTGGCATTAGGAAGGTTGAGAACCACTACTTTAGATCTACTTGTAGAGCAAAGAGAGGTCCTGCTGACCATAAGGTGCTCTCACTGACCAATTACTATTGCCTAGACCTCAGCCTCTTCCTCCTAAAGTCACAAAGTTTGTGGCAAGTAGGGAACTTCCTTTTGCAAAAAAGCAAGTAGCACTGCAAATTGGCTGCATTTCATTCCCCTGTATTGAATAGGACTGTCTAGGCAGTTTTCTGAGGATGTTCTGTTTCCAGGTGCTACTCTCAGCATGATATCTTGGTCAAAAAGCCAAAATACAGAACCATGTAGCAAGATATATGCCACCCTGGCGGGCAAATGAAAATGTTCAAATTTAGTTTCTTTCTTTCTTTAGGAAAGACTTTGATTATCAGCAAAAAAAAAAAAAAAAAAACCTAAGAAGAGAGGACAATATATTTAGTTTCAGGCTGAGATCAGTCTGTCATTCAGTGCTATCTGTTAGCTAGGAAGGGCTTGGAAGCCTTCTCACTGATTCTGTATATGTTGCAAGAAATTAACTTGCCCGGCTCTAAACATCAGAATCCTCTACTTGAGCCCTGTTTCTTTCCCATTCTGAAATCAGAAGACTTAGAGCAGCCGGCTGTCTGGAAATATTAATTGATGACTTCACCAGGTAAACCTTTCTCCATAGTGGGTGGAGCCATCCTCCAAAGAATGGGTTAAACCTGCCCTCCAGCCAATCAGGACCGAGTTTCTTCAAAAGTATAAATAGGACCTTCCTGCCTTGGCACCCCATCTTTTTCCTCGGTCCTGTAGCCATATAGGACAGTGCTTAACCCATTCCTCGAGTCTGTTCCACCAACTATCCTTCAAACATCCAATTTCTGCAATTTCCAAACCGTAAGTGTGACCTGTCAAAATTTTGCAGTTTGACAGCTGTCAAATTTGACAGCTGTCAAATTTGACAGCTGTCAAATTTGACAGGTGGTGGGCGGCGCACTGCGCTCCGTCCCTTTGGGACCCCTATTTGGGACTGCCTGAGGTGGTGAAGGGGTGCCCACTAGCCAGCTTCCAGAACAGCTGCCAGCGGTGCTTGCAGGGAGGGAGGTACTTTGAACTGTCACCTCTTTGGCCGGAAAAGCCTTGGCGCTTCAGCGGTCGTTCCTTTCCCCTCCCGTCGGCTGGAGCCCAGCTCCAATAGCCGACATCGCTCTCTCTCTCTTACTTTGACATCTGCTCGGCCGCTGGATCGAGCGGCAGGCTTTCCCTCTTCGGCTGCGTGGTTTCGAGCGGCGGCGAGCCGACCGTCAGCTGTTTGTCGGCAGCAGCTTTGACAGCCGGTCTGGGAAGCCGAGAGAGAGCGATCGGGCGAAAAATAGACCGGTTTCGCCCAGAAGATCGCAAGCACCCTCCCCAGCCTGAAGAGAAGCCTCTCAGCACTGAAAAGCGGCTGGCACCATCTTCAGGAGCTGTTTTCGGCGGGAAGAGCCGTTTGACAGTTCGTGACGTCACAGCGGCCATTTTAAAGTGCACCGAAGCCGTTTTGACAGTTTGACAGCTCCACACGTGCTTTTTCACATTGCCTTTTTGCTGCCTGCTCGTTCTGCTAGCTGTGCTTGCTTCACCTTGGTGGGCCTTTGCACAAGTCATCATGGCAGAAAAGTCATCCAAGCAGGCAGACAAGTCAGTTAAGCAGGGGAAGGCTAAACAAAAAACATCTAAGCCAACCCCTGCAGAGGAAGAGGTGCGGGGGGGTGGAACTTCCTCCATGAGCCCTGGCACTCACAGGGACAGATCTCCATTACGCCCCACCTCTCCTCCTCCTCGCCCCAAGTCACACAAAACTGACCAGGCGAGGGAGGGCTCTAAGACTCATTCAAAGTCAAATCACAAGAGCCAGCAACAACAGCCCCCACATGACACATCTGCTTCAAAGAGCTCCAAGGTAACTCAGAGCACACCCCCTCCCAGGCCTAGCAGCTCATGTGACAATTTGTCACTGGACAATATGGACTGCCATCTGAGGGAGGTGGATGTCTGGGGGGACAGTGATGAAGAGGTGCCCCTGTGCCAGGGGACCCAAGACCCACCCTTACCTGCCCCGCCCTTGGACAGTGCTGCACGTGCGTATATGGACACAGCCATTCGCAAGGGGGTGGAGGCAGCTCTTAGAGCCATGGCAGGGGCCTCACGTGACCAGGTGGCCCCTAAGATCAGCTCACGCGCAGTTCTCCCCCTGCCACAACAAAACACCTTGCAGGCAGAGGTAGAGGACCGCGATGACTCATCTGCAGAGTCGATCATCTCAGTGGAAGACATGGCAACTGGACAACCGGAAGGTGAGCAGCTGGAGGAGGCACCCCTGGACATTAACATGTCAGAGGATGAGGACATGGCACCCGAACCCCCTGCGGTTACGGGCCTTTTTCATCCAAGCCTCTTTAGGTCGCTTCTCCACAAAGCCACCTTGACGGCCAACCTTTCAACGGCCAAACCAGAAACACCGGCCACCACAACACAAGAGGATCCCATTTTTGAGGAGGCAACAACCTCCCGTAATGAGGTAATACCTATCCCAAATTTTTTTGTGAACTCTCTTGTGAAGCAATGGCAGGCACCGGCAGCAGGGCCAATGCCTTCCGCGCAAGACAAGCGCTATTTTAATGTGGCCTCCCAACTGGCACAACACTTGGCAATCCCACCGGTTGACCCTCCCGTACGAGCTCTGTATGCCAGTACCCAGATCCCTGGCGAATCAGAGGAACTTCTGCGCCCAGAGGAGCGTAGGACGGAGTCAGCCTTACAAAAAGCGCACCAGGCAGTGGCATGGGCGATAAAGGCGTCCACAACAGCGTCGTTTTTCTGCCGCGTCTCACTCAAGTGGCTGCATGCGCTTCAGGAGCGCACACCATCCACCGACACACGCTCCCGGCAAGACATCAAGAAGCTCCTGGCAGCGGCTCAATTTACGTCGGACGCCACCCTTCAGGCAGCCAGATTCGCAGCCTGCTCTATGGGGTCAACTGTAACAGCACGCCGTATGCACTGGCTTCGTTCCTGGCCCGCAGACGCAAAGCACAAGTGGAAACTGGCCACGGCTCCCATTGCCGGTCAATCCCTCTTTGGACCTGCCCTTGACCCTTTGGTCACTGAAACAAAAGATAAACGCAAGATTCTCCCAGCTTGCTCAAAACACCCTAAAAAATCCTTTTACAGGAAGGGGTTCAAGGGTTCGGACCAGGGGTATGCCCGGCCTCAGGGCCAGTCAGGATACCAGGGGCAATCTGGGTACCACGGGCAGTCCGGGTATCAGGGACAGTACGGGGCCCGCCAACGCCCAGCCCCTGACAGAACTCCCAAGGGGTCGCAGCCCAAACGGCCCTTTAGAGGGGCCGGTGGTCGCCCTTACCGCCGGTTCAAGTAAAGCTGCACCGGTTCCTCCCATTGGGGGTCATCTGGCATTATATGCCGGTCGGTGGGAGGAAATCACCAATGACGCATGGGTTTTGCAGACCCTGTCGTCAGGGCTATCTCTTGAATTTCTTTCCACCACCACCCCCTGAGGTTCTTCCTACGCTGTCCCTTGTCATCTAATCCTGCTAAAAGGGTCCTAATGAATCAGGCCATCACGCATCTGTTGGACATTCGAGCCATCCAGCAGGTGCCCAAGGACCAACAGGGACAGGGATTCTATTCCATATTGTTCGTAGTGCCAAAATCCTCGGGCGGATGGAGAGCAATTCTTGATTTAAAACGCCTCAATAGGTATGTCATCTATAAGAAATTCAAGATGCACACCCTGCAATCAATTCTGGCGGGCATTCGGCCAGGCGACTTTCTCGCATCAATTGACCTGTCGGAGGCTTACCTCCACATCCCAATCAATTCGGACCACCGCCAATACCTCCGGTTTTGTTATGCAGGGGTGCATTACAAATATCTGGTGTTGCCCTTCGGCCTATCTTCTGCACCCAGGATGTTCACGAAGGTCCTGGCCGCCTTGACAGCCCACCTGCGGGCTATTCCCGTGCGTGTTCAGTGCTACCTGGATGACATCCTCATCCAGTCCTCCTCTCTGTCCCAGGCAGAGCAGGACATCCAGGTAGTCCTTAACACCCTTGAGCACCACGGGTTCCTAGTTAACATGGGAAAGAGTCAACTGTCCCCGTTCACCAGGGTCACTCACCTGGGGGCCATCATTGACTCTCTGGAGTGCAGGGTGTACCTGTCACAGGAGCGGAGGGACAGCCTATCGGATTTAGCCCAGCGTGTTCTGGCCCAAACCAGGGTTCCCCTGAAGCAGCTGTCCTCCCTCCTGGGAAAGATGATATCTGCGATTCATATCACCCCGTGGGCTCACCTGCATTCCAGAGACCTTCAATGGTTTCTTCTCCCTTTCCAGCGTGCCGGTCGCAGCGATTCCCCTGCCAGGGTCCAGCTCCCGTTGGTCGTGAGGAAGTCCCTCCGTTGGTGGTCTTCAACAGCTCTCGCCAAGGGCACCGGCTTCCTGGAACCACAAAGGTTGACACTCACCACGGATGCCAGCACTACAGGTTGGGGGGCCCACATAGAGAATCAGGTTGCCCAGGGCACCTGGTCCAGTGCCGAACAGAGCCTCCCCATCAAACTGTTAGAACTGAGGGCTGTCAGGTTGGCCCTGTGTCACTTCCAGGACCTTCTCTTGGACAGTCATGTCCTTGTCTTGACAGACAATGTAACAACGAAGGCCCATATAAATCGCCAAGGAGGGACAATGTCCAAGACACTCATGGCAGAGGCCATGGCACTGGGGCTCTGGGCAGAGAGGCACCTGCAGTCCATCGCAGCGGAGCACATCTCCGGGGTGAGCAACACGACCACAGACTGGCTGAGCCGGAATTCCATCGACCCGGCAGAGTGGTCCTTACACCCGGACATCTTCCAACAATTGGTCAGTCGGTTCGGTCTGCCGGTAATGGACCTCTTCGCCACCCCGGAGAATGCCAGGTTGCCCAGGTTTGTCACCAGGTTCAGCACACAGGGGGCAGCAGACACAGACGCACTTCGATGCGACTGGCCGCCAGGTCTGCTATATGCCTTTCCTCCCCTTCCCCTGATCCCGAGGGTCATCCGGAGGGTCCTACAGTTGAGGGCGGAGGTAATCCTATTAGCTCCACACTGGCCCAGGTGGGCATGGTTCGCGGACCTTATGTCCCTGTCCGTGTCACCGCCCTGGCGGATCCTGCCGACAGAGTGGTCGCTTGTCCAGGGGTCAGTTCACCATCCAGAGCCACATTGGCTACAACTGACCGCCTGGCACTTGAGCGGCTAACTCTTAGGCATCGCCTGGTTCCGGACAATATCGCTCAAATCATGTTAGCCTCTAGGAGGCCGTCCACTGAATGTATTTATTCGGCCACCTGGAAGGCCTTCTGTCGCTGGTGCACACAGGTGGGGTATTCTCCTGTTGATCTATCAATAATCAATGTAATACAATTTCTGCGTCAGGGCCTTGCCAAGGGACTTTCCCCTAACACACTGCGACGCCAAGTAGCGGCTTTATCAACTGTCCTTTCATGCCCAACGGTGGACTCCCTTTCCGGGCACCCACTTCTGAAACAATTCCTGAAGGGGGCTTCCAATCTGTGTCCTCCCGTGGTCCATAGGTTTCCCACCTGGGACCTATCTAAGGTACTAACTGCTCTCACCACTGGCCCATTTGAGCCTCTCTCTACGGCATCCCTGATGCACTTGACTTACAAGGTAACCTTTCTTGTGGCTGTGACTTCAGCACGTAGGATCTCAGAACTGGCAGCTCTATCTGTACGGGGGGATCTATGTGTCTTTTACCCTGACAGGGTGGTCCTGCGCCTGGACCCCACCTTCGTTCCGAAGGTCAACACATACTTTCACAGGGCGCAGGAAATAATTCTTCCCTGCTTCTATCAAACTCCTATTAATGACTCTGAGCGTGCGTGGCACCTGCTGGACGTCAGGCGTGCCTTGGACATCTACTTGCAACGCACCTCTAGTTTTCGACGAACTGAGGCACTCTTTGTGTCCTTTCGCCCGTCTTCCATGGGCTCCAAGGTATCATCTTCCACGGTGGGCCGTTGGCTCCGAGCGGCCATCTCCTTGGCCTACGAACAACTGTCTCTGCCCCGGCCCCCCGGACTTACAGCGCACTCAACACGCAGTGCGGCCACCACTGCGGCCTGGAATGCCCGGGCCTCCATTGTGGAAGTTTGCCGTGCTGCCACGTGGGTCTCCCCTACACCCTTCGTCCGGCACTATAAACTGGACGTCTATGCCTCGGAGGAGGCGGACTTTGGCCGGAGGGTGCTGCACCAAGGTGTGGGGGGACTGATTCAGTCTCAGCCAGATACAGGTGGCCCGCCCTAGGGACAAGGTACTTTGGTATGTCCCATTCTTTGGAGGATGGCTCCACCCACTATGGAGAAGGGACGTTGTTTACTTACCTGATACATCCTTTCTCATAGGGTGGAGCCATCCTCCAAGTCCCTCCCTTCTTGGGTGTACTGGCTGGACTGTCTGTTGACATTATTCTCTTATTTTGTACATATGTTCATTATTTCTTTCATCCTGTACATATGTTCATGAGGTGTGTGTTACTGTTCTTAGTTTGCCTTATATAATAATAAAAAAAAGAGAGTGAGAGAGAAGTGAGTTGGTCTAATGGGTTAGCACATTGAGTTTGACCTTCGTCCCTCGCAAAAAGAGGGGGTGCCAAGGCAGGAAGGTCCTATTTATACTTTTGAAGAAACTCGGTCCTGATTGGCTGGAGGGCAGGTTTAACCCATTCTTTGGAGGATGGCTCCACCCTATGAGAAATGACGTATCAGGTAAGTAAACAACGTCCCTTCTAGATGTCCTTTCCTCAGAATCTTTTCATTGAGTATTTTGGTTTGCAGTGTTGTTTTATTAACTTGCCTTCCCTGAACACATATGCATATATTCTAGTTGCCTATATTTGTTTTTCTTCTTAGAGGTTAATGAAAGCCATCATGCATAGCATTCATGTGATGAGTGTTTTGGAGCTCCCTGCTGTAAAATGTGATAAACATAATTATCATATGTCTTTAAAATCTGGGAGCCTAAGGGGAAAGAAATGTTCTCTTCAATCCAGGATACAGTTGAATTGCTATGCAGTAAAACTTTGGATTTGTCCTGAAGGTGGGATGAGCTGTTCTGATTAATGGTGCAAAATGTTGATCAATGGCTATATTTAAAAGTCATCCACACCCCCCAACTGTTCTGTCCTAAGAGGCAACACACTGTGCCACTTACTCTCCATGTGGTACAAATAAAGACAACCAAACCTGAATTATGTTTGATATTTTATATATAATGGAAACCCAGAGCTCTTGTTGTTTCTTTCTGGGAGAAAATGAAAAAAAAGATAACAGATGATTTAGATTAAATCTGAACAAAAACTGTAAATTGCCACTAGCTATTGTTAGCAAAATTGAAACAAGGGCCAGGAAAAACGAAATGAAATACATGACACAAGTTTCAGCGGATAATCATAAATCCAAAACTGAAATTGAATCAGCTAATGATACTTTACATTAATGAAACTTGTGTCTGCCATTTAGTTCTACCCCTGCCCTTTAAAAATGAAGAACAGGACATGGAGTACAGGCAAAACACAATGTGCATCTTGTCCTCAAGTCAAATCAGTATTGGCTGTCTTTCAGATAGTATTAAGTTTTAAGTTTTTTCTAATAAAAAAGCAGGATCAGGGTTATAATTCAGAATGAAGCTTAACTGACTCTTCGATGTTAATTAGTAACAATCAAAGATGAATCAAAGCTATTCCCAAGCAGATTGACCACCAAAATAATTACTGCTTTAAATGGCTTTTAGGTTTTTCCTTTTAATTCCACTCACTAAATACTTCATTGTTTAAGATGCATTGAAATTATTTTACAGAAAAGATTTCTTAAAGTCCAGGCGATTCTAGGTTTGAAGTAGTGGCAAACCAGCAAATCAAGAGATGCCTAAGGCACACATTTCACTAATTAGTAAAAGGCAAAATTCACTAAAAGTTTCCCTATATAAACCTTATTAAAAGTCAAATCTCATTTTCCTCTATTCATTGTACTAAAGCATCAACCAGTAAATTTTGAAGTAAATTGCGGTAAGTGAGTCAAATTAAACTAACACTCTCATTTTAAAAAATGCTTGGACTGACCCGCTTCAGTTTTGAAGAAAGAGCAGATACTTTGGCTTGTTTCTTTCTCTTGGAGGAAGAAAGAGGTAGAAAATAACCTCCTGACTGCCAAATACATTCTGAACTACAAACAGTGTCTTCAAAGGTAGATGGGATGTGTCTAGAGAACAAAGAAATGATAGGATCCTGATTTTAAAAATATGTATTTTTTGATCTGAGACCCCATACAGTTGTTGTTTTTTCTTCGAAGGAGAGCCTTAAGTATCTTTCTCAGAAGTGTGTTTTGTATAATATATAGTCTGACTCTGCATGTTTTGTATAATATGTAGTATGGCTAAAAAAGTGATCATTCTTAATAGCTGAAACCTCAAATCCAATCAAATTTTATTGTGCATAGACCAGCCTAAGTGGAAACGATCTATCTATCTATCTATCTATCTATCTATCTATCTATCTATCTATCTATCTATCTATCTATCTATCTATCTATCTATCTATCATCTATCTATCTATCTTAGAATGAAGCTCCTTTTATATTTTAAGTCTTAGAATGAGCCACATACATATACATATACATATACATATACATATACATATACATATACATATACATATACATATACATATACATATACATATACATATACATGCAAATTTTCTTATGAAACCCTCAAGGTTGAAACTATTTCCCAGCATGTTCTGAAGTTACCTTTATCAGGGAAATCTCTGCTGTGCCCGGTTTACTCTGACATATATATTTATCTTTCATATGTCAGGTGGCAAAAATCTCCAAGTGACCTTAGAACAATATTTTTGTTATTTCTCCCACCCTCCCCCATTTCCCCACCAAAATGGTATAGAATTGTTGTTATTTGACTTTTAAAATATAATGTTCAAAGAAAATTCCCACTTCACTAAAAATGCAACTTTTATCCTAAAGTGAAAGTAGTCAACATTTGACAAGGTACTATTTTGCATTTTATTGATTTGCAAATTCAGTCATCAAATTTCATTCTTACCACTGAAATGACCTGGACAGTGTCTAGGCACAGTTAATAGTGTTTGCCTATTTTTTCGTGCCAAATGTTCAGTATGTAAGTTAATGAAATGTTGCAGGCTTGAACACAGCCTGACAGATTTAGAAATTTTGATAGAACCACTAGTCTTTCTTTCCAAGTACTTGCGACCAGATTTTGGCCCAAATGGGACAATCTACCTGAGAAAAATTGTTTCCTAATATGATGAAAGCTGTAACAGTTCTCAATTCCCAGAATGAGAACTCCTCAAGCTAGATATATCAGAACTTGTTTTCCTCAATTACCCTCAATGTTTTGGCTCCCTCTCTATTTCCCTAGTTTGTTCTTCAGGTGGGAAAATAAATCTTATCTCTATATTAATACATAACAAATATCAAAATGACACTAATTACATTTTCTTCCTATTACTGTTTTGATGCTATGCCAAATAAAATCTCTTGAATGATTTCATTTTTTAAAATTGAAGTGATTTCAGTCAGACATCTATATAAACTAATATTGGAAAGATTAATTAAATTAAAACTCAACTCCAACAAAAATTATTTTGTTCCTCTTTGCAGAAGTTTAATTTTGCATAAGACATTGTCACTAGTTGTCACTAGTTGGTGACAATGTCACTAGTTGGTGACATTGTCACCAACTGATTTCATGAACTGACGCTTTCTATTTGTAGCTAAAAGGCCAAATCATCTAAATTATATTGCCAAGGTAGACACTGAATTATAAAAGTTGCAATTCATATTTCAACTGATCATTGCTTTTTCCCAGAATATTGGAATTGTGTACCATTGTAACCAATAATGTTGATTGCTTGATTTTAGCTTACTGCATTGAATAAATCAACCAAACCCTAATTTATGGTTCCCCTTGATGTATAAACTCAGTCACTGTGGCTAATTCAACCATAGTGTAGCACATGATGTAAATCCAGCCATTGCATTGTATATTCTTGAGAATAGTGTCATACTAGTTACAGTCCATATTAACATATAACAAAAGTGTTGAAACTCAAGGAAAATGACACCAATGGGAATATTCAAGAATACCTGCACATAAGAGACTGAAAGATTTTTAAGTCCAGGGGTAACTCAGGACTCAGGATATAAAGGGATAATTCAAACCAATCCATAAAACAACTCACGAAAAGGACCATCCAACTTTACCATCTCTTTATCAGGCACCAAAAACCAAGAAAGGCATATTGAAGTTCTCCAAACAGTTTCCTTTGTTGTTCTTCAGCTACAAACAGAAATTTTGCCAAACTAAAGCAGACTACTCGCACCATTAAACATATATTATCAGAACTTCTAGGGAGGAACTGTCTTAACTCTTTTTCTCCCACACAAACTATCTAAACTTCATTGCATTTTGTTTCTCTGGAATACATTTCTCTGGAATGTGGGGGGGATCCAGAATGTAGTGGCTATTTTCTTCTGGTTTGTCAACCAATTTTTAGAGTAGTTCCTAATCTGGTTAAAGCCAATTTCCTTGGTACCATAGGTACCTTCTCCTCAGGGGTGGGTTCGTTCCACTTACCTTCGTCACCAGTTCGCATCGCGATGTTTTGCACGCGCGCTCTTGCTCCGTTCGCATGCGGGCGGGCGTTCCCCCTGTGCAATTTCACTTCCGCACATGCTCAGTAGCAGGATTCAGCCTGAAACACAGCTGAGGAGCTGATCATCTGTGCTTCGGGTGAAGAAATAAAGGTGAGTATTAAGCCAGGGGTGGGCGGGAAGGCTCTTTTTCAAGCCGCGGAAGAGGAGAAGCCATCCAAACACGGAAACATTCACCAAAAATTCCCCCCAAAAGATGGCGGCGCCCACGGACTGGCACTGACCGAACCGGATCTGTGACGCCATCGTCACATCACCAGCGGGTCGCTAACAGTTTGGGCGATCTGGTCCAAACCAGGAGGAACCCACCCCTGCTTCTCCTATGATGAAAGGCAAATTAACAATGTCAAACTGGAACTTTCTCCTTCCTCTTTTCCTGAGGGATTTTTTTTTTTTTTGCTCCTGACAGGTTGTTCAGAGGCTGAGCATCCCATCCCAATCTTTTCAGGTCTCTGCACACTCTCAGATTGGCAGGTCCAGATTAAATATCCTTCACTGCTTTTATATTTGAACCCTTTGCAGTAAGGATTTCACCCTTAGATTTTGCCGAACAGTTCCTACAAAGAGGCAAAAGAAAGCATGTTGCAGTAAAATGAGGAAGCATAATCAGAAGTAGTGAGTTCTTAGGGACAGTATATGGAGTGATGCGATTCTAATTAATGTACAAGAGAATGAGCTGGCAATACTTTATAGTAAAGCAGAAAGAAAATGAACAAAGGTTACAGGCAGACTGTGGCCTTTTACTTAGATAAACAATTTAAGGCCTGCAAGCAGTTTATGTATTTCTCTTATTCTGAATAAACTAAATCATTGTTGTTTACTGAATGCCTGAGGTGATTTATAAAGAACAAACCCGTGAAAGCCAATATCCTGCTGTAAGGCCGAACATCTCTGCCAGAATTTTACAGTCAGGAGGCAGAACCAACCTTTGGTAGTCAGTAAAAAAAGGCACGGGTCAAAGCCAGCAGATTTCAGTAACAGACCAAGTGAAAAAGCTGAAACATAAATCAGCAATGCAAGCCATAAACCAGACTGAAACTTCAAGTGCCAAGGAAAGGAGATAACAGGAGCTTCAGAAGAAGAATTTATGACTTTTGATTCCAGAAATGAGCTTTCCTTGACCCAAAGTCAAGCCATACAAAATTATTTGTTACTGGGTATTCTAAGACTGCAATAGATGAATACTTTAGCATCTTTGCAACTTCTCCATTCCAGCTCATTCCACATAAGCTTAGTATTTGACCAGCAATGGCTTATCATTTGTCTGCAGATGGCATTCATCTCTCTATGTGCAACCTTCTGATGAGACCCAGAATCTGTTCCTAGCTCAAGCTTGGGAATTTCCCCCACCATCATCTGGAACTGGGAAGCTTTGGGAGTTTGTGCTTCTTCATTCAATTCTTCTGAGTCAGACAGTTTCCTCATAAGCCTCTGAATAAATGCGAATGCATGAATAAAGTAGGCTCTCCTCCTGGAAGCTCCAAAATCTGCTGAGTGACAACTTCGAGCATCCCTCATAATTGGCCATGTCAGCTATGGCTGCTGGGAGTTGTCATTCAGCAACCTCTAGGACAGTGTTTCCCAACCTTGGCAACTCGAAGATGTCTGGACTTCAACTCCCAGAATTCCCCAGCCAGGGGAAGTTGAAGTCCAGACATCTTCAAGTTGCCAAGGTTGGGAAACACTGCTCTAGGAGGCCGCTAATTGCTTACTTGGAGAAGAACTGATACTGGATATTTTGAAGCTATGCAACAATATACATGAGGGACTGAGGGCATTACAAATGTGTGGACCATTACTGAGTTTAGTGCTATCCTTCTTGTTCCCCTATGTGCAGAATTAGAATCTGATTAGCTACAAAGACCTGAGTTCATTCAAATACTGTGCATATTGTGGTTGGGTGGAGCACTTTACAGGCTCAGAGAAAACATGTTTAAGAGAGATTATGAGAAAGAGGGAAAAGTTTATTCATCTTGGGTATGTTTTCCAACTTGTTGTGGTCAGCCCCTATCCTGAATATTCTTTTCCTCTTCCCCTTAACTCTCTCTTTTTCACTGAATCTCTTCTCATTTAGTCAAGACAGATAAGAAATTGCTTCACAATGTCAGGGTTTGGAACCTGATGGAAATGGCCATTTAAATAATGGGTTGGAGGCAACTGGAATTGCAGGGGGAGAAGGACTGAGTTGCTAAATATATAAAAAAAGCTTGACTTGAAAGCTATTGACCAATGGCTGCAATGATATGATGGTAAGGCAGGGCAGAAAAATATAAAGATATAATGTCCCTTAAACCTTGGGTCAGTGGTTTCCAATCTTTCTCGCTTTGGCTGACTGACAAGGGGAGAGGAGATGGTTGTATGTGAGCAGCAGGTGCTCACACGCAGCTCCATTTGTGCGAGCTTCACACACAAACACCTGCCACTCACGCAAGTGGAGCTGTGAGCATGCACGTGCTCACCTGCCACTTGCATGGCCCAGTTCCAAACAGGTCCTGCCTTAGGTGAAGATAAAACATAAACATATAGAGGATAAAAAAGAGCAAGAGACATCGGGGGGGGGGGAATCAATTTTCAGTTTTTGTCTTAGCAGGAATAAACTGCAAAATGGAGCTCCATTCAATGGAATAAATTAGGATATTATAAGCAATTAATCACTGTCATTCTGTTTCGAAATTTTCTATTGTGAGATTTATACGCTAATCAAATCCCTTGTGGCTTTCACTAGAAAGGGTAACTTTTCATATGTTCTGAGTATTATTATTTTGGGTGTATAATTATTGGTAGTAAACTGGTAATGTGAATTGTCATTTGCACATTGAAGCCCATCATAAAATCCCTTATGTTGATTTTAATCTCTTGGATGATCAATCAATTGGAAACACTGCTAGAAAAATGAAGCATTGTATCAAACACAAATAGATAATGATGTTTTGTTTTGTTTTGTTATTTCCTGACTCTTATGTACACTGTAGTAAAAGTATCACCACATTGTATAATAATGTTAAAAGTGTTCTGAAAAAAGTGATCGAGTTAATACATAGGATGAAGTCAATAGCAATAGTAGCAATAGCACCTAGACTTATATATTGCTTCATAGTGCTTTACAGCCCTCTCTAAGCAGTTTACAGAGTTCAGCATATTGCCCCCAACAATCTGGGTCCTCATTTTACCGACCTCAGAAGGATGGAAGGCTGATTAAACCTTGAGCCGGTGAGATTTGAACAGCTGAACTGCTGAACTGGCAGTAGCCTGCAGTGCTGCATTTAACCACTGCGCCACCTCGGCTCTTAGTCAGATGGTTGCTGCAAAGTTCTGATACAATTACATCTAAAATGCTTTTATCATGATCAGAATATGTATCACCGTGAGGCGAACCTATGGCACGCGTGCCAGAGATGACATGCAGAATCCTCTCTGTGGGCATGCGTGCTGTCGCCCCAGCTCAGCCAGCTGGTTTCCGGTGCGCGCCTTCCAGTTTTGGCACTCTGTGCCTAAAGGGTTATACATCACTGATGTATCAGGTAGTTATAGCTATGAAACTGTGTATACCGCATGAAATGAATATCTGGTCTGCAAAAGCAAGTTTGATGGACTGAGTGTGTGAGTCTTCCAAATATCATGGAAATATAATTTCTATGCAATAAAGCACCTAAATTCATTTTATGATGTGTAGCACAATCATTACTCAGACATAAACTCATTGATATCCATTGAGACATAGAAGTGGGCTATTGTGCCACATATCAATCTACCTCTGCATCAGAGGTGGGTTCCTGCCGGAGCTGCCCAGTGCGCAGCTCCGGTAGGGAGCAGTGGATTGCGCAACTGCTCCAGAGCCCTCTCTGTTGGTCCATCACGTGTGTCGCCATTTTTTCCTGTGAATTTTTGGCCGATTTTGCTTCTGCGCATGCATGGAAGCAAAATCGCGCCAAAATCTCGCGAGGGGACGTGCACGAGAGAGAGATTTTGGTGAGATTTTGTTTCTGCGCATGCGTGGAAGCAAAATCACGCCGAAATCTCTCTCATGCACGCTTTCCCCTCACAAGATTTTGGTGCAATTTTGCTTCCGCGCATGCGCAGAAGCAAAATCGTGCAAGGGGGCACGTGTGCATAGCGCATGCACGCATGCCCAAAGAGTGGAGATGTGCGCACAGTGCACCGGCACCGGTAAGGCAGCAACCCGCCACTGCTCTGCATTATCAGAGGCTGCCGTATCTGCTTTTGCTTATTGAACTAAGAAGAAATGTCAAAAAAGAACCCCTCCAATTATCTTACTTCACCTCAGAATCTAAATTTCCAGTTCACACATCTGCATGAATCTAATGGTGCAAGATAGTGACATTCAAAATCTCATTGCCTTTAACAGGATTTTGGATCAGTTGTCTTAACTCCACTGTTGATATAAACTATATTTTGGAGAAAATAAAATCCTCTTAGAGTAATAGGGCTGAGTTTGTAGGGTAGAAAGATTGAAAGATTGAGATCTCCCCTATTAGAAATCCTTTCAGTATAAAATCCACCCTCCTCCTTCCTTGTGATGGAGGATGTGCCATCCAGGTCACGCACACACCCAATCCATTTCATAGGGAAAAGCCTCCCTTGACCTATATAAAGTCATAAAAACCACTTTAAAACTTTTCATCCCATGAAGGGTAAAATCAATCAATCAATCAATCAGAATAGGCATGGAAGGGACCTTGTATGTCTTCTAGTTCTGCTCAAGCAGGAGACCCTATACCCGTGATGACGAACCTATGGCACACGTGCCACAGGTGGCATGCGGAGGCCTCTCTGCCAGCACGCGAGCTGTCACCAGCTGAGCTCCACCACATGCCCACGTGCGTCTCCCACTGGCCAGCTGATTTTTGGGTCTCTGCAGCGCTGTTGTTTAATCAAAATGCAGTTAAAACACTATACAAGCCATCGAGAATATAACTATATCCAACAGGAACAGGAAGTGCCTCACAGGAGCAGATAGAGGTAAATTCTAAAGAGGTAGGAAATGCATCACTGAACAATGGAGATGAATGCTAGAGAAGAATAAAGCTGCATAACAGCATAGGCTTGTGCGGAGGGGGGAGCGTAGGGAGGTGCGGCTCCCCAGTGCCCCTTTTTTTGTCCCAGGAGGCTTCAGGGAGGCCTGCTAGGCCCAAAATGGGGCACGGGGGGTTGCACGCGCATGTACAGGGGGGCAGGCCATGTATTGTATTATGGGTGTGGGCACGTGCACTGTCCTACACGCGCGCACCCTTTTGGCATGCGAGGACAAAAGGCTCACCATCACTGCCCTATACCATTTCAGACAAGTGATTGTCCAGTCTCTTCTTAAAAGCCTCCAGTGATGAAGCACTTACAACTTGTGTAGACAAGCTGTTCCAGTGGTTAATTGTCCTCACTG
Organism: Diadophis punctatus similis; assembly: GCA_023053685.1. Classification (NCBI taxonomy): domain Eukaryota; kingdom Metazoa; phylum Chordata; class Lepidosauria; order Squamata; family Dipsadidae; genus Diadophis; species Diadophis punctatus. Next base: position 242,614,565 of record JALIGW010000001.1, read on the forward strand.
TTAGGAAATTTCTCCTTAGTTCCAGGTTGCTTCTTTCCTTGATAAGTTTCCATCCATTGTTTCTTGTCCTGCCTGCAGGTGCTTTGGTAAATAAGTTGACCCCCTCTTCTTTGTGGAAACCTCTCAAATATTGGAATACTGCTATCATGACACTCACTAGTCCTTCTTTTGTCTACACTAGCAAAACCCAAATCCTGCAACCATTCTTCATATGTTTTAGTCTCCAGGCCTTTAATAATCTTAGTTGCTCTTCTTTTCACTTTTTTCAAAGTCTCAACATCTCTTTTGAAAGTGGTGACCAAAACTGGATCCAAAAAAGAACTAAAAGCAGCAAGGGGCGGGATCAACCAGTGATTGAACAGGGAGCCACAGCAGAGGGCCCAAAGAGCCGCATGTGGCTCTGGAGCCATGGGTTGCCAACCCCTGACCTAGGAGTACTCATCTCAAACTATCTAAGCCCCAGAGCTGACTGTAACAGCATTGCCAAAATGGGATTAAGAGTTGTTAACCTAATTTTGCGAAGCTTTTTCTCCGGTAACACAGTGCTGCTAACTAGGGCAGTGGTGGCGAACCTTTTTCGGCTCGCGTGCCAAAAAAGGGGGGGCGCTCGCGTGCGCTCGCGTGCCCACACCCATTCCCTCCCCCACACGCATGTGCACAACACCCCTCCCCATGCTGCCCCCTGCGCATGCGCATACCCCCCCACCCCCGCACAAAGGCTTACCGGAGCCTGGAACGACGAAACCGGCAAACCAGAAGTGTGAAAAAACGCACTTCCGGTTTGCCGGTATGCTGTTTTTTTGCACTCCGGAGGGTTCAGGGAAGCTCCCTGAAGCTCCGGAATGCAAAAAACTACAAAACGGACAAACCGGAAGTGCGGAAAAGTGCACTTCCGGTTTGTCCGTTTTGTAGTTTTTTGCATTCCGGAGCTTCAGGGAGCTTCCCTGAACCCTCTGGAGTGCAAAAAACAGCACACCGGCAAACCGGAAGTGCGTTTTTCGCACTTCCGGTTTGCCGGTGGGAACCCTCGTGTGCTGGCTTCTATGGCTCCGCGTGCCACCTCTGGCACACGTGCCATAGGTTCGCCACCATGGAACTAGGGCATACAAAACCTTTGCCAGACCAATCCTTGAATACAGCTCGTCTGCCTGGAACCCACACTGTATATCGGACATTAACACGATTGAGCGGGTTCAAAGATATTTCACGAGAAGAGTACTCCACTCCTCTACTCACAATAGTAGAGTATGGTGGCATCCCTATGCCACCAGGCTTGAAATTTTCAATCTAGAACTGCGCCGCCTGCGGTTCAATCAAAGCATAGTACACAAAATTGTCTGCTATAATGTTTTGCCTGTCAATGACTTATTCAGCTTCAAACACAATAATACATGGACAAACAATCGATACAAACTCAAGGTACTGATTTTTGAAGGTACCGCTTCAAACTCGATTGCAGAAAATACAACTTCAGCAACAGAGTCGTCAACGCCTGGAATGCTCTACCCAACTCCGTTGTTACAGCCTCAAACCCTCTCAGCTTCAATCTCCTTACAGCTGTGGCTAGTGGGGCTTTTGCACAGGTTCGCCAGATGCACCAATTGTGACCATACTTGGAGAAGGAGGCTCTATTCATGGTCACTCATGCCCTTGTCACCTCCTGATTGGACTACTGTAATGCGTTCTACATGGGGCTACCCTTGAAGAGTATTCGGAGACTTCAATTGGTGCAAAATGCGGCTGCGCGTGCTGTGGTGGGTGTTTCAAGATACACCCACGTAACACCCATACTCCGCCAGTTGCATTGGCTGCCCATTGGTCTCCGGGTACAATTCAAGGTGTTGATCATCATCTTTAAAGCCCTACACGGCTTACGACCAGGTTACCTCCAGGACCGCATTCTACCTCATTCTTCCCTTTGACCGGTTAGGTCCCACAGAGTGGGTTTCCTCCAGGTCCCATAAGCCAAACAATGCCAACTGGCGGGGCCTAGGGGGATGGCCTTCTCTGTGGGGGCTCCTGCTCTCTGGAACCAACTTCCCCCAGAGATCCGAATTATTCCCACCTTGCTGGCCTTCCCAAAAGCCATTAAGACATGGCTCTTCCTGCAGGCAGGGGTCTGAGACAATTTTACATCTGAGGTCTCCCCCATGTATGCACGCTGTTGTATGTCATTTTTAACTTTTTAAAAATTGTTTTTAAATGATTTTATTGTTTGGTGTTCTTTAAAATGCTGTACGCCGCCCTGAGACCTTAGGGAGTAGAGCGGCATAGAAGAATTTCCTAATAAATAAATAAATAAATAAATAAATAAATAAATAAATAAATAAATAAATAAATAAATAAATAAATAAATAAATAAATAAATAAATAAATAAATAAATAAATAAATAAATAAATAAATAAATAAATCTCAAACTGTCTACCATGGACCTCACCTCATTCTTAAGAGGTCCGTAAAGGCATAAGCGCATCAGCATGCCTACCATCCCAGTCTTACTGTCTCCATTTATCTGTATTTACTTCCTTTGTTCATGTTTATGTTCATACCTATACTTGTTATCTTGTACATGTTTGACAAACAAACAAACAAACAAACAAACAAACAACAAACAAATCAAATATGTCTCCACAGGAAGCATATCATAATTATCAGTGTTAATAATCTGCATGGACAATAAAAAGAGCTTAAACAGTGCATTTCCTAGCTAAAGTTGTCTTCATTCTCTAGGGAACAGACAACAGCTGTTATATCTTGTCAGTTCTGATATTTGGACAAATCTTGCTGTAAATTCTACCTTAAATCTGAGACTGAGGGCAGATTGCAACGTTCTCTGATTTCCAATCTCTCATCCATCAACTTTGTTATTTTTACAAGAGATGAACTTTTTTTTCCCTCTAGCAGAATGGGAAGTGTTTGGATAAGCTGACTTTGCACATAATTCAGAGCATGCAGCTGTCTAGAGGAGTTATTGACTATGTGTGAACCAGCAACTTGGTATCTAATATGAAGAGATGGCAAGCAATAAATGTGGGGGCTGGGTCTTGCCTACCCATTCACTACATCAATTATTTTGCTTTCATTAATATTATGCTTGTTGTTTTAGACTTAATTTAAGATGGGGACATTGGTTTTAGATCTAGATTTGATTCAATGGCAGAGCCATTGAAATTAATGGAGCTTAAAGTAATTATGCTTGCTTAAGTGCTACTGATTTCAGTAGACTCTTGAAGAATTCTTAAGTCTGGACAAATAGACTGCAACACACTTTTTATAAATGTAAAAAATCTTAAACGTTATACTTCAAACTATAGCCATATGGCAAAAAATCAACCAAAATGAGAAACATTTTTCAGCTGGTATTTAAATTTTGCTATTTAAGTGTGAATCTTTCCCCACATTTCCTTCAACTCAGTCTGGAAGCATTTGCGTATAATATTCTTTGAACTCTTCAACATAACAACAGCCATAAGATCCTAACTGGCACACATGAAGTAAAGTGCTTTAAAAATTAGAAATCTGGAAACCACTGTAACCAGAAGAGTGCTTTCCATCTAGCATTTGACCCAGTGGTGGGTTGCTCCCGGTTCGGCCCGGTTCTGTGAACCGGTAGTGGCAGCAGTGGGAGGCTCCACCCACCCACCCACATCACGTGCACACAAGTGCGCACACAAACCGGTAGCAACGAGTTTTAGAACCCACTACTGATTTGACCCCTCATAACAAGGGCTTCTTTGTTTAACTACCTGTCAGAATGGTAAATCCTTGCTAGGACAATTGTCCCTTCTACCTCCTTGCATGCAACCTTTTGCCTTAACTGCCTACCCATCTAGAAAATCCATTGAAGGGAGCCTGTCTGCTACAATTGTTTCTATAACAATCAAAGACCTGCTATCAAGTTTTGTAGAACAAAAACACATTGTGGGCTTGAACAACCCAAGATGGAAAACTACATTTATTTTTCTACCTGTAAAATCCAAGGGGTAGAGGTAGAGAAATGAATTAAAATTCCTACGCAACATGGATACTAGATGGATGGAGGATGTACATACAAATGAAAATAAGATTTGGGCCCTTCTGAGAACGATTTGGTTTCAACTCTTTAGCTCAAAGCCTGTTGGCCCAGGATCTTATTCATATCCCTGAATCCTTTGATGTGTCCCCTGGATTCTCTCCACAAATGGTCACTGAACCTAATGTGACAGAATGCAGAAATTATTAAATATAGAACTGTTGATTATAAACACTCACTTTCATTTAATTAATTTGCACTGAAATGAAATGTAGCCAAATTTGCAGGGTAGACTGCTGTCTGGCATTGTTGAATGGGTTTCTTACCATTTTTCCCCTTGAGGTTATCAAAAGACAATTTGACATTGAAATGAAATACTTACGTAAACAAATATCTGTGTTAGAAGTTCAAAATTAGCTATTTAACTGTTTACAAATAGCACTCCAAAATACTGTATATAACATCATATGTTTTAGTTAGAGATATTTGAAAATATTTATTTTCCTGGAGAATGGATATTTAGCAATTTGGTATTTAACTTTTTAAAATGCAGCTTGATTTATTACACTGAATCTGGATTGTTTTACCAAAAGATGCATCCTTATCTATCATTGGAGTATCTGTAGCTTCAGGCATCTTGTTTGGTGCTGCTAAATGCTTATAGCATTCTTTTATCTGATTGATTTGGCTTACGATGAAGGGGAGTTAATTCATTATCTAGGCTGTTGCAGGGAGGAATGCACAGAAGCTTATTAGATCAGTAGAGATATTTGATCCAACAAAAAAAATGCAAACAAATTCTATGCGGTCAGTATTTAAATGTGCAGATCAGCAACTGCAAACAGAAAGAGATCATAAACCCTTTTCTGAACTGACTGGTTGCTCAGAGAGAGAGAAAACTTATTTTTGACATATGCAAGGAATATCAAAAGAAAATGTTTTATTTGTTGTTCTTATTCTAGTTCCTGAGTAAAGATTTGGAAAAACTTTGCTTTGTTTAATAGTTAAATATCTGTGTATTTTATCTAATTATTGAAGGCAACTTTTCTTCTAACCAATCTCATTTCATCAATACTGATGCTATCTCTTGCATGTAAGGACAGCTTACTCTACACATCTAGCCTTAAAGGGGAGACCTCACAATAGTTCATAATGGTGCTGTTAACATACAACAGTTCATATTACCTTTACTATATTCAGTTGGCCTTGATGTTGTTGTCCTATGGAAAACCTTTAAAATGTAGCTATCTTGAGTATTGGGGCCAGAAATTGGGGAATTTCTCAACAAGAGAGGGTATGAATGTGATCCAGATCCCCTATTGTTTCTTATTGTTTGTTTTGTTTTGTTTCGTTTCATTTTTGCAAGCTGCCCAGATTTACTTTTTTGAGTTGGGTGGTCTAGTGGCACCAGGCTAGAGAGCAGAGGAACATGAGTTCAAGTCCCAATTTAGCCATGAAATCTACCAGCAGACCTTGGGCCAGTCCCTCTGTCTCTCAGCTCAACTCAACTCAACTCACAAACTCTTCCTCCAAAATAGGAGGAAGATGTGTTGCATATGTTCAGTATTTGTAAAAACTATTACAAAGGCAGAATACAAATAAATAAATAAATAAATTGACCAGGTTTGAGGGATCCTTGTTGTTCTCTGAGCTTGCTTGTTTTCTTGCAGACGTTCCATTACCAAAACTAGGTAACATCATCAGTGCTAGTGCAACCTGACCAAGTTTGGTTAGACTGTTTACTCAGCTATTACTGAATTGTACTCAAACACCATACTACTACAGGGTTGAGTAATATAATGCTACCACTTTATAGATGGTGGTATTTATTACACTGATTTCCTACATCCAGAACTTCAAAAAGGCTACATAATCCTCTCCTGATCATGTTATCTTCATAACAATCTTCAGAAGTAGATTGTGAAAATAAGACTCTGTCTTATATTTTTTGAACCCCGAAATAAGCGCTTGGCCTTATTTTTGGGGAGGTCTTATTATTTTGGGGTGCATGGAGCAAGATGGGGCTCCTCTTGCCGTCTTACCTGATTTCCAGCTCTGTCTCCCTAACCCTAACCAGAGGAAATGGCAGGGACCGGCTGTGCACGCGGTTAAATATTTTTGGGGAGGGCTTATTTTCGGGGGAGGGCTTATTTTCAGGGGGTGTCTTATTTTCAGGGAAACGCGGTAGTTTAAAGTAAGATGTGGTGATTGGTGCAACATAACCTACTAAATACCATATTAAAGCAAGTTTTTGAGTCTGGGTCTCCTGTTAAAATACTTTATGCATCCAATAAAATTTATTAAAAATTAAAAATTTTAAAAAAGAAAATACTTTATGCAATACACTATATTGGCACTCCCAATCCCCATCTTTTCCTTCCTTTCTTCTATCAGGAAATCAAAGATGACATCATTGAGTGTTCCAAATTGGAGGCAGTAATCAGAACCAATAGTTTACTTATGAATGAAAAATATTTTTAAAAGGCCTTGTTTTTCCTTTGAAAATTAAAAATAATATGTGAATTATATATTTTTAAAATGTGATGAACCATTGGAAATTGAAGTGAGGATATATTTGGTCTGCCACTTGCATAATGGGATTCAACAAAAATGCACCTTCTTGTGACTTCAATCCATTGATAGAAGCTATGAAATTCGTATTCCTTTTTGTATTTTCATTACTGTTGCTTTAGTCATTGTCCATCTCTGATTTTTGTTTTGCTATATTTTTTCAGTGGTTTTGCACTTTGACAATACAAAATAGTTGGATTGTATAAACCAGTCAGTGAGAAAAGCACATCTTTAGATCCACTCCTTGAAACTATAAAACGACTGCAGCTGCTTTGAAGGCTGAATGTGGCTGCTTTGAGGTTCTCTTGGGATCTTCTGGTCATGTGTATGCATGCCTTTGAGGTTCTCCTGGGATCTTCTGGTCATGTATATGCATGCCTTTGAGGTCCTCCTGGGATCTTCTGGGCTTGAGTATGCATGCCTAGAAAATAGTGCCACTGATGTACTAGCATAGTAAAGCAGATCATGAAATGATTTTACAGAATTATTTAAAAAAACTGAGGAGTAGCAGATAATAGACTTCTCTAATATATATTCACGTTCCGACAAACACACAGAATGAACAATAACACCAAAGGGAACTGCAAGGGATTTAAAACAAGATGCTGCAAACAGGATAACTGAGGTCAAGATTCACTCAGGATGAAGCCCTGGACACATTCTTGAATCTTGCTGAATTGTAGCAACACCAATGGCTAAGCCCAAGGCAGGGCTGCCTGACCCATGTGAGCACAGCAGTGGCTGACACTGGTTCCCAGATGTTTTCAGTAGCTGCAAGTCATCTGATAATTAAATCAACTTCAGTGGAGCACTGACCTGTGGTATAGTCAGATCTCGTTGCAGACAAAATCCTCTTTGCCTCCTGTGACATAAATAACATTGCTCCCAGATACTTTAAAAAAAACATATGCTTTTCTAACACTGTTAACTGCAGAGATGGCTAGAAAGGTTTTCTGCTGTGTACAGCAGTTCCCATATATTAGAGAATTAGCTTAAGAATGAACATGGAGAAAGACTCCATTATTTATAGCCTTCATGGATAACCGTGTTTATTATGACAGAAGCCTCAGTTTCCTATCGATTTCATGTATATATTTCATGTCCCTGAAGACAGATGCTTATTCAAAATGTAGTTACATATGTATGAGTTACAAAGTGGTTCTTGTTTTCATGAAAACCACTAGAGGAATTAATAGCTCTTGGGGTTTGCAGACAATGAACTGTGCCTCCTTTACCCAACATCAGAATGTGCATATAAATTGCCAGAGACAGAGGGCCCTCGATGCTTATATTACTTACTTCATATATGTCTGAAAATGAAGCTTAATCCATGTTTCTTAGATTGATAACCACAGCCATGCATCTTGCCGCTTCGGACAAGCAAGGATTACCTGCGGGCAAAACAACATTTTGTTTGCTAAGCTTCTCTTTTGGAACTGCTAAGAAGAAAGCCATACTTTAGATTCTATAATAGTCTAAAAACAATACAGGTAGTCCTTAACTTACAGGTACTCCTTAACTTATGACCAGAATAATTGGGATCAGAATTTCCACTGCTAAGCAAGGCAGTTGTTAAATGAGTCATACCCAATTTTGCAACCTTTTTACAATGGTTCTTAAGTGAATCCCTGCAGTTGTTCTGTGAACTACACAGTCCAGCTTCCCTCATTGATTTGGCTTGTCAGAAGCTGGCTGGGAAGGTCGCAAAGGGTAGCCACCCCAGGATGCTACAACTGTCATAAATATACACCGGTTGCCAAGCTGCCAAATTTTTATCATGTGCCGTGGAGATGCTGCGATGGTTGTAAGGGCAAGGACTAGAGGTGGGTTCCTACCGGTTCTAACCGGTTCTTTAGAACAGTTAGTAACTCAGTGATGATGTCATGGAGCCGGTTCTGTCGGTGTCTCCGTGGGCGCCGCCATCTTGGATTTTGCTTCTGCACATGCGCAGAAGCTAATTTTTGCTTCTGCGCATTCACAGAAGCTAATTTTTGCTTCTGCGCATTCACAGAAGCTATTTTTTATTGCTGCAGGCGCACGGGCACACGTGAAGCACGCGCACGGCACGACCCTGAGCGAACTGGCAGCAAAAGGATCCAGAACCCATCCCTGGCAAGGACCAGTCACAAGTCTTTTTTTCAGTGCCATTGTAACTTTGAATGGTCACTAATGGTAAATAAATGATTGTACATGAAGGACTATCTGTATTTGTAAATCTATTTCTCTGCAAGATATAAAAGATGAATATGAATTCTGTCCCTATACGCTAGAACATTAAATTCCTGCTCAATCCAACCTGACTCCAGAAAACTAAGGTAGAACAGAATTTTAGTTCTCAGCTCTTAACATAAGGATAATAATAATAATAATAATAATAATAATAATAATAATAATAATAATAATAATAATAATAATAATAATAATAATAATAATAATGAAAGTAACAAAGGTGTTTCTGAACCAGTAGGGAAGGTAAGTAGATTTCACCGCTTTAGAGGACTTATTTCTAATCTCATGAACATTCTTGTTGCTCTTCTTTGAATTTCTGGTAGTTTTTAAAATCCTTTTTTTAATGCAATATCCAGTATTTAATATAGTACTTAACAAAATATTCAACACAGAAGTATGTTTAATGATTTAAAATATTTAATTGTGTTGATGCAGCTTAAACTGCACTAGTATTTTGTACCACCATATCACATAGTTGATTTGCATTCTGTTTTCAATCAACTACAATTCCAAGACCTGTTCACAAATAATAATACCAAGTCAGATAACTGCCATTCTATTCCATGTACATTTGATTTTGGTTTCCTCAATGAAAATCTTTGCATTTATCTCTGGTAAATTTAATTCATTTCTCATCAAATTTTTGATTTTTATACCTTTTTCAGAGTTTTAGGTATTCACCCAAATCATTTCACTTTCTTGTCACAATTCTTAAAGAATCACTCAATCCGAACGATTCTTTCATCTCCAAGACACCAACACTTTTGAAAGCTGAAGCAGCTGCAGCCAAGCAATGTGCTGCCATCTTGAAATTCTGTAACCTCTGTAATCACAAATTCATGTGATAAGCATAGTGCTATAATGAAAGAACCAGAGTAGTGAGGGAAAATTAAAGTCTAAATCTGTACATAAGAAAATTAAAGTTTAAATCTGTACATTCCTCGAGCTTTTTTTTAAGGCCTGCCAGAAAAATGATTTTATCAGAAAATGGGATTTTCAATCCCATTTAGTCCCAAAAGAAATCAGTGGTTTCTGAAATGTTCCTGATTCCCTTATGTCCAGTGTGATCAATGCAGAACAATTCGAAGGAGGCCTACTCAGAAATCTGACTTCCTAGACTCAACAGGAAAAAATATAATTAAAGGGCAGAAGCTATGATTACAATGATACGATAATTTCTGCTGACTTAAATAGTTTTAGAATAGAATCAGATGATTGAGAAAATAACGTTGATGACAGATACTGGTACTCTCAGAATCAGAAATAATGTCCCTCTAAATCAGGTGAATCTTGAACTTTTCTGAACCGGGCTGCGGAAGTGGCGGGAAAGCGCATACAGGCATCCCCAGTTGCGTGAGTAGCAGGCAAGTGTGTGTGTGTGCGGCTCCATTTGCATGAGAGGCAGGAGTGTGCACACATGCACTTCCCCTCTCTCCCCCTCCCCCTGCCATTCCACAAAACCAGAAAGGTTGGAGAACTCTGCTCTAAATGCCAGTTATTGGAAATGGAAGTGCTGTTTAGGCTCACATCTTGCTGAACTAAATTAGCCTTTTAATTTAACATAATCCTTCTAAATATTTTTTGACTGTAAATTGTTCTGCAACATTGTAAAAATGCAGATGATTAGCAATAGCCATCCCGATCTCCTTTCCCTCCTTCATGTGAATTGAAAATATTATAATTAAAATCGTATTAGTAGCTCAATTTTTCATTGTTTCACAGAGCATCCGAAATGTTGGTAAATCCTGCTCAGGTCTGTTTGAAAAGATCAATAGCTATAGTTGATTTTCTATTTTCTATAGTAAAGTTGTTTCAGACTCTTACTTCAGTTTTCCAGAACGCTGATTTTATGAGACTATATGATAATGAAACCAAGATCTACCTCAAAAAAGCAACCTTTATTATTGTAGCAATTCATTATGCCTGGAATGGCTATGTAAATGCTTATTACCTTGACATTACACTCCAAAATGCATGGCTTTTGACTGGCAAAGTATTTACAAGGGATGTCACATACTTCCAGCACCTTAACTAATCACATCCTTACAAAATGAAACAACTTTCTGTCTATAAACTGGCAACTTTTTTTTTCACTTTCCAGACAGGAATTGAATCATGATTTGTTCCCCACTGGTGCCAGTTATAAATTATCTTTCCATTTTCTTAGAAGAAAGAAGCAGTAGTTTTCAGAAGGAAAACAACTCCGTCAAACAATAACTCCAAATTTAAAATGCTGTGCAGAAATTTCTGTAATTAATTAACTAGACCTCATCAGATCAATTTGAATTGTTTTTGCAGATAATTTTATGCCATGTGATCTATGGGCCACATGGGGCTTTTTACGCTGCCGGGCTGAAGAACAATCCTTGCATGCATGAGTTGTCAGAGAACTATACTAGCATAATATTTGCTCTCCCCGTTACTGATCTCTATCATGTTTCTACTGCATTTCTTCCCAGGTTAATTGCTTGACTTCCCTTCAAAATAATGGGTGACAAGGCTTAACAGATGCTCTTGGATGCTGTCAGTGTAAGGGTGAAGCATTAGTTTAGTGGAGGATCACTTCAGCCTGTTTCACTCTTGGGCTGGGAATGAAATGATGACAATATCATGGAGACATGGCAGGAAAAATAGTGCATGTTTGCTCCATGTTGAGATGTAAATAGGAAAAGTAGATAGTAAGAAGCTGGTTTAGACTGCAGTCCTATAAACCAGCCTTCTCCAACCTTGGCATTCTCCAGCTCAGTGGTGGGTTCCTACTGGTGCGGTCCACTCTATAGCACCGGTAGCGGCCTGCTGGTGACGTCACAGTACCGGTGCGATCGGTTGCTGGTGCCTGGGCACCGCCATTTTTTTAAAAAAAAAAATTTAACATTTTCTTCTGCGTATGCCCAGAAGCCAAGCTTCCGGCACTATGCATGTGCTGCCTTCCTACACCACAGTGAGTCGAAGCAGGGGAAGATGGCTGAGGGAGCGCGTGAGACGCTGAAAGAATGGGCGGGAGGAGCTATCTCCATTCCCCTCCCTTCAGCAGTCCGAGAAGCCAAGAAGCCAGTGATGATCTCAGGCATTTTCACATGTTTGAGGCTTCTCGAGCTGCTGAGGAGAGGCGGAACAGGCAGCAGGAGCCTAGGATCATCAAATGGGGAGAAGCATTCAGGCCGGACGGAGCCTCCTAGAAGAACCGCTGCTGCGGACTTGCTGCTCCCACTGCGGGGGGCTGCGCTGCGGGTGGGCAATGCCCCCCACTTCTCTGGCCCCTGCCAAGCTCCCGAGGCTCACGCCCACCTGGTCACATGGCTGGCAAGCCACCCCCACAAAATAAGCCACGCCCACAGAGTGGTAGTAAAAAAATTAGGAACCCGCCCCTGCTCCAGCTATATCAAATAGTGGGGCAGGCCCCCCTGGGGGGGGCAGAGCGATGCCAGGGGGGCACGTGACCCTGGAGAACATGCTTTTTTTGCCGCAGGGAGTAGGGTTTTTTTGCACCGAACAATAGCACACAGCACAGAGCAGGAGATATGAAGTGCAGATAACACCCTTAAGAGACACCATGGAAAAATATTTAACAGGGATGAAAAGAAAGGAGGAGAAATGTTGGCAGTGGACAGCATGAAGCCAAATAAATTAAGGTGTCACTTAAACACATTACATCCCAATCACGCTGATAAGCCGCTTGAGTTTTTCAGCGAAAACGTGCCGAATATTGCAAACAATTGTCCCAGCGGAGAGTTGGGGGGGGGGCGCTAAATATTTACTTCTTCCTAGGGGGGGCATAACAGAAAATAATTGAGAAGCACTGAGCTATATGGACTTCAACTTCTAGAATTCTCAACAGTAGTCATGCAAGTAAAAGGGAGCCACCACACTTCTAGAGGAAGCTGATTTTTTTGAAAACCGATAAATGTAGACTAGGGATATCCAACCTTGGCAACTTTAAGATTTGTGGACTTCAACTTCAGCATAGGTGGTTGGAGAATTCTGGGAGCTGAAGTCCACAAGTCTTAAAGTTGCCAGGGTTGGACACCCCTGCAGTAGACTAAGTGTTCCTAAATTCAGTGGGATTTGCATCTGCAGAAGACAGAACGATAGGATTATGCTCTAAATGTAAAATGACATCTTCACAGCACTTGGATGCCAGTTTATCACAACAGTTCATTCTATATGTTCCTGGCCTTCTTCAGTCCAGCATTCTATGTCAAACAACGGCCAGGAAGTTCATAAGCAGGACACTGCCTTGATTTAAGAAACAGCATGCAATCATCACTATTCATAGCTCTCATAATCTTATCAGACACGGATTTGTCCAGTCACTTTTTAAATATTATCATAGCTTGCATCATAGAAATGAAATTCAGATTTTAATTATGCACTGGGTAAAGGCTAGATCTTCAGCTAATTCCGAATGTTCCTGCATTTTGTGTCACTTATTTAATTTCTTTTGGGATTATTTCTTTATAACTCTTGACTATATAGCTGATGTGTTTTTCCCATGGCCTTTTGCCCAACTGTTACCTGCCCTTACAGGCCATCATTTTAGGCCAAAATAAAATGCAACCTTAAACTTTTTTAAAATTTTTATTTCTATTTCTTTTTATTTTTTAAGTGATAGCAGTGGAATGGGGTAAGATTCTGATTTCTCTTGGAGAGGGGTGTGTGTGTGTGTGTATGTATGCATTTTTTCTTGGGTCATTAAGAGGATTAGAGGAAAGTATGTTAGCATATAAGTAGTGGTAAATGTCAAATTCTTTGTCTCACCTCAATGGGACCCTACCAAAAAAGATCAGGGGCATACCTAAAAGGCAATGGAAAATTATTTCCAATGTTTACAAGAAAAATGCATTGATATGTCTATGTATTTACTAAGAGATGGGTTTATATTGGACAAGGCTTTCACCTTGATCTCATCAACAATCCAGATAGAGGCAGCCACCTGGTAATTATTTAACAACAAGCAAGGGAGACCATCTCAGATGGGAGAGAAGGGAATAGTTGGTTCCAAATCACAATGCTTTTGTGCCATACAATTCCAAGTAAAGGGATGTAAGAGATCTGGAAACTGTAATTATGTATGTACCCTTTTTTTAGATGCATACTGGATGTACAGTTATTTCTGTTAATGTATTAGCAGAGTATTCCTTGTGTTACCAAGGTTGTGCATACAGAAATGTTTAGATTGAGATCAGTTGTGAATAAGTACTCAGCCACACACAGATATACTAACTTGAATTAAAGTTTACTTTAAGAAATAGCATGTTCCTATAAACAGTCCAAAGTCATACACTTAATAGTCATAATGACAATCCAAGTATTATCCAGTACAAATACATTTCAGCTATAATACATAACTACAACACAGAGAGAAATGCAGAGCATACATACTCTAGGCCTTGCTCTAATGAGTAGCAGAGAACACACACTCTGAGTAGCAGAGACCAAAGACAAACAGAGAGGGACTCCCATAGAAATAAGCTGTGAACTCTAGCTCCCTCTTGTGGTAGTCTGCAACACCTCAGCTAAACAGACACACTTCTGTTAAAAGCTAAAACATATATTGTCCTACCCAATATTAGTTATGGTCAGGGACCTAACATTCTCCCCTTTGGGTAGGTCAATATATAATACCTTACATCTTTAAACCATAGTTTTCACAACACTCTTTGTGTTTAATTGCACCTTGCGCTTTAGTGAAATGATCTGCAATATTCTGTTCAGTCATGCAGTATTCCAACTTAACCATTTTATTTTGAACACATTGTCTAACATTCAAATATCTCAAATCAGTATGTTTTGACCTTGTTTTCACAGCTAAACTATTAGCCATACTAATGGCAGATTGATTGTCTTCGTATACAATAAATGGCTCCTGTACAGTAATTCCTATATCCTTTAACAATTGTTTATAATACACCAATTCTGTACACATTAATGATAAACTCGAGAATTCTGCTTCCATAGTGGATAAACTAATATGTTGTTGCCTAATAGATTTCCACCCTATTAAAGCATTACCCAACATTACCACTATACCTGATGTTGATTTGCGAGTCATTGCATCAGTAGCAAAACTTGCATCAGCATATGCAGTTAACACTAATTCATTTCTCGGTTCTAAATACAAAGAATAATGTATTGTGTGCTTTAGGTATCTAAGTATTTGTTTAGCTGCTTGCCAATGCCTTTCATTTGGTTCAGCATTATATCTAGCCAGTTGATTCACGCTGTAAGATATATCTGGTCTAGACCAATTACTCAAATATGAGAGACTACCAATTAGAGACTGATATATCTCCTTATCAAACACAGGACATTTAGTATCACTATTTGTAAATCCCTGATCCATTGGTGTCTTAGCAGTTTTACAATTCTCCAGGTTATATCTTTTTAACAATTGGCTAATCTTCTTAGCTTGCGAAATTTTGAATCCTCTATTTGTCTTCATTATATCAAGACCCAAATAATGTTTAATTTCTCCTAAATTTCTAATCTTGAACTTTCTTTGTAATTCAGAAACAATATCATTTGCTTCTTGTTCAGTCTTTGTTATAATGGCTATATCATCTGTAAATAATAGCAACAGAGAAATCAAACCATCTTTCTCTCTCCTAAATAAACAAGGATCAGCTATACCAGCTTTAAAATCCATGGAAACTAATTCTTTTACAATGCATTTATTCCATTCATAACCTGATTGCTTTAAACCATAAAGACTTTTCTTTAATTTCCAATAATCATTTTTTCCATCATCTTTTAAACCTAATGGCTTTCTCATATAAATGGTATGTTGTAAAGGTGCATGTAGATATGCAGTTTCAACATCTACATGATTAATTATGCATTTATTTTTAGCTGCCCAAACTAATGCTCCTCTCAATGTATTTGCTCTCAGACTAGGTGCAAATACCTCATCATAATCCTTATCTGTTTGAGCAAATCCCTGAGCAACTAATCTTGCTTTATGGGTAACAGTGCCATCCACACCAGTCTTTAATTTATACACCCATCTGCAACCTATTGCACGCTCACCTGGTGGTAACTTTACATCTTCATATACCTCAAGATCCTTTAATGATTTTAATTCCTTATTCATAGCTTCCTGCCAAGCTACCTGTTCCTTTGTTGGATACATCTTAAGTTCATTATAATTAGACGGTTCCACATTAATCTGGCATACAATACTTGCCTGATATCTATCAGGTGGACGTCTCTCCCTAGTTGACCTCCTAGGCAATTTAGTACAAGTTGTTGGAATTTCCTCTTCCTTTTCCTCCCCTATCGAAGTATCTTCTACATCATCCATAGATGATTCCTCTATTGAGGATTCTTTCACTATCCTATCATCAGTACTATTCTTATCAGAATCATCAGGAAACAATGGATCCTCAACAACGATACTATCTTGTTCCTTGTATTCCTGTTCCAGTTTACTCCATCCAACATGCTCAAGGAATTTTGCACTTGCACTACAATATACTCTAGTAGTACCTGGCTCCCAGAATCTAAATGATGTATGATTAGATTCATACCCTACAAAACATAATTTCCGTGCTCTATGTTGTCCCTTTCGCCTTACTTGTGTGGGAATATGCACCCATGCTGGTGCACCAAATGTATGCAAATAACTAAGATTTGGTTTCCTACCATACCAACGAGTAAATGGCAATTCACCAGTTGTTGCATTAACTACATTGTTCAAAACATGGTTAGCACACATTATAGCTTCACCCCAGAGCCTCTCTGGTAAACCAGAATCTGAAATCATGGTTCTAGACATAGCCTGTAATGTCTGACCTCTACGTTCAATATGCGCATTATGTTGTGGCTGAAAAGGAGCAGAACGCTTATGTTCAATACCAGCTCTCTTTAGCATATCTTCAAATCTCTTATTGGTAAACTCAGTACCGTTATCTGTTACTAAACTAACCAGTTTCTTATTCATTTTTCGTTCAACAAACCTTAACCAGTTTACAAAATGCTGATATGTTTCTGTTTTTGTTTTCATCAGATAACAGAAACCATATCTAGAAAAATGATCAACTATGCTCAATATATAACAGGCTCCACCTAAACTGGGTTTCTTAGGGCCAATGAGATCAGCAAATACAACCTCTAATGGTTCCTTGGTTTTAAATCCATTTAACCTGTTTGCAGGAATTACCTTGCTCTTTTCCTGATTGCAAGCATTACAATTTAAATATCTTGCACAAGGTTTTAATTTTATACCATTAGATAACTCAACAGTTTTCTTTAAAATTTTGAAATTTAAATGTCCCATACGTCTATGGAGCAAATGAATACATTCGTCATGAGGCTTTCTATTTTCATAAACTGAATTGGCCTTATTTAATGGACTATCATGGATAATGTATAAGCCATCATGCAATCTTGCAGTAACTCTTTTACCTTGTTTTTCAATTAAACATTTATCTACCTGAAAAGTTACCACAAACCCTGCTTTTACCAATTCTCTCACAGATAGTAAGTTATATATAAGGTTAGGTACATATAACATTGGTAAACTTTCATTAATACATGAACAATATGCATTACCTTCTCCAGATACTCTCAATTTCCAGCCATTTGCTAATGATACATGCTGGTTACTTTTAGTCATATTAACAAATCTCTCTTTACTTTTAGTTATACATTGAGATGCTCCACTGTCTATTATCCCGATATCATGGCTTACATTTTTATTTGTACTTGATATAGCTGCACTAACATCATTATACGCTCTCTGCATATTACTTTCATTCTGCTTTTTACCCTTTTTACAGAATCTGGCTATATGACCCTTAGCCCCACAAGAATAATATTTCCTAACAATATAGGCAGTTGAAGACCGTTGTTCTTCCTGTGGTGGTTTCTCTCTCATCTGTTTTCTATCTTGCCTTCTTCTAGACTCTTCTAACAGTCTTCCTATTATGCCAGTCAATGTCAGTTCATCTCTGGTCAAAACTTCCAGTGAAGACACATAATCATCATAAGAGTCATCCAAAGAAGAAAGAATAATATAAACTTGATGCAACTCTGAGAAAATCAGTTCTTTTTCATGTAGCTCTTGTAATGTTCTCTTCATAAACTCCAAATGAGCTAACATGTCACCACCTTTTAACAAACGTGCTCTGAACAGTTTACGTGTAAGGTGTATGTGCGCACCAACACTATCTCGAACATAAAGTCTCTTTAAGGTACTCCAACACTTGGCAGCAGAATCTTCACCATGAATATGAACCAGTTGCTGATCACTCAGTGTCAGTCCAATAATACTAAGAGCCTTTTCATTATCCCGGTTAAAGGCAGCTATTTTATTCTTATCTTCATCATTTGTTGGATCCCAAGCTGTTATATCAGGTGGATTATTAACCACAGTCCATAATCCTTCTTTATGCAAAAGTAAGCTGCACTTCATAGACCAGGAAACATAGTTAGTTCCATCTAACCTGGTTATCAGGGATAAGCTAGTTGACTGTTCTTGTGCCATTGTTAATTTAACAGTAAACCACAAGTTAGCTGTCTGAGTATGAAACTGAATATTCACACTAACTCTCAATATCTCTCTGGGCCCATGACCAGTGTTAATGTATTAGCAGAGTATTCCTTGTGTTACCAAGGTTGTGCATACAGAAACGTTTAGATTGAGATCAGTTGTGAATAAGTACTCAGCCACACACAGATATACTAACTTGAATTAAAGTTTATTTTAAGAAATAGCATGTTCCTATAAACAGTCCAAAGTCATACACTTAATAGTCATAATGACAATCCAAGTATTATCCAGTACAAATACATTTCAGCTATAATACATAACTACAACACAGAGAGAAATGCAGAGCATACATACTCTAGGCCTTGCTCTAATGAGTAGCAGAGAACACACACTCTGAGTAGCAGAGACCAAAGACAAACAGAGAGGGACTCCCATAGAAATAAGCTGTGAACTCTAGCTCCCTCTTGTGGTAGTCTGCAACACCTCAGCTAAACAGACACACTTCTGTTAAAAGCTAAAACATATATTGTCCTACCCAATATTAGTTATGGTCAGGGACCTAACAATTTCCCAATTAAGTGACTTCAGCATCCTTCATGTCAGGGGTGCATTTCTCTTACCTTCCCTACCGGTTCGGAAGTGTGCGCGTTGCATCAGAAGTGCGTGCTTTGCGCACATGCACATGCTACACTCACATCACATATAGGTACTGACCCTCTGTGCATGCGCAGAAGCCTTTGCCCATGCACAAAGGGTTATTTGCCAGCCGCTTTCAAGCAACGGTGACCAGGGAACGGGTTCGGGGGTGTGGCAAGCCAGCCTTCACTACCAATTCAACGACCATGGCCAAATTTCCGCCACCAGTCTGCAGGAACCGGTCCGAAACCGGTAGCAACTCACCACTGCTTCATATACTATAAATGCCTCAATTTTATTTCTTTGCTCTCAGCATATCTAATAGAGGTAGACAATACAATAATATTAGTATTGTATTGTACAATAGTATTGTACTATGTTGTATAATCAGGGGTGGGATTGAAAAATTTTAGCAATCAGTTCGCTGCCCGGTTGCTGGGTCAGAGTGGCCATGGGGGCGTGGCCTACTCAGCCTCCTGCACCATGGCAGGGGGGCATTTTTGCCCCTCCCAGGCTCCAAAGGCTTTTCTCAAGCCTCTAGGAGGGCGAAAACGGCCTCCCCCGGGCACCGGAGGCACTCCAAAGGTGGGAAATGGGCACATTTCTGGACTTCTAGTACTTCTGGTAGGCCCACTTTTCACCCTCCCCAGGTTCCAGAGCTTTCCTCGAGCCTCCGGGGCTCCGGAGGCCCTCCGGAGGCCAGAAATGGGCCCGTTTCAAGACTTCCGGTAGGCCCATTTTTTGCCCTCCCCAGGCTTTGGAGGTTTTTGTTGAGCCCCCGGGAGGGCAAAAATGGGCTCCCCTGGGCTCTGGAGGCCTTCCGGAGGCCAGACACAGGCCCGTTTCCGGACTTCTGGTACTTCCAGTAGGCCCATTTTTCACCCTCCCCAGGCTCCAGAGGATTTCCTTGAACCTTCGAGAGGGTAAAAACAGCCTCCACTTGGCTCCAGAGGCCTTCCGGAGGCCAGACACAGGCCTGTTTCTGGACTTCTGGTACTTCCGGTAGGCCCATTTTTCACCCTCCCCAGGCTCCTGAGGTTTTTCTCGAGCCTCCAGGAGGGCAAAAATGGCCTCCCCTGGGCTCCGGAGGCCCTCCAGAGGCCAGAGACAGGCCCGTTTCCGGACTTCTGGTACTTCCGGTAGGCCCATTTTTCACCCTCCCCAGGCTCCAGAGGATTTCCTTGAACCTTCGAGAGGGCAAAAACAGCCTCCACTTGGCTCCAGAGGCCTTCCGGAGGCCAGAAACAGGCCCTTTTCTGGACTTTTGGTACTTCTGGTAGGCCCATTTTTCACCCTCCACAGGCTCCGGAGGCTTTTTTCAAGCCTCCGGGAGGGTGAAAACGGCCTCCCTGGGCTCTGGAGGCCCTCTGGAGGCTGGACACAGGCCCATTTCCAGACTTCTGGTACTTCCGGTAGGCCCATTTTTGCCCTCCCAGAGCCTCCATGCAGGCCCTGCATTTACCTGACATCTAAAATAGGCCGCATGGAGACTCCTGGGAGGGGCAGGGTGGAATGGGTGGGGTTACCCAGTCCTTGGAACAACCGGTTCGGTGAACCAGATTAAAATTAACATCCGGTTCACCCGAACCAGTCCTAACCGGCTGAATCCCACCCCTGTATCATACAATATAGATATTGTAAATATCTATTACAATAATAATAGTTTGGAAGACAAATACATAAACAAGGTAAATGAACTATATAAAGGGAACAAACAGATAGATGAGCTATTTATATCATTTAAGGTTAAACAGTCCTTGTTTATGGGATCAAGTAGGGAACATTGCTAATCTGCAATATTAACAAGATGATTGATCCTTGCTGTAAAATGATAATGAACAGTTGCCAAGACTTCTGTTTTCACTAAGTCTACTTTAAAAACTGCAATTTTCTAACAAATATACTATGAGCAGACACAACATGAAAAATATTTCAAAAATAAATATTAATCCTTAGACTGTTTTAAAGCTTTGAAAACCTACATGTTTTCCATCATAAATATTAATGTTCAGATTATATAGACTTTTGATAAACACTTTTATGGTGCATATATGTGTGTGTTTTGCAAAATCACATGTCATTTTTTGGAAAACACTCTATATATTCACAGGACTTTATCTCTGCTACAGATAATGCAATTGGAACAGACAGCACTTGAAAAAAAACACAGATATAAATATTTATTTCCTATCACAAGTTCCTGAATTCAGATTTTCATTCTTGAAGAGTTCCTCCAGGTTGCATAATCTTCTTCAAAAACTCCAGCCAACTATTTACTCCCTCTTATGGGATCTGTCAGATTACAATAAAACAGGCATAAATTATTGAATTCTGTCTTTGTGATTGCCAAGTACTGATTCATCAGTGCAAAAGCACTCAAATGCCAATGGATTTTGAATGAGAAATATGTGCACAGAATGAAATGCTCACATTTTTTGTGCATAAGTGTTTTTAACTTAAAGAGCCAGATCATATTAGACAGTCAACATTCAATGCATATTAAGGTAATAACAATATATTCTCTACTAACAAAGAAAAATTCTGTGAACAATTATTGCCAGAGAGTTTTTTTTTATTTATTTATTTATTTATTTATTTATTTATTTATTTATTTGTTTATTTATTTATTTATTTATTTATTTATTTATTTATTTATTTATTTATTTATTTATTTATTTATTTATTTATTTATTTATTTATTTATTGGTCGCATTTATATGCCGCCCACTCCACAGAGACTTTTCTTTGAAAAGAAAGTGATAAGCTGTTGGAAGCATTGTGATTACACTTTTCTGACTGCCAGGGGTCCGATCCTCATCTGCTCAAGGTTCACTCAGCATTTTGAGTGAACCTTATAAAATGAGGACCCAGATTGTTGGAGGCAATATGCTGACTCTGCAAACCGCTTAGAGAAGTCTGTAAAGCACTGTGAAGTGGTATATAAGTCTAAGTGCTATTGCTATTCATTACTAACACTTTTTAATGCATTATTTTATAGCCTCATTCTTCATTCCAAATACTTGGAGTAAGTACTACACCAGGGGTCGGCAACCCATGGCTCTGGAGCCGCATGCGGTTCTTTGGGCCCTCTGCTGTGGCTCCCTGTCCCATCACTGGTTGGCCCCGCCCCTCACTGCTTTTAGTTCTTTTTTGGATACTTTTGGAAATCCAGGCTGAGGAACGATCACCAGCCATGGCGGAGGCTTCCCTTCGGACGATCCTCCCCTCCCCCTCCTCCCCTCATGATCCTCTGGCCAGCTGTGACTGAGCCAGGAGCATGCGCAAGCACGGGGAGACCCTCCTCAAGTGAGCACCAAAGCGAGGAAGGGAGCGCGTGGGGCAGGCGGGCGCTCACTTAGGGAGGGTGGCCTTCCATGTGCGCATGCTCCTGGCTCAGCCACAGCTGGGCAGGGAGTTGTGAGAGGAGAAGGAGGGGTGGAGGAGAATGGTCAGTCCAAGGGAAACCTCTGCCGCTGCTGGCGATCGTTCCTCTGCCAGCCCGGATTTCCAAAAAGAACAAATAAAAGATGTAGCGAAGCATCCCAAGAAGAGCTTGCTGGCTTGGCTCAGCTGCGGAAGAGAGAGGGGGGGAGAGAGAGACATAGAGAGACACATACAGAGTGATACACAGAGGGGGTGAGAGAGACAGAAGAGGCACACAGAGAGAGGAGGAGATCGGGAGATGGGGAGAGAGATACAGAGACACTCTCTCTCTCTCTCTCTCTCTCTCTCTCTCTCTCTCTCTCTCTCTCTCTCTCTCTCTCTCTCTCTCTCTCTCTCTTCTCTCTCTCTCTCTCTCTGTGTGTGTGTGTGTGTGTGTGTGTGTGTGTGTGACTCTCTCTCTCGCTCCCTGCTCTGTGCCTCTTCTCTTTGCCGGAGCTGGGGCTTTTCACCAGCTGTTTTTCCCCTTCCTTTTGGAAAGCCGGGCTGGCGGAGCAATGAGTACAACCTGTGGTGGAGGTTTCCCTCCTCCTTCCTCTCCTCCCCCTCCTCCTCCTCTCTTGCGCACCCTCCTGGACCCACCACAGCTGGTCAGGGGGGCAGGAGAGGGGGAGGGGGAGGGAATCCTCCACTGCAGTTTGCGCTCATTGCTCCGCCAGCCCGCTTTCCAAAAGGAAGGAAAGAAAACAGCTGGCAAAAAGCCCCAAAGAGAGCACACTGGGCAACAGGGCTTTCCGATAGTGAGAAGAGGCACAGAGGCAGGGAGTGAGAGTGAGACACACACACACACATGCACAGACATAGAGAGACACAGAAAGAGAGGGGGAGAGAAAGAAAGAAAGAAAGAGAAAGAAACAAAGAAAGAGAGAAAAAAAGAAAGAAAGAGAGAGAGAGAGAGAGAGAAAGAAAGAAAGAAAGAAAGAAAGAAAGAAAGAAAGAAAGAAAGAAAGAAAGAAAGAAAGAAAGAAAGAAAGAAAGAAAGAGATAGACAGACAGACAGACAGAGAAATGAGAGAGGGAGATAGAGAGGGAGATAGAGAGAAAAAGAAAGACAGATAAGGGAAAGATAAGAGGGAGGGAGGGAGGGAGAGGGAGAGAGAGAAAAAGAGAGATGTGAGAGAGAAAGATACAGAGAGAGGGAGATAGAGGGAGAAAGAGATGAGAGGGAGGGAGGGAGGAAAGAAGGAGAGAAACAGAGAGGGAGTTACCTATTTCCCATAGAAAACACGGAGCCACAAAACCTGGGTAGGCGTGGCTGGAGGGGGTCATGTGACTGGGTGAGAGTGAGTGACATCGAGTTGGCCACGCCCACCCAGGTTTTGTGGCTCCCAGTGTTTTGTTTTCTCTGGGAAACGGGCCCAAGTGGCTCTTTGAGTGTTTAAGGTTGCCAACCCCTGTTCTACACTGACCATTTCTCATCTATTACTCCTCTCCCACTATATCAAAATGATAGCCACAGTGGCACAAACAATGGAAAGTGATAGCCACAGTGCTCCAAACCTGATTTTGGATCATATATGCAAAACAAAAACAAAAAAACAGAGAAGGGTCTTGGGATCTGTTTCATGGGCTTCCGTACAGTATTGTTCCCATTAACCCATGTCCAATTCAAAAAAGATATTTGGGATCAGATTGGAACAAATTGATAGAAAAAGGAGGGTCATGCCCACTGTCTTGATTTCTATTGATTTATCCATAACTAATCTATGTGCTCATGTATCAGTGGTGGGTTTCTACCGGTTTGCCCCTGTTCAGGTGTACCAGTAGCAGCAGTGGTGGGAAGCTCTGCCCACCTGCCCAGACATCATCACGGATGCTCTGCGCATGCGCAGAAGCTTCTGCGCATGCTCAGAAGAGTTCGAACCGGTAGCAAAGGTAAGTGAAACCCATTACTGTCACGTATGCATTTTTAGTATTGGTTGGGACTCTGCATCTATAAAGGGTGTGTAAT
Organism: Diadophis punctatus similis; assembly: GCA_023053685.1. Taxonomy (NCBI): domain Eukaryota; kingdom Metazoa; phylum Chordata; class Lepidosauria; order Squamata; family Dipsadidae; genus Diadophis; species Diadophis punctatus. Next base: position 242,638,896 of record JALIGW010000001.1, read on the forward strand.
CTCTGCATCTGTTTTCTTCTGCAAGCAAGGCTACTGTTGCAGATCTTTTTCTGAGCATTCAGTTGCCTGTAATTAAAAACTTTTCTGAGCAAAATGGTACTAGGATAAACTATTATGTTCAACTAAAATCCTTTTGTATCAACAAAGACCAGAACCTAAGCAACTTTCTGTGCATCAATTTATACTTAGTTGGCTTCGGTTATGGATCATTGGTTGAAGAAGTGTTTGTTTGGGAACATATTATATAAGCCTCCTCTCACTGCAGGTTAAAAAAACAGAGCCATAAACCTCTGTGGACAGCAGAATATATTTTCTTATGGCATTCAAACTTGGAACTCTAAGCTGAAGTCTGTTGTGTTTGCTCTTGTGTCATTTTGACTGAAAATTCATGGTGCATGTAGCTGTCTGTAATCTTTCTTTGTACTATATATACCTAACGTGGGTGGTTGTTTAGATCAGCATGTACTTGAACTGTCTTGGGTGGCAGTTTTAGGCCACCTGATCTTACAGATCTATTCTAGCTGAGACAGCATAAACCGGCTCTTGCATTTTGATTGACAAATTGGGAAAAATTTGCTTGGCAAGTGAAGACATGACCAAAAGTATTTCACTGGTTCATAAGTTATAATATTAGCTGCTTGGTTATTGTTTTTCTTCTACCATAATTCATGGTGGCCTGTGTCCACTAGTGTTAAGGAAGTGATAGGCATGAGGATGTCAATAAACATAGCCTTGATGCCTGTTCTTTAGCAATGCCACATCAAACTCATTTATGGCTAACTTCCTTCTCCAGTGAGCAAAAAATCTGCCCAGTTAGTTTCTGATAGTAGTAGTCACACATGGTGGTCCAAGACAATATTGCTTAAAAATAAGTAAGGAGTATGCCATGGCTGGAATATTAGGTTACAACCAGGGAGATTAAAGTTCAAATCCCTCCATAGCCCTAAACTCAAAGGGTGACTTTTAAACTTGTATGTTTTTTCAGTGTTTGTATCAAATGATTGCTGTTAAGAAAAAAGGTTAGGGATAGAGAAACATGAAATAAATCATCTTGAGCTTCTGGAGGAAATGTGAGGTATAAATTTAACCAAAAAAGAAAGCAAAGGAAAAAAAAGTAGCTCTTAACAATATCTTCAAAATGTATGCTCGTCCTTAACACATAAATGTCTTTGGTAATATATCTAAGGCAGGGGTGTCAAACTCGTGGTGTCATTTTGTCATCACGTGACATATCGCAACTTTTCCCCCGTTTGCTAAAATGGGGGTGGGCGTGGCCAGCACATGACACATCCAGCCCGCAGGCCATGAGGTTAATACCCCTGATCTAAGGCATTCTGGGAAAAATTGTAGTTGCCCCTTGGCTCTACCCTATCAAACCCTATTAAAAGAAGATCTGCTTCTGGCATGACTTTATTGTCCAACAATGATCATAAATGTCTCCAAAAAAAAGTTGCATCTCTCCAATAGCTTCCAATATATGTCACCTGGTAAATTCATAAACATGTTAACAAGCTACTGCTTCCCAAATATACAGTCCAGTTCTAAATTCAGGAAGGGAGAACTGTTTGCAGTGAACCATCTTCAGAATGCTTCTATAATCCTACATTAGTAATTATTTGCTTGCATTTTAGCAGTATTCATAAACCGTTATAGCTACTGCTATATGCGGCAAAGCCTACCTAACAAATTCTGACCTTGTCGCCAAGGTTTAAACATGATAAGTGAATGAAGAATTTAAAAAAACTCAGAAAAATCAATTGAGCTACAGGGAAGGTGAGTGTTGAAATAGTCCAATAATCACTTTGGGCGTCCTGTTCCCGGAGAGGTTATGAAGTAAGATGTAACAGCCTTGTAATCCACAAGGCCACTTCCTTATTCCATCATCGTCCTTTACCCTCCACATCTGACTTTGAGTTGAATTACACTAAATCTGCTATAATGAGATGCTTCAAAAACTGTTATTCACACCCTCCCAGGATAAAAGGGCAAATAATGCCTTTGATATTTGCATTCAGCTCACAAATGTCAGCTTGAACCAGCTATTTTAGGTGTGATTCTAGGTAAAGTTATGCATTAAAAACAGTGTGGTGAAAGAAATAACTGTTCTGCTTTAGTCTGGAGTTGGGACATGCAAGGGACAGTCTGCCTGTGTAAAAAAAAGTTTGAAAACAATGAAATTGACAGTAGGATATCAGGAAGATACCCATTCCAACGTTGTGTTAATTACTGTACCTTTTGCAGGAAGTTAAAATGCTCAAAGGAATAAGTGGTTTAAATTCCATTGTTTTCTGTGGGACAGTGTGATAACTAACTTCTCTTAGAGCAGGTTTGGGGGTTAATTAATATGTATAAAATATGGGAATGTGGTGGGAAGTACATGTATTTAAGAACTGGCCACATTGTTGTAGCATCTGAATGCCATGTCAACAAATTCAGTTTGTTATGCAAGAGGAATGAGCCTGAATTTAGGTGGCCAAATTCCCAATGCATAGTACACTGATGGTCAATCTGCATTCAGAAACCCTTTGGTGAGAATTGGTCTTCCAGGAGGAAGCAATCCCAGTTTGTAAATAGCTGCCTGCTGAATTCTACTTCCTGTGTGCTGTCCTTCTGGGCTTCCTTTAGCGGACATGTGATATTCTGCAGTTTAAAGGCTATCGGTCAAGGACCTAACCTCTAATGAGGGCTTAACAATATATTGGCTAGGAAACCATGATGTGATTCATAACTGAGACACTAATCCTAACCAAGGCTATTTTGTAATAGTCAGCCTTACTGGGTAGGCCAGACAGGAAACACAACCAGATAAACTAATTCTACTTTACTGTAAGGCTACATTAATAGAATTTTGCAAGTTTGCAAGTACAATTTTCCTGCCATGTCCTTTACAGCCCAAGAAACTAAAGAGGGATTCTTCTGAGCTTCTTGCCCTGCTTGCTATTCAGCTAACCTGTTTCTTATCTGACTGTTTCCTGGTCAGCACCTCTTTGCCCTGTCTCTCAAGGTCTTTCCCACATACCATTATAGTAATATAGTCTGTGAAACATAAACATGTTAACAAGCTACTCCTTCCCAAATACACAGTTTCAGTTCTAAATCACTCCGCTATGCCCTTCTGAGAAATGCTGAGCATTGAAGTGACTTATTTTCCTAGAATTCCAGAATCAGAAGAAGCCTCAGAGATCATCTATTCTCCCTTCTGACAATTAGAGAAATCCACAGTGGTGAGCCAGGGTTGGCACATCAAAAAGTTGCTAGGGCCACTGCATATAAGTGGATTATAAAAATGAAATGAATTTAACACAGTGAAACTTGAGTTAATGGAACCCTACTTAGCAATGGAAGAAATTTCCCTAGGCATTCAACCCTATCCATCCTTACTCCAAATAATAGATAAGTTTGATGTATCGGAAGCAATCCAGAGGTGAGTGTTGTAACTGATATCCAGGTATAACTGATCCCCCCCATCCACCAAATAGTCTGCTAAAATGAGGTTTGAACAGTTCTTTCTTTTCCTTCCAAATCTACTCAATTAAATTGTATTAATTAAATATCCCATCTTTAACGTAAGTGGATTTCCAACTTTGGGGAGGGGGGTGGAATCAATTTCTCAGGTTTAAAATGAATTATCTCCTAAAATGCACCTTTCAAAAAATCAATTGACAAGTAAATTAAGCTGGATAAAGTAAGAAGTTAATTTCCCCAATACTATACTTCCTTCCCCTTTTTAAATTAAATTGATTGCTCATTGTCATCTGCTGTTATTGCATTCTGGAATAATGGTCATCCAACTGGTACATTAGGAAATATGAAGAGAAATCTACCAGCTAGATCTTTGAAGATGGAAATATTCAGCCTTCATATCTGAAAACTCACACCAACTGGGAGGTGTTCTGTCATAATCCACTTTAATGGTTTTAATACTTAGAATACTGCTAGCTTCTTCCCCTTCAGCAATATATATGTACTTATGGGGACCGTTCTGTGGAATCCCTAGACCTCTTGTCAGATAATCTCAGAAGACATTTATCTATCCCATGCTAAATGTCTGTGGAGATTCTCAGTCATCCAGGTTGTCCCAAAGGTGCTTTTTCAAGAGCAACTGGACTTTCTTGTTTTTCTTTAAAGACGTTTCACTTCTCATCCAAGAAACTTCTTCAGCCTTGACCCCCCCCCACCATCCAATCAGAGTTGAAGAAGCCTCTTGGATGAGAAGCAAAATGTCTTCAAAGAAAAAACAGAAAGTCCAGTTGCCTCTTGAAAAAGCACCTTTGGAAATCCCACGCTAAAGAAATATCTATAGAAAGCACAGTGCTTATCTGTCATCTCCTTGGTCCACCCAGGACTTTGACATATCTTTCCAGGTTGCCCAATTTGATGCCTTTACAGATAATCCTCAACTTACAACGGCTCATTTAGTGACCATTTGAAGCTACAGCAGCACTGAAAAAAGTTACTTATGACCAATTTTCACACTTATGATTATTTTAGCATCCCTATGGCCATGTGATTTACATTTGGATGCTTGGCAACTAGGTCATATTTATGATGGTTGCGGTGTCCCAGGATCATGTGATCACCTTTTGTGACCTGACAAGCAAAGTCAAGCCAGATTCACTTAACAACCATGTTACTGACTTAATAACTGTAGTGATTCACTTCACAAATGTGGCAAGAAAAGTCATAAAATGGGGCAAAACTCACTGAAAAAATGCCTCACTTAGCAAAAGAAATTTTGGGCTCAGTTATAGTTGGAAGTTGAGGACTACCTGTATGTATCCTATTTGTCAAAGCCTACAACTTAGATTAGCACTAATCTTGGCAAACTGTGCCGTTATTTTTTTACCATTGTTATTATATTGATTTTTAACTTATGTAACTTTATTGTCTTTTATGCTTACTTTTCAGCAGGGGTGGGTTCCTCACATTTCAGACCAGATCGCCCGAACCGTTAGTGACCCGCTGGTGATGTAATTTTAACGTCATGTTTCCGGTACTATCTGTGCTGGTCCATGCGCACCGCCATCTCTTTTTTTGGAATTTTCGGCAATTTTTGGGGGTTTGGATGGCTTCTCCTCATCCTCTACTTTGAAAAAAAGCCCTCCCGCCCACCCCCGGGTTAATACCGACCTTTATTTCTTCGTCCAAAGCACAGCTGAGCAGCTCCTCAGCTGTGTTTCAGGCTGAAACGTCCTTCTGAGCATGCGCGGAAGTAAAATCACATGAGGGGACGCGTGTGCATGCACGAAACGTCGCAATGCGCACCGGCAGCAAAGGTAACTGGAACCCACCCCTGCTTTTCAGGCTTATCAATAATTTTAAGTGCATCTGTTTCTACGTGGTGTTTTCTGGCCTAAAGACCATAATAAAGGTTGCTCTAGCTGTTTACTTCAATCTTATTTTCTCAAGCAGGTGAAAATAAATTTTCTTGATCGGTTTGGCAACAGCCTTTCAAGCATTTAATCATCTCTTTGTTCCTCTCTTAATCTCTTTTGGTTTACTCCTACTGGACTGCAGTTAAATAACACAAATCTGACCTTCTGATTTCTGGAACAATTTGAGTATTCCAGTTGCATTTTTCTTACAAAGTCAGACTGCTTAGTACTTACTAAGCACAGATCACGGCAATTCTCATGTAGAATTCTCATGCTGATTGGTATTGTCATTTATCAACATTGTTTCTGCTTTCAATATCTAGCTGTCCTTGAATGTTATCAAATAGCTGAATAAATGAAGTGTAATAATGAACACTGAACCAGTTCAAATCAATCCTGAGTATAAATCTATAAAGGAAATGCTGTATCATAAATTTAAAAACTCTTTCATTTTCCCATTGCAATAAATACTGCTAAAATGTGTGTCTTGATCGCTATATGTCAACTTAAGAAGGAAAAACTAATTTACCCCTTCTAAACAGCATCTGCTTAAGCTAAACTACTGCCAACCTGCCTTCCATTGAGGACCTGTATACTGCACGTCAAAAAGAGGGCTGTGAAAATATTTACAGACCCCTCGCATCCTGGACATAAATTGTTTCAACTCCTACCCTCAAAACGACGCTATAGAGCACTGCACACCAAGACAACTAGACACAAGAACAGTTTTTTCCCAAACGCCATCACTCTGCTAAACAAATAATTCCCTCACCACTGTCAAACTATTCACTAAGGCTGCATTACTATTACTATTAGTCTTCTCATCGTTCCTATCACCCATCTCCTCCCACTTATGATTGTATGACTGTAACTTGTTGCTTGTATCCTTACAATTCATATTAATATTGATTGTTTCCTGATTGCTTATTTGTACCCTATGACAATCATTAAGTGTTGTACCTCATGATTCTTGACAAAGTATCTTTTCTTTTATGTACACTGAGAGCATATGCACCAAAGACAAATTCCTTGTGTGTCCAATCACACTTGCCCAATAAAGAATTCTATTCTATTCTATTCTAAAGTCATTATCATGATTTGTGAAATTCAGGACAGTTCTGCACTGCAGGCTACGCTGCTGGTCTCCGAGGCTGCTCCTGGCTGTTTCTTAAGCCAACTTCAGAAGTTCTAGTCTGATCGCAGCAGGATGGCAATGAGGCTTGATTGAGCTCCAGTCTGGACTGCAACAACCAGAAGTCTAATCTGTAATTCCCCTGCTTGTTGCTTTCCCATTTATCCAGAGAAGACAAATCACATTGGCTGCCTTCTATTTGGAACAGTCTACCAATGCCTCACTTTTCCTTTTAGGCACTTCTTAGAAGTACTCTTCTTACTACTCCCTGTGCTTTGCCTTTGCCTTTCTAGCTAGCAATAGCACTTACTCATATACCACTTCACAGTCCTTTACAGCCCTCTCTAAGCAATTTGCAGAGTCAGCATATTGCCCCCAACAACCTGGGTCTTCATTTTACCGACCCTGGAAGGATGGAAGGCTGAGTCAACTTTGAGCTGGTGAAAATCTAACTGCTGACAGTTGGCAGAATTAGCCTGCAATATATGCATTCTAACCACTGCACCACCACGGCTCATGTTTGCCCACATGAATGTCTTCACACACACATATACTTTCCACATTAATTCCTTTGATAATGATATGGACCCTTTTCTTTTTGTTTTCTTCCCCCTTATGGTACTATCATGGCTCTGATGATACAATATTTAAAACTATATGTATTTTGTATTTTAACAGTTTTAGTTTTGAAACTGAATAAAATTCTTTAAAAACAATTAAAGCAATGTGGAACAGGTTGTTCTTTTGTGCTACATTCCTCTGTAGGTCCTGGAAACTTTGCAGCCAGGAAAAATGAAATAGAAACAACCTCATAGAAATAAAACAGCAACAGTCCTGTAAACTGCATCTTACAGATTTAAAAAAAATTAAAAGAGAAGGGGATCTTTCTAGTACTGTGGGCAGCAATGGGGGCATACTTCACCTAATCTAGGCAAAAGCCCAAAGGATGCCCACTGAGAAATGCAAGGGTTAAATGAAGCATGAGCTTCAAAGGTTGTGATAGTTCATTGACTTAATGGGCCATGGTTGAACCAACTACAAGATTATTTTAAAAAGCAGCAACCGGCCACTGGGTATGTCAGGCAGTGCAACCAAATGGAGTTCTTTGCCACTAGTAGAATGCAACCAAGTGCTGCAGACCATTAGGTCTGGAGGGCTTAAAATGGTTCAGAAAGTAGTGGTTTTGGATTGAAACTAGAAAATACAATGTGGACGCATTTGCATTGGACCAGGAGTGGGAGAAAGATAACATCACCACTCCTACTGTTAGGAAGCAGTGAATGGCCTGACTGGTATGGGGCCAAGTAGAAATCTGAACATAATCAAAGAAATCAAGCAAGGTAATCAGGGTTTAAGAAGAACAGTTATGCATACACAGATAAAGAGGAAAGGTGGGTTGGGTAGGGTACACACAGAATAATCATTTCACACCTGAGATACCAATTATTTCCTACCTACCTTCTTTAATCGACTAAAGAAATGACCTGGCTCTAGTTGAAGTCAATGACAGTCACTCTACTTAAGAGCCGAGGTGGCACAGTGGTTAAAGTGTAGCACTGCAGTTCAGCAGGTCAGCTGTTCAAATCTCACCGGCTCAAGGTTGACTCAGCCTTCCATCCTTCTGACGTCGGTAAAATGAGGACCCAGATTGTTGGGGGCAATATGCTGAACTCTGTAAACCCCTTAGAGAGGGCTGTAAAGCACTATGAAACGGTATATAAGTCTAAGTGCTATTGCTATTGCTATTGGGAACTTTATAATGTGAACTACAGATTGTCTGGTCACTTTCCTAAAGTGTACCTTTGACTTTTGTCACAATAGGTGACAGAAATTTGCACACTTCATGTATTTTTAATATAGTTAGCTCTCAAAACTGGCAAATACTAAACTACCATTCCATGCTATCTACCATCGTTAGAAATTTTGATTGGGATAGATTTTAAGTGGGAGGGAAGGAGGGAGAAGGAAGGAAAGCCACTACTATCAAAAGTTCATACTTTTAATCATGAGTTGAAATTCTACATATTATTGTATATACATAATTATTAGCATTATATATCAATACACATAATTAATAACACTAATTTTACTTTCAATGTCATATAGTTTGGTATATATAAATCTATCAAAGGTCTTTTGTAGATGAACTATATTTATTTCTGAACTACTAAAAACCTTAGTGCCAAAAGCATAGTTTGCTAAATTGGTGTCATTGTACCGTACTGAGAGAATAACAAGTACCAACAGAACAAAGTTTCTTGCCCTGAACAACTGTTACACAAACACATACACATGCACATTGATTATCCATCCTTGAAATTTGTTTCTGAGTGCTGAGAAATTGCTGGGAGCAGGTTTAGGGTTATGCACTGGAAACTTGGGTAAAGTTAGAAATAATCCCTACTATTATTTTTTAGAATATACCTGCAGTAACTTCAGCATTTGATGTTCCATTGCTTGCACAAGCAGAGGTGTTTAGATAGATTGAAGGCAGAGACAGATCACTATAGAAGCAAAGCCGATTTTACTTCAATCACAGAAAACCTATAGGAAGCTTATGTCCCTGTAGCTGTTGGCAATCCTACTCAATACAGCAATGGATGTTCCCTAGGGCAAATATTCAAAAAATAGTCAACCACTATGTTAATAGTGAGGATGAAAGCAGAGATAGACTCTTTTAGAAACTACAGACATACTCTCTTAACTGCTATTCAAACCAAAAACAATTCCTTGGTTAAAGTGGTGTGTTATTCTAAACCAGAAGTTGTTAGGGTTACATGATAAGAGATACCACAATTATTAGAGAAAAGCATCTTTATTACAGATAACTTTGGGAATTTCCTATCCTTATACCTAAGGGCCATATTAATTCTTGAGAATCCAAAATAGTTCACTAATTTATATCGTCTTTGAGGGGAATTTTTAAGTCTAACACAGTGCCCCAATATTTGAAAAATAATGTTCAGAAATACATATTAAGGTTTGAAATTGAAAGCTTTTTCAAGGTAGTGCATTGTCTTCTCAATGCTGATCTGCTGATGAATTTAGATCTCTATACACGAGACCAGTTTTATAGATCTTGTATTCTTTCACATGTTAGATATGTTCAATGTTGATATTCACATGTTAATGATTTGTGGAGCTGTTAAAAATAAGCATATTAAGAACTAATTCTGAATCCGTGATTTGCTCCAAACACTTTCATGTTCCATTATAAATTGCGTAATTGAAATTAAATAATATTGCCAAGAAAAATAAATGGAGATGGGTAGTATTAACAGGTTTGGGTTAACTAGAGGTTCATTTCCATTGAAATATTACCAACAGCAGCATTTCTCTTTTTTGTCCAATATATCTTACAAAAAGACTTCATATATGTATATATGATTAGTTATGTAGTTGCATAGTTGGTATAAGATCTCTTGCAGGGGGGGAGCCTTGTGCATCCCTCACATCCAGGGGCGGGTTGCTCTCTTACCTTGCTACTGGTGCGCTGTGCGTGCATCACCATGTTCGTGCGTGCGCGTGCTTGCTAAAATGGAAGCAAAATTGTGCTGAAATCTCATGAGGGGATGTGCGTGCGCGATTTTTGCGATTTTTTTGCTTCCATGCATGCGCGGAAGCAAAATCTTGCTGAAAACGCACACACACACACACACACACACACACACACATCCCCTCACGAGATTTTGGCGCAATTTTGCTTCTGCACATGCGCAGAAGCAAAAAATTGCTGAAAAATTCGTGAAAATAGATGGCGGCTCCTAGGGACCGCCCACACCAGGTCGGTAACCTCTTGATGATGTCACCAGCCTGCCGCTACCGGTGCGATAGAGTTACTGGTAGAAACCCACAACTGCTCACATCTCATCTCTGGTGTAAGATCTTGAAAAGCACGATGGCAGCATCTTTGCTCATTTGCAAAAAGTAGGTTTTAGGGCTCTTGTGACTGAACTGTAAAAAATACTTATGAAATTGTTTGTGTGTGTGTGTGTGTGTGTGTGTGTGTGTGTTTCTCTCTACTGCAGAAGGTTACAGAATACAGAAAAATGGAGTAGGAAGGGACCTTGGAGGTCTTCTTCCAAGCCGTTGCTCAAGCAGGAGACCCTATACCATTCCAGACAAATGGCTATCCAATTTCTTTTTAAAAAGCTCCAGTGCTAGAGGCAAGCCATTCCACTGATTAATTGTTTTGATGTCTGGAAAATTCTTCTTAGTTCTAGTTTGGATTTCTGCTTGATGAATTCCATCTGTTGCTTCTTGTCCTGCTTTCAGGTGCTTTGGAGAATAGTTATACCCTCTTCTCTATAATATCCCCTCAAATATTGGAAGACTGCTATCATGTCACCCTAGTCTGTCTCTTTGTTAGACTAGATAAGCCCAGTTCCTGAAACTGTTCTTCATGTGTTTCATCTCCGGGGGCCCTAATCATCTTTGTTGTTCTTCTCTGCATTTTTTTCTAGAATCTCAACATCTTTTTTGTATTGTGGTGGCCAAGTGTGGGCTTATTAAAGCCGCTGAGAGTTACCCTGTGTAAGATGGGCAGCCAGTAAATTTGATAGATAGATAGATAGATAGATAGATAGATAGATAGATAGATAGATAGATAGATAGATAGATAGATAGATAGATAGATAGATAGATAGATAGATAGATAGATAGATAGATAGATAGATAGATAGGCAGGCAGGCAGGCAGGCAGGCAGGCAGGCAGGCAGGCAGGCAGGCAGGCAGGCAGGCAGGCAGGCAGGCAGGCAGACAGACAGACAGACAGACAGACTAATACTATCCACTAATGATGAAGTAGTACCACTTCACATGAACTTGATGCTATCCTTCTGTTGATGCAGCCTAGGACTACATTGGCTTTTTTGGCAGCTGCAACATAACTACTGGCTCATATTTAAGTGGTTGTCCACTAGGAGTCCTTGACTCTGTTCCCTCTAAGGTGCGCGCCCGCGCGCCCGCGCACGTGATGATAGAACGCCGCGCAGAAGTTTCTAATTCTGATTATTGCGAATATTCTGGAGGATAGGCCACCTTTAAGAGCAGCTCGAGGGCTACTTCCTGGATTAGGAGATTAGGAGAAGGAATTTTGTCTGAAATGCCATGTGAAATATATTTTAGAGCTTACTGGGCTTTACAGTTTTGGTTCTCAAATTGGCAGAAAACTGTCAATTTATTTAGTAATAATTTTAATGCAAAAAAGTCTCTTTTCCAATTCCTGAGCCAATTTTCAGCAAGTGTGATTAGGTGGGGCTGGAGCAAGATGCTGGAGCCACTTGCAATTTTCTGGACCTACCCTTGATTTAAAGTCACCTACAAAGTGGTTTGTTTTGTTTCCCAAAAGATGATAAACCACAAGGATGCCTCTTCTTATTCATTTAATAATAGTTGTGCAGTCTCATAAAATTGCACTCCTTTTTGCAGATTCAGCTAATTGAACAGAACTAAATAAGTCAAGTAGGCTCCACGCTTATATTCATCAGAGTTGTTTTAATATTTCCAGAGATTGTTTGCATTGAATACTTGTCTGCCTCCTCTGTTGAAGCACATGCCCTCTGGAATGAGTTTTCCCTGAGATTCATGGTTTTCCAGAAAACCTTAAAGAAATGACTCACCTTCGAGGCTCTGGGTTAAGGTAGTTGGAGTCCCTTACCAGGCATATGATCTGCTTTTGTTTCACTGATTGGATCTGCCATTTTGTTGAATGTTTTATGGTCTATGTGTACTGCATACAGGTAATCCTCAACTTATGACCACTATTGAGCCCAACATTTCTGTTGTTAAGTGAGACATCTGTTAAGTGAATTTTGCCCCATTTTATGACCTTTCTTGCCACAGTTATTAAGTGAATCACTGTAGTTGTTAAGTTAGTGGCACAGTTGTTAAGTGAATCTGGCTTCCCCATTGACTTTGCTTGTTAGAAGTTCACAAAAGGGAATCACATGACCCCAGGACACTGCAACCGTCATAAATATGAGTCAGTTGCCAAGTGCCTGAATTTTGATTATGTGACCATGGGATATTGTAATGGTCATAAATGTGAAAAACAGTCATCAGTCATACAGTGTCATTGTAACTTTGAACGGTCACTAAACAAACTGTTGTAAGTCAAGGACTACCTGTAGCTGTCACTTGGTTTTTATGCAGTAAAGCATCCAGAATTGATTTAATCATCCACTGGTGGGCAGCATCTAAGTCAAAGAAATAAACAAACAAACACCACTGTACATCTTCAGTGAAGAATCTTGCAAACTTTCCTAAGTTTTTACATTGGTCAATCCTGCTGCAGAGATTCCTTTGTCTATGTAACCCAAAACTCCAAGTATGAATGGACCCATCAGTAGTGAGAAAGAATGAAAAGCTAAGCATATATATGATTACTAGTTCAGGGGTGGGTTCCTCCCTGTTCGGATCGCCTGAACCGTTAGCGACCCGCTGGTTACATACTTTTGGCATCATGGATCCGATTCTGTCTGTGCCGGTCCGTGTTCGCCGCCATCTTTTTTTCTGAATTTTCGGCCGATTTTCCTGTGTTTGGATGGCTTCACAGCGTTCTGTGCTTTGAAAAAAGCCCCCCCACCCGCCTCTGGGTTAATAATGACCTTTATTTCTTTGCCCGAAGCACAGCTGATGAGCTCCTCAGCTGTGTTTCGGGCTGAATCCACCTTCTGAGCATGCGCGGAAGTGAAATCGCATGTGGGGGCGCGCGCACGCTTGAGAGCGGAGTGAGCATGCACGAGCGAAACGTCGCGATGCGAACCGGTGGCAAAGGTAAGTGGAACCCACCCCTGTACTAGTTATATAAAAAGGTAAAGACCCTTTTCTACTTGATTATGAGTTCTGGTGGCCTTTTGGGCACATCTGTGTAGTTTTATTGGGAACCATGGAAAGTGACCACTTTCTAAGAATTTTTTTTCAACCTCACTACGTAATCAATAGGCCTGAGATTTCCTAGTAATCTCTCATCCAGGTACTAATAAGATGTGATCTGCACAGCTGTGATGCGATAGGAAGGTACACATAAGGAAATGAGTTGGTGCAAGCTACCTGTTCTCTTTGAGCACTTTCTACAACTTCTGCTCCAGTATTTGGTAATAAAATCAGTTTACAGCATACCTACATCTCTTCCATGCATATGTGTTAGGTACAGGGGCATCATACAACACTGGCTTCGCAAAAATAATATTTAGCTTATATCTAAAAATACAATATCATATATATGTAATATGCATATATAATTGTATGTGCATACTATAACCGGTAATATAATTTATCTTATGATACATTGTATATCTGCAAAATTGCAACTGCAATTTTTTCCCTCAAGCTGCTACTCAAACCTACTTCTTGCATTTAAAAATAATTTGTTGACTTATCCAGTCCCCTAACAAATAAGAATTCTCTCTGTACTGTATTTCAACTCATCAACATGTTTCTAATATCTCACACTCCAGCTAATAATTTCAAGCTCAAAGACTATCAAGGATCATTAGTATGAGTAAACCATATAAAAGCCTTGAGAGACTATCATTTTGCATATCTGTAGATATAATTTAAGGCCGATATCCCTCACTGTTATGGAAAACACATTTTCATGTGATGCCTGGTTGAGTTACTCCTAGGGAAAAATTCTCCCCTACGTGCAGTGAGCTACTCATGTGGATCCTACAAATCAAGATCATCATATCTTACAGTCAATCATCCTGAACTTTTGCACACACAAATCCAGATCAAAGAATATTTATAACTGTGTTTACATGCTTACATATAGATTGTAGTCTTCTTTTCAATAAGTGTTGGCTAATAGAGCTAAAAGTGAAGGATAGACCCAAATAAGTAGCCTGAATTCAGAAGTATGTTATTAAGGTAATGTGTTAGACAGATAACCTCTAAATGGGTCTACAGATATGTGTCTAGGAATTGTTCAGCTGAGTGTGTCCAGCTCAAGGGAAAAAAATCTAGTCATTGTTTTCACCTCTTCCCTAAATCATTTTCCAAGGTGAGTAAAGCAGCATTAGAGAGGCACCCTCAGCCACTCAGTAGGAGTGAAAAGCAAGCCCAAATAATAACAGTGCTCTGTCCATTGGTCTTATATACTCTGAGGATACTTATCACTAATATCCCTGCCTCATCAGGTTTCTATATAGCAATAGCATTTAGGTTCATATACAGACCAAAGAGCTTTACAGTACTCTCTGGGACTGGGTAGTTTACAATTTTGAAGCATTGTTTGCATATTGCCTCCAACAATCTGGGCCCTTATTTTACCAACTTTGAAAGAATGGAAAGCTGAGTCAACCTTGAGATCCATCAGGATCAAACTACAGGCTGTGGACAGAGTTTGCCTGCAATACTGCATTTTAACCACTGTGCCACCAGGGCTCTTCTTATAAATCTTTCCTAATTGCAGAAATCACTTTAAATAACTAACCTTCACCATTCTGCATACTCAGAATTCTGTGCTGAGTAAAAAAAAATTAACAATAAAAACCAGCCTATACACAAATGATGGGTTCCTGTTTTGTCTACCAAGAGCTGCCAGCCAATCTTGCATTGACTCAAGGAATGGGTGGTTACTGAGTTTAAAGAGGCACCCATGTAGGTTCGTTAGGCCCCACCCAAATCTTTTGGAGCAGGCATGGAAGTTAAAAACTCTCTCCCTCCCCATTCCTGGCAGCATATGTAAGGTGACCAGATTTTTTTTAAAAAGCGGGACACCATTGACGGGGGGCGGGCCCACCTGGACGCTGCCATTTGAGTTTTGCCCTCTGCGGATGCGCAGAACGCTGAGCATGCGCAGAGGGCAAAAGAACGCAAATGTCGGCGTCCAGGTGGGTGGGTGGGGAGGCGGGAGGCCTTTCCTCGCCTCCCGCCTCCCCTTCGGGAGCCGGCAGTAGCTTGGGCTGGCTGGCTGGCAAGCAAGCGAGCGGGGCTGGCTTGGGAAGGGGAGCAGCCTGGAGATGGTGTTCCAACCCAGCATCTCTTGGCTCTCCTGCTCCCCCTCCGCCAGCACTGGGCTGCTGGAGTGACAGGGGGAGAAACCCCAGCAGCAGCTCCAGGCAGAGAGAGAGAGAGAGAGAGAAGCGAGCGAGCAAGTCACTCCGCCGCGCACACTCATGACTTGCTCGCTCGCTTCGCTCTCTCTCTCTCTGCCTGGAGCTGCCGCTGGGGTTGTTGTGATCTGCCGCTGCCTCCTGATCTCCTTTCTCCCCCTGTCACTCCAGCAGCCCAACGCTGGCGGAGGGGGAGCAGGAGAGCCAAGACTCTTGCGGCATAGAGCAACCGGCGTCACTAAACCCGCGCCTCACAGAGGGGTGGCCCAGGCTCCCTTGGGCCAGGCCGCCTTCGACGAGGTTCCCGGGGAGATTTTGCCCCAAATCCCAGACGGTGGTGGATCAGAGAGTCACCTCACTCACCCCTTTTACGGAGAGGAACTCGAGGACCGGAAAAACCAGGTGCCGGTCCAAGAAATGCGCGATCCGGTTAGTCAGATTATATTCCGCCATCTTGGACAGGCGGCTGAGGAAAAGGCGGGTCCAACGCACACCGCCGCCAGCACGCCTAACCTTAAGTGCACATGCGCTTCAGGGCGGGCCCGACTGATCTCTAAGCGGATGGGTTCAGCTGGGCGGTTCTTCAGCGGTCAGCATGAGTTACGCATGCGCATAGGGCACGCTTCTCTTTTACGTCATCCTTCTCCATTATAAACTTCAGCCCTAAGATAAGGTGACCAGACGTTTCTTTTCAAAATGGCATTCTTTCCAAAAAAGCGTGACTTTTTGGAAACAATGCGGGATGCGGGACACATGCTGGAAAAGCGTGTCTGTCCCGCCAAAAGCGGGACGTCTGGTCACCTTAAGAATATGGCATCAACCAATTCTTGTCTATATAGTCCAACATATATGCTTGTACTGTATAATTAATGATTGTGGCCTTTTCAGTATACTAATTTTAAAAAAATATTGGTAGAATAGCAAATTGCTCCCAGAACTACACATTTATTTAATTAATATCAAATCACACAACATATTCTGTATTTTTTTTCTTTTCCACCGAAACAATCTACATGGAACAAAGATCTAATGTGAGAATTATAAGCTTTCCAAGCAAATATATTTCATGAGTCCATATACTCCCCATTCAGTGACCCATTAAAGCAAAGGGAGGTAAATAGAGCCATCTTCTCCCTTTACTTGCTCTCCTAAAAGATTGGGTACTTAAGACTAAATGCATATAAATAGAACACATTAAGCACATATCCGAAGCATTTGGAGCTAGCTGTGTGATTTCTCAATCTTTCATCTGTATCTCTGCAAACCAGAACATAAAGAGAAGCAGCAATCTGTGTCCCTTTGTAAAGGAAACTTTTTGACTGATGTTGGTGCTGTTTAAGAAATGCTTACAGAGAGATGGTGAGATTGTCCTCCCTCGACCAGTGCCAGTTTTGCTATGCATTTAGGATAGTAGTAGTTTGTATAAACATAAGTAAAAAGTAACGATAAAAGAGGACAGACAGTAGGACAGGAACGGTAGGCATGGTGGTGCGCTTATGCACGCCCCATACAGACCTCTTAGAAATGAGGAGAGATCGACTGTAGACAGTCTAAGGTTAAAGTTGTTAGGGTTTGGGGAAGAAACCACAGAGTCAGGTAGTGCATTCCAGGCATTGATCACTCTATTGCTGAAGTCATATTTTCTGCAGTCGAGTTTGGAGCGGTTTACATTGAATCTATTACTACAAATATTATATATTTGGCATACTCTGAAGGAATTTATGTATACTGCCACCAAACAGAAGTAGAGGATAGGATCTGCAGGCACGTTCTCTCCTCTTTTAATACAGAAGTTTTTATGTATATATTATACAGACAAAGGAATCTGAGACGGTATAAAATTTCAGCTCCCATTAAGCACAGAATAGAGGAGATCATGTGTATAAATATCTCTTATTTTAGAATAATTCAGACCATGATGACAATCATTTTGTCTGATCTCAAAAAATGCTAAGCAGGATTGGACTTGGCTTGTATTTAAAGGGGAGACTAGCAGAAAATTGAAGAACTCTAGACCAGACAGAGAAGTCACAAAACATCCTAGAAGAAGGCATTATTATTATTATTATTATTATTATTATTATTATTATTATTATTATTATTATTATTATTATTATTATTATTATTATTATTATTATCATCATCGTCATCGTCATCGTCATCATGCATCATCATCGTTATCATCATTATCATCATTATCATCATCATTATCATTATCATCATCATCATCATCATCATCATCATCATCATCATCATCATCATCATCATTATTATTATTATTATTATTATTATTATTATTATTATTATTATTATTATTATTATTATCGTTGCCACAAAAATAATAATAAGCACATCATCACCAGCATTCAAGAACAATATGAAAGAGAGTTTTGCTTACATTACATGCTAAACTAGGCCACTTTGTATTCCCTGCATATATGCCTTCTTAAATACTTCTTCTGATCTCAACAAAACTAACATTCTGAGAGGGGGCAGATGGTTTCTTAATGCAAATGTTTCAGACCATTAATAATATTGATAAATTATAAACGCTTGGCTATATTTATTCAAAAAAAACTGATGAACACCACAAATATCCATTAATTTAGAATGCATACCATTTATTTAAATACATACATGCATCAATCTTTTAAATCAAGACTTCAGGCACTGGTATAGCAATATGGTATAATAATATATTGAAAAGATATATCTCATCCTTCATCAGCCTGGTAGCCACTAAAGAACTAGCTCTGTTCATTATTTGTATAATTTCAGTAGAACAAAATAAACATCATATTATAGATATGGAGTCGAGAGGTAAAGGTGAGAGGAAAAGCTAAGCTTATAAGTTAATTCGTGGCAGGGCTGAGTCTCCAGTGAAAAATTCTGAATTTGTGGTGGTTAGAAATTGCAT
Source organism: Diadophis punctatus similis (assembly GCA_023053685.1). Lineage (NCBI taxonomy): Eukaryota > Metazoa > Chordata > Lepidosauria > Squamata > Dipsadidae > Diadophis > Diadophis punctatus. Next base: position 242,657,379 of record JALIGW010000001.1, read on the forward strand.
CATTTCCTTGCATCTATGAGCCTATCCTGAGCACTAGGGAAAAAGAAGAGAGACTAATAAAGGGAGAGGGCTCCACTTGCCGACCCTGGGTCTCTCACCTGGCCCGTTGTTTAGTTAAATGAGTCTCTATGGTTGAAAGTAATTACTTTTTAGTGGATCTGAAATGTTCAGGTTATCCTATATAAGTTTAGCCATTAATGCTGTTATATGATACTTTTAACCCTATCCTCCTGAACAGTGGTGGGATTCCAAATCTTTTCCTACCGGTTCTATGAGAGCACGCTTTGCACGTGCACATGCGCCTAACACCCCCGCAGCACTCAAAGACCAACATCAGTGTCAGCGCTGGTGAGCTGAGCTGTGGTTTAGCTCAGTTGAGGTGTGGCAATCCACTCTGCCGCACAAATCAGCTGAGATAAAAACAAGGGAATATAGGACAGGGAATGGTGGGGCGGGAGGTAGGGGCCAGCCAAAGTTGGTATTTGCCAGTTCTCCGAACTACTCAAAATTTCTGCTACCGGTTCGCCTGAACTGATCCGAACCGGCTGAGTACCACCTCTGCTCCTGAAGATATTTTCTTTGACAGTAGAAGGAAATCATGGCACAGCATAAAACTTGCAGGCCGAAAAGTTTTTAGTCACTATGGCTTTTCCCAAATAGTTTTCATTATGGTTTCTCTGCTTGAAATGACTCATAGATAAAACACATCAAAATTCCTAATGCCAAAATGCTGTGTGAGAAAGCCTGGGTTTTTTTAAAAATGTTACTTTTAAAGTTAACACTGCAGCATTATGTTTTTACAAACTCTGCCACTTCTTTATCTAAACCTTTGACATGCCGCTTATCTTTTAAAAACAGACACACCTAAAAACGCATCTCTTCTGATTCTCTAGCAACAGGCAGATGATTGCTAGATGTTACGGCCTTTTGCTTAGCAGGATTTTGCCTGCCTTTTGTTGTAGAATCATTTGAGTGCCATCTGTATGACAAATGTAATTATTTCTTTCCGACCTTGTACTAACAGCTGGCCTTTGCAGTATCACCCTTTGCATGTTAACAAAACTGATACAGTGCAGAATTTAACATGTTATGAAGTGAACACTAAGACTCAGGTTCAAGTCCCCACTGATTCAATAACTTTAAACCAGTTATTCTTTTTTGAACCCAAGCTACCACATTTTATCTCCATGTGGTGTTTTTTTCACAGAAGCAAGGCACCCAGCGAGGCAAATAGCCCAACCAAACAGTTGCAAGGGTACTGCTGGGCTGCAGTAATAGAGCTGACAGGATCCAGAAGTAGCCCGTGGAGTAAACAAAGTGTACACAAGTATACACAAACCAAAGTATAATCTGCCTGTCATCAGAAGCATCAGGAAACCGCCATGTTGGGATCAGAGGGAGAGCGCTATTTTAAAACTGGAACAACTAAGGTTGGGTTTAAGCTGCATCAGTTGTCGGTTGGTAAGGCACCAAAAGCAGTTGTTATGAGGATTGATCTTATAAAAATAGTTTCCATGACATGTTCGTGTTGCAGTTAGCATGAAACACTGAATGTTTCTAGAAAACATTGGGCCTTTGAACCACTTTTGCCTACTGATCTTGGAACAGAATTTTCATGGGACTAAAAGAAAAAATAATCCTTGTTATGGTAAAAAAATAGTTTAAAATGTTTGCCTTTTGTAGTTATTCAGCAGTACAAATTGTTTTAATTTCTATCACCATTAGATGGCAACAGGGTCAGCGGTGGGTTGCTCCCATTTTGGCCCGGTTCTAAGAACCGGTAGCGCCGGTGACAGGAGGCTCCACCCACCCACCCGGGACGCATGCACACGTGAATATTTCATCATTTCATCATTGTCTATATGGCTGATGATATACATTGACTAGAACTAGCTTTATGCAGTTTCTAACAGTTTTATTTTTCAGTGCTATCTAGAGGTTGAACCTCAGACTTTTTGCACAAAAAGCAGATGCTGTACTGTCAAGCTACAGTTGTTTTTAAACAGTTCTGAATTTTGTTTTTTTTTTTTTTCAAATTGTAGTTTTTAATCATCTTTTCTTGGTTTCACTATTCTTAAATTTTGGTGTTTTGATGAAACAGCACTGAAAAAAATCCACCAATATAGGAACTGAGGACTTTTTTGCATGTAACCAGAGTAAAAACATCTGACAAACATGTGCACAATGTTGCTTTCATCGCAACCCCAGTCTATGAGTAAAAAAAAAAGGCTTACATTGACTTAGCAGTAGCACATTCAAGTAGCATTTTGCTCCATATTCTAACACAGGGTTTCTCAACCGTGGCTATTTGAAGATGAGTGGACTTCAACTCCCAGAATTCCTGTCAGCCATGCTGGCTGAGGAATTCTGGGAGTTGAAGTCCACCCTTCATTAAGCGTTACCCTTCATTAATTTCAAAGTATATCAAAGAGCCGAGATGGTGCAGTGGTTAAATGCAGCACTGCAGGCTACTGCTAGTTCAGCAGTTCAGCTGTTCAAATCTCACCGGCTCAAAGTTGACTCAGCCTTCCATCCTTCTGAGGTGGGTAAAATGAGGACCCAGATTGTTGGGGGCAATATGCTGAACTCTGTAAACCGCTTAGAGAGGGCTGTAAAGCACTATGAAGCGGTATATAAGTCTAAGTGCTATTGCTAATTCTTTTCAGCGTTCTTAGTTCATGACCTTTCCAGGAAAATAGGTGATTGGAAGTCACTGAGATCGTTTATTTTTGTTTCTTTGTTTGTTTCAGCAATGTGAGAATGATGGCAAGCATGTCAACTTAGCAGTGGGGAGAAACTCTAAACCGCCTCTTTGCTTCTAGATCCCATTTCTAATACTTTTGTTTGAATGAAAAGTGTCAGGCTTACGATCAGAAGTGAGCCCAAAATTTCTGTTGCTAAGTGAGACATTTGTTTATTGATTTTTGCCCCAGTTTACAACCTTTCTTGCTACAGTTGTTAAGTGAATCGTTGCAGATGTTAAGGTAATGACATGGCTGTTAAGTGAATCTTGCTTCCCCATTCACTTTGCTTGTCAGATGGTTGCAAAAGGTGATCACATGACCCCAATCATCACAAATATGATTCAGTTGCAAAGCATCTGAATTTTGATCACGTGACCATAGGAATGCTGGAATGGTCATAAGCAGGGGTGGGTTGCTCACTTACCTTTCTACCGGTATGCTGTGTGTGCATCACCACGTTTCATGAGCACGCACGCGCACTACACACATGCACCCCCTCGCGCGATTTTGCTTCCTTGCATGCGTGGAAGCAAAATTGCGCCAAAATCTCGCGAGGGGACGAGTGATGGAATTTCGGCAATTTTTTGCTTCCGCGCATGCGCAGAAGTGAAATCTCGCTGAAATCTTGCGCACTCGTCCCCTTGCGAGATTTTGGCACGATTGGGCCTCCGCGCATGCGCAGAAGCAAAAAATCACTGGAAAATTTCTCAAAAAAAGATGGCGGCTCCTAGGGACCAGCAACCGACTGCACCAGGTCGGTAACCTCTTGATGAAGTCACCAGCCCGCTGCTATCGGTGCGATAGAATGGACTGCACCAGTAGGAACCCACCACTGGTCATAAGTGTGAAAAATTGTCATGTCATTTTTTCCAGTGCTGTTGTAACTTTGAACAGTCACTAAATGAACTGTTATAAGTCAAAGACCACCTGTATTTCAGATAGATTGCTGCTAAAGATAAATACAAATTGCAGCTTGAGTTGCTCCATATGCCTAAAAACAGTAGAGGGAGTCAGGAGTAAAGATGTCCTCTTCTTCTATGCTTTCACTTCCCTGTAAACATGCTGGAGGGAATATTTACATTTTACACTAAGTTGCCCCTGAATCAGGGAAACTGTGATATGCTTGCATTGAGCTTATGGGATGTGTTTTTAGGATACCCAGAGTGAGTTATAGGAAGCATTTGTGTTTCTTGTTCCTCCCTCTTAAAATAAATTAAACATACTGTGTATGCTTTAACGATCTTCTCTGGTTCTAATGCAGGGGAAAAAACAAATCCACCATTTCATTATATATTCCAAGGGAGAAAAGCACTTTTGCTTCAAATCATCAAAGGATAATGAATAAGCTTCCTCCCCTTGATAAGAGTTTTCGAAGGCTAAAAAAACCCCCTCTCCCTCTTTTTGCCAGTTTGAATTCTTCTAATGCATCTTTCAGGGGTGGAAGAATTCTTGTCTGATCAGGCAGGCATTTCAAACCAGGCCTCTGCTTATGCATGCCCTTATCAAATCTTATTGCCATTTGCTCTTTGATCAGATAAATTCAATATCTTATACAAGTGCATCTCCAATGATTTTATAACACTTTAGAATCTGTCCTTTTGAAAAGGATTGTGAAAGAAATATTTCTTTCTTTCTTTCTTTCTTGTCTTGGAATGGAAATGCTTTGGAGATATGCAAAGATATTGAGCGCTCGCTTTCATTTGTACATTTTGTAAAATTAAAAGCTTATCCAACAATGACAAAACACAAACTTCTAATCTTGAAAGATCCTTTATTTCGGAGTTTGAATATTAAAAACCTAACTTGCTCTTTTTAATTATCCTTTTTAAATGAATATTTGTGGCACCATTTTCCCTCTTGGATAACGGAGAGCCTTATGCAGTTGAAATGAACGTGTGGAGAGGAAACCAATAAAATTAAGAGGATAATTTTTTAAATAAAGTAGTCTTGGGGATATGAAAGAGAGAGAACAAAAATTAATAAAGCTTTATTTATGAAATAAATGTAGCAATCAGAAAGTCTGAGTTACTTCAACATGTCTGCAGCTCTGTATGTGTGTCGCATCAATGATGCAGAAGAGCAATCAGAGAAGCATCTGAACTTCATAGATCAGAGTGAGAAGAAGGATGGAACTCATAGAGGAAGGACATGGACAAACCTAAGAATATTGCTTGAACCAATTGGAAGCATTCTACAAAGTGATCTTAAAAAAATGTATTGAATAGACTTTTTTTTAAAGTTAGTAAAAGTTTTAGATTTCTAGAAGATTCTTGTTGAGGAGAGCTATATATACTTTAGACCAGCGGTCCCTAACCTTTTAGCCACCAGGAACTGGTTTCGTGGAAGACAATTTTTCCACAGACCGGGGAGGGATGGTTACTGTTTCACTCACTTACCTGCTGCTCATCTCCAGCTGTGCAGGCCATGGACCTAACAGGCCATGGACTGGCACCAGACCACCCGCTTTAGACAGATTGGAACCCATATTCTTCTGCCTTCTACCGCTAGATAGAGGACATGTGGTATCTAAATTATTACCTTAAATATCATAACCTTCAGGTTTTTTTTATTTTCTAAGCAGAAATATTTCAATTGTTTTATCCCTTCATTGCAGATCCAAATGGAAATATGGTAAGGAAATTGCAGTACACTAGTTTATTGTTATTACTGATTCCTGCTGCTATGAGGGGACAGGCCTGTTCTAGGTTGTGCCTGTGATTTAGTTTCATTACTTGATTATCCTATATATCTGTCTGCAAATGTTATAATTCTTGCTGATCTGGACTTAGTTCTTCTATAAGTATTGGTAATGCAGATAGCAGAAAAACACCACCCCTGATTCTAGATTCTTTGAGTAATAGAAATAGAAATGTCCTTTGAATAAGAATGGGGGGAAAGGTATGTATTCCATATCCCACCTTCAAAGTTGTCTGTGCTCATGAAATTTGGTAGCAAACCATCAGATTATGGTAGTTTTATTTCAATAGATTTTTGAGCAGAAAGAAGTGTGTTAAGTCTCCAAAATAATTAATATACTCATCATTGTTTAAAATAATGTTTTAAGCTTTATTTGTTTTAAGTATTCTACATGGTGAGTTCACCTTCATGGTCTCTATGCAGCTTCCATTGTCTTTGGCCTTGTTATGGTGAATGGCAAGATTTTAGTAACTTGAAAATGTGTTACTTTAGTAACTTGAAAATGTGTTACTTGAAAATAGATTATTTGCAGTTACAAAAACTTTCAGAGCAGTAAATTGGGGGCTGTTCCACATGAAGAGTGACTTCATTGGGGCCCTCCTCCATATGACTCAATTCTATGTTCAGGTCTTTTGAAATCTGGGCCATTGGTGGAGGTGATCAGGATCATAGAGACGTATTATGCTTGCCTATGGTTCTAGCCATCCAACTTAGTAATTCAGCCTTTCAACTTAGTATTAGAAATTCTTTTGAGTAGAGAAAATTTGATGTTGAAATCTCTAGTGTACAGAATTTCAGTATACTTCTTCCATCTTTGATCTTTTTTTTAGTCAGTCTGTCCATTGAATACCAGTTCAAGGCTGGGACCTTCTTCTGAGTACAGATACATTTGGAAGACTTTTCTTATTTTTTCATTTTTGTTTTCATCTACGATGTCTTTTCAGATGTTGTTGTAATACCACTTCTTGTCTCTTCTACCAGTTCCCTGAAATTCTTTGAAAAGTTCTTCATGAGCTCTTTCTTTTACTTGGCTTTGGCTTTCCTTCTTGGCAAAGCTGATCGTTTGTTTTGGCATCCACTTTGTTTTTTTCTGTTTGTTGTTGTTTTGGTCTTTGGCAGTCTTTTTCCACATTAAACTTAACTTTATATTCATTCTTTAAATTCCTCTAGCACTGATCAATGAAGTTCAAGACTTCAAAAAGAATCCTGATGTTCTCCTTGAAAATGATGAGCATATGCTCATGATCTTATTGTGGAAACTCATTGGTTTTCTTCTTCCTCTTCAGCTTTAGAATTAATATGTGAGCAATTCATGTTTTTTCCACAGTCAACCCAGCCATATTTTTGTTGTTATACCTGAGCAATTCCATTTCATCCTACCAATAATATAGTGAGTTTGATTTCTCTATATTTCACCTAGTGATGTCTACCTATATGGGTATTGTTTTTATTATTTCAGAACTGTTTTAGTAATGAAGAAATAATTGGATGGGCAGAAATTGATAAATTGTTTTTCTGTTTTATTTCAATTTCCTAGACCAAACAACCCAACTACATTTTCCTCCTTAATATGTCCAACTTTGGCTGTCTCCAACCACAAGCAATACATTTTTTCATTTATGTTTTGTCAAGTTCAAATGCAATTTGAACATAAAAGTCCTAAAACTACCGTATTTTTGGAGTATAAGACGCACCTTTTTCCTCCCTAAAAGTGGCTGAAAATTTGGGTGTGTCTTATACTCTGAATGTAGCTTTTTCGGAGCTTTGTTTCCAGCCCTAACTAGGTGCTAACTATCTTCCCAGCTCTTACCTTGCAGGCTTTTTCATTGTTACTCTCTCCAAAGAATGTTTTTCCAGCCCTAAGTCTTTGCAGGGTTTTTTCCATTGCTCTACTTGCTCCGAATACGTTTTTTTTCTAGCCCTAACCAGGTGCTAATGATCTTCCCAGCTCTTACTGGCTTGTAGGCTCTTTCATTGTTACTCTCTCAGAATAATGTTTTTCCAGCCCTAAGTCTTTGCAGGTTTTTTTCATTGCTCTACTTGCTCCGAATAAGGTTTTTCTAGCCCTAACCAGGTGCTAATGATCTTCCCAGCTCTTACTGGCTTGCAGGCTCTTTCATTGTTACTCTCTCTGAAGAAGGTTTTTTTAAGTCCTAACCAGGGGATAAAATAATGTGCTGAAGCTGACCAGACTAAGGACGCTAGCCAGATGAATACCTGGTAGGCAGATTTCCCCCCCCCACCCTATTTTCCTCCCCAAAAACTAAGGTGCGTCTTATACTCTGGTGCGTCTTATACTCCGAAAAATATGGTACTTTTTCTGCATCAGTGGTTGAGCATAAACTTGAATAATTGTCATACATGAAGTTTAATTGATATTATTCAGCCATCATTTGCAGTGTAACCAAGTACTGTCTTTACTACATCCTTTCTTACTAAGATACTACCATTTTCCTTCTTTGTTTTTTATGTCCTGAGTAATAAACATTGTGACCTTCAATAATATCCAATTCCAGTCCATCTTAACTACTTCATGCTTAAGGTATCAATGTGTGGTTGATCCACTTCATTTTTCACTATGTTGAGCTCCCTGTTCATGTTTCTTATGTTTCATGTTCCCACTTTTAATCTATCTTTGAAGCTTCAGATTTTTTTTCTGCATGGCAACTTATCTGCATGGCAACTACATATCTCAAAAGCTTTAATCTATCCATGTCATAAACACCATCAGCTTTCAGCTCTTTGTCAGTAGCATGTTGAATGCCATCAACCTGGGGTGAGGGGTGGCATCATCCAGCACTATATCAACTGCTTTATATTTTATATTTTCTTGTAAAATATAGGTTTACTATTGCCTTTTCCCACACAATATCAGGTAATGTCTTTGCCATTGTCACCAAAGCGATCATCTGCCTCCAGCACCTTCCTATATTATTACTACCAAATATTGTTGCCTGCTTACTTTAGCTGTGCAGCTGGGATGATCTTCACTCCTTGAGTTACCCCAACTGTAACTTTGTACTCTTGGCATACTACTCTCTCAGCATTCTTCACTGCATACAGACACACCCTGCCCTGATGAGGCATCACAGCAGGACATTTTTTGGGAGAGTGGGGGTAAAATGGAAGAGAACTTTCCTGTAATATTTGCATATCTGTCCAATAAAAGAGCTTATTTGTGTGAATTTAATGTATGAAGTAGCACTGCACAATTATGTAGTTTATTCAGAGATATTTTTTTAAATGCAATTAAGAAGAAAAAACAATGTCCCTATTTCACAGAAGAATTACAGGTTGCTTTGTGTAAGAAGGTTAAACAAACCAAGAACACAGATGGTTCTATTAAATATAACAAGACCAGTGTTTATCTGTGTACGGATTTTTATTTAAAAATCAGGATTTTGCAATGGTCTCAGAAAGTTCAGATTGCAGTCCAGAAGAAGGTGAATCATACATTTATCAGATTTTTCCCCCTTTTCAAACTGAGGTGCAAATCTGTGTTTTTACATAGTCATATCTTTTAAAACGGAACTTTAAACTTCCTTCCACTATCTTCTAGAAATTAACAATTGTCTTCACATTTATTTTATTCGTTCTGAATAAAATTGTTTGTTACAGTTCGTTTATGCATTCCTTTCAAGACTAGCAGCTTCAGTTGTGTTACTTGAACTGGATAATCCATGCTAATAATAGCTCACAAATTATTTTGCAAAATCCTAACTCTATATTTCTGCGGCTTTGTAATAATTTCCTATATACGTTTTTATGAGGAATAAAAATTTCTGATTTTTGAGTATTTACATGATAAAACTGTCACGATATGAATTATTGCCAGTTGTGCATCTCTATGTTTTTCTGTTTCTTGTATCTATGGTCAAGCAGAAGTATGATATGTTCTATTACGCATGTCTGCATTCCAGAGGTCTACTCCTTTTTTTCTCATCGCCATATCTACCGGAGGTAGAAGTGATTTATTTCCTTAGCCGATAAAATGTAGTCTACTAAGAATTCTTTATTATTTTTCTACTGAAATAAATATTTTGTTAATTAGATTTGAATCTCGGGTTTTATTTTCTAAGTAAGTATGTTTTCAAAAGGGAAGCCCCGATCCATCGACCTACGGAGTGATTTCTCCACTAACAAAAACAGTCATAAATACAGCATATTCTCGTGCCAGTTTTGGAATCTAAAGTAATCCTTGCTTCTGAGGTTAGTCTTTAGAAGTAGCTTCCCTAAGACTGATGTGGCCATCGCCCTTTCTTCAGGAATGTCTATGGAGATTCTCAGTCATCCAGGTCATGGTTGTCCCAAAAGTGTTTTTTCCAAAAGGCAACTGGCATCTTTGGGACTTTCTTCAGGAAGAAAAAGGAAGCTCTGTTACCTTTTTTGCTTACTTCTCTCTCACCAGTGAGTCAATCCAGGGTTCTGCAAGATAATTGCTCATACTGTATGCTCTGCCCTATCTAGATGTTACCTTTGCCTAGATTTCTGTCACTGTTGTTCTCATCATCCTACTGTGAAACTACCAGATAATCATGAAATCCCAAGAATGGCAAGAGAGAAATAGTATAATATTTGGTCAGCTGATCTGACTCATGTAAAATATATCTATCAGAAATTCTTGGATCTACTTTAAAAACTGGTCACACAATATAAATATATATCTAAGTGGAAAAAAGTTAGTTTCAGCAGATAAACTGCCTCTTATGAGCTGATTTTAGTAGAGCAAAACAAGAATTGAGAATTTTTCATATATGGTTTCCACCCTGATGAGATTCCAAAAGACATGGAAAACCTCACTACTGTATACTTCCAGGTCTTGGGGCAGAGAGATGGGTGAGCTGTTGTAAGATTTCTTTATGTTGTTCTACATATGGGCTTTCTGGATTCATATCATGATTCTCCTTTGTATTATTCTCCTTTTTCTTAGCTATGTGATATGCCCAGAGTCAACTGGAATTGGGTACTCTTTTATATATATACACTACGGGTATGGCTATCTGACAAGAGCAAAATAGCTCGAAATAGATCTATAATAGTCTCCCTTTATTTTCATTTATCAGCAAAAAATGTTACATATATATGTTACAAATATATATATATATATATATATATATATATATATATATATATATATATATATATATATATATATATATATATATATATATATATATATTTAGAAAAATGATATCAACAGTAAACACTACTTAATAACTCTTGTAATCAAAGGCATTCTGAAAAAAAACACTAATGGGGAAACTGAAAAAAAATTCAATATTAAATTGCTACAAACTTCCAGTCAGCTTTTCCCATGCTACAGATTACTAAAACAAAAGCTTTGCTCTATGACATATTTTATTGAAATAAGTTCAGTTGTAAATATATCTCATGCATTATGTGGCACGCACGCAATTCGCATTGACGTTCCGATTAGGTAATCACTTCTTCCAGAACTATTCAAATTTGGTCATATGATAGACAATACTGTTTTAGTGACAAAATATATCAGTAATTTTAGCAAACAGTGACACATAAGGTAATAAAATGAATGTATTATTCCCAGTGCAAAATTCCTATTACTGACACAAATGGAAGCAAATCTCTTCTCTCCCTCTTTTCTGAAATGAATGATAAACCATGTTGTTTCTTTTCTAATCTCATCAAGAAAATATAAACACTTTTGGGCTGGCACAGAATGATCCAGAAAGAAAAGAAATTTATTATTTTGTTAACGGTCAAAGCTAGATGTGCTTGTTTTCATCTATTTTTATTTCACCTTTTTAAAATAAAAGAGTAATGATACTCTGTGCATAAATAATGTTCCCTACTTATATGTGCACTCAAGCATACAACCAAAATGACCATCTTAGTGTAATTTAGTTCAGATTCATTGTGTGGCTATTTCAAGCTGGGCAACTCAAAATGTCAAAAACTCAATGCCTACTGGGAGATAGATGTCATGATGTTTGTAAGAAAGTTGACCTTTAACTATAACCTCAACATGAGGTTTTTGCTAGGAGAATCTTGCCTTTTGTGATGAGAACATTGATTCCATTGTTGTTCTGTCCATTTTCTTCTTGGAATGCCTTCCTTATTGTCATATTCTCACAGCAATCTGTGACAATTTTCTTGTCAACTTTCTGTCTTCTGTGGGTTCAAAGTTTTTGCCCTGACTTCTGTGTTGGTCATCTTAGCCCACTGACCTAGCCCTGTTCTTGTTCTGTACCTCACCTGATTTGTGTGTTTGCTGGGATTTCCCAAGCTATACTTAGCCGTTGAATGTTTACTTATTCTTCGCTCACACATTTAAAAGCCTGGGGGTATCTTCTCATTTATGTATTCTTTGTTTACAAAATTGGAATTAGGGCCTCCTTTAAGAATGGATGGAAGAAAAAAATGAGTCTGAAAAGACTTTTCTCTTCTCACTACCAATCAAGGATAGGCAATATTCTCTTTTTCTTGAAAATATTTGAGCAATTTTAGCCTTGGAACAACAACATGAAAACAGTACTGGAGCTACAGGATTTTCTCATTTGTGTAGCTTCATTTAGTTATATATTACATTTGTTTCTTCCCCTACTGGATGGAGATCTTTGTTCCTTTTATCTTCACAAGAGCAACCCTACATGGTAAGTTGGGTTAACAGAGAGTAACTGGCCACAAATGGCCCAGGACGTTTTCATAACTGAGGGTAGATTAATCTCTCAGTAGCCAGGACTAATTTCTTAATCACTATTTCACAGTGGCTTATTAATTATTAGTAATGTATAATTATTACCCATTAATAGTTCTACCTGTTATTTAGCTATTCAGATGGCTTTCCCTAAAATGAAAGCTCCTCGTCCTTAACTTTCAAAATTATATAAACAACTTTTAAAAGCTTCTGTAGTGTGTGTGTATATGTGTGTCGCTCTATCTTATAACAATTCCAGTCTAGTCTTCCAATCTTCTCTTCGCAGCGAAAGGGAAACAGCACAATTCACTTTTGTGGGTTGGGAAACAAGCTTTTGAATTATCCTCCCAGGAGCAAGTAACTTTCATTTGATGTGTCAGGGTGCTGTCTGGATTTTTCTTTTCAGAAATTTATATTATTTTCTACTACCTTGAGTATAAATCATTTCTACTGATAACCTGCTCTGTAATAACCTTGCTTTGCTGCTGCTTGGTTGTATCACATATCATCAAATTATAAATCCTTTTTGGTTTAGTAGGAGACAATAGAAAGGTTTCTTTTGATAGTTTTTTGAGGATAGCAAGGAGAATAAAATACACACAACTTTTTATCCGGCTTGTTGCCTAATCAGTGACAGTTACAAAGAAATAAATACATGAGTTTTTCTACTATTCAGCAATTATATCAGACTCCTAAACATATTTTTATTGGGACTTAAATCTATTCATGTTTAATATTCCTTAGATGGGTAATAGCTATAAAGTGGTAGCTTTATGTAGCATCATTCTGTGATTCCTTATGGAACACTGCCCAAAAAACCAAAAAAACCCCAAAGTCATTTGGTTCAAAATACAGCAAAGAATTATTGTGAGTAACAATCTTTTATTTTATCACACATTCACTAATTCATCCTACAACACTGTACAAAACTAACTAGCCTATATAATTCCTGGCAGAGGTCTCTGGAAAGAACATGTAACTCCTTTTCATTCTGAAAAATAATATTGAAATTAATGAGGAGGTGGTAATTAAAACAACAGGTCCGATTTACAATGTTTTTATAGCCTCCTATACTTTAACTCAAAATGGTCCAGCCAAATGTTTTCTTTAGAAAACTCATTGCATCTCTGCAGCAAAAATATCTTTTTAAAAAGACTTTTTCCCCCTGACTATTGCAGAAGCGCACGAGAGTCAAACTCTTCTCTTGGGATCTACTTGACAGTTTTTTAGATAATTGGCTTAAACAAAAAGATTTCCTTGGCATGGTGGTATGGTTATATCGATCTATTTTGTGCTTTTTCTTGAATTTGTGTGCGCTGATGGATCTATCCCATTACTCCTCAATAGAGGTTCAGAAAGGGATATTTACTTTGCTTGGATCTTTCGTATTTCCCCAAATAACATTAATTTTCTGGAAATGGTAAGACAGTAAATGTTCGGTCCATTGTCAAAGGTGCTGAAAATGACCTTGAAAACCTTCGGTCCTGTTTGCAGTTGGCAAACGGGAAGGGGTGATGCTGAATATTTCCCCCCTGTCCTGTGTGAAATTTTTCAGCACTTTCTTGAGTAAGGAGCTCAGCGGGATTTCTTTCTTCTTTCCACAGATTTTTCTTGCCCCCTGGTGACACAAGTAGAGCCAGTTCAATGATCCTATGCAAGGGTTGATGCTCCGTATTCCAAACAGTTATATAGCATCACTCTAGGGTTTTAAGAGAGAAGTGACAGCTACTCTCCAAAATCAGGAACATTAGGCAAAATGGGAGGGAGATATTAGAAAAGGAAAAGGATTGGAGACTAGAGGCAAAGAACAGTTGCAGGAATTGGGTATGTCTAGTTTAATGAAAAGAAGGACTAGACATGAGATAATAGCAGTGTTCCAATATCTAAGGGGTTTCTCCAAAAAAGAAGGGGTCAACCTATTCTTCAAAGCACGTGAAGGCAGAACAAGAAGCAGTGGATGGAAACATATTAAGGAGAGAAGAAACCTAGAAAAAAAGAGAAATTTCCTTAATTTCTCTTTAATAAAGATTTAGTTAATTGTTCTTAATTGAAACAATTAATCAGTAGAATGACTTTCCTTCTGAAATTGTGGGTTCTTCAACACTGAAGGTTTATAGGAAGAGATTGGACAACCATTTGTCTGAAATGTTATAAGGTTTCCTGCTTGAGCAGGGGGTTGGACCAGAAGACCTCCAAAGTCCCTTCCAATTTTGTTTGTCTGTTATTCTATTACAAAATTATTTGAACTCTTTTGGAAAAAGAAAAAAGCTTACTTCTCTCATAAGTATATAATTTTTATTAAAACTTGTAAACATGAAAGTAAAAAATGAATACCAAGTAATTTAAAGGAAGGAAGAAAAGAAAGAAATCAAAGAAAAAGCAAAAAGTGCAAGAAAAGAAAAGAAAAGTTGAAGAAAAATAGAAAAGAAAGAAAAAAGTATAATGAAGTAACTTTTTATATTCTTCACAACCGTTTATTCATACAAATGTATTTAACCTCTCCTCATATCGTTCTTCTTTCTATAATCTTTCCTGTCTTAATCATCAAAACCATAAAATATATGGTCTTTTTTTTTCATTTTTATGCAAAGGAGTCCATAAGAGGCTTCCAGTTTTAATGTAGATAATGTCTTTTCTCTAATCAAAGAAGTCAGTTCATCAATTTCATCTAAATTTGTCAACACCCACAATTCCTCCATAGTGGGCAGTATTGAATCTTTACATCTCTGTGCATATAGTAATCTTGCCTCAGTTATCATTTATAGAAATATTCCATTTCTTCCCTGGAAGTCCTACCAAACTGTGGTCTCAGGTGGGTTTAGAGCTCTGGGAGACAAGGGAATGCCACCTATATATTTTTCTTCTTCTTTACTACTGTATATTCTTATTTTCTCTTTTATACTGTATATTTTTCTTTTTCTATGTTTTCTTCTTATTCTTTTGTTTCCCTTAGTTTCCCTTAGTTTCTACCTTCTTCATTGTAATCTTTAATAAAATTACTATTTAAAAAAACTAATCAAAATTTATTGAAGCAGATGTTCTCCATGAAATGGTTTTCATGGGGAAAAAAATCCACATGAATGTTTTAAATTTTTCATTCTGTAAGTCAGTCCTTGGGGCTTTTTTCTACCTATTTTTTTTTCAAAGAAAGAAACGAAAAAAGAAAATTAGTGTTTCATTTTTGCGGGTAGAAAACAGATCTCTGAAATCCTTGGTCAAAGGAGACACCGATATTTTATTTTCCAGGCACTTTGATTATTTAACTTCTCACTGTTATTCTCAATTACATGTTCTCCAAGGCCACATGCTGCTATTTCAATGTGTAAAGAACTGATTGCCCAAGTGTGTTATTTAGAGAGTGCAACAGTCTCTTCTGTAAGTGAATGATTGCAAAAGCTACAAATAGTTGGGTCTTTCTTTTTGGAACTAATGCCCAGTGTCTGCTTGAGATTTTATTCTACCTCATCACAGAACAGCACTAGCTGCGGTGGGAGGCAATAGAAGGCAACAGAATGTAGTTCAGCAACAACTGTATAGGATTAAAGATTCAAATATAATTACCCTTTTACTACACTTCTCAGCTCCGCTACAAACTGCCCAGAGATATCCATAGTAAACCCCACTGCTTTCTCATTGGTTTGCATAGTAAGTGTCATCACTATATGACAAAATGAAACAAAAATGTTGGGTTTTTGTTTTGTTTTTTGTTTTTTTGGTAAGGGCTTTGTAAGGAATTGCAGAATCCCAGACAACTAACATATCTCTGATGCATTTGAGATTGGAAACGGGATCTGAAGAACTGTTAAGTTCTTTTATTGCTGCTGCCTAAGCATAGGCTGGGGAAAATATTCATTTCCATAAATGATGCATAAGGCTAGACAGTGTAGAAATGCAGCCTCAGATGGATAGTCCCAATGCTATACATTGCACTCCACATTTTATAAAGAATCTGTTTGCGCTACTAACAACTGGAACAGCTGTCTTCTAAAATTATGGAAAATAAGGAGGAAATTAGGGCAAACTTGAAATCAATTAAAGATTATTACGACCACTGCTATTTTCACAGTGTATTTTTCTGAAAGACAGAACATTTTTAAACCATTTATTGAAACAAAAGTCATAATGCCATACCACCTCCTGGAGCGTAGCTTACCAAAATTTCCTGCACTCAGCCAAAAAATAGAATATATATTTTTAAAACATTTCTCCTTGCTTTGTCCTTATAGTCTCATCCCATCTCCTTACTTCCTGCTACTCTGTGTAGGCCATTTAAATAGGGCCAGTATTTGATTGGTCGTAATCATTTAAAGTAGTTTAAATTTATTTATCATCTATCTGTCTGTCTGTCTGTCTGTCTGTCTGTCTGTCTGTCTGTCTGTCTGTCTGTCTGTCTGTCTGTCTGTCTATCTATCTATCTATCATCTATCTATCATCTACTGGTATCTGTTGTGGCCCATAGTTGTCAGCAGAGATAGCTGAAGAGTCAGATGAGGAGGAGGTTGAGGGAGAGCCTGGGCCACCTTAGGAGCTTTTGGAAGGCTCTGATAAGGAAACAACATCAGAGGCAGAGGCAGAGCCCAGGCCTTCCATCCTCCCCCAGGTGGAGAGGCAGCTGTCTTCGGGGCCTGAGCTGAGTGAGGGGGAGGAACAGATGGGGCCCATCCCAGATGTGCATATGTACAGAGAGGAAAAGAGAGGAGAGCAAAGGAAAACAATAAGCCGGCTCTCAAGGAAAAGCAGACATGGACACTAGCCAGCCCCTCCCTGACTGAAATAAATAGTAGGGGTTTGGGAGTGGCCGGTTGTCTCAGACAACTGTTTGCTTTTAGGATACAGCAAGCAATTCGTATTTCTTGGCCAGGTCTGTTGGGACTAATTATGTTTGATTTTTGTTTATCCACATGAATAAAAGACTGTTCCTACCCTGTTTGAAAAGCAGCTTATCATTACTTGCTAAGGCTGGGTCAGAACACTATCAATCTATCTATCATCTATCTATCTATCTATCTATCTATCTATCTATCTATCTATCTATCTATCTATCTATCTATCTATCTATCTATCTATCTATCATCTATTCAATTTATATGGTTACCCAATTACCAAAAAAAATTGGATGCCAATATAAGATGATTCATGAATGATTCATACAGCCATCCTGACTTCTGCTCATCTTTCCCAGTGCTCTGGCTGGACCACTAAGCTATTTACCATATTAATCTATTATAAGATAAACAGAAAACTTAAGAAACTAGACCTGACCTCAGGCATTCATATGAGGCAGTTTTTTAAAAATTCATCTTGAATAGAGCTGCCAAGTGCAAATTCAGTTTTACTCCTTTGCCAGATTTTCTTATTGGCAATTTTTACTTTAATTAAAAGTATAGGTGATCAACTCTCTATTTAATTGTGTCAAGCTATTTATTTCCATATAAATCTCTTCAATATCAATGTACCATTTCTGAGACTTCCTTTTATTAGAGGTCAGTTAAAGTATTGTAATGTTATTTTCTATTCCATTCCCAGAATAATTATTATTTATATGATCTTATTTGTATGCCTATGAAAATTACATATAAGTCTTTTTTGCCCGTCTTTCTAGTACTATATGAAATATTTGCTTATTACCTAGATTTCTCTTTCAAATACTGAGTGGTCTAAGTATCGTTATCCTAGATTTTGCCTGCCCTTGAACTTTCTTTAGTAAGACTCCCAAAGGTCCATTTAAGAAAATATTTACATTTTGTTTGATTATTTCTACAGGTGAAGTTCAATTATTTACTGGAGAAAAGCATATGGGAAATATGAATTTTAAAGTTTGTGTGATTGATGTTTTTATTAGGATTTTATTGATGTTTTATTAGGAGCTGAAGTGGTGCAGTGGTTAAATGCAGCCATTGCAGGCTGACTGCTAGTTCAACAGTTCAGCTGTTCAAATCTCACTAGGCTCAAGGTTGACTCAGCCTTCCATCCTTCCGAGGTCGGTAAAATGAGGACCCAGATTGTTGGGGGCAATATGCTGAACTCTGTAAACCGCTTAGAGAGTGCTGTAAAGCACTATGAAGCGGTATATAAGAAAAGTACTATTGCTATATTGCTATTACTGCTAACTTAAGGGATATCTTTAGGGCCCAGATTATGCTGCTAAAGTAAGAAATGATGATAAACAATAAAGAAATATTTCTTACAAATGCAATTCTATCTAGGTCTCTAAAGATGTTTTTCTAGATACACACACATAGGATTGCAAACTTAACCCATCATAAAGTAACAAGCAAGCAGACAAAAAGTAGTAAAATTAAAATTTGTTGAGCAAGCTTCTAAATTTTATTCATTAAATATTGTTTGTACAGGTAGTTCTCAACTTACAACCTTTCATTTAGCGACCATTCAAAGTTACAACAGCACTGGAAAAAATGACTTATGATCAATCCTTGCACTTAAAACATCACAGCTTGTCCATGGTCACATGATTGCAATCTGGGCACTTGGTAATCTGCTTGAATTTATAACAATTGCAGCATCTGGGTCACATGAATGTCATTTGCAACATTCCCAATTTAACAAGTAGGCTGCATGGGTGGGTTCCTCCTGGTTCGGACTGGTTCGCCCAAACCGGTAGCGGCCTGCTGGTGATGTCACAATGATGTCACCGACCCGGTTCAGTCGGTGCCAGTCTGTGGGCACCACCATCTTTTTTTTTAAATGTTTTTTTTAAAAAAATCTTTTTTTCTTTTGAGTGTGCGCAGAAGCCGAGTTTCCAGCACTGTGATTGTGGTTGACATCTTGTTTTCGCCTTTTTTTAAAAAAAAAATTAATTTTTTTATTTTTTTTTCTTCTAAGCATGCGCAGAAGCCGAGTTTATGGCACTGCGCATGCACGTCCACAAGGCGCACCCACACGGCATGGGAGGAAGTGAACCGGCAGCAAGGTAAGTTAGAATCCACCCCTGGTAGGCTGGCAAGGAAGGTCATGGTCAGGTTGCTTAATTACTATGACAAAAATGGTCATACGGTAAAGTCAAGTGAAGAAATGTGATGCCCCACTTAACAACTGCACTGCTTAACAATGAATTTTCTGATCCTAATTGTGGTCACAGTCCAAGAAGTACCTGTAGTTAAATAACTAAGGATTGCTGTAGTGTTGTGATGTTGTCCAGATTTGATATATTTTAATTTTATAATGTAATTTTCTGTTAATCATAGGGATTTTCATAAATTCTCCTCTAGTGTTTAACTATATGCTATATTTCAGCATTTATCTTTTTAATGTAAAAATCCTGACTCACAAACAAAATCAGAGAAGGATCCGGTTTGGTTTGGTTTGGTTTGGTTTGGTTTGTATGTATGTATGTTTAATATACTAAAAATGCATATCATATTTCTATATTAAGAATCTTGTAACTTCCACTATCATGATGCCATCCAAATTTGTAGAGTCTGCAGCAACTCTGTCAGCTGGAATTTGGGGGCTATGTAGTACAATACATATTAGAGGTCCTGGGTTGGGGAAAGCTTCTATAAAGTAGGACTGGTAAAAATTAGATCAAAAGTTTATGAAATAATCATTCAGGGAGAAATGGCTTTGTCTGTTTTGTTAGTTTAATAAACAGTGTTACTGCCCTGATAAAACATCCATCCATAAACCAAATCAATAGTATACATATAACTTCATGAAAACAGTCTGAAAAAAGGCTGAAATTACACACCATTACCTAATTTAATGAATATAAAGAATCTCAGACATAGCACAATATAGCAAGCAAAACACGCCTACGGTAAATTCCTGGCTAAAGGTTTTATCTATCTCTATAGAAGTAGCTGCTTCCTGCAACAAAAGCCTTTTACTTTTTTTTCTGAGACTTTGATAGATTTTTGGAGATTTCACTTTAATTAGAGGCTGCAAGGAAGGTAGAAAACTTCATTCTTTATCCAGCCATATTCCCCAAGTAGTACAAAGTTCTGTGGTTTGTTTTAAAAGGGCCAAATCATTTGTATCTCCAGCAGAGAGAGAGTCTGAGGTAATGTGTCTCTGAGGGTGAACATGGCCATGAGCTATCTCTCAGTCATGGGAATGTGGACTGTGTGTCTGGCAAGGAAGTGACATTTATGATTGTCTTCCTTTGTAAAACTGGTTTTCCCCCATTGTTTGAATTAATGTTTAAAAGACCTAAATTCTATATGTTAGCTTTTTTGTTTTCAGCAAAAGATTAAAAAGATGTGTAACATCTCACAATTTCTCTATTAATTGTGGCTAATAAGTTTATCATTATTGACATGTATATGAAAATCTCCATTCTTAGTCTTACATTCTTAATAAACACACACATATTCTTTTGTGGACAGTCTTGGCAGGACATAAATGGGCTGGCTGATCTAGTGGGGCTATGTATTCGGAGGAACGTTAAAATTATTTCAGATAAATTGGAAGAGTGGGTTTATGGAGTCCTTAGGGAGTAGGGCAGCATAGAAGAATTCCCAAATAAATAAATGGAAGAAAACACAATATTTGAGACTTGTACACAAGCTACCTGATTGGCGACAGTGAAACTAATAGATGTGAGTTAAATTTACAAATTCTGCATCTTTTTTACTCCAAGAACCTAAACTGACATAGCGGTGAATTATTTCTGCCCATTCCAATGAATCTGGAAGAATTCCAGTAGCCCTGAGTGCTTGGAGGAACAGAACCTGCCATTTCCTGTGGTCATTTTTTTTTAGGACACAACTTTCATCATATTGAAAATTGCATTAATGAACTCTGAACAAAGAAGGTTGAGACTGAATTGTTGGAAAAAAAGCTTTCAGTAGGGTTTTTTTCTAGTTGTGCTATCTCTATCTCAAAATTTGTCAACAATATGGAAATAATTGATTACCTCAACAATTCAAATTGTTACAGTTCAGAGTTGCATGCTAGGATTCTTTTCAGCAGTGAAAGAAAATAAATTTGCTTTACAAACTAAAGGGATTTCAGAGCAGATAATTACTGGTTAAATTTAGAATGCAAGAATCTTTCATCCAATCATCAACAGTGTCATGAAATCACACAGTTTTATCTCTGAGTCTCTTTTCTTTGCAATTACTAAATTTATTTGGCCTCCTTTGAGTAGGGTCTAGTAGGGAGAATAAAGCCTAAGCCTTTATCAGCGGCCCTTTCAAGTAAAGCCTTTTTTAGACTGAGAATGGAGCACTCTTTTTTATTTATTAATTAAATTCTATTTATTATATTTTTTGCCACCCATCTCCCCTATAAGGTCTTTTATTGCACTGAATATATATTTATATATAAACTACTATTTACACCTGAAATGAACAGCAGTATTGTTAGAATATTCATGAACTGGGAGAGCCATGTTAACAAGGTCAGCCAATGAATAGGCATAGCAACTAAGTCAGCCAATGAGAGCTAAACACTTCTGAGTCTGTGCAGAGAATCGAAACTGAAAACTTAAGCTTAAGGCTGGGCATGGCTCAGCCCACTCTGCTCTCAGGTCCACTCTGTACTCTCAGCTCTCTCCTTGTCTGCTCTGCTGAAATGAAACTGACTCTCCTGCTTGTGTTTATTTGAAGAAATAATCTACTTGTGGTATTGTAAATATATATATTACTATGTTTATAAAGAAGTTAATGAAGCCAGCTGAATCAGTCATCTGTGTGTGCTTCTGGAAATTGATTTTTCTGCAATAAACTCTGATAAGTATGTTATGATGTTATAAACTGTCTTTATAACTCAAAAGCAAAAGCATGACATTTGATCCCTGTGCAAAGCGTAGCCTTCAAAGTATAGTTAATAATATCAATTATTCTTTGTATAATTTTTTGCTGCAAATGTGAGTGTAAAATTATGAAAAGTAATTTCTCAGATGATCTCATACAGTAAAGGAAAGATACAGCCATGAAAGACTGCAGCAATGTCAGCAATCGCTTACCTTTTAATGAACAAATGCTTTTCCCCCTTCAAAATCTGAAATGGTGAAAGTTAGATAAAGGTGAGAACTATGAAAAAGCTGAAACAGTAAAGATCACAAGGCATTACATTTGTATGTCTACAATGTCCTGTGGGATGGAAGATGTCTAATATCCATTTCTAATGACTCCTTCTTCGATATACTGCTTTATCACACACAAAAAAACATTTTTGTAGAAAGATTCTACAGATACCCATACTTCTGAACTGGTAATCAGAGTGAAAAGTTATTTAGAAGTTAACTTTTCTATATATTGCAGTCTAACATAATTGGACAGAGAGTAACGGTTTCTGATCTCATCTCAGCCTTCAATAACGTACTCATCGTTTCTGCTTTGTAAAGTGTCAGTGAGCTACTTCAGGGGTTTTCTTCCCCCAAAAGATGTATGTGTAAGGTGAGAGATGTACTATACATTAAAAGATAGAACAATAGCTAGTTCCTACATGCCAATATATGTAAAAAGTAGTTCATGATATTTAATTGTCATTCTTCTCTGTTCCATGGTTCCCTAGTGCAAGCAAATACTAAATAAATAGTGCTCTGCAGTTAAGGAACAGTCATTGCAAAGTGCTGTAAAGTATCTTTTTTTCCTCCCTTGATTGACATTTTGTACAAAAAACTGCAGTTCCCCCTGTCTAATAGCTATGCTTTACTGTAACTATTGCCAGTTTTAACAATGGGAGCCTTTGTGTCTGCTTTTGATTTTCACTGTTGGAATTGTATCATATTATTTGTTCCTTTGAAGTTAGATTGTCTTTTTATTATATTTTTATTGGGCTATTTTATTCTGTATATTGACTGGCATTTATTGACTTATTAAGTGATGTGAACAGTTGCGTGGGGTGATAGCAGGCAGTATACAAAAGTGTTAAATGCACAAATGACATAATAATTAATAATAAAATTGCACTGAGTGAAAATAAAATGTAGCTTTTTTTCCCAGTCCCAGTTTTTACTGTTCTTTAGCACATGACTGAATTCAGGACAAGACCATTAATCTATTAGTTATATGATTGCAAAAATCAGAATGAGATGGGTAGCATCTTTGTTGATGCCCTTAAATTACTGCCAGCAACATTATAGGAGGAATGTCATGTTAATTAATGGTAGCACAAAATCAGGAAGATTCCAGTAGCACCTTTGCAGAATAACACACTTGATTAAAAAGCATAAACTTTCATGAACTACAGCATACTTTATCATATGAACAGTGTTTATGAAAAGTTTACCCTGTTATAATCAAATATGGTAGACTGAAAAGATGACACCAGACTCAATAACATTGATTAATATGGCTCTTCCCCCTGTTGTTGGCAGTAATAAAAGAACAAATAAAACAATTAGAACATCATCAAAGTTGGAAGAGACTTTGGAGGTCTTCTAGTTCAACCCTCTGCTCTAGCAGGAGACCCTATACCAGTGGTGGGATTCAAATTGTTTACTACCATTCTGTGGGTGTGGCTTGGTGGGCGTGGCAGGGGAAGGATATTGCAAAATCCCCATTCCCTCCCCACTCCTGGGGGAAGGATACTGCAACATCTCCATTCCCACCCCACTCCAGGGGAAGGATACTGCAAAATCTCCATTCCCTCCCCACTCCTGGGGGAAGGATACTACAAAATCTCCATTCTCTCCCCACTCCTGGGGAAGATTACTGCAAAATCCCCATTCCCTCCCCACCCCACTAACCTGCTTCCCAGCTCCATTCTCCTGTGCAGGGCAACAAAAGAAGTGCCAGCCGATCAGCTGGGACACAGGAGGCAGCGAATAGATGGGGGCGGGGCCAGCCAGAGGTGGTATTTGCTGGTTCTCCAAACTACTCAAAATTTCCGCTACCGGTTCGCTAGAACCTGTCAGAACTGGCTGAATACCACCTCTGCCCTATACAATTTCAGACAAATGGCTGTCCAGTCTCTTCTTAAAAACCTCCAGTGATGGAGCACCCACCACTTCTGAAGGCAAGCTGTTCCACTGGTTGATTGTTCTCACTGTCAGACAATTTCTCCTTAGTTCTAGGTTGCTTCTCTCTTTGGTTAGTTTCCATCCATTGCTTTTCATCTTATCTGGGGCTTTGGAAAGTAAGTTGAACATCATCATGTGATCATGAGCATCTTCAATTGGGCTAGAAAATGACATGCACATGACAACATTATCATGCAAATACTTCAACATATGACCTTGCTTCAATTACTGGAATGCAAATATATAATGGCAGCATTTCCCTGATTAGATCATCATGCCCATCTCATTGTGTCCATGTGTACTTTGTCTAGATACTAATGTAATTTCTGTCAGCAACTTTTATCTTTAAATGACATTGACTTCTTTCAGTCAATGCCTGGATGTCATGTGTGCTCCCTTCCTTTCAGACCATGATTCTGCATTTTCAGTTACTTGCTTCATGCAAAAGCCTGTTCACTTACTGCACTCCAGGTTTAATAATGAGCAAATGGAATTATTATGGGTAGCATATCTGAGTCTATAGACAGAAAGGTGGAGGGCCCAAGCCTCTTCTCTCGGAAGCCCTGTGCGTCAATCAACCTTGTGTCACTCCTGTCTTTGAGTAACCATTTGGAGTTTCTGCTGTCACCACCAAATTTCTGGGGAGGTACCTCACCCAGCATTCTCCCCCTAACCCACAGTTAACTCCCACAGCCTGTGCTGTTTTTCTCTTAACTTAAAATTTAAAAATTCCTGTAGCATTGAAGGAATGACTAGGGAAATCAGCCTTTTATCTGTTGTGGAGAGATAGGCCAAATTCCTCAGAGATAAGCAGAATGGGGATTTTTTTTAAAAAAAAAAGAGGGGGGAAGCGAGTCTAAAAACATGCTGTTTACCTTTTAAATATTGCTGAGCAGAAACATTTAGAGATGGAAAAGATAAAAACACGGAGCTGTTCAAATCACTGACTGCATCTTAAAAGAATGCCAACAGAAAAATATAAAGCTAAATATAAGACTCTAGGCAGGCAACAAGATGATATTGGTCTGTTCCTCCTTAGGGGAAACTGTTGTACATAAATTCCAAGCAACATAACATTACTGAGCTTGCATTGAGAAAAAAAACAACAGAGACAAAATATTAGCCTTTAAACAGATACACATACAAGCATAAATAAATTAATTATACCTAATATTCTAGCTAAATGTTTTTCACCCATCTTTTCAAATATGGCTGTTTTCTTCTAATTCAGTTTTTCTGGCCATTGATCAAATAAATATGATTGATTTAATTCCTCTTAAGAGTA
Organism: Diadophis punctatus similis; assembly: GCA_023053685.1. NCBI lineage: Eukaryota > Metazoa > Chordata > Lepidosauria > Squamata > Dipsadidae > Diadophis > Diadophis punctatus. The sequence goes on from JALIGW010000001.1 coordinate 242,682,710, forward strand.
TGACTTAGGTACAGTAACTTCCAACACACACAGTCCATTGTGCTTTTTTTCCTTGTGTTACATATAATTTTCAACTTAGAACCACAATTGAGATTCAAAATTCCATTGCTAAGCAAGGAGGCCATTAAATGAGTTCTGACTGATTTTACCACCTTTTTTCCTTTGCCAATCACTGCAGTTGTTAAGTGATTCACATTCAGTTGTTAATTCCACTTCCCTCATTTGTTTGTTGGAAGTTGGCTGGGAAGGTCACAAATGGCAAGCTTATGACCTTAAGGCATCGAAACCATTGTAAATGTGTGCTCATTGCCAAGCACTCAAATTTTGACCATGTTTTTTCCCCAGTGCTCTTGTAACTTGGAAGAGTTGCTAAATGAATGCATAAGTCGAGACTACCTGTTCGTCGTATTTTTTAAAATATTAGATATAACTGTCAAGATTGAACTGCTTTGCTTCTTTAAAACCCTAATGCTTTTCAACTTGCCAATGAACTGGGGGGGAGGGGAGGGGGAAATGGAATGCCGAGAATGTATGCAGAGATCGTGAGAGCATGGAAACCATCAAGGTCACCACTGCAGATGCTTGAGAAAGAAATGGACTGTTCCCATAACAAAAGGACGTCTCATAATAATTGGACAATGTGATCACCCAGGGGTGGGGAGAAGAGGAAACTATTGTTTAACTAGTCAAGCATTTTCACGAGAAAACCAGAGCTGGTTTTGTTTCTTCACTACCAATATGGTGTATCTAATAAAGTTTTACTTTTGGGAATTCAATCTCCCAAGAGTGTTTCCTTGTTTTGGGTTCACTAGTCAGACAGTTGATAATATTGTTGATTAGTACAAATTTGTTTATTTATTAAATTTATAGGCCTCCTATCTCATATTTATATACTTTGTCTTAAATACAGTGGCATAAGCTATATAGCTACAAACAGGATTTATCAAACAACCTCCAGCCTTCCAGGTATGGTTATTGTTTTTTTAAAAAAATATGAAATATGTGAGAGAGATACAACATCTCCAAAAAAGATTTATACTCTTTCTAGTTTTCTTCATGGCTCATAAAAAGTGGTGGACTTAATTTTTTACTTTAATTCCTTGCTACTCAATTCAATAATTTCTAGGATATTAAATTTATTGAGAATTTCAACCATTCAACAGTCATTAGAAGGTGAACATAACAGTCTCTAATGTCAGGCTGTGTTAAACAAGATGGCTAAGATACCGAGCAGACATTAGCTGTGTGATAGTGTAGCTTAATTATTTTTTTAATGTGAACATTTCAGAAACACAGTGTTTTAGCTTTTCCTATATGTACTAGTGATGGGTTGTTGTTTTTTCCAGTTCTTTCAGGAAATTTAAACATTTCATCTCATTTTTTTATAGTTGGTTAAATTCTCCAGCCTGACGTGTAAAGCTTCAGGTTATGTTGTCCTATCATCATTATACAGCATTTCACAGGCTTTATTACCCTTTTCAATAACCCTGTGAGAGAGGTAGTAGAAAGAATTTTGGAAACATTTTGCAAATGCAAATGTAAGAATTAGAATGGCTGACTTTACCAAAGTCCAAAGTGAAACTTGAACCAAACTTTTTTTTAGCTCATTCCCCTCCCTGGTTGGAGAAGTGGGGAGTGGCTGTACTATTGTGAACTTTTCAAAAAGCAGTGAAATTAAAGATAATGTATTAATATTTGTTTATAAAATATCCCAGACTTAACCAGACTAACCTTAACCTAGACTCAGTATATAGTGGTTTATTTTTATTCCCCATTCTTTAGTTAACTCTGATATACTTGCTAGATATCAAAGTTGCTGTTATATTTCAAAGGAGGTTACTGTAGTATCCACACTTTGAAGAATATCTGTGACTCTTTTCATTATATATTTATCATTTACAAAAAAAAATCCAGAATGACAGGTCCTATTAGCTCTATGCATACTTGAATTGTCTTTGAGCAACATTCTGTGTAACACATACACTTATATAGGTATACAGTAAAGATGTGTTACGTATGCAATATGTAAACTTGAGGCTCTTGAATTAGTACAAGAGACCAGTGACAGAAATAAATGATTGCTTGGATCCTCTTCACTTGCTGCCATTTATTGGGAGAGATTTTACCCTACAAGGGAGAAACCAAACATGCATAAAGCCAGGTACAATTTAGACGGCACCACATAGCTTCAGATGTGAAGATGGACAGCCAAAGCAGTTGGTTACTTCTGGAATGTTAGTGTAGCAATCCCAAGATGGTATGCAAATGCTTTAAACATCAGACAAAGCAAAATAAAGGCTTTGAAGGAACAATTTTGGAAGCGATGTGCTTACAATTATTTAAAAGCCATGGATTATATAATTTTTATCAGTTTGTTTTTTAAAAAATGAACCAACACGAACATAACAAAGGTGCCTTCCATGTTCATATGAACATACTGTAGCTTCTCTTTGTTGTGGAACATTCAAATGTATCTGAAAAGTTAAAATTGAAAGGGAAATTTATTTGAGAGAAGCCAATATTTCTTTCAGTATCTCAGCTTTATAAGAAAATAAACAACCCCTTAAATTATATTTTTAAAAAAGACAAAAAAATTACCGTATTTTTCGGAGTATAAGACGCACCTTTTTACCCCCCAAAAGAGGGTGAAAAACTGGGTGCGTCTTATACACCGAATGTAGCCCCACCCACCCGCCGGCCCCCCTCCCTTCAAAGGTTTTTGGTCTCCGCAGGTCGCATTTTTGGGCGGTTCCAGGCGGCGGGGATCCTCACTTTCACTTGGAGGTTTAAAACAAGCCCCGTGTGCCTTTGCTACCTTGGTCGGAGCCTGATTTTTGAAGCGGGAGGTCGGGACTCGTTTGGCGAAGGGGGCACTGCATGAGAGGTGTGTGTGTGTGTGTGTGTGTGTGTGTGTGTGTGTGTGTGTGTGTGTGTGTGAGAGAGAGAGAGAGAGAGAGAGAGAGAGAGAGAGAGAGAGAGAGAGAGAGAGAGAGAGAGAGAGAGAGAGAGAGAGAGAGAGAGAGAGATTCGAACATTTGCGTGTTCATCTGTCCCCCTAGCCATGGAGCGAGGGGATCCAAGCTAACAGCAGGCAATTTTCTGGTCTGCTAGAATTGTAGATGGAGGGATTATTTAAATAAAAAATTTTTAAGAGCGTTGAAGATTCGCTGGCAGAAACTTTCCTGCAAGCAGATCCGTTGGAACTCAGGAAGGCTTACTCTCTGGATCTTGCCCACCCAGCAGATGTTTCCACACCCTGGTATTTCTTCTCCCCTCCCCCGCATCCTGATGTTTCTCCCCCTCCCCACCCGTGTGTTTCTTCCTTCCCCTTCTGCCCCCCCAGACTGGCAGACAGCAAGCGTCTAATCTGCCCTGCAGCTGTGTTGCCTCGGGATTGCTACCAGTCCCACCCAATTCAGAAACCGGGGTTGCAGGGTGAGGAAAAGTTGGGAAAGTACAGACATCTAGAGGGTGCCCGGTTGGGGGGGGCTTTTTCCATCTCCCTCCCATCTTCATCCCTTGGCCCAAGCACATTCTCTTTTAAGCCATAACCCATCCCATCATTCACACGGAGCAATAACTCTCGGGTGCAATTAGAGGTATATCTCCCCCTTCCCTTCTCAGAACGAGGTCATTTCGAGGGGCATACTACCACCGAGGTGGAGGGAGACCGAGAAAGACCACCACAAATGAATCATCCAGAAGGGGGGGTGGACAAACCGCAGCTGCCCTACCACAAATTTGCAACTCGGGGAGGCCCTTTCTGCTGAGACACAGCTGCTCCGGTTTTCTCCGGACTGCACGGGAGAAAACCCCTGAGTTTTCCTCAGAGAGCGCCTCGCGCGCCCCCAGCCTTTGGGTGCTATTTAAATAATAATAATAATATTAAGACACTTTTCTAGAAAGAGAAGACAAACTTTGCCCAGGTTTGGTGCAGGTGAAATCAGCCTGGGGGATTCGGGGAGGGAGGAAGAGGCAAACCGACACCTTTCCTCCCCCCCCCCCGCTCTTTTGTTCTTTTGTTTCTTTCTCAGAGATCAGCTGTGAAGTGCAAAAATATAGAAGTGTAAAAACTTCCATTGCTTAAGGGCCACCTAAACAGCCTCCAAAGCTTGCTCGGCTTCAGGCTATTATTGACAGTATCCAGCCCTCCTCCCCCTGTCACCTTTCCGTTCTCAGTTTTTGAGAATATTTTCAATTATCGTCTCGCTTTGCTTTTCCTCAAAAGGGGAAGAAGGCATAGGGTGGGGTGGGGGTGCAGGCTCTGCTCAACCTGCTGGTGCCCGCCTTGCCTTACGCCTCTCACCTCTCACGCAGTGCCCCCTTCGCCAAATGAGTCCCGACCTCCTGTTACAGGAATCAGGCTCCGATCAAGGCAGCAAAGGCACAGGGGGCTTGCTTGGGAAGCCCGGCAATCTGTTTATGAGATGGCAGCGTCCAGGAGGACTGAAGTGCTGTCTCTCTATCGGACCTTGCTGCGAGAAAGCCAGGCTTTCAATGCCTACAGCTATAGGTAGGAAGATAGGGATTCTCGGGAGTGGAGCCTTCGGTGCCAAGTCTCTCTTCTTCCCCCATGAAAATCATCCCCCACCCCACCCACAACAGTTAAATGCCCACATGGTGATAGGGTTTGTTTTAAATGGATAAAAAGATCTGTGCTGCTCGTTATCAAAATCCCAGTGGAAGTGAGGATGCAGCTGATCCTGATGCTGGTAGGCAAGGGCAGAATTTCTTTTTCCCTTGTTTTGCTCCCCCAAAATTAAGGTGCATCTTATACTCCGGTGCGTCTTATACTCTGAAAAATACGGTAGTTTGAAATGATGTAACCCATCAATATGGACACTATTACAATAATACATTTAGTAGTAATGTATGTAATCCATTATTCTTTGCACAAACATTTTGTACAAACATGTTTGAGAAAATGTTTACAAAATGTATACTTGGGGAAATTTACATTATGGACAGTTACATCAAAAGTAATTTATAAAATAGAAAGTTGAATACAAAACAGTATATTATAGGTTATTGTATTTCTTAGCATGAGCTAAAAACATTGCATATGCTTTAAATGACATGCACAGTATGTGACTGAATGAAATAAATGAATGCATGTGGCACTTTCCCAAATTAGATATAAACACAGCCACACATCCCTATTTTCTTTAGTTCTTGGAAACAAGTTAGTAGCCGATGCAATTGATAGAAAGCTGATAAAATGCAGTGAAATACACTGGTATCGTGTGCGGTCTAGCTTAAGTTTCAAAATATTCTCCTAGGGCTTCCCTAAACAGACCACTTTATTTTTAAAAAAACTTAAAAGAGGATAAATAAGGACTGTAATGGTGTAATGTGATCTGTTTTCTGTACAAAAGCGCACAACAACCATTTTATATGAGCGAAAGAATACCACGCTGTTAGCCAATCCTTCAAAGGAACTACATCTTTATTCAGATCAATTTGTATCCACAGCTATGATTTATGTATTCTATTGAGAAAGAATCTCTTAACCCATATCCAGCTCCATCACTGCTTCCAGGCAATAAATAATTCAAGATTTCCATAGTGTGTTTAGCACCTGTTAGATATCTTTAGCAACACAGTGGTACCCAAGATCAAAAAGATGAGTGTTGACGTGGACAAATATAGAATAAAAAACAAGAACCAGAATATTTTATGAGAAGACATACTGTAACTAGACAAAACACTACCCATGAGTCTTAGAATGGTCGAGGGCTATAATAGACTATCATGATAAATTGTGCTGAATTTCACTGAGAGGTCCAGCAGAACTATTGGACCAACTTTTCTATGCAATGCCTCACTTTCTCATAGCCTCATAACTTTATGTTATGACAACATAAGCTGTTTCCAACAACTACTACAACAACAAACCACTGAGAAGTCAGATTTTAAAAGATTTAAATAGCTGTCACTTTTTTTAAAAAAGAAGAAGACTGAAATCAATTCTGCTTTTTCTTGTTTAGAATCCTGTTCAGAAATAATTGGCCAATAATAAATAAATTTCTGCTTACTATACTAGTCCAATGAATGCTCTGTCTGGCATCCTTTAAACCCATACTAGCTCTTGCCTATGCTTTCTGCACCTAATGATGAAAACATAATTATCATAAAATTCACACAGTGTATATCATTTTATGACATAATACATAAAGGCTTCTCTGCAAACTTTCAGGATTAGATAGATAAATTTTCTATTTGTATGCAGTGAAAGCATGATGCTGGGTACAAACCAAAATCTTGAGACACAAAATATCATATTTTTTTCCTGTTCTTCCTAGACAATAATCATAAAATGTAACTCTACCTAATATGCATACAGACTATCTTCTATCTTCCATTATGGGATCAAGAATTTGGGATTACATGACTGATTTCATCATTCTTAATTTGTATTAGAACATGACTTTGTGATTTATCATGACTCAGAAATGCTAATCTCTTCCAATAGCATAACTTTCCTCCCCTGGCTAGTTGCAGAATTAATGCAAAATTTACAGAGTACTACAAATTTGCTTTTGTTTTATTTCCAAATAGCTGGTGGATTGAAGGTGAATCCCTTTCCTGCTCAAGTAGAGCACTGAACACCTAAAACCATATGCTTTTATCACTAATCCATATTTGTTGATCCTTAACATATGTAGCCCTGATATTAAAATATCCTAAACAGACACCTGAAAATGTCAAGTCAGTAGACTTTCATTCAGTAGTATATACAATTCTAAAAAAATGACTTATTCTATAACGATGTAATTATTACATCAGGTTTCACACCAAAACTATTTGAAAGCTGCAAATAGTACAAAAGCATTTAGGTCCGTGATGGCGAACCTATGGCATGCGTGCCAGAGGTGGCACACAGAGCCCTCTCTGCTGGCACGTATGCCGTCGCCCCAGGTCAGATCTCCATGGCATTTCTTTCATGAACTTCTGTTTCCCTGCAATTGAAACAGAAGCTCACGAAAGAAAAAGATTTTATCTCTTGCCACGCCGCTGGTGTTGGGATGCCCCGCCTGCTGCCGATCAGCTGGTCTTTGGGTCTGTGCTGCGCATGCGCGCGTGTCTGCATAGGTGCACGTTCTCGTGCACGCACGTTCTCGTGCATGCACAGTTTGGGCACTCAGTGCCTAAAAGGTTCGCCATCACTGATTTAGGTTGTTAACAGCTGCTTTGATTTGGGCTCATAATATTTCCATGTGGAAATATCTGCACAAGTTTCCAATTATATTTTGGACATAAGATGCTGAGTTTAACAATTAATTTAATTATTCAGGCCAGGCTGTGCTACTTGTCTTGGGATGAATTTGTCTGAACACTAAAAGCTCTTTGCTTTCAGTGCTCTGTCGTCAGGTGGCAGGGAGGTTTACTCCTGGGTTGATTCCCAAACCTCCTTAGAAAGCTGCATTTTGCTTCCATTTCTCTCACTTTCTAAGAAACAAGACATTTCTCCTGAGCCAGTCTTAATAAACTAGATTCTCTGAGATTGCACCGATCATGTGAATTGTCCCAAAGAGGAGGAAATGTTGGCTGTTGCCTTTCCATTTCTAAGACATAGCATTTCTAAAGAGTGACTATTGTTGGGCCTTCTGCAGTCATGTATGTATGCTGTCTTTGCAACCAAACAAATTTGAGAATTAAAAAAAGCATTCCATTATGCTGTGGTCAATTAGTACATTCACTTGATAGTTGTAAATACTTCTGCTATTGAAGATCTTTCCTCTTCTGAGGAAAATAATTTCCTCTGGCTGATCTAAGATAGCACAAAACTCCATGTATCAATTTGGCAAATTTCACCCATTCAGAAGAGGCTCTTACACCTGCAGATTACATCCTTTTTTTCCACACTCAGAATTGTTGTAATTATCTGCATTTTATTCCTAACAATAGGGGAAGATTTGTACTTAAAACAAAGAACAAAGAACAAAATGAGATTCTGCACTGGATTCAAAGAGAGGAAGATTTTGTCCGAAGTAGTCCAAATCATTAAAGATGGCTCTGAAACTTGTTTTCCTTCTTCAAAGACTTATAGAGAGGATTTATAGCACCAAATTCAGAATGATATGCAATTTGAATAAATAAGTTGAAGAATTTTGAGTGACACAGAATGAATATTCTGGAAATTTATTATAATGTTCCATTACAGAAATTTTATGAGGTAATCAATAAGAAGGAAAACAGCCTCAAGCTCCCCCTTTAAAAACTACCATCACCATTATCACCACCACCAGGGTTCAGATAACTATAGCTGAAACCTTATAAAAGAATGTAAGATTCTGGAATGATGATTTAAAACTTAAATTTAATAAAATGTCCAGTTTGTCTGATAAAGGTGACACAAACACAATTTTCACATTTTAAAAATGTCAAATTATGCAGTATGTATGTATGGCCTTATTCATATAATTGTCCATCTCACAAACATGATTAGCCAAGAGAAAGCTCCAGTTATGAATAGAGATGTAAAAATCACTATTGTTTCCTCCGTCTACAGGTTCCACAATTTGGAAGGGGGAAAAGGGGAAAATTGTCTTATTTTTAATGAGTAATGCAAGACTGGAACATAGCATTGTTTCAGTTTTACCTGTTTTTAAATCTTCTCTCACACATAAACAACATTCCTTCATTTCTAAGCTTATATTGAATTGTGAAAGGCATAGCTATGTGCAAATACTTTCACAAAACCTATGAACTATTTATACGCTGCCACCATCAGTTATCCTACAAGAAGCTGGAACTAGTTTCAGTGATTTGATAATGCAAGGTATTAACAAATCACCGATGCTTTCCTGAAATATCTGCAGCGCAACTTTAATTGATGACTTTTACTTCACAAAGTCCTACTGAGGCTACTTTTAAAGTGCTTTCCCTCACCTTCAAGCTGGCAGAAAATATGTCAGAATCACAATTCTTGCCACAACTGTTGAGCCCTATTTTGCCAGAAGTAATAAGGGTGGCAAATGGGCCTTTACTTTCATTTTCAATTTAGAATAAGTTAATAGCAATAGCAATAGCAATAGCACTTAGACTTATATTCCTTCCATAGTGCTTTCCAGCACTCTCTGAGTGGTTTACAATGTCAGCATATTGAACCCAACAATCTGGGTCCTCATTTTACTGACCTTGGAAGGATGGAAGGCTGAATCAACCTTGAGCTAGTCAGGGTCAAATTCCAAGTGTATGGGCAGAGTTAGCCTGTAATATTGCATTCTAACCACTGAGCCACCAAGTTAAGGAGACCAATTTGTGTGGATTCCTTCAGAATAGTCTCTTCTTCCATCAAGTATTCAGTAAAAGAGCCATTATCAATCATTTTCTATAAATGTGGTGTGGCAAGTTTGGATTAGAGACAGTCACCTGTCAGGTTGCTTCATCAACAGGTTACAGGCAAAGTGTTCTACTTCTCTGACTTGTGAGACTATCTCTCAGTGTGAGTCTGGCCCATTGCAACAGGCCACAAACACTGAGAAGAGGCTAGGAGTGATGTGGGAGGGTATTGCACAGGAATGACAGTGATGGTAGTAACTCCAGTTCTAGCTTTGCAACTGGCAGCACCTGGAAAAAGCCTAAGGACAGCCATGGAGCTGTAATGGAATAAGCAAAATAGCATTGCACTCTCCATCAAATCAATAATAACAACAGCAATTTTAGTCAAAACCTTTGTTAGCCAAGAAGCAGGAAATATATAATACATGCAATGCAGACAAAACCAGTAAAGCACAATTGTCAGAACACATCTGTCTTTCCCAATTTAAATCCCTCACTTGCAAAACTAGCAGTACCTCTTTCATAAGGAGCCCTGGTGGTGCAGTGGTTAGAATGCAGTATTGCAGGCTAACTCTGCCTACTGCTACCCTGTTTCCCCCAAAATAAGACATCCCCTGATAATAAGCCCAATCGGGCTTTTGAGTGCATGGCAAAAAGGCCAAGCGCTTATTTCAAGGTTCAAAAAAATATAAGACAGGGTCTTATTTTCGGGGAAACATGGTAGGGGTTTGATCCTGACCGGCTCAAGGTTGACTCAGTCTTCCATCCTTCAGAGGTTGGTCAAATGAGGACTCAGATTGTTGGGGGCAATATGCTGATGTTGTAAATCTCTCAAAGAGCGCTGTGAAGCACTGTGGAATGATATATAAGTCTAAGTGCTATTGCTATTGCTAAAACAGAACTAAACTCCTGTTTAATAATCCAATCTATTGCTCTTTCAAAAGTGCACTAAACCCATGACACCCATATAATCTACTAAAAGCTTTGGAAATTGCCTATCAAGTATTACTTAGCCAGATGCTTCTGCAAAAATAAAAATGGCCAGGCAGGAGAGTAACCAGGAACAACAGGAGATGGGGAATGTCCACAACAACCTAAAGTGGAGCTGGGTAGATTCCACTCCTGACTTATCAGCTTCCTATCATCAATGAAGTGGGCTGTCTCATCTTCATGACAAAATTGTGTCAAGAGGGAAAATATTGCCTTTAAACTAATGATCACTTAACAGCCAACTAATGGTGACTTTAAACTTCCAGAATGATGGGATGAAAAAGCTGCTGGAAATTTGAAGGACATTCCTACTGAATTTTAAGAATGACTGCTGATATCACACTGTACATATCATATATTTTTAAAGAAACAAAATAAATTTACAACAGACAAGAAATTGCCAATGAAAAGTACATCAGGAAAAGCAGTCAGAAACTGTTGTTTCTATTAAAACTATTGTGGATTTAGAATTGGAGATTCCTATATTGCCTAGGAGTGTCTTAATTTCTATAGCAAGAGTATCAGTGGACCCTCAAAGTACGACTTACACAATAAACAATAACATTTAGAATTTATTGGACTCCAGTATGTTTGCATAGAAAAGGACTAAGACAGCATTTTGTTTAAATGCTTCTTTGAAAGACATGCTTTTACAATGACCTATATTTACTAAGTTTGGGAAAAATTATTGGTCTATATAAATGTGACTGTGTGACAAAAGCTAAAATTTTCAGAGGATAGTATTCCCCCTGAATTACATATCTAAATCATGGAATTTGAACACTGAACAACATAAATGGATTCTCAGTGCATTTACAATGGCTTTACTATTGTTATTGCAACACTAGAAAGATAAATGTAAGCCTCATTCTCTCAATAGATTGAAGACCTGATTACACTTGCCATCTATGAGAGGATTACTTATAGATGTAGACATTGCATGCACAAATATAATGAAATTTTGGATTCATTTATAATAAACATAGTAAGTTTTTAAAAATCATGAGAATTATATACTGTAAACGTATTAGAAATATATATATACTTAGCAATAGCAATAGCACTTAGACTTATATACCGCTTCATAGTGCTTTACAGCTCTCTCTAAGCGGTTTACAGAGTTCAGCATATTGCCCCCAACAATCTGGGTCCTCGTTTTACCGACCTCGGAAGGATGGAAGGCTGAATCAACCTTGAGCCGGTGAGATTTGAACAGCTGAACTGCTGAACTGCAGTGCTGCATTTTAACCACTGCGCCACCTCGGCTCTTTTTACTTGCATAATATCTGCATCAGATCAAGTATATATAGAATTGGTTTGAAACTACATTTACAATGATATTTTATACTCTTTCCTTTTTTATTTTTTTCTCTTGTATTTCTTCACTAAATATGTAAAACACTTGTTATGCTTTGTCTTTGATAACATATGTATTTCTATTGTGATTATCTTTGTGTTTTGTTCCTCTTTTCTTTGTTATTATTTTTAAAGCAATATAAAATAAATTAAAGAAATAATTATGGATTTGGTCTTATAAATTAATATTCACACATTAACATGTTTTGAAAAACCAATCAAAATTACTATATCTTTACTATAGGATGGAACAAAAATGTCACTTCATTTCACTTTTGAGGATGTTTATTAATAAATCTCTTCCATTTTATAACAAACTGTTAGTCTAAAACTCCACAACAATATTTGTTTTTACAATGGAATCCAATGATCTGTCTTGGAAGAACTAAATGTTTGGATCTACAGGGCAGATAAATGCTTGTATCTTCCTGTCCCATTATCAGCCATAATGACAGGATATGTTTTTTTCTGACATCAGTTTTTGAGTTGATTTATCTATTACTGCAATTTCAGGATGCAAGAGAGGATTCAATGGGAGGATAGAATCCTTTAGACTAAAATGAAAATTTTGCAATTTCAAACCAATAGGCACTTCTTGAATTCTCCCCCTTGCATCCTTCAGAGCCAGTAGCAGGTAGCAATTTCTAGACTTTTCAGGAGAGAAACACATTAAACCCATAAATATTGAAATCATCTTTAAAAACTAAAGAAAAGTGGAGTTTTTGGTGCTGTCTGAGCTTGGTTGTTCATTTGCAGGGCAATGAAATGTCTGCAAGCAAACAACCAAGTTCAGATAGAAGAGAATATCTGGTTCTGAATATATCTGAACTATCAAAACCAAAGTCAAGTCCCAAATGTCACTTAAAAGCTTAGGCCTGATTATCTTGCTCACCTCCACTTCCATTTAATCACTCCTGATCCATTTCCACTTTATGAAGACTACTAGCTTTGGGCTACAAAAATTCAGATGACTGCTGTTCTAAGTAGCCATTGGAAGTAGTTCAATTTCAACAATTCTTGTTTTCAAAATATATGCCTCTTGCTTAACCCTACCTCCATATTATTAAATTTCCCCCCTCTGAAATGTGCATTTTATATACATTTTAGGGTGTTTTATTCTGTTTTATTTAGTAGAGAGTTGGAAGATTAGATTTGTCTCACCTTGCATATAGTGATCCCAATCTGCATTCCTAACCAATAGAGCCAGCCAAATTTCCCATCTGGACTCCAAGAAAATTCCCAAGCTTTATATCTGGACTTTCAGGAGACTATATTTTCATCTAATTTCATTTGCAACTTTCTTCAGGGTACATGGTTTCCCTTCCCATAATACCTCTGTCATATTTTATTTATTTATTTATTTATTTATTTATTTATTTATTTATTTATTTATTTATTTATTTATTTATTTATTTATTTATTTATTTATTTATTTATTGTTTTGTCAAACATGTACAGGATAGTAGTTGTTTGTATAAACATAATATAAGTAAAAAAGTACCAATAAAAGAGGACAATAGGACAGTAGGACAGGGACGGTAGGCACAATGGTGCTCTTATGCACGCCCCTTACAGACCTCTTAGAAATGGGGAGAGGTCGACTGTAGACAGTCTAAGGTTAAAGTTTTTGGGGTTTGGGGAAGAAACCACAGAGTCAGGTAGTGCATTCCAGGCATTGATCACTCTATTGCTGAAGTCGTATTTTCTGCAGTCGAGTTTGGAGCGGTTTACATTAAGTTTGAATCTATTACGTGCTCATTTATTCTTGCGGTTGAAGCAGAAGAAATCATTGACAGGAAGGATATTTTGGTATATGATTTTATGAACTACATTTAGATCAGATCGGAGGCGACGTAGTTGTAAATTGTCTAATCTCAATATTTCAAGTCTGGTGGAATAAGATACTTTATTGCGAGCAGAGGAGTGGAAGACTCTTCTTGTGAAATATTTCTGAACTCTCTCGATTGTATTAATGTCTGATATGCAGTGCGGGTTCCAGACAGTTGAGCTGTATTCCAGAATTGGTCTAACAAATGTTTTGTATGCTCTGGTTAGCAGTGTAATTTTGATTAATTCAATTCCAAAACAGCCTTCAAACTTGGGTCCAAGAGAATTGTCAGCTTAAGAGCTAACTACTGCAGCCTGTGTTCCACCTGTGCTTCACCCTGTGTTAGGCAGTGGCTAACTGAGTGCGTTGCTCACAAGCTTGAGCTGAAGGTATCTAGTGCCACTTACCAGAAATCAGTTTGTAATGCCTGCTGCCTTTGATTCAAGGCCTTAGATTAATCTTGACAATGAGGCCTAAACAGGCCAAGCTTATGTGGGATTTCTTCCAGGGGATTCATGTGGTGCTTTCAAGTAAGGTTAAATTTCTCAACCATCCCTAATTTGATTCCTAATTAGAATGCATACTTGGGCTTTAAAAAAATCTCATTTTCCTTGTTTTGTTCCTTTCTCTGGCCTGTGTAATTACATTTCTGGTGGTAGAGATTGGGTTGATCATTTAATTGGATCTTCTAGCTTGAAAGGCACCACAAAAAGCAGTTTTAGAGTTCCCACATTTTGTTCAATGTTTACAATGTCTTTAGATTCATTTTCATGTGATATGTAGAACTGTTACAAAAATTTGATAACACCCAGAGTTCAGACAATATAAATTTATTTCTACTGTATTTCTATGAAATAGATTATTATCGCATCTTTTGCTTGGTAACATTCTGTGTATTGGACATTTTGGTTCAGGCCTCCTTGCTGCAGTGAAATTTGTTGTGGTTTTGCTTCTTTTGTTGTTGTGTTTGTATTTTGCAAAATAGGCACCCTTGTGCAGAAGACCTCATAAAAAGAAGTGTCAATTTAAATGTTAGATATTTCCTGTGAAATGGCATTGTAATTGCTAATTTGGCAGACTTATGGTTTTAATGAAGCTAGAAAAAAGTCTGAGTCATTGGTGTAGTTGAAAACTACAAGCTGCGAAACAAGTAATTATTTAATCTGAAATGAGATTTGTTAAGCAAATTCCAACCAGTCATTAAAGATTATTTTCCTCTCCCCTTTCCTCTCCCCTCAATTAGTGCCTTTATATCAGCTTTCTTAGTGACCCTTTGTAATTGATGCATGGTTATATCACTGCAGTTATTAAAATTTATATGTGTTAACATCCCACTGATCTGGGTTTTAATTTTTGTCTTGCTTCTCTCTTTAATTCTTAGAAGTAACAGCCTATCTCTCAGCTGAATGACATCTTTGCCTGTTTCTTCAAATGCCACAAACATAATACTAATTGCAGCATTCATCATGCTAGAAAGTAAACTTCTCAAGGGGAAAGAAGGACAAGGCGTTAACTATTCTCTTGATATTGAGGAAAGTTAGATTGTTACAGGGAAACAATACAGTTAATATTATGCTTCAACAAATGTCTGAATGGTAGTAGTTAGCAATAGCAATAGCACTGCCTTAGACTTATATACCACTTCACAGTGCTTTACAGCCCTCTCTAAGCGGTTTACAGAGTCAGCATATTGCCCCCAACAATCTGGGTCCTCATTTTACTGATCTCCGAAGAATAGAAACCTGAGTCAACCTTGAGCCTGGTCAAATTCGAAGTCAGCAGAAGTAGCCTGCACTACGGCATTCTAACCACTGCGCCACCATGGCTCAATAGCAATAGCACTTAGACTTATATACTGCTTCATAGTGCTTTACAGCCCTCTCTAAGCAGTTTACAGAGTCAGCATATTGCCCCCAACAATCTGGGTGCTCATTTTACCCACCTCGGAAAGATGGAAGGCTGAAGGCTGAATCAACCTTGAGCAGGTGAGATTTGAACCGCTGAACTGCAGCTAGCAGTCAGCTGAAGTAGCTTGCAGTGCTGCACTCTAACCACTGTGCCACCTCGGCTCTTATGATGTAGTAGCAGTAACTATTACTCTAAAGTGACCAGATATTTTTTTTTAAGCGGGACGGGGGGGCCGCCTGGGCGCCGCCATTTGTTTTGCCCTCTGCGCATGCGCAGAACATTGTGCATGCGCAGAGGGCAAAACAGCAAATGTCGGCGTCCAGGTGAGGTGGGGGGGAGGGGGGGAAGCGGGAGGGCGCTTGGATGCCTGCAGCTCGCGACAGGTAAGCTGCCTCCTTTCCCCGTCTCCCGCCTCCCGTTCGTTGCTTGCCAGCCCGGCCGAAGGGAAGGCGGGAGGCGAGGAAAGGCCTCCCGAAAGGGAGGCGGGCTCCCGAAGCCTCCCCTCCTTTCGGGAGGCCTTTCCTCGCCTCCCGCCTTCCCTTCGGCCGGGCTGGCAAGCAACGAACGGGAGGCGGGAGACAGGGAAAGGAGGCAGCCGGCAGCTTACCTGCTCCAAGTATCCAAGCGCCGCGGTCTCCCGGTCGCCCGCCCGGCCCCAGGGCAACGGCGGCAGCGAGGCGACAGGGGGAAGAAAGGGGAGGGGGACGAGGAAGGGCTGTTTGCGCCGCTCGTAAACTCAAAGCGGCGACGGCTCCTCGTCCCTCACCCCTCCCAACCGCAGCGGCACCTCCGAGGGCAGGGCTAGGGATGGGGCGGGGGAAGGAGAGGAGGAGCAGCCTCCCTTCCCCCTCCCCCCAGCTTCCAGCCACCGCCGGAGGAGTCAACAACGCGGGACGCCCGCCTGCCGCCAACGCCGCCCACGGCCGGCCCGAGCTGAGAGGCCTGCTGCCTTTCAGGCCGATTTTTTGAAAGAATGCCCTAGTCGGGCAAACTTTGAAAAAATCGGGACTTTTTAGAAGGCGGGCGGGATGCGGGACAAATGGTGAAAAAGCGGGTGTGTCCCGCCAAAATCGGGACGTCTGGTCACCTTATATTACTCAGTAGTAGTAACTATGGGCAACTCCATGCTGCAGGCTTATTTTGTTTCTACTCCTGCTCCTGCCTCTTTCTTTCTTTCTTTTTTTCAGAAAGTAGTATGGTGTTTTAATAAGAGAGTGTACATATCAGGTTTTTTAAACAAAAAATACAGACATTTTCAAAATAACAATAAAGCATAATAAAAAGGGACAGGATTAGTTACCTGCCATATTAAGTGTGAAGCAGTGAGCCCAGTGGATTTGCTGTGATAGAAAGTTTTGCTGAGCATGTTTACTTCCGTTTATGTGATTCTGTCAACTTTTTTTCAGGTAAGAAACATTGGTTTGGAGATAGAACGTGTGTACCAGGCTCCAAAGAGTAATGTGATGTGTACAAATGTCTTAGAGGAAGTGCACTTTAAAAAGAAAAATCTAAGGAGGAGGAGGATTAAGCACTTCTGTGCTTCTGAAAATATATAGCAGTGATAGCGAACCTATGGCACGCATGCCACAGGTGGCACACAGAGCCATATCTGCCGGCACATGAGCCGTTGCCCTAGCTCAGCTCCAGCGTGCATGTGTACTCCGGCCAGCTGATTTTCGGCTCGCACAGAGGCTCTGGGAGGGCGTTTTCAGCTTCCGGAGAGCCTCTGGGGGGCAAGAGAGGGCGTTTTCATCCTCCCCAAGCTCCAGGGAAGCCTCTGGAGCCTGGGGAGGGCAAAAAATGGGCCTACTAGGCCCACCAGAAGTTGGGAAATGGGCCATTTCTGGCCTCCAGAGGGCCTCCCGGGGGTGGGGGAGGCCATTTTCACCCTCCCCAGGGATTGAATTATGGCTGTGGGCACTCGCGCATTCACGATAGCGCACGCGCGCTTTCGGCACCCGAGGAAAAAAAGGTTTGCCATCACTGGTATATAGTCTATGCAACCCCTGAAATATAGTTTATAGAGTTTAATGGCTGTGCATGGGGTAGAATAAGAATCCTTTTGGGGGCTATAAAACTAATGTTACTAAAGATACAGTACTTACTGATATTTGCCTATCTCAGATTTATTGTTTTATCAATATTTAAAATACAAAGAAAAATAAAAATAGGAAATTAATGGAAGGAAAAGGAAAGGGGGACAGAAATTATGAGGTACAAGGGAAGAAAGAAAAAAGCATAGAGCCACGGTGGTACAGTAGTTAGAGTGCAGTACTGTAGGCTACTTCTGCTGATTGCCAGCTTTCCTGCAATTTGGCAATTTGAATCTCACCAGGCTAAAGGTTGACTCAGCCTTCCATCCTTCCGAGGTGGGTAAAATGAGGACCCAGATTTTTGGGGGCAATATGCTGACTCTGTAAACCTCTTAGAGAGGGCTGTAAAGCACTGTCAAGCGGCATATAAGTCTAAGTGCTATTGCTATTGCCTTCCGACTCTTTTTAGCATAGTACAAGATAACATTACAACCAGAGATGGGCTGCACATATGTTAACAACCAGTTCACCAGAAATGTGAGCGTGCATGCCTTCCTCACTTTCGCACGGCTTCAAACACACTACTAATCATCTCAGGCAGCCGCAGTGAGTAGAGCAGGTGAGGCGCAGCAATCAGCTGGGCTGCGCAGGTGGGGAACAAAGCCAGAAAGTGAGATAAATAGGACAGGCTAGCGCCGGGGCAGGTAGGTGGGCCCAGCCAGTGGTCGGAACTACCAGTTCACCCGAACCGGTTTGACCAGGCAGCAGCCAACCACAACCTCAACTTTTTACTTTTACACATTAGTATATAACTAGCCATTTCTATAACAACAAATCTATCTACCGTATTTTTCGGAGTATAAGACGCACCTTTTTCCTCCCTAAAAGTGGCTGAAAATTTGGGTGCGTCTTATACTGTAGCTTTTCCAAAGCTTTTTTTCCCAGCCCTAACTAGGTGCTAACGATCTTCCCAGCTCTTACCTTGCAGGCTTTTTCATTGTTACTCTCTCCAAAGAATGTTTTTCCAGCCCTAAGTCTTTGCAGGGTTTTTTTTCATTGCTCTACTTGCTCCAAAGAAGGTTTTTTCCAGCCCTAACCAGGTGCTAACGATCTTCCCAGCTCTTACCTTGCAGGCTCTTTCATTGTTACTCTCTCAGAATAATGTTTTTCCAGCCCTAATTCTTTGCAGGTTTTTTTTTTCATTGCTCTACTTGCTCCAAAGAAGTTTTTTTCCAGCCCTAACCAGGTGCTAACAATCTTCCCAGCTCTTACTGGCTTGCAGGCTCTTTCATTGTTACTCTCTCAGAAGAAGGTTTTTTTAAGTCCTAACCAGGGGATAAAATAATGTGCTGAAGCTGACCAGACTAAGGACGCTAGCCAGATGAATACCTGGTAGGCAGATTTTTTCCCCTATTTTCCTCCCCAAAAACTAAGGTGCGTCTTATACTCCGGTGCGTCTTATACTCCGAAAAATACGGTAATTGGCAAAATCAAAGGCAAAGTTTCATTTTTTTCATCAGAAGCACAAAATCCCAAAGTGATATCCAAATAAAAAACATAAATACATTCTCCGCTTTGAATAGATCTATTTAACCAGTACTGCTTTATCTTCCTTGCTGTTGAAATAATACGTATTTTTATTTGCACTTAGTAATCTTTATAAACTGTCACCATTTCCGCTGCAGCCTTAGAACATTATAAATAGTTCTGTTAAAATTTGTACAAATTTATTTTAGGATTTTTCCCCCCATTATTTGTATTTCCGATGATGACATAGCATCATCACGCAATCAAAGGCAGAAAATAGTTAAATGCACTTCTCTCTCCTTTTAAGTTAATGTAAAGTAATTGCTTCGTATGTGGTTGCTGTAAACCTTTTTAGTCTCGGCAATTCTTGGTGTGACAATTATTTTTCATTTCCTATAATAGGGATGCATGAACTATTCTCATTAATCTGTGAAAGGAGGAATCTAAAAATGGATGCAAACACTGACTAAATCTGAAACAAAGTGTAGAGCAAGCAATTTAGGGCACTCAACACAAGCTGTTAGGATTCAAGCTGTGGTGAATTGTTACAGTTTTAACTACAATTACACAGAATGTCAGGCTGCAGCTTCACAAACTAATAAAGACAATAGCAGGCCCAGCAGTTTGATTCTTTTTAGAGCTTCAAGAACTTAAAAGGGCATAGCCCCGAGATAAAATTTGAATCCACAAAATATCATACAGTATGTTATTTCTTCCTTTCCTGTTCTTTGCTTTGAAAAAAGTTATTCTAGTTTACCTTCATAGTGAAGTTGGAACTATGTAATAACTATCAAGTTCAGCAACTGGAACTTATCCAACCTGTTCTGTTGCTAAACAATCTTCACATTTGCAGGAGTTTTTAAGATTATGATTGTTTTTTTTTCCTGGAGTGTTTCTAATCATCCATAAAAGTGGCATTTTGACAAATATAATGGCTGAATTGTAAATATGCTGTCCCCACATGTACACCTCAGGTTTTCTGCTTTTAGAAAACAATAATCATTGCCTGACTCCAGGCTTGCTAAGTGTCATGTTTCCCAAGGACATAATCACAAATTCCTTACTAGGTGGGATAGGATTGGGACTCACATTCTCACACCGCTCTTCAAATTGCATGTTAAATTTAGGCAACTGGTTTGGGGTTTGAGTCAGAGCTACCTTGGACAGCACCTGTGAAAAGACCGCGTGCAGGCGGATGTTGGTATGCAACTTCAGCTGTAGGCTCTGACTTTGATTTCTTGCAGCTATTTCAGAGCAAAGCCTGTTATTCAAAAAAGATTGTTTTTCAGATGCAATTTCCAAGCCCATTTGTAGCTCCTGCCATCCCATTTGAGTGAAGTTGACAGTTGCCTTTAAAGAACAAACAGGCTCTCTTTGAAAGTTGATCTTTCAGATGGAGTGTTTCAGCCAACTGCCTGTCATTTGCTCACTGTGCTGGTGGTTGACATTTACCCATGTGCAGCAATATTTAATTTTACATTTCTGTACTTTGATGTCAAATCCCCATGACAGCAGCTTGTCATTCTTCTGCCCCTCTACAGCTGGTGATAGCTGTGCTTTCTCCATCTTCATCTAGCTGGGTTGTTTCCTGTTGTTAATGGAAAGCAATTTTCTGAAGTTGTGTTTCATCTCACTGGCACTATAGCAATAGCACTAAGACTTATATACTACTTCACTGTGCCACAGCAAGGTGGCGCAGCAATTAGAGTGCAGTACTGCAGGCCACTTTAGCAGACTGTGATCAGCAGTTCAGCTGTTCAGATCTCACGGGCGCAGGGTTAACTCAGCCTTCCAACCTTCCGAGGTAGGTAAAATGAGGACCCAGATTGTTGGGGGCAATATAAATATACATTGCTTAATGGTATAAACCGCTTAGAGAGTGCTTGCACTATGAGGCGGTATATAAATCTCACAAATAAATAAATAAATAAATAAATAAATAAATAAATAAATAAATAAATAAATAAATAAATGAATGAATGAATGAATGAATGAATGAATGAATGAATGAATGAATAAATAAATAAATAAATAAATAAATAAATAAATAAATAAATAAATAAATAAATAAATAAATAACCCTCTCTAAGCAGTTTTACAGAGTCAGCATATTGCCCCCAACCATCTGGGTCCTCATTTTAGCAACCTCGGAGGGATGGAAGGCTGAGTCAACCTTGAGCTGGTCAAGATCAAACTGCTAGCAGTGGGCAGAGTCAGCCTGCAATACTGCATTCTAAAAACTGTGTCACCACGGCTCTTATCCCACAGAACAGAGAGTTTTCTCCTATATCATGGATGAATAAGAAATTTTTATATCCCAATAGTCCATGTAAGGTAACAATTATGTTATTGTTCTGTCCCTACCAAATTACAATCCCTACTAGCATTTTTATTATGTATCATGTATGGTTATATAATATAAGTGATTTTTGTTGGGCTGCTATTGTGCTCATCTTTATTTAGTTTTATGAATGTTTTTATTCATATTATTATTATTTCAATCTCTTTTTGCCAGATGCCCTGAAGACCAGTTTGTAAAAGTAGATTTAAAATGTGTGTGTGTGTGTACACATATCACTCTGTTATCATCTGTGATAGCCTATTTGTGTTATGAAATGTTTCAGAGGCAGAGAGAGAAAATCAGACACATATTTATATTTATTTATATTTCCTATTTATAAACTCCCCATCTCCCTCAGAGATAGATTTGATTTCTCTCCTAATTTAACAATGAGGCAACGTGGATCACACTCCCTCTTCCTATTTTGACCTACAATAATCCTGTAAAATAGACTGAGTTGAGAGACAGTGACTAGGACAATGTTCCCCAGGAGCTTCTATATTTGAGGACATTGTTGTTCCTGCTTCCTGCACTTTTACCATTACATCACATGTAGGATGTGACAATGTATTTTATGGTTGCAGATGTTAAACACCTAATTTCTGACCCGATTAGACTGGTGTACATCTTTAGCTGAAATGGCAGAAACATGACTGGCATCCATGAAGACATGAACTCCTGTCCAGCTTGTTGCCAAACATCATTTATGCATGCTAATCTATATATCTGTGGGGGGGGGTATTAATCTTCCTGGCCACTATAGATTATGGGGCTCGGGCTGAAAGAGTTCTATTTCACACATTCTGTTCCTCTGGCAGCATGAGTTCATCTAAATTATGGCAAAATCCATATTCAGGGAGGGAAAATACTATAATGTGCTTACATTATAGATGGAGAGAAAGAAAATATGAGTATAATGTGTAATTAGAATTTTTGAACTGTATATGCCCACATAGGCGTGTTACATGGAATGTGTTAATTTATGTTTAGATTAACCATGCTTAGCCAATTGGATACACTTCTACCAATAGAATAGAATTAGACCTAAATGAAGGGAGCTTCATGTGATTCATACAGTATATTGTAGGACAACTGTACCACGTCTGCCATGTGTAAATGACACAAAGATGGCTGGCAAAGTATACTTATTTTCATTATTTTACTCTTTTTTTAAAACCTGGATATCTTGCTCTGGTAGAATGTTCCTGAATTTTCTAGCTTTAGTGCCGATTTAGTATTGCCCAGAGTCACATTATGAGGCAGTCTCTAAATATGATTTTAAAAAAATTAAAAATGGATTCTTTTTTTTTTCATTCCCAGACATGGGAGCAGAAGGAGCTTCCAAGTCATTATTCATTTTGCTTCAATGATCTACTTTTCTTCATTACTTTTCCCTTTGTTTCTCTTTTCTCCTTTTTTTTCTTTTCCTTTTGTTTAGGTCCATTTTTGAAGGAAGTAGTAGAAGTGAGCATCATTAGTTGTAACTGAAGAGATGAGTTAGACTACTCTATGTTCCCTAAGTGTACAGAATAGTGGGTATTAAGAGCAAAGGCTAAAAATAATAGGCTATTTATCTGCAGATGAAACAAGGAAATTGCTACCATTATATAAGTGATCTTCACATTCCTGGAAAAATATGTGAAAAAAATCTATAGAAAAGTTAAGGAAGAAACGTTGGGGACTGAGGAAAATGAAAAAGCTAAAAGACATTAGACATTTCAATGTCTAATATTTTGTTTTATCAAACAGAGAGTGTAGCCAAAATAATTATTTTGTTTCATTTAAAAGAAACAAAACACGTCTATTCAAATTCAAACGACTGACTCTTTGTATCTACTTTCTGCCTTTTAACCAATTCTTCCAAATGTAATGAAAATAATGCTTTTTCATATAGTCACAATTCAATGTATGGTTAAGTAACTGAGTTGCTTCTAACTATCTACCATCCTTATTCTGTTTTCTTTCTTTTTTTTCTTTTTTGCATATTTGTTGTCTGGGCTTTTGATATAATTATATATATAAGAAGAGAGGTTGAGATCAGCAAAAATGGCATCAAACAGAAAATAAGAGAAGATGCTTGGGGAAAAAGTTTGTTCATATCTCATAAAATCAAACAATTGAAGAATAATATTAGTATTGAGTGTAATATACAAGAGCATTTCAATGTTTTTACCAACGACTTGGATGAGGAAGTTGAGAAGACACTTATAAAGTTGCAGATAACACAAAGCTGGGTTTTTAAAAAAAAACTAGATGAAAGAAAGAAGATTCAAAGACAACCTTGAACAAGCAGTAAGCTGAAATGACTGAGATGGAATTTTACAAGAAGAAAGTTCTGAATCTGAGAAAGTACATGTATAGGATGGAAATGATTTAGCACATCAGTAACATTTGAAAAAGATCTAAATGTCTTTGTCAACACAAGTTAAACATGAACCAGATTAATACATGGAATCCAGATCATTGAAAGTCATTGTTCCAGACTCTACCCTTGTCAGATCCCATGACTGCAGGCTGACTGCTAGTTTAGCAGTTCAGCTGTTCAAATCCCACTAGGCTCAAGGTTGACTCAGCCTTCCATCCTTCCGAGGTGGGTAAAATGAGGACCCAGATTGTTGGGGGCAATATGCTGAACTCTGTAAACCGCTTAGAGAGGGCTGTAAGGCACTATGAAGCGGTATATAAGTAAAGTGCTATTGCTATTGCTATTTGGAATACTGTATCCAAGCACCAGAGTTCAAAACAAGACATAACTAGGTGGGGCTTATGTTGAAGTGTCTGGAAACCAAGCCTATAAGGAACAGTTAAAGAATGTGTACAAATGACAACTGAGGCAAGACATGATATAGGACTTCAAATAATTGAAGAGGTATCACACTGAAAGGAAATAAGAGTTATTGTTTTTGAGTTGTTTAATGGAATTGTGGGTGCTCCATCACTGGAGGTTTTCAAGAAGAGACTGGATAGCTATGTGTCCAGAATGGTATAGCTTGAGCAGGGGGTTGAACTAGAAAAAACCAGGTCCCATTAATGCTATTATTCTCTGTTCTCTGTTCTATTGCCCCAGAGGAAAGAATCTGAACCAAAACTTTAATACAAGGAATCAGGCTAGCCATCAGGACAAATATCTCTGTCTGTATAAGCTATCAGCCAGAGGAAGAGACTGCCACATGAAATGTTGAGTTCTATAAAGGGTTTCTTTCAAATAGAAACTGGGCTGCCATGTAGCCAAAATGGTTTAGCACATCTTGCTCTGACCTTGATGGCTTTAAAAGTCTCTTCCAACTATGATTCTAAGAAAAACGAAGTAGAGAAAGAATGATCTAAGATATTGCTGAGATAGGTCATATACATGGCAACTCCATGACAATTATATGTACTCATAGGTATTGAATCTTGTGTCTAAGATTCTGTCCAGAAATTCAAAAAGAGTGCTTTTCTTCATCTTGATCTACAATGATTTTATAACAGCTATTTATTGTTGCCATCAGTGTTAAGTTACCTAATGTAACAAACATATTTTTTGTGGAATGTTCCATGGAAAGAATCATTCCATGGCCCCAATTTTCTTGTTCATGGTGCCTATGTTTAAAAATAGCACGAAACGCTAGAATCACATTGTTGTCGTTATTTTAAACTGTGTTCTGCCTTCTCATCCTAACTCAGGTTCAATTACAGGGAATTAATAAAATTCTCAAAATTATGATTAACTCAGTTCTGCAGATTTTTTTTAAAAATGAAAGTCTGCCCACAAATTTGGGTGCATGAGGTCTTAAACTATTTAAGCTATTTAGGGAAAATATAATTACCCTGGACTAGATTAGTGTCAAGTCTAATACCCTCATAATATTTTACTAGAAATAGAAGAGCTGAGGATCATTGCTGAAGCACTTCATTTTGCAAGACTGAGGAAACATTAGTTTGATCCATAAATTCAAAGCACTAATGAAAAATGTAGATATAACCTAGATTACTGCTTATAGCTCTACCCTTCTCTCCTTCATAAAATGGTTGACTCACACAAGCATGAACATTCTTAAGCACTAATTAGGAAATATTGCACTGCAGCAATTCTATTATGTGAATTCACTTGGAAGAAATCACGCAATAGATTTCACCACCACCACCAATTAAGCTAATATTCCAATGGGAATATTCCAATGCTCTTTCTTCAACTACATTATATGTAATAACATTAATAACATTCTTTTTTCCCTGAAAGAAAGTCTCCAAACACAGTGGGGGGGGGGAAATCCCCTTAAGTCATGAATAGAGAACAGTGGCTCTCCGGTTGTTGCTGGACTACAGCTTGCTGGCTAGAATAGTTAAGCAATGTAGCTTAGCAGTGTCCTCGGTTTTTTTGCCCATGGTATTGATGGAGTACATGAGAGACACATTGCCTTTCCCATTCTGTTCTCAAATGCCAAAAAAATAAATAAAAAATAGCTAGACTGAAAAGATTAGAACACGCATGGAAAACAAAATATATATAATTTATTTCCCAAAAAATTATCCCAAGGCTTCAGATGACCAGAGCTTGCAGAACACTTTCTAGAACTAAAATAATAATTACAAACTACTGAAGTTTCTGTCAGAATAATGAAAGCAGTGAGGCATCCTTGGTGTTCTCTGAGCCTGCTTGTTTTCTTGCAGACGTTTCATTACCCAAACTAGGTAATCATCATCAAAGCAGTTCTGGTGTTTGTTTGTTTTTGGGTTTTTTGTGGTTTCCTCCTTTTATATATTTTTGAGACTAATAAAAGCATCATCACCATTTGTATCATTTGCCCTCTTATGATGCCACTCCACTCCACCCTATTTATTTTTTCCTCAACACGTTCAAGGTTTTCTGCTCTGCCACCAGGTGTGGGTTCTAACTTACCTCACTACCAGTTCGCTTCCTCCCGCACCGCGTGGGCATGCTCGCGCATTCGCAGTGCCAAAAAATGCACCCCAAAAGCCAAAAACAAGATGGTGACCACATGCACAGTGCAGGAAACTTGACTTATGTGCATGCCCAGAACAATTTTTTAAAAAAAAATTCCAAAAAAAATTCCAAAAAAAAGATGGTGGTGCCCATGGACTGGCACCGACCGAACTGGATCCATGACATCATCGTGATGTCACCAGTGGGTCGCTACCAGTTCAGGTGAATCTGTCCGAACCAGGAGGAACCCACCCCTGTCTGCCACCACCACCCCGGCAACAAAGAACAAGTCTACTGCCCCCTCTAGATGACAGCCCTTTACCCATCTGAAGACTATTCCAATATCTCCCTTCAGTCTTTTTTCTGCAGACTAAATCTACTGAGTTCTTTTAAATATTCCTCATAAATCTTGGTTTTCAGTTTCTTCACCATCTTGGTAGTCCTCCTCTGAACTCACTCTTGTTTGACAATGTCCACTTTTGACTGCAATGTCCAGAACAGCTCAAGGTATTTCAAGAGGGAATAACTAAGGTTGCTGTAATAATACAGTCCTGCACTGGACAGAAGGTAGGACTACATGACCTTTGATAGCCCTTCCAGACATTATGTTCCACAATTCCATAATGTTATCTTGCTTTAGCAAACTAAAAAACATCCCTAGTCACCTCTTTCTGTATTGAGTCAGCTCAGAATACAAGCCTACTTTCAATCAGATTATACTTGCCCAACGTTTTTAAAACAATGCTCCTAATAAATTGTTGCAGTTAGACAGTTGATGGAAGTATCTAAAGATATAATTGCTTTCCCACTAAAGCCCAGTGATGTAGGGCAATTGCAGCATATCTTGATTTCGCTCTAACCTTATGGCAACAGAGACAGATACAGAGGTGCTAAGAAATAATGGTTCACCTTTGGGCTATGAAACGAATTACATGACAAAGTTGGGGTTCTGACCTAAACTTATTTCAGTACTTTAACATTGGGATTGACTCTCACAACTCTGCCCAGTTGTCATGAGGCCCAGGTGGGAGAATTCTTCAGTAATTCGCTATAGATCTTACAGTGCAGCCATCCTGAACCACCTCAGATTCCAGCTTCCATAAGGAGAATTTGCAGAAATATCACAGATTACCACCAAACTCACATTCCCAGCTGAGGTGGAAGTAAAGGCTGCTGCCCCTTTAATTTCATTAGCATGGATTCCAATTCATATCCCCAGATAAGGGTTCAGGATTGAGCTTTCCTCTGTTACATGAACTCTCTGGTTTTGTAACATTTTAGCTGGCAAAATCATGGGCATTTTCTTTTGTTCAGCTTCCTTAAAGCAATTGGTAGTCTAAAGCCATTCTAAATGGTCCTAGTAAAAGAAATGAATACTGATTTAATATTTTAAAGCAGGAAGACTTATATGGTTAATCACAGCTCCAGGGTTTGTTGTCCTTACATGCCTCATCCTTGTTCTCAGAACTTTAGGGAATGTAAAAATTTGATTGGCTATCACCACTTCGGAGAGAGGGAGGAAGGAAGAGAGGGGGGAGGAAAGACCTTTTAAAATACCACACAGTAGGAGAGAGCAGATGCTGTCTTTCACTTTCTTAAAACTAATTCTCCTGCTTGCAGTGGGAGGGACCACCAGCAGAGCTGGAAATAAAATTCACCTTGTTAAAAGTAAGTGATCACCTTTCTCCACTTCAGAAACTTGCTGAAAAGGGTGAACAAGATATTTCAAAGCAAATAGAATTATCAGAAATATAGAGGGCAGAAATAGAGAATGGAGACAGCTGGTTTCCAGCAAGGTTTCTGTTTTCTCCTGACCTCTGCAGGTATAAAGAGCTCTAGCTATGGTTCACCCTTCATGGATTAGCCACTGGACCTTGTAGATAAGTGCCCTGTATATATGGGGTACAAAACATTTGGCTGCATCAAAGCAACTTCTACTGTAGGATTTTGACCACTGGGCCCAGTAATGCGATTAGAAAATAAGGCTTTGGAGGTTATCACCTGGTCCCTCTGCTCATAAGCAGTACATGAAAGCTGTCACTATTTCAGCAGCAATATCAGAATAGAATAGAATAGAATAGAATAGAATAGAATAGAATAGAATAGAATAGAATAGAATAGAATAGAATAGAATAGAATAGAATAGAATAGAATTCTTTATTGGCCAAGTGTGATTGGACACACAAGGAATTTGTCTTTGGTGCATATGCTCTCAATGTACATAAAAGGAAAAAAAAGGAAAAAGGAAAAAATACATTCATCAAGAATCATAAGATACAATACTTAGTGATAGTCATAGCTTACTAATAAGCAATCAAATCATACTGGGAAACAAACAGAACAATATAAATAGGATATTCTAGAAAGGCCTGACCTCCATGTTTGGTAATATGCAGTCCTTGGATCCCTTACTTCAGTGGGGGGGGGGATATTTTTCTGACTGGAGCTATTGTTATGGATTTAATATGTGCCTGGGGAAAACTGTGGCTAGTCTGCAGAAGAAAAGCTACTCTTATTAATATGGCCATAATAGGTGCGGTGCCACAAATGGCAACATGGAACACAAGCTGAGGAGAATATATATATATTTTCTAGTTCTCAACATTTCAAATCCTGTAATCTAGTTGCCTTCTCAACTTAGTCTTAGATTTTGTAATGCTACCAAGAAGCATTAGAAAGTTGGGAAGGAGCATAAAGATCACCTTACCTCTCTAATGTGCATGAAAAGCCATTCAACCATTCATGAGAAGGGACTGTTCAGATTCTTCTTTAAAATGTCCAGAGATGGAGAATTCACATTTTTCTAGATAGACTGTTCTATAGTTGTACAGCTCTTACTATCAGGAAGCTTTTTCCTTACTGTACATTTGATTGAAATCTAGATAGTTGCAATTTATACCCTTATTTATGTTCCTGATTTCTATGAACATGGGAAATAGTTCTTGGCCATCTTTCTATAGCCTCCTTTTATGTACATGGCTATCATGTCTCCCCTATTTTTTTTCCTTTGGACTGAACATCCCAAATTCTTTCTGCCTATCCTCATCGTGCTTGTCCTTAAGTCCCTGAAGTATCTTTGTTGTCCTCCTGTGAACTATCTCCAACCTATCAATGAACTCCTTTGCTTCCTAAAGACAGCAAGAAGGGGAAGAACAAGGGAGAAGACATGGGAATCATGTCACTTCGAGACATGCAATCCCAATGGGAGACGCTGCCCATTCTGAAGTTCTTATGCTAAGAATGTTTCTTCCTTCTGTCCTTCCTCTGTTTAAGATGTATGAGACATATTTTTCATAGATCTCTACATCGGTAATGAATAAAATGCTTTATTGTATGATTGCTTTTTTAATTTTTAATGCTGTGAGTTGAACTTTTGGGATACCTCATGCTCACATTTTCATAGGTTTTAAATGAACTAATTGAATTAATGCAATTAGATTTTTTTTTGGGTAATCACTATTTTTAAAAAGCTGTGTTGGGAAGTGCATTTTTCATGTTTATGAAAAGGTATATAAATGAATTAATCAGAATTCTCATTTATTTGTTTAAGATAGTGATTTTGCTGATAAGATTCTGATTCTGTGCCTTATAACAACATCCAATTCAATATGCATTGGATGCTTCGGGTCCCAACTAAATAATCAACAACATATACTCCCTCTCTTATTTGCATTACAAGAAATCAACAGAGTTTTGCCATTATTTTATGTTAATTCAAAAAGAGTTGTGAGGTCCAGTCACAATAAAGACAGGCTCTACTTCATTTCAAAGAGAAGGAAATAGCCTTCTAAGGTTATATATTATCTATTTTCCTGCTTAACTGAGGAGGTATAGTATAGGATTAAGGAAATCTTGTTTTTCTTTCTTTGTGATGGAGACAATAACAAAAATGTTGTGAAAAATACCTCTGTGAAATATTAGGTAATTGATGTTATGGCTATATTACCTGTATATTTCTGGCAATAGGAAATACTGTGAAATTTCATACAGTAAATTAATTAAAAGCAGATGTTATATCAAGCTATTTTCACATAAGAAACAAATCTGTTTCTCTGAAAAGACTTAGAATATCTGGAGCAAAACATTGTCCACATTCATTCAATTTACTCTGTCAAGTGGAATTGTTCTATAAAGCTATAATCAAACACCACCATTGATAATGGACATCCAGGCTGCTAGAATAAAGGGAGGGTGCTAAAGTATTAAATAAGTTTGCAAGCTGACACTAGGTACCTCACCCCATTCCTAAGAGGTCTGTAAGGGGCATGCATAAGCACACCAGCATGCCTACCATCCCTGTCCTAAAGTTTCCATGTATTCGTAAAGTATCATATACTCTAAACCCGTGATGGCGAACCTATGGCACGCGTGCCACAGGTGGCACGCGGAGCCATATCTGCCGGCACGCGAGCCGTTGCCCTAGTTCAGCTCCAGCTGATTTTTGGTTTGCACTGAGGCTCTGGGAGGTCATTTTTGGCCTCCGGAGGACCTCCAGGGGGCGGGGGAGGCTGTTTTCGCCCTCCCCAGGCTCCAAGAAAGCCTCTGGCACCTTGAGAGGGTGAAAAACGGGCCTACCGGGCCCACTGGAAGTCGGGAAACAGGGGACATCATGTGTGGGGGGTGGGGCAGTGTGGGGGGGGTCACACATGCATGCGTGTTGGGGTGGGGAGCGGGGCATTGAATTATGGGTGTGGGCACGCATGCGCGTGCGATAGCACATGGGCGCGCGCTTTCAGCACCCGAGGAAAAAAAGGTTTGCCATCACTGCTCTAAACCATGCTTATACTTCTTATATATTCATATTAATGTTTATATCTTGTCTGTAATCTTACACACGCTTGACAAAACAAATAAGTAAAAAATAAATACTAATGGATCATTATAAACATATACTCTTTTCTTGTTACCATAAGCTGGTGCTATTGGCATTTTCTGACTAACTGGACTTTCTATGAATTACAAAATAATATGTTTCCCTAACATATGGAGAGTTTTTAGTATTTTAATTGGGAAAACATTTGTGTGTGATAAACATAAATTTTAAAAAGCCTAAATAATATATGAACGGTAATTTATCACATTTTTTAAAAAGCAGAACTTTGCTTACAAAGAGTCACATTAACATGAAGATTAAAAATGTCCCTAGCATGATATTCTTCTACTAGGATATTACCGTATGTTCTAGTCCAAGCATACTTGACCTGGAATCTCAAAAGCTCTTATTGCAAACTGGAGAATCCACTTCATTAGCCCTCTTCATTCCTTCCACTTTTCAGTTGAATGGAAAGCACTTAGCCAGTCCCAAAAAGTTAAGCAGAGTCAGATCTGATTATCTATCTATCTATCTATCTATCTATCTATCTATCTATCTATCTATCTATCTATCTATCTATCTATCTATCTATCTATCTATCTATCATCTATCTATCATCTATCTATCTATCAGATTTCAGAATAGAATACAGAATAACAAAGTTGGAAGGGATCTTGGAGATCTTCTAGACCAACCCCTGCTCAAGCAGGAGACCCTATACCATTCCAGAGAAATGGCTATCCAATCTCTTCTTCAAAACTCCCAGTGATGGAGCATCCAAAGCTTCAGGAGGCAAGTTATTCCACTGATTAATTGTTCTTACTGTCAGGAAATTTATTCTTATTTCTAGGTTTGATTTCTAATTGATAAGTTCCATCCTTTACTTCTTGTCATTTCCTCAGGTTCTTTGGAGAATAGATAGATCATCTAGTCTCTGTAACATCCCCATAAATATTGGAAGACTGCTATCATGTCACCCCTAGTCTTTTTCTCAGTTAGTCTAGATATACCCATTTCCTGCAACTGTTCTATGCCATCAGAATGACTCTCGGTAACTCAATGCAGTATAAAAAATTAAATGTATAAAAATTAAAACAGCAAACAGCACTAATACTAAAGAGAACTAAACGTACTCTTTTAAAAACAGTTTTACTACTAAGCAGACTAAAAGATAGCAAACTCAGCATCTACATAGCAGACTCCTGGGAAATACCATGACTATAGATTGGACTGGGGAGTTAAAAAAAAGAACCTCAAAGAAAACAGTGGCGAGCTATTTCCACATTATTGCCAGTAAAACAACTTGGATGTGCCCATGAAGTCACCTGGAGTCAAGCCCAACTGAAATATTTTTTTAACATGCTTTACTTACAAAGGGGCGTGATGGCTCAGTGGTTAAAGATGCTGAGCTTGCCAGCTGGAAAGCAGACAAGCCGGGTTCAAGACTCAACCCGGGTGAGCTTCCATTACTGGTCCCAGCTCCTGCCCACCTAGCAGTTCAAAAGCATGCAAATGTGAGTAGATAAATAGGTACCACTTGGGTGAGAAGCTAACAATGTTCTGTGCACCTTGGTGTATAGTCATTCTGACCATATGACCACAGACTCTGTCTTTGGACAATGCTGGCTCCCTCAGTTAAGAAACAGAGATGAGCACCATCTCCTAGAGTTGAACACACCTGGACAGGGAAATCTTTACTTTTACCTTTACTTTACTTGCAAATTTATGCTATCTCAAAAATAACAGAACAAAACCAGAGGTGGGTTCCTACTGGTTCTATAGAACTGGTAGTAAAGCGGTGGTGATATCACGGAGCCGGTTCTGTCGGTGCCAGTCCGTGGCCGCTGCCATCTTTTTGGGGCTTTTTTTGCTAGTTTTTGGCACTGCACATGTGCGTGTGCACATGTAAAGTGTGTGTGCGCCCGTGTGGCACAGCCATGTGGCTTGCAATGCACGTGCAGCCACGTAATGCGGGAGGAAGCGAACCAGCAGCAAGGTAAGTTAGAACCCACCCCTGAACAAAACAGCATACATATAGAAGATAAATATTTCTGTATCGGTGAAAACACCATAAGAGCACATGATCCAAACTGAACAATTAACATATTTAAAAAGCAAACCACCTCCTTTCATTGGCTCATTCCAATGTGCCACTTTTGCAATCCATTTTAGAATTCAAACATTTCATATAATGCTGATGTTGGTTTCAGTGCAGTTCAGTCATGTTGACAATTAGCTTCAGCTCCCAGCCTTGTTTGCCTTACGGTAGGCTCCCTTTGAAACATGCCATTAAACACTGAGTGGGCTTTTCCCCATCCTTCACTTTTTCCCTTTGGGTAGGCATGGACCAGCAAACCACTGCCAAGATGCCCTTGAACATTATGTTCCTCTGCTTTTAAGGAAATAGGGAGGAAGCAAAGTGGGAGCCAGCACTTGAAGCAGGGGTGGGTTCCTCCCGGTTCAAACCAGATCACCTGAACTGTTAGCGACCTGCTGTTGATGCGACAATGGCGTCATGGATCCGGTTCGGTCATGGGCGTCGCCATCTTTTTTTTGTGAATTTTTTGTGAATTTTTCCGTATTTGGATGGCTTCTTCTCTTCCGCGGCTTGAAAAAGAGCCCGCCCGTGGGTTAATACTGATCTTTATTTCTTCGTCCGAAGCACAGCTGATAAGCTCGTCAGCTGTGTTTCAGGTGGAATCCTGCTACTGAGCATGCGCGGAAGTAAAATTGCATGG
This sequence comes from Diadophis punctatus similis, assembly GCA_023053685.1. Lineage (NCBI taxonomy): Eukaryota > Metazoa > Chordata > Lepidosauria > Squamata > Dipsadidae > Diadophis > Diadophis punctatus. The sequence continues at coordinate 242,716,456 of JALIGW010000001.1, forward strand.
GGGGGAACGTGCACGCACGAAACGTCATGATGCAAACTGGTGGCGAAGTGGAACCCAAACCTGACTTGAAGGTACTTTCTTCATGGAAAATCTTCAGGCAGTGCCTACCCAGAGTAGCAAAAACCACTTTACATGCCATCCAGAGCTTAATTTTATGTTTCATAGGATCATAGGGTGATTTTCATAAGAAAGATTGACAAGGAAATTTGCATGAAGAAAAAAAAATCCCTTGGGATTTTCTATAAGCAGCTGAGTATAATCCTTTTTAAATGTAAAAGTCAATCCTTAGGAGATTCAATTCATTGCTGGAGACTGTTGCTACATGTAGCCGTTTTCATTAATTATCACATCTGCTCTCATAACAATCTATGGAGGATTTTCTTCCTACTTGAAGCATCATCTTGAGCTGTTCCCCTCTGAACAGTGTGTGATAAGACAAACTACTGAATGGAATACAGCGTCTAATCAAACATTTTATTCGATATTACTAGAAACTGAGCTAGTAAACTAAGGCCTTGACAGCCAGTTTGGTGTAGTAGTTTAAAGCCCCTGCCTAGAAACCTCAGGCCTTAGAGTTCTAGTTCTGCTTCAGGCATAAAGCCAGCTGGGTGACATTGGGTCAAAGTACAGACAAGAAGGATATTAGACTACTGATTTATTTTGTTAAATACATTTTTTTTTAAATTTAAAAAAAACCATCCCATTGTGCAGTGTGTGGGAATACATTAGACTGGCTGATAACCATTCAAAATTTTCCGCTCTGTTTCAGGAGTGGCACAGAGGGCTGCGAAGCTATAGAACGTTTAGAGTCAAAATCCTTGCCAACTATCTCTTTTCAGCTTTCCCATTGTCAGCATTTCCATCCTCAGAAAGAGCTAGTTTCAAAGGCCAGCAACAGTGAGAGGAAGAAAGAGCTGAAGTCAGATTTTTCCTCCCAGACTGGATCTCAGGTGGGGAAATTCAGGATATTTCTCAGATGCCATTGAGGAATCATAGAACTGCGACTTTAGAAGTCTGAAATAAAAATGTTCACTTAAAGCCTTTTTTGAGATGATGATTATTGCCCTTGATTTCTAATTCCTGGGTCTGGGTCTTCACATTACCAAAAAGTATACTAGATGGGACAGGTAAAATGCAATCTCAAAGTCATTGACTGATGATGAAGGTTGTTCCACTTTCAAAGTATTGAGACTCTTTCAGTTACATTTATGACAATAACAGTACTTATTAGGTTGAAGGACCACCAACTCAGGAGATTCAAGATGGCACACGGAGCTAAAACTTCATTTAAAATGTAGTTTAAAAATCAAATCAGCAAATACAATGCACTGAGGAAAAACATAGATTATAAATTTGGTGTAGAGATCTGCTAAGTTTTCTAACAACAGCTACAGTACATAATAGGTGCCATATCTTCAGTAAAATGGAGTCTTCTGGGAAATCTGCAGAAATTGGAATTAAGCAGGCCAAGTGCTTCCTCTACTGCTTAAATCAAAGTAGGAGTCTTTTCTGAACATTTTGTCAAAGGGCTTCTCTTAAGTATTTTGTTGTGGAGGTTAAAGTTGAAATCTTACTTCAGGAATTTCTGTTTCTCTTAGTTTCATTTCCCAACTCATTTTTTGACGAAGTCACAGAGAGAATCTATTAGGCCAACTGAATTGTTTATGTTTGTTTGTTTGTTTGTTTGTTTGTTTGTTTGTTTGTTTGTTTGTTTGTTTGTTTGTTTGTTTGTGTTCATTCATTCATTCATTCATTCATTCATCAAATTACATAGCCACCCTTTTCCCCACAAAGGGGACTATGTTACATAATTGTTGCAAGCTGTTGAGCTTCTTACAACTGTTCATAAAGAAAAATGGTGAAAAGCCAGGATAAAAACTAAGACAAAAGCAATGTAATTCCTCTTTTCCACCATATCTAAACCAGTTATTTTCTTGAACTTTCTGTTCAAGAGCTACAGGAATGCAGATTTAGTGTTCTACAGTTCTATGAAAAAGCATTTGCCAAAAAGTTGTCCTATAGATTTCAGTATGGAAAATGAATTGATGTCTTAATCTGTAAAAGATTAGAAAATCATTTCTAAAACTATGAAGTTCCACCAGTCTGCAATTAGAGGAAATAGTTCTGGAAATGGAGAAGATTTGAGGTAATAAGAAATCTTCTGAAGAGCAGCCATTCTGTCAAAAATCATTCCAAGAATGTGGCAGAGAAACAGCCAGCTAGGTCATCTGAAAGAACCACAGAACTTCTGGGGAATTGCAAACTTCTCCACCTTGTCTAAATAAATGTTCATGAGTCAAGCATCAGAAAAGTAGTGAGTAAAAATGGAATTTGGGGGAGAATAGTAGAGCAGAAACCAGTGCTTTCTAAAAATATCAACACTTGTGACAGGTTTGCCCAAAACATAGTTGGCCCTGAAGATTTCTGGAGAAATGTTCTATTTACAAATGAACCAAAAGTGGAACATTTCCGGCCCTATGGTTGGCATTAGATCTGGCAGAAGCCAAACACTGAATTACACAATAAGAATCTCATCCTAAGTGCCAAGCATGAAGTGGCAGTATCTAGTTTAGGAATGTTTTGTTGCTGTAGGATCTGGACAAATTGTTATCAAAGAATGAATAATTTATGAAGCATAAATTATCCTTTGTACCAGAGAATTTTACAGGAGACTATCAAAATATCTCTTCATATGTGGAAACTGAAACACAAATCAGTCAGGAAGCAAGTCAGTGATCACAAACATATAATTAAGTCTACAAAAGAATGGATGAATAATAAATTCCCTTTGGGGGGGGACAACAACCCAAAAACTAAAACTGAAAATTAAACTGCATATCAATGTTGTAAGACCTGAAATGAATAGTTTATGTGCTACAAAACCCTCAAATGTTAGTAACTTAGAGCAGTTTACCTTGAAGGAATGGGTCTGAATTGCTACACAATGGTGTGACCAGCTGATCAATTGCAGGAAGCATCTGGTTACAGTTATTGCAGTTAAGATGGTATAACCCTTTAGTGAATAAAAAGAGAAAATTGCCATACTTTTTCACTTCTTTTCACATTCTATTCCAGGCCTATACAATTCAAAGAAGGGAAAGGACCAGATTAACGTCTTAAAAGTGATCATGGGCTGCAAAAGAATAGCTGACATGCTGATCAGTTAGCAATACAATAGCAGTGATGGAGCTACTAGCATCCATAAGAGCTGGACATTTTGGAGGTGCTTGGGAGCGTGTCTTTGGGGACAGAAGTGGCTGCAAAAACCTAGGCAGTGGTGGCAGATCCTTCCTGGCAAGGGCAACCTTATTATTATTTTTTCAAAAAATGCCAACAGGCCACACAAGCCTGCTTGAAAGTCTACATAGCACACACTGGCCACATGTTGTAGACCTGCAGACCTGTAGCCCATTGTATATTGCATTACTTTATTTATTAAATTAAAAAAGTAAGCACGGAACATTGGTGTTTGTTCACTGAAACTCCCTTTATTTATCACAAGGTATATTATAAATGCCCTCATTCCATTCAGTGTAAAATTCAGAAAATCAGCAAGGGGGGAAAATGTTTTTTCATAGAACTGGTATTGAACATGTCAACTGCATCGCTGGTCTTCTCAAAGAATGTCGTGAAAAGGACATGCTATCATTTGATTTTAAATCTTTGGTTTTCAAAATACGTATTCCAGCAGCTAAGGACTATATGTTTCCATGCGGATACACACATCTCTTAGACAACAGTAGTAATCTAACTCTTTTTTCAACTCTTTTACCTACATTGACAACATAACTCAAATTGCTATGAGATCTGAATATTATGGCCATCATGATCATGCACCTTCTTTTCAACTATCCTATATCCATATATCTTTGGGAAAGGTCCATGGATATCATTCTTGGCATAAAGATAGATTATTAATGTCTATCACAAGGCATTTATGTTTAATACTCCACACTGCCAGCAGAGATGCTAGTTTTATAGACCCTTTGGGGAAGATATTAACATTCCAGTCACTTGTATAGTTGGAGAGTAGCAGTGGACAGGATTCCAGACACCCAGAAATTCTCAAGAGCATCTTCAGAGAGAAAAGCGCTTATTTCTTCAAAATGTTAAAGTTCAGTTTAGTTTGAATCATGTACTGACATTTAAGACCATTCTCATTTTAAAAGACAAATTGGTTCCCCATCTGGGCTCTGTCAGGAACAGGTGTTTTATTTTTAATCAAGTAGTTGCAGAGGGTGGCAGGGAGAGATATCAAGATAAAAAGGTTCTCTTTGACCTTGAATCCCTTCCCTTATGAACAGCCCAATCGTCAATTCCACGATCAGATAAATATATGGCAGCAAGATGCCTGACGACAGTTCTGAGCATAATATATTCAGGCCAAGCTGCTGTAATGCATCTATTTAATATTGTTTTGTTTTCAGTAAAGAGCATTCTTCCATGGGGCACCTACAATCTGGCACCTTTTCTTGCCTGCCTCTTTGCTTCAGCTGGTTTAACTCCTTGACGCCAACATTATTTTTTTATTCACTATATCCTTGGGGGCCAGACTCTTAACATGAAGAATCAATTGGCATGCCTTCAAATCTGCTATTAATGAATTTGCACAGCAATCAGATGGCAGATATGGAGGTTGGGGAAGAAATCCAACATTGCACCTAGCAACCAAAATCCCTGAATTTTGGAAGATTTTCAAAAGATTTAACATCAAATGTCCCCTCCCCCTAAAGGGTCTACTAAAAGGAAGATAATGACTTTTAGTTGCTGGGATTCTCTTGAACAAATGCAATGCAGAGTGATGCATTCAGGTAAGGCAATATTTTTCCCCCTCTAAGACATTTTTAAAGAAAATTTTATCATTCATCTTCTGTCTTAATTGTAGATAAAACTGACACACCTTTGTAAGATAAAAAATAATAATTACAGGTGCACATGGTAGGAGCCAGAAAAGTAAGAAATAGCACTGAGTGGATCAACAGTATGCTACCAAAGGTTTATTCAAGAACAGCCAATAGAATAAGCACTACAGTATATGTCTTGGGCTATAATTTCCAATGTCTCTTTTTGAGAGATATGGACCCCATACCATGTATGTCCACAGGGGAGTCAAAATCTGTACACATGTGTCATGACTGAAACCTTGCCCCATTTGTACATGCATACAGCATTGCCCATGTATGGTGGCATTTAGAACATGACACTGCATCCATCATCTCATAAATATTGATGCAAATTAGACAGCTATGTGGCTTTAGCCAATGATAAGTTACAACTACAACATAAAAGTATATTTTTCAGATTCAGTGAATGCTTACATAAAAAACTGGCATAAACAACAATGAATGAGTTCCATTCTCAACTTGCTTCCATTCTCCATCAGAATGGTCACTTTTTGAGAGAGATGGACCTCATACCATGTATGTCCACAGGGGAGTAAAAATCTTTTAGCTATGGTGTCATGATCGAAATCTTGTCCATTTGTACATACATACAGCATTGCTCGTGTATGGTGGCATTTAGAACATGCACATGACACTGCATCCATCATCTCATAGATGTTGACTTCCTATACCTAACCACAGCTGAGGTTTCTACTGAAATTAACAAAACTGCAACATTTATTCAGAACAAAGTTGGCAAATTTATCACTTCCCCCCGCTTCATAACTATATTTGAGATAGAAAATAAGAGCATAGACTGTATGACTTTCAAGTTGAAAGTCTAGGGCCAAAGTTACAGTAAAGCTTTTCAAAACCATGTGTTTTATTTTTTTAACTTTTTGGCAAGCATTTTGATAATGAACATTAATGAAGAATTTTGATTGTATCATTAGCATACATTTAATCAGAGTTCATCTTTCTTTTCTGATGGTGATCGTTTTCTCTCATTGTGTATTGTGAAGCAGCTACTTTAGAACAATATACTGTGATGTATGGATTTAGGGTAATATTTCAGTCTTGAAAGGAGGCTTTGTTTACAGTAAGAGCGATCATATATTATGACTGTGACATCTCTTATTTAAATGAGAACACTTACTTAACTCTACAATCTTTTAAGCTGGTGGGCCTAAAATTGCCCTGTATCAGCATGTCATGGAGAAGGACAGGCATGTGTCATAAGAGCCACCAGATGTTCTTTTCAATTATACATGAAAATGGTGTGAAGGAGAAGTGATGGAATTTGCTGTAAAACAATTATTTCTCAGTGTTTTATATCAAACAAAGTCTCAGAACAATTGCCGGGGTTCTAGATTCTCCTCGATTCTTCTTCTCTGCATTCTCTCCATTTGGCACCATGTCTCCTTGAACTACATTCACTGTATTGGTCACTAAAATATGTATACAAAAATATCGAGAGCCTGGAATTCATATAGTGAACAGCTGATAAATATCAAAGTAATGAAAGAATATTCAAAGCCAGTGAAAAAGCTCAGTTTGGGACTGGAAAGAAAAATAGGGAAAAAAATCCTTCTGAAAAGTTCTGTAGTTGGCTAAGCACTGCATGTGTTTTCTTTTCTCATGTTCTCACTTATACAAGCAGCAATTAGGTGCATGATGTATCCAGACCTCACAAGTGTTTCTAGGAACAAAACCTTGGCTTTCATATCTGTATGCTCTGGAACCCAGAGTTTGAACATACAAATTATGGGAAAGCTGTAATGCCAGCTTAGCTCCCTTTCAGTTTTTAAACACCCATATAAAATCTCAGAATATGAGCCATAACACATGCTATTATTACCATATTGCTGCTATTGCAAAGTCACATTTATTGCAATGTGATATCGACAAAAAATAAATGGTGAGCTGCCAAATCCTCAGAACTCTACTTCCCTATGATCCTTGAAAAACAGAATTATTTCTTCCCATGCTTGGCAATAGCCAATATGGCTAGTGTTCCATATTCCAGTAAACTTAACTTACCCTCTGTTTGTGGTAATTTTCTTTATCACAAGACAGAGTGCCAACTATATTCCTTGCTTCCCCGTTTTATTTCAGTTAGGCCATCTTAGGGGGAAACTGATTGCAGTTTTTCTGACTTGCTACCTTATCCAATTTTCTGTGACAAGATCCCCAAATAATTGTGTGGTAAAGTAAAGGATCCATCCCTCTATTTCTCTCTGTTTTAGAGAATAAGTTTTATTGAAAAGAAACTGAAAAAGAAAAACTGAGCATTGATTGGCTGGTAATTCTAGAGCTCAGCTATTGCGGGACAGGGCTTTGCAATGATTGGCTAAAGTGCTCAATACCATATAAATATATTTGTGATAAATGGTTGGTGGGAATAAATAGGGAAAATATGGAGAGGCACAAATAGACCTAGGGACACAGGGCATCACTCAGGCATAACTGAAGTAACAGGAACCCTATCCTTACTAGTATTATATCGGCATTCCAATGTAAATGATTGTAGAAGATCTGTAAATCACAAAGAAGAATCCTGTCTGATGTTAGCATGCTGGGAGCTGATTCCCAAATAGTGGATGATATCTAAATGAAATTAGATATCGCTTCATTTTCAGGTAACTTTAATTAAATACATTTAAAAGTATTAATCTACAACAATGTTTTCATAAAAGTTTTTTCCCACATGAAAAGTTAGGAAATTAGGTACATTGAATGGAATTTGCATTCACAAAGCTTTTTATCTACTTTCCTGTCGTACAGGATTATGTTTCAGAGTCCAGACTCAAACTAAATTTGTTCAGATTAAAATTAGGTAACAACTGCTAAAGGTCTTTCAGGGACTCACCTAGAGGACCCTAAAACAAAAAATAAATTAAAAAAAAACAAGTATACTCAAAGGGCAGACTTGATGGACCACTGGGTCTTTTTCTGATGTCAGTTTGCCATGTGTCTATGCAACACTTTGGAGTACCCCTAGCCATTATTTTTTAAATAGGTCAAGTTACTAGATCATGGAGTATTACTTTAAAAAAAACCCTCTACAGTGTTATTTTAAAATAGCACAAATTTGATATGAATTAACCACCACCATTTAATAACAAGTTTGTTGCCCATCATGATCTATCAAGATCTATTTACTTTCAAATAAAATAATCCCGATGAAAACTGTATATATATTGTCACAAATCAGCACTTTAGAGAGTGGATTAAATATGATTTTAAATGTGACCTGCATGTTTTATTAGCAGTACTGTCACATCCAATTCTCCCATATAGGACCCAAAAAGTAAATCAATGCTGCTTTTTGTGCAGAGTCTGGACATTGAAGCATAATCCAATGGGACAGGAAAGCATAAAATAAGCTTTGTGCATGCAGGTTGCATTCAAAATGTCATATTTACCCAATATCAGTCAATTTACTGTGTATGGCCCCAAGGGATTATGAGGCAAAACTGAAGGCACATCTCCTATTTCTATTGTGATTCAGCAGCCCATCCCTGTCAAGGTTTAAGATAACTTTCTCTTCATAAAATGCATTGCCAAGTTACCCAATGCTCAGTTAGGCCAAATTTACTAACTACTTGATACTATTGCGCTTCCCATAACCTCTGCAAAACTCTCCTCCAATGGCATTAAAATAATAATAATTATTATTATGCATACAATAAATAAATTGATTTATTCTTCAGAGCAAAGCACATCTAATCTCAGTAGATTTATCCAGTGGGGTTTTTAAAATCCTGAGAATGAGGATGAGCAGATATATTTTATTTTTGAGATTTATATACCGCCTCACAGTGCAAGCACTCTCTAAGCGGTTTACACCAGTAAGCATATTGCCCCCAACAATCTGGGTCCTCATTTTACCTACCTCAGAAGGATGGAAGGCTGAGTCAACCTTGAGCCGGTGAGATTTGAACCGCTGACCTGCGGATCACAGTCAGTTAAAGTGGCCTGCAGTACTGCCTCTAACTGCTGTGCCACCTCGGCTTAAAGCTCACCTCACATAGAGCACAGTTTCTCACAGGGCAAAAATAAGGATGTTAGGTACTGGGTTGTACATTTGTAGTGTTTGGTCTGCATACTTCCTGGATTTCTGTGATAAATGGAACATAGTTAACCTTCAGACTTTATATGTCTCCTGATTTTATAATTTAGCTTTTGGCTCAAAAACTGTAAAGAAATAGCTACTCCCAAGAACATTCTATATAGCTATATAAGCTATATACAAAAATAGGTATATGAAGAATTGATGTATGCATACTTATTTTTGGGGGGGGGAAACTTTTCAGATTTTTAGATTGCAGAATTTGACAGAATTTAATCATTGTGCACATGCAAAGCTGAAAAGATCAGTTTATATGCCCCTAGACAATGGCAGTATCGATCTGGCCCATAAGGAAATTCTCACTATGGATTTTATGATGTATAATGCTGTAAGTAAAAATGGCATTCAAGCTGTATATGTGGGAAAGAGGGACCCTTAAATTATTTCTTTGTTGTATTTATATCCTGCCTTTCCATTATGAAATACTCAGGAAAAGATTCAAATGGAAATAATTAGGAGTCAACTTGGTTATCTCCTTGGTATGGTACTCATTTCACACTTCACCAAGTCAATCCCAAAAGCTCTTGCAGGGAAAAATCTGGTGCTTCTCTCGCTTCTTATCTAATATTTAGCATTTTAAGTGCTTCTCAAAATGCCCTTGGAAAGCACTTCTATTCTCCTGGCTAGGCTGTAAAACAGCCTTTCCAAATTTGGTTCCTGACCATTGTCCGTGTGATCTCATTAGTCACTTCCAGGTTTAGAAAGAGATACTTTAGTGTGGCATAAATGGCAATATAATCAGCAAGCCTGAAAAGAAGACCTTGGAAGCAATGGAATCTTGATTCACTCTTCATCTCTCCAAGCTGTGTATACATATTGAGATCAAGACAATGTTATTATTATTATTCTCTCTCTTTCTTTCCCTCCTGAATAAAGCTCGCAATGCTCCAAACTTTTAGAGAGTTTTTAGATAATCCACATAAGTCCTCTAAAAGTTAAAAAAAGAGATCTCGGTGACCTACAATATTGAAATGTCTATGTCTTTTTCTAACGATATCTCATTTTCTTTGCTTTCCCCCTTTTTTTCCCCTATAGCACTTAGAGGAAATGTGACAAGCTGTTGCAAGCTAGCACCGTTTAAGAAAAAAATATATTTTACGGAACCATCTGATTCATATCCACCCATCTGAAAATCCTACTGAGTACAATTGGATTTATTCTTGGGAAATGAATATAGAACTGCAAACCCCCTCACTGTTCACTGAGAAATTATTTGAAACTGCCAGCTGAGCAAAATTCTAGAAAGTAAAAACTTGGATTTTTCACGAGTATGGATCTACTCAGGAGAAGGACCACTGGAAGCTTGCATTCAAATAGGACTCTGAGTATCCACTCTAAAAATCTAATTTCAAGACATTCATTGTTGGACCAATGTTGTGACTGCAGCATAGTCTCCACTTGCCTGTTACTTGGGTAGAACCTTTTATGCCAATCCATCTCGTTCCTCTAAGCATTACAATTTAGACTGATCTCAGGGTAGCTTTCTCTTCTCTGTTGCCAGATTCTGTCCAATTTGTGTTCCTGAACAGTTAGCTGGGATTAAAAAATAGTCTGTTTCTGCTCCAAGCAGGACTAAAACAAACACACATCCTGCACTTGCCAGCAAAAATGCTGCTGCCAAATGCAAAAACTGCTCCAGAAGCAGCTGGACAGCTGTTAGAACATTGCACTACAGGATATTATACTGTATACAGGATGCAGAATTATCAATAAGTGTGTATGCATGCCGTATGCAAAGGAACATACTCAATTTCTGAGGTTACCCTATAGAAAGGGAGGAAAATTCACAGGCAGCTACTGTGAGAGAAAGAAAATTAATATATGTGAATGGGAAGTAGCTGGAAATGACCGTGAATATTATATCTGATACATAGCAAAACTTTTTACTGTTTACTTTGAATGTATAAACAACAGAGGTGGGTTCCTGCCAGTTCAGACTGGTTCTATAGAACCGACAATGGGAATTTCCCCCCGCTCGCCAAACCGGCAGCAATGGCTGTCTGGCCACGCCCCTGAACCGGCTCTCTCGGTGGCGCCATAGGCGGCACCATCTTGTTTTTCGCTTCTGCGCATGCGCAGAAGCTGTTTTTTGCTTCTGCGCATGCGCAGAAGCTGACTTTTCTGGATCAACTAAACTGATAGAATCTGGGATCTGATTCTGAAACTGAACATTTTTAGATTTGCTATGTTTAAACTTAATCAATTTATGACATGGATGTGGAATTTTTTGGCATTAATAGAATGTTTAAATTTTGAATTTCAAAGAATCCAGCAAAGTTTGTAGTGTTCTTTTTTTTCTCTTTAGAAAAACCTAATGCAGTAAAATACAGCCACCATTATTCTATAATAGATACCTAGCTTTTTTTTTAAGATCTACTAATGGTCCTCAGCTATTCTTTTAGGAAACAGTGATATTTGAAGATTTGCATAATGAAAAATGGGTTTGAAATACATTATTCTTTCTCTTGAAATCTTCTATCAATTCACTACAATTATTTATTAGCATATCAGTGTACTTTGCTACTCCATTGTGGATGGAACAAATAATATTCCCTGGATGTGGACCCACTGTGTAGGCCAGGAGGTTTTAGTCAACTTTAGAATTGTTTTTCTTTTATTATATTGTTTTATTGCATTATTATAAAACGCAAGTAGTAAATTGTATTATTTGGACACTGTAGAATTTATACAGTATTGATTTGAGATTAACAGTCTGATGATTTGGATAACTTAAACCTTAAAAGATAAAGTTTATGTAAATATTAACTATGTTTTCTAAAATGTTAATGTGGATAAACAAAAAGTTGCCTAAATTTTACATCTAGAGCCAAATGTAGCATTGATAAATGATGCAAAATGTATTAAATTATTGTTATATAATAAAGGTTTCCATCTTAAGCTTAATACTTGATACTAAGATCTCCACTGACTTGTTACTTATTGTTGTTTAACATATTAGAAAAAGAAAACAATAAACAAGAGTTTAAAAAGCTATTTGGTTTTTAACTTCTCCCTTCTTTATATCTTAACCAATTTTGAAGTTTATAAACATTTAGGCCCCCTTAGAGACTATATTGTAAGTATTTATATTTACCCTGCTATGTAACATATTGGGTATGGAAACCATTTTTCCTTCAATTTGGTTAAATCTCTGTTGTGAATATATGTTGTTAATTTTATCCTTGTTGCATTTTTTCCAAGTTTAAGTTCCCAGTCAGATATTGTCAGATACCTTTCTTCCAATATTGGGCAAAATTTATTCTCACTGCCACGAGCCTGTATTTCAATAATTATGATATTTCTTGTTAATATATTCTGGGATTTAAAAGAATAAATATTCTTCTAAATATACTTGTTAAATCACATGTACCAATTTTCTTTTAGATTCTAACTCGGAATGAATGTTATATATTTGATCCCTACCTCTTCCCAAGATTGCATTGTATTTACTTAAAAACTATTTATTTAAACCTTTGTGTCCATTTTATCATACCCTTTTTTTATTCTTCTGTCTCTGTGTCATATCATGCACCCTAACAGATGGTATTCAATTTGTATAACCATTTCAAATTCTGTCATTAGAATTCTTAAAATTTAAGGCATTTAGAGTCCTTTTCTAAGTTTATAAACAAATAAATCTCACCCCATCCTTACTCAAATATTTACAAGACAATGTCAACATTTTATTTACTGCCATCTAGTATTTTGCTAGATGTTTGCAGCCCATCTATGGTAACTCTACTGGCTGGCACGACTGGCAACTGAAAAAAAAAGACAATGGCAATGGTAAACCACTTCCCTGGATACTCTCCAAAACACTGAAAAGGTGGACGTAATCTCTAGGAATTGAGTTTGATTCTTTTTAGCACTGATGATGTTATCTAGTTTGGGTAATGAAACATCTGCAGGAAAACAACCAAGCTCAGAGAGCATCAAGGACCCCTCATCTCTTTTTATTTGGCATACATGAATCATTTCAGAAAGCCAATAGATGAATACAAGTAATAGCTGGAGCTTCAATGCAGCATTGGGTAATTATATGTTGTCTTGAATTATGCTCACTCATTTGGATAAAAGTTATTTCATTATTAATTTTGTCTTGGAACCCTTATTGGCTATTGTACATGTTCACGGTCTTCTGAATTATATACCAGTTATTTGAAAACGAGCAGGAGGACAACAAAATGAATATTGCACGCTTAATGATTGCAAAAGAATTGAATTTGGAAGGTTAAAAGGATATCTATTTGCCATAAATGATACAATGCTCTGAAGAATTCACAATGTTCTTTCACAACCTTTTTATTTCCAGAAGTCAGAAGGCCTGACCTTTCAAAACTTTAAAAATTGCTTAAGCTATTTTAAAAAATTTCCTACTATTAAGTGAATTGTCAAATATTGATAATTTAATTGTACTGTATGACAAGAATATGTATGAAATATTAATTTTGTTTAGTACATGAGGGAAATATGAGAGATATATTATGTGGGAAATCCCATTGAGTTCAATGGTTCTTACTCCCAAGAATTTAAGAGTTTTAGCCCTCGTCAGTCATTACTCCCCTCTGAAAAAACTGAAATGCTAGCCCTATTCCCCTTTTTATTTCCTCCAAATATTCAAGGAACATAGCTCTCATTTCACTAAGTGAGAGAAAACTAGAAAAATAAGGGAAAACTCTGTGTTGATGAATCCTGCACATTTTTCAATACTCCTTGCTTTCTGTGTGATTCTATTCTGCTGGTGTAAGACTACCTTCCACACTTGATAGGTAATTATTGGGAAATGGCAAATCATAGGATGGCCTACAAAAATATGGATGGCCACTAGATGAAAGAGGCAGAGAAAACTCTAAGATTATCATCTAGTGCTCCTTAGGATTTTTGCAGACCAAATCAAATAGCTCTATCAAACTTCATTTTCCCTTGAGTAAAGTATCTTTAAAACCTTAGAACATTTAGAGCTGCTTTCCAGAATTCAGCATTCATATATTGACAAGCCCATCCCCCCCTAGTTTTAACCATATTATTCTGATTGTTCTATCCCCATCATCACATCATCTATAACCAGGGGTGGGTTCTAACTTACCTTGCTGCCGGTTCGCTTCCTCCCACACCACGTGGGCACGCCTCATGGGCGCGTGCATGCTTCCGCGCGCGCGCATGCGCAGTGCGAAAAAATCCAGGGGAAAAAACCCAAAAAAACCCAGCCAAAAACAAGATGACGACTGCATGCACAGTGCCAGAAACTTGGCTTCTGCACATGCTCAGAAGAAATAAAAAAAATTCAAAAAAAAAGCAAAAACAAGATGGCAACCACATACACAGTGCTGGAAACTCAGCTTCTGCATATGCTCAGAAGAAATTTTTTTTAAAAAAAATATTTTAAAAAAAAAAATCAAAAAAATTCAAAAAAAAGATGGTGGCGCCCATAGACCGGCACCGACTGAACCGGTTCCGTGACATCATTGTGATGTCACCAGCAGGTTGTTACCGGTTCGGGCGAACTGGTCCAAACCAGGAGGAACCCACCTCTGTCTATAACTCTTTACAAACTCTAGGTGAAAGAATTGAGATTTCTGGTCTCTCTTTTTGAATGTTGCAAATGCCTTTTGAAAGAAACGTTCGGTCTCACACAGTCTGAATTAATTCCAGGCTGAGTTCCTGCTTAACCTATCAGTATTTAAATGTGCTGGCTGTTGAACAATTCAAACAGTTCTCATCTTAGGACAGCCGAGAGAATTCTATGCCGAGTAAGCCTGTTTTAGGTACTGGAGGCAAAATATAATGAAAAAACTTAGAGGGGGGCCTTAACTTCACTGCTGGCAGCTCTGGAACACTACCCAACCATGTACAAAGCATTGCTTTTGATATATGTCTTTGTGGATAAGCTGAAATTAATATTTGACTCTAGGAATGTGTGATCATTCTGTTCAAAGACAATTTTTCATTAATGCAGAATGATTAATGTTCTGTGTTTTGGTGAATGTTGCGAGAGAAGCCAACCTTTCCTATCTCTTTTTTTTAATCAAATTTCATATTTGATTTGTGCCTTGGAGGCTGTTCCTTTTTCACAATGAGTTTCTGATTCGCTTCTCTTCTGCTTGACAGAGATGTTACATGAGAGAAGAGATACTAGAACTCATAACCATCTTTTGCTTTGAAATCTGTCCATATACTCCTTGAAGAATTGAAGATTTTGCTCTTGAAAGAATGCCTTCCTTTGACTTGGCTCCACTACTTCAAAATAAAAACAAGCCAAAAATAAAAATAAAAACCACAAAACCACCCCAAAACTTTCCTGAATGATTCAATTTTCCCCTAATCATTCTGATTACTATTCATATCAACAATGCTTTGGCAAAGCATGTGTCATTTTTTTGCAATTATTCATAGGTGTAATAATTCCATGAATTCTGAAATATTTGGATGCTTTACTATCTTCTAACAACTTATATTTTCAAAGAAATAATGAGGATCTGTGTTTAATCCTTTTTCAGTTTAGCTGTTCCAATACCTCTTTGACTTGGAGAAAAGTTTGTTATTCTGAAATAACTGAAATAAAAGAATGAAATAAACATTTTTTTTTACTAACATCAACTCCATTTATGCAATCTGTGCAAAAGTACTCTCTGCATACAGCTTTGATTGGAGCTCTGGCTGTGCAAGTTGTCAGTCACAAGTTGCCCAGCAATACAAAAGCTGACAATCTGAATGGCAGCCCCCAATGCATTCTGTCAGTTCGTGTCTATTTCACCATTGAATGAATCACCTTTTCATTTTCACACAGTGCTGTGCCTTCAACTTTCTCTCAACTTTCTCTTACTTGTAACACAAGTATCTGGGCAATCTTCAATTCCCTATTTCTCTTGTTTTATTAAGCTCTGGAATTAATTTATCAGTTCTGAAAATGACATAAGAAACTAGGCCTGCCTTTCCTACTCTGGTATATCCTGGTTGTGGAGCACTACAAACCCTATCATCACTACTGACATTTATCCTTAATCTAAATGTAATCTAGTTCCCAAATTTATTAAAACCAAAATGAAGGACTGCGTTGTCACAGGTAATTACAAAAAATAGTCCTCCATATTTCACAAAAGAAAGTGAACATATACCAGCGAACATCTCTGTGTGACTACAGTACATTACTTTTTTCAATGTTATATGCTCATCATGGTAACTGAGATATAGCAATAGCAATAGCACTTTACTTATATATCGCTTCATAGTGCTTTACAGCACTCTCTAAGCGGTTTACAGAGTTCAGCATATTGCCCCCAACAATCTGGGTCCTCATTTTACCCACCTCGGAAGGATGGAAGGCTGAGTCAACCTTGAGCCTAGTGAGATTTGAACAGCTGAACTGCTGAACTAGCAATCAGCTGAAGGTCGCAATGCTGCTTTTAACCACTGCGCTATCTCAGCTCCTGATATACAAATCCCTGATCTTCACACACACACATACATACTGTATACACATACACACACACACACACACACACACACACACACACACACACACACACACACACACATGGAGCTGACCACATACTGAAACAACTAGCAAAATAATTTCCCTATAGATGAATTTAAAAATGAAATGTCTCTCTGAAGACTCCAATACATAAATGAATGAAAAACGAAGATTCGAAGACATAAATGGAGAATGAAATCAGAGAGTTCTTTGAAATTAACTGAACAAACCCATCTAAAATCATGGAAAGAAATACTTCATAAATCTACATTGGGAATAACAATTGCATACAGAGTTTGTAAGAAGAAAATTGGATTCCTGTAATTATTTCAACTAGAAGTCCATGAAATTGAAACCATAGAACCATATTCACAATCCTATAAGCCTCCATCCAGCAATGGATGGAAACTAATCCAAGAGAGAAGCAACCTAGAACTAAGAAGAAATTTCCTGACAGTGTGGACAATTAACCAGTATAATGTGCTGCCTTCCGAAGTTGTGGGTTCTCCATCACTGGAGGTTTTTAAGAAGAGATTGGACAACCATTTGTCCAGAATGATAGAGGATCTCCTGCTTGTGCAGGGAATTGGACTAGAAAACTTTCAAAGTCCCTTCCAACTCTGTTATTCTGTTACTCCTGCTTGAGCAGGGGGTTAGACAAGAAGGTCCCTTTCAACTCTTGTTATTCTGTTATTCTTCCGATACAGATGGAGCAGAGCTCCTGGCATCCATCTGTGTTTATTATGGCTAGATAGAATGGCACAATTTCCATGTCATTCACAGTGATTTGGGCTGCTACAGTTTGCAAGTGTTTCTTTGACATCTACATCACCAAAAATACAAACATTAGTAAAATCTACTATGCTAGGCAAGAAAGTGTACTAAGTTACATAAACTAAAGGTACTGGGTAGAGGGAAAAATGAATAGGAAAATTGCTACCTTTCAAATTAAAACTAAAACATACAGTATGAATAGCTTTAGTTTGAATTTTCAAGGTAGCAATTTCCCCATTCATATATAGGGATTTTTGAGCCCAAATATGGTAGCTCTACAAAAAAGCTTGGAGGCATTACAAATGGAATAAATTAGCTAGGGACATGAGTACAGTCTAATACAGTGGTGGGTTCCTACCAGTGCGGTCCACTCTATAGCACTGGTAGCAGCCCGCTGGTGATGTCACAGTACCGGTGCGATCGGTTGCTGGTGCCTGGGCGCCGCCTTTTTTTTTTTTAATTTACATTTCTTTTTAAATTTTCTTCTGCACATGCCCAGAAGCCGAGCTTCCGGCCCTGCACATGCGCTGCCTTCCTACCCCACAGTGAGTCCAAGCAGGGGAGGATGGCTGAGGGAGCGTGTGAGATGCTGAAAGAACAGGTGGCAGGAGCTATCTCCATTCCCCTCCCTTCAGCAGTCCGAGAAGCCACACCCATCCGGTCACATGGCTGGCAAGCCATGCCCACAAAACAAGCCACGCCCACAGAGTGGTAGTAAAAAAATTTGGAACCCACCCCTGGTCTAATATTTTTCCAAGCTGTCTTTTTTTCCTCAAAAAAGCAAATGTTTATGGAAATTTGTCCAAGAAGCAGCCTCTAACTTATGGTCAGGAATTATGAGCAGTACTGAGCTAGGTATTATTTCCAAAACGTTAAAAAAGACCTTAAAGGACTTTAACCTTATTTTGCTCATTTATACAAAATGTGAAAGTCAGAACAGAGACCTTGCTTAAGAGGGAAATATCTAGCTCATTTATAAAAGAATATCGTTTCCCTTTAGTTTAACTCATATTAAGAATTGGGGAATGAAAAATCAGCTTCATGGGAAAATTCCATAATCCACCAATGAATAGCTTCCCTAAGCATCCTCACTCGTGTAATCTCATTCATTTCTAAAGAAACCCTCTTCCTCATAATGCTGTAGTATGCTTGCCATTGTAACAAGTAAGCAAAGGCAAAGCTTTTCATTGTTCTCTTTTATCTCCTTTTTCATCCAAAGATACATGCATTGCCCTTGTTTTCTAGCAACTGCATTTATCTTATTCTACAACGTGTGTCTTGTACTTAATAAACATGAAGAGTTTCTCAAGGGCTATCAAGCCTTGTTTCCAATTATGAGATAAAATCATTGCTAAACAGCATTATGTCAATATCTGCTTGAGGCAGTCAGGTTATAGTCATAGAAGAGGCTTGATAGCTAGTCTATGATGCTGCTTAGAAGATATGAGCATTTTCTAAGGGGTCAGGAGATAGCACAACCAAAATTTCTACATCAGTTTTGGGAGTAGCCAGGGTTATAGGTAAGACTGTGAGAGTGACTGTACATGAACCATAGGCTATAGACTGTTCAATCATGTTGGACAGAAGGAGTTTTAATAACATAAAATTACAGAATGCAGAATAATAGAGTTGGAAGAGACCTTGGAGGTCTTCTAGTCCAACCCCCTGTTCAAGCAGGAGACACTATAACATTCCAAACAAATAGCTGTCCAATCTCATTTTAAAAACCTCCAGTGTTGGAACACCCACAACTTCTGAAGGTAAGAAGCTTCATTGAATAATTGTTCTCACTGTCAGGAAATTTCTCTTTAATTCCAGGTTGCATCCTTCTTTTAAAAATGTCTATCCATTATTTCTTGTTTTGTCTTGCCCTCAGGTGCTTTGGAGAATAGGTTGACCCCCTTCTTCTTTGTGATAGTCTTTCAAATATTGGAAGATGGTATTAATACCATGCATTAGAGATGTCTACAGTTGAATGGAGACTTCTGAGGCACCACAGCAAAAACAAGTTGGGAGTCAGTGATTGCAACTCCAATTTGAGTTAAGGGGAGGTGGTTCGAAGTCCTGAAACATTCTCATTATAGTCATGATATTCACTGAGAGCTAATTTGGTCTCATACATCAAAGGGGTGGGAGGAAATAAATAATTAGGTTTGTATCTTGAGAAGTCCATGTGCTGGGAAAGGTGGAAAGAGAAAGAAACAACAATAGCAAGATAGATGGATTTCATTACCTCAGAATTGGACGAGCTGAAGGAGCAAGTTGAGAACAAATCTTCCCTGGGGAAAATCAGTCTATATGGTTGCTAAGAATCGATAATGGCTTGATGGCGATAATCGTAATAATCTAAGAGCTTGATCCATTAGAAGAATTACTATCATACAACACAATGCTATGCTGTTACTCTGTTAGGCCCAAAGAACTAAATTACTTCTGAGTAGTTCTTTATTATTGTTCACCTACTAACAGAATCTTGCCAGACTAAAGCAACTATCTACATAACTATTAGTTATGTATTGAACTGGGGGGAGGGGGTCCACCTTTGCCCTCTTCCTATCTACCAGACATTCTAAGCTCTCTCTTTAGTCTCTGGGAAAGAGCCCCTCCCTCCTACAACTACATTCTACCACATACTCAGACATAAATTCATTAGGGTTTATTCTAAGGCAAATGGGGGTCTGCAGCCTTATCTAATCAGGCTAAAAGTCGATTTTATAGAATTCACTAATTAAGTCTTCACTGAAAAGAATCTAGTCAGATAGAATGGCTGTTGCTGTTATCCTATCTTCCAAGATGTAGGATGAGACCACCCCAAAAAGTGGTATATAAGAGGCTTGGAGACAGTCAAAGAGCTGCTCTGGAGTTTGTCTTTTTGCATTTTGGACATTTCTCTCTTTTATTCAAATAAAATGTTTGGATAAAAAATCCAAACATTGTACAAAAGACTAAGACCCAAGTCATTTGCATTGAGATGTCCCCTTGTAAAAAGTTACACATCTGAAAATTGGAAAAAATATACCTAAACACCAAATGAAAGTTAGGATAGTATTTTCCTTCTCTTTTGTTAAAAAAATAAATCACACATTTGGTTTCCATGACAATTTAGTTACATTTAATGACACTGATTATAGGATATAACTCTCCCTCTTCTTTTGAGAAGGCATCTAAGAGGAAAGGCTGACATTATGGAGTCTACTCCACAGCTCTCAAATTGGTCAGGAATATTTACCCAAATTGTTCTATTTCTATTGTTTGTATTATTACCCATTCAAACCTGTTTCATTTTCACCCTTTTCCCATACTACATTTTATTGTTAGTTAAAAGATTACATGACAGACAGTGCTCCAAATATAGTTGCAGGTTTCTGTATAGTGATCACAGATCCATAATAAAATGTGGAAAATGTGTCATATTATAGAGTTATTCCAGATCGAGCCTATTTCCCAAAATAAAGAACATTATATAATAGTCAATTTGCCAACAAATTGCAACTGGTGAGTATTATGTGTGGGAGCTGAGTACTTTAACACACTGTATTATAGCACACCTATGTTTAAATCATGTCAATCTTAAACTGTCATATATACTTTAGGAAGGAAAACTCCCACACACATTTGACAAAATAGATATACTGTATATGTTAAAAATATTCAGTTGGTCTTGAATAGTGAAGAACAATTCTCATTTAATGAAAACAGGCATTCTGTGGAATGGAACATCCTAAAATATTGCTTTGTGTCACTTTATAGCCAATCCAAATGGTGGCAGTCCCAACAGCTATCATTAGCAATGATCATTTATTAATAATAATCCAAATCTTTAAAGATTGGTCAAACCAGTTAATCATCTATCAGTATAGGTTCTGGTTTTTCAGAGAAGAGTTAAGAATAGGGAGGCCCATACTGGCTTTATATTCCCAAACAGCACATCATCTTCCCATGTCTGCATGCTGAGGAAAACAGGCAATCATGTCATGCTGAAACTTCCTTAGATATGTTACCAATGATAGCCGCCATTCCATCTTCCTAATTGGCTATAATAACAGAATCTTGCAAGTCTGGTTATGTTGTCCCTTCTCCTCCTACTTATAGTTCAATGAATTAGGAAGGTGTCTGTCTAGTCTCTTCCAAATAATATCTGCCTATTATGGACTTCAATAATCCATATGGACCCCTAATCACTCTAGCAACAGTGTTTGCACATCTTCATCAAGGTCACCTTCAATAATCCTTGATTCAATAATCCTTGATTCAATAATCAAGGACTTCAATAATCCAATATGGACCCCTAATCACTCTAGCAACAGTGTTTGCACATCTTCATCAAGGTCACCTTCCTTACCCTCTATGTCACATCTCTATCTCAGTCCTCACATCCACATGCTCAGAAAACTCTGTCATAGCCATGGGAAGAAAGTGCAGATGCATTGCTCTCCTCCTCTAGTGGCAACTCTCCTAGATCACTCAACGATTTCTGTATTGTAATTGTACAATAAGATGTTAGTTCCCCTTCTTCCAGCAAACTCAGTCTGACAGTTACTTTGGTGTGATTTATGGGAAATTCTGCTGGTCAACCTGCCATAAACAGTCCTCACTGAGATGTGAAATTCAGGGATAGTTGTCCTCCAAAGTTCTCTAATAAACTCCCACAAGAACACAAAAATACTGGATGTACTAAAGGCTGCTATGCTGGTGGTGGTTGTGATATGTTTGGTGCCAACTGTTCTGTTAGTTGAATCATGGCATTTTGTTATGTTGGTTATTTGTACATACACTTGCTAGTGTTGCAACAACACTGCAAGAAGTGTTCAGCAGATAAGGGGGTTGTCCTGAGGATTATAGGTCATTTCCAATAACAAAATAAAGATGTTTGGTCTTTCTTAAAAAAAAGAAAAGGAAACTTTAAAAATGATGTCAACCCACTAGGTAGACCAAACCAAGAAATCAACTTCACCAGAAGGCTAAAACTGCTTTTATTGAAATTGGTTATAATAATAGAACATCACAAGTATGATTATCTTGTACCTCTTCCACCTGAGTATGGTTCATTAAATTAGGAAGGTACATGTCTGAGCCTTTTCTGAATATTATTTGTTGTGGATTACAATATACATTTATTCCTTGATGCTCAAATAACAGTGCTTGAACATCTCTGTCAAGGTAATATTCCTTATTCTACCAGTTTAGACACTCCCATCCCCATTGAGCAGTTATACAAATAAGAATTTTGAGCTTTTCCTGCCAACAATGAATTAACAAGTTCCTACGTCACTTTTTATCACGTGATCTGGAAATAATATACATATATGCTTATTAAGCACAATACTTTAGCTGAGTACTATACACTTGATTAAATACTATTTAATAGAGACAGAGTTCAACTGATTTCCTAATACATTTTCAAAAACTTTAAATTTGCAGCTGAGACAAAAGGTTAGAGAAAGTAATTATAATTCAAGAAATAGTACTTATCTGTGCAAGGGAATATATTCATTTCTAATGGAGATCCACAGTTCACATATCCTTCAGCATTCAGTTATATATCTTCCTAAAAGTAAAATGGGTTTGTCTCCAGCAGGCAGAAAAACAGAAGATTTCTAAATGTATGGGAGTTACATAATACTTACATATCCATGACTCAAATTACTTCCAGGATAAGCAACATTATGCAAAGTATGGAAAACAATTATTAGAATTGAGCAAAATATTTGAAAGATACAAGAAAATATAATCCCAAAGACGCTTTTTCAAAAGGCAATTGGACTTTATTGTTTTCTTGTTTTCTTGTTTTCTTGTTTTCTTTCTTTCTTTCTTTCTTTCTTTCTTTCTTTCTTTCTTTCTTTCTTTCTTTCTTTCTTTCTTTCTTTCTTTCTTTCTTTCTTTCTTTCTTTCTTTCTTTTTTTGGTCCAGTTGCCTCTTGAAAAAGCACCTTTGGGACAACCATAATCTGGATGACTGAGAATCTCCACAGACAAGAAAATATAATCAACTAAGTTTAGTTTACAAGAAAACCATTCACTATAGCTCTCTTTTCTAAACCTGGAAACCATCCAATCACACTTCCTCCCACTACATCCATACAATGTCTCTTGGTTTTTTAAACTTATTGCATGTCTCTTCTTGAGGGTTTAATCAATCCCAGCCAACCATAACTTTCTCAGTTTTCCTCTTCCTATCAGTTCATTTCCTCTTCCTTCATATATTTGTTTTGCAATCCAGTTCTCATTCTCTACAGTTCTCTATAGAACTAAACCATCACAACATTCTTTTGTTGTCGACTTTTGTATTTAGTCCACATTTAGTATTTTTTTCATTCTTTCCCTTATTTTTTTCTTGTTTTACCACATACACTTCATAAGTGTCCCATTTCCATTACATTCAACTTTTTATGTTTTCTGGATGTACCCAACTCTCAGTTCAATATAATAAAGTGGAAAGAAGCATGCTGTTTTGACAAACATTTATTCCTCACAACCAATTAAATACTAGTCACCTTCATTTAACCAGCATTGCACATCCATTTTTTCCCATCCATTTTCTAGTGTTTAATAAATATTCTGCCAAGGTACATATATTAATCTATTTGCTTTAATGTGTTGCTATTTATGTATAACTTCACATCCTTTGCCTGTTTTCCCTGTCAATCTCAATTAAATTGGTCTTTAATACAATATTTTTCAGATGTGTACTCCTCATTGAATCATACAATCTATGACACATTGCTGCAATTAGAGTTCTCACCTGTCATCAGGTATTGCTGCATATGTGTATGTCTGACCAATAGTAGTCTAAAACCATCACAAACATTATCCATAAATACATTAAACAAAAAAGGAGCAATCACTATTCTTTCCTTAATTACTTCTCAGATTTGAACCAATTGCTAAGCATTTCATTTAATCTCATATCTGCTTTAATTCTATGACATGCTGCTTTTACTACATTTAACAACCAACTTTCAGTTCCACATGAATGCAAAACATTTTAAAATTCAAACAGATTTCAACAAACATACATTTTCTAGTATTCATATTTATTTCTCAATGGCATGTTAAAGAGCAGAAGCCTGATCTGCATAATCTCAGCCCCAGTTAAAATCACATTGCATTTCCCTAAATCTGCTCATTTTCATTTCTGGTACCTTTCAAACAAAATTCTGCTAAACACACACTTACTAAACTAATCCTCCTATAGTTTTTGTATTCTCTCTTGCTATCTTTCCTTTTCTATAGGACAAGAACAGCATTCTTCAAACAGAAATTCAGTCTTCTTACACAGAGGGCATCTAATGGTTTGGGTTTTATATTATCAATATGCTGATGATACACAATTTTATAGCATTACCTTTGCCAAGGATGGCAATGCTGGTCCATAGTGACAATGCTGGTAGTCTCATTTCAATGCCTGGAGACTATGAAGATCTGGATAATGCTTAGCATGACAAATCTGGTTTCCCATCAAGATTTTCTGTCTGGTCCAATAGTGACCCTGATGGAGAGCATCACCCATGAAAGAGCAGGCATACAACTTGAGAATCTTTCTGGAGGCATAGCTGTTGCTGGAACAGCAGGTGGAAGCCATCCATCTGATGCAACCATTGCTGTGGTCATTCATACCTTCCTGTGCCCTAGACCAGGGGTAGGCAAAGTTGGCTCTTCTATGACTTATGGACTTCAACTCCCAGAATTCCTAAGCTAGCATGATTGGCTCAGAAATTCTGGGAGTTAAAGTCCACGAGTCATAGAAGAGCCAATTTTGCCTACCCCTGCCCTAGACTACTATAGCCTAATCTCATGGGACTCTCTTTAAAGACCTCTCTGAAACTGCAATTGGTTCACAGTACAGTAGCCCATGCATAGCCAGTGTTGGTTGCTGGAATCACATTACATCTGCACTATAGGGCTGCACTGGCTACCAAGAGTAAATTGCATTGATGTAAATTAAGGTGATGTTCTTGACCTGTAAAGCTTTTCATGACTTGGCACCAAGTTACCTGCAGAAGACCTTTCTCTTGTTAGAATCACCCTGACTAACTCAATTTTGCCAGGAAAAGCTGCTGATAGTTCCTCACTTTAGGGAGGTATAGGAGGCCAAGACTTAAAGGTGTCTCAGTTACAAGGCTAGCCCTTTAGTAGAGCTTCCAATGGTGACCAGGCTACTTTAACTGCATTAGCGGAACAGCTGAACATATATCTCTTCCAGAGGATATTTGGGTTGTGATATTATCTTGAGTGAGGTTTATTGACTGTGGGCAACTGGGATATATATATATGTCAATTTGTTTCTAGGTTTTAATTTTAATTTAACCATGCATGTTCTAATTGTTATTGCATTTTAATTGTTTCTGAGCTGCTGAGAGTCCTTAGGGATTGTGGCAGGATATACAAGTAATCATTAATTAATACATCACTCTTTTATGGAAAACAGTCGGTGGGGGGTAGTGTTGGACTGGACTGGAAGAATCCTAGTTCTAATTCATGTTCCTCCAGAGAAATTCACTAGGTGATTTCAAGCAGGTCTCTCTCTAACTAGCCTATCTGATGTTGTTTGTGAGAACACTACAGACACCACCTGGAGCTCCAACAGGAGGAGGTGGGAAATAAATCAAGCAAATAAATAGTTTTCTCTCATCCCCATTTCGTACAACAATCCTTCTTTTGTATATATGCATTTTTCCCTTACCTACATGCTTTTAATTCATCATTTACATGGCTTAGGTCCAGGTTACCTCCGGGACCGCATCCTACCTCATACTTCCCTTCGACCGGTTAGGTCCCACAGAGTGGGTCTCCTCCGGGTCCCGTCAGCCAAACAATGCCGGCTGGCGGGACCTAGGGGGAGGGCCTTCTCTGTAGGGGCCCCTGTTCTCTGGAACCAACTACCCCCAGAGATCCGAATTATCCCCACCTTGCTGGCCTTCCGAAAAGCCATTAAGACATGGCTCTTCCTGCAGGTGGGGTGATTTTGAGACAACTTTCCCCCATGTATGCATGGTTTTGTATGTCTTTTTTAAACTCTTTTTAAATTGTTTTTAATAATTTTATTGTTTAGTTGTTCCTTAAAATGTTGTACGCCACCCTGAGTCCTCAGGGAGTAGGGCGGCATAGAAGAACACTAAATAAATAAATAAATAAATAAATAAATAAATAAATAAATAAATAAATAAATAAATAAATAAATAAATAAATAAATAAATAAATAAATAAATAAATTTTCCATGCCATCCATTAATATAATTCCTTATGCTTCTGTGGCACTCTATAATTCTTTTCAGTCTAACCAAGCAACTACCACACATAACTTCCTTAGAGCAACAGTCTCTTCATGCAGTTAGAAAATTAATTTATCTTATCATACTTTTTGGTAGATGAGTCATGCTTTACTTTCCTGCAGCCATTCAGCTTTTCTTTTGCCATTTTTTTCTTCTATGCCCACTTTTTTCCCAAGATCCCACTCTTTATATAATTTTGGCCTGTCTTATATTTTGAATCTCTTGTAACCTTTAGTAACTGTCTGAAATTTCAGCCATAAACAATAAAATCAATCATGCTTTTACATTTATTCTTCTTTCATGTGCATGCATGAACAGACATATGCTTTTGCCAAGTATTTCAAATAAATAGAACTTTTTCTAAGCAGATACAGATAGATCTCAGTTAATTATGGTAATTGGTCACTCTCGGTCACTCAGCAATGCAGCTGTAAAGCATGATGTCACATGACCCTGTCAACTTACAATGGCAGTTCCAGCAGTTCCTGTGGCAGCTGTTAGGTGAATCCCATGGGGTCATTAGGTGCAATATGCTCATGCTATTTGGCACAAATATTGATCCCTAATCTTAGAATTTAGAACTTAGAATAACAGAGTTGGAAGGGAGGTCCTCCAGTCCAACCCCTTGCTCAGGAAGGAAACCCTATACCATTTCAGTCAGATTGGTTGTCCAATCTGTTCTTTAAAACTTTAAAACTTCCAGTGTTGGAGCATCCACAACTTCTGTTCCACTGATTAATTGTTATGTCAGGAAATTTCTCCTTAGTTCTAGGTTGTTTCTCTCCTTGATTAGTTTCCATCCATTGCTTCTTGTCCTACCCTCAGGTGCTTTGGAGAATAGCTTGACTCCCTCTCCTTTGTGGCAACCCCTGAAATATTGGAACACTGCTATCATGTCATCCCTAGTCCTTCTTTTCATCAGACTAGACATACCCAGTTCCAGCAACTGTTCTTTATATGTTTTAGCCTCCAGTCCCCTAGTCATCTTTGTTGCTCTTCTCTGCACTCTTTGTAGAGTCTCAGAGTCTTTTTTACATCATGGCGATAATCTAAAGACATTGGAAATCAACATATAGGTGCATGCTTCCATATGTGTTTGTACATGCAATAAACTGGACACAGAATGGGTCGGTGTGAAAGAAATAAAAAAGAGAATACTATTTTAATTACCTTCTTTTTTTTAAGAAAAAAAACTTTAGTCCATGTACATATTGTCATTCGAACCATCTAATGAAGATTGGGAGGCTGAAGGACTTATTGCTGCAGCTAATTTAAAGAGACTTAGAATTTAATTAAGGAAAATTTAATCCTGTAATTGAACTTATTTCAAAGGCAAAGCTAAATTCTGGTAATGTTTGGAAATTAACATGTCCAGTTGAAGAAATCAATTTCTGATATGACCTTAACTACCTAACAAGTACTCTGAATGTTAAATAAGAGATCTAGGATATGTATGGTGGAAACAAATAGTAAGCCCAAAATTTGTTTTGAGGACTAGTTTCTAGAATGCTCCAGCCATTAAAGACCTCCTGACAATGGAAATATTGTCATAGCTCTTTGAGGGGCTTATAGTTGGGTAAAACACTTCAGCAAAGCCAGACATAATATTTCCTCTGAACTCAAATTCAACTATTGGAAACACCACAAAATACATATACTTAGGTTATATGTTTTGTTTGAGTTGTACCCAGTTATCTACACCTTTTGGGCACCAGGGACTGGTTCTGTGTAGAGAGGTTTTTCTGAGGACTGGAGGGGGTGTGGTTTCACATGCTGCTTGCATGCCACAGATGGGGCTTTGCTTGCTTGTATGGCCTGGTTTCTGCCATGCTGTGGACCGGTGTTGGTCCATGGCCCACTGGACAGGGGGATGGGGACCCCTAATCTACAGTAAGCTCCACTAGAGTTTCCTCTTGATTGATATTAAATGATTACTATTTTTTTCTCATGTATAAAGCATGTTTCCTTTACAAATAATTTAACAGATTGCATCATGCTGAATTCCACATTTATCCTTTGAGTTAGGTTCCATTATTTATCCCATGTTGCCAAATGAGAAAAGCTGGGGCTTCACCAGGTACAGATACAGATTAACAGAGTTGGAAGGAACCTTGTAGGTCATCTAGTCCAACTCTCCACCCAAGCAGACCCTACACCATTTTTGGTGTAGTCCAGTCTCTTCTTGAAAGCTTCCAGTGACGAAGCTCCCACAACTTCTGAAGGCAAGCTGTTCCATTGGTTGATTGTTCTCACTGTCAGAAAATTTATCCTTATTTCTAGGTTCATAATAATAGTCTGAATCCAGTATTCTTAATCCTTTATCTCTGCATAATATATAGTTTTTTAAAGTGCTCTGATAACTAGGTATTTTTATTGCTTTTACTTTTAAACTAGTTTATCCCACTAATGTAGGTTTTTTTCCTCCTTCTCCAAATTTGGCAACTTTAACATGTGTGGGCTTCAATCCTCAGAATGTTAGCTAGAGAATTCTGGGAGTTGAATTCCACACATCTTAAAGTTGCCAAATTTGATAAACACTACAATAATGTGTTAGGCATCATGGATAGAGGAAACAGGTTACAGTATTAACTCTTATAGTGCTCTGGAATAGGTTTTTTATCTCAACAAAATTACAGTGCTTTAAAGGACATTTTAAAAATGCTCAGGTACCTTATGTGCAAAAGCTGACATATGGCCAGATAGAAGTGACTTGCCCCCAATGGGAGAGATGGGGAAATTTTCTATGATTGGTTATTAGGTGTGTGTGTGTGTGTGTGTGTGTGTGTGTGTGTGTGTGTGTGTGTGTGTGTGTGTGTGTGTGTGTGTTATTTCTCCACATTCCTGAAGGATTCAGTGGATAAGACAGCATCAACATCACTTCTTCTAATTTTTTTGAAGGTCAAATAAATACCCAAATGGAAAATTTTAAATGTCTGACTGGAATAAATTAGAAATGAAGAAAAATTAAAATTGACAGATACAGTAATTCCTAATTATGCAGGGTCAAGGAACATGACACAATCATCATGGTATTCTTGTTTGCGCATTTAATACAAGCATGGCAAAAACTAACATGGTAAAGATTATACACAAGGAAGCACTCGTTCCTTCCTGTCGTTCTCTTATCTTTCAGCACTTCTGGAGGATCTCAGATGAGAGTGGCTTTATAAAACCCTCTGGAAAACATTCAAGATGTATACTTTTTTTTGTCAGGTACCTGAGGCGTTGCTCAGCAATGCTATTTTCTACAGAGATATGCTTAATTAACATCTCAGGGAACATTTTCAGTTCAAGCTCTTTATAGTCAAGCTTCCGAAAAAGATCTCATCAACACAAAGCCAAACCTGATTAACTGCAAGGTGTCATTTTCCTTGGGAAATGGAAGAACTGGTTTCATAAAAAGAAATGTCATCAAAGCATTAGCTGATTGGAATTATGAAAATGTCCCAAATTCATGATGATGGGAGATTGCATACTGTAACATTTTTAGAAATGTTCCATTAATTCACAGCAAACAAATGAAGTAGTAAATTTTTAATTGAGCTCTACATTGTTTTTCAAATCAGATGTGAATATGGGGAGGTTTTACTCAGGAAACA
Organism: Diadophis punctatus similis; assembly: GCA_023053685.1. Classification (NCBI taxonomy): domain Eukaryota; kingdom Metazoa; phylum Chordata; class Lepidosauria; order Squamata; family Dipsadidae; genus Diadophis; species Diadophis punctatus. Next base: position 242,746,589 of record JALIGW010000001.1, read on the forward strand.
GATGCTTTTATAATGAAATTTTCCAGTGATAGAAATCGTCAGCATTAGTATAAATCAGGGGTGTTAAACTGGCAGCCCACGGGCGGGATGTGTCACATGGAGGCCACACCCACCCCAGCTCTGCAAAGGGAAAAAACATCGCGAAATGTGACGTGACAGCAACAGGTTTGATGTCGCGAGTTTGACACCCGTGTTATAAATCACTGTTTCTCAACTGTGGCAACTTTAAGATATGTGGACTTCTCTTCCCAGAATTCCTCAGCTAGCCACATTGGCTGAGGAATTTTGGGAGTTGAAGTTCACACATTTTAAAGTTGCCATGGTTGAAAAATACTGGTATAAACAGTCATTCATATCCACTCAAGGCTTTAAGTTTATGTTTTCTGCCTGCAGATCCTAGACCACATAAATATAGGTCCACTACAACACACAAATACATCTCCACATTTTCCTCTTCATTGGAAAATGATATTTCACGCAACCTTGTCTCCATATACACCAAAACAGTGTACCTACTGATTTAAAAAAAATTGAGCAACTGTTGAGAAGTTACTGTATATATCAAATTCTCTTGGAAGAAAATTTGGTTATTCACATGCTCAGAAAAATCTGATCCATAGAGAAGAGAGGAGAGGCACAATTGGAGCATGTGAAAAGTTTTACAGGAGGTTAATGATGAGGATGGATTACTTGTTCTAAGTAATGAAAAGAAATGCCTATGAAATCTCTTTGAAATTAATAATGCTGTGCAGAGAAAGGGAGAAAACTCATTTAAAATTTTAAAAGTGGCACTTATACTTTAAAAACCTCTCTTGAGTCCCATAAAGTTTTGCCATACTATGAGAATGAAACCATCTTTGCCATACAGTTATCTTTATACCTTTTTGACAAAAATAAAATCCTGCAGTGAAAGAGGACTCGCTCGTATTTAAATATCAATAAATATTTATAAATCTCTCTATATAAATATGTATTAATGTATCTATTAATACATGTAAATAATGGTTTAAAGCCTTATACCCTCATATGATGATATTAACAAGCCTACTGCATTCAAGCAAAAACTTTAAAAGCCACCCTGAATTTCTGGATTTTTTTAAAAAAAATTCCTTATATAAGATGCCTGAACCAAATTAAATAAATAACACATAAATTTTTGGAGAAATTTTTTGGGAGAAGCTGTAAGCTGTGATGACGTGAGTTTGACACCCCTGCTTTAGAGGGCCATTGAATATAAATCCTTCCACTCCCCTCTATCCTGTTAGAGCTGAAGAAGCTTCATGGATGAGAAGCAAAACGTCTTCAAAGAAAAAACAAAACACTCCAATTGCCTCCTGAAAAAGCACCTTTGGGACAACCATGACATAGATGACTGAGAATCTCTACAGACTTTCTGCCTGACTAAGGCAGGAAATTGATATTGCATTCTTCCATTTAGAAGAAAATCTTCAAGAGATTCCAGTAAGCAAAACACAACTCTATGGTGCTGTTTCCACTCTCCTTTTTTAAAGGCATTGATTAAAGAATAGATGGTGAGAGCTCACCAGGTGTTTAGGAAGAAAACTCTGAAAATAAACAAAGGAAAAACTTTTTACAGTTACATTTCATTATTATGAAATATCTATTTTCTCAAAGTGTTCACAGCTGTAATCTGCTTCTGCAATAATTTATCTTCTTGTTTGCTTCTAGCCAACTGGCTGCTGTGCTCAGATAATTAGATCTTACAGTGTGGACTAAAATTATCTATGAGAATATGTTCTTTCACAACATGGAGGAATTGGAAAGAAGAGATGTTGTGCATAGTTGTTTATATTCTGCACTACATTTGAATGCCCAGGTATATTTAGATTCTATGGATCACATCTAAAATTTTAGGATTTCTAAAAATGGTTTTAATTTAGTGATGAATGATTACATGTTTCCATCATAGCAAGTAAAATTTTCCTGCATAGAGAGAAATTCTGGCTCAGAATATTTAAATGTGACTCTTAGTTTATATTTGCCATTCCCCACACTGTTATATTAAATTTAGGAAAAATATTATTTGTGAACCACCCAAGAGTCAATTAGTAAGTGACCAACTTTTTTACAATGAAAAGGAGGACAAATAAATTGGGGAAAAAATATCGTAAATAAAAGGAACATTTTATTCATTGCAACAATATTACACTATAATATGATATATGCATAATAAAAATATTTGTAACATTTTATACTGTAATTATGCTTACATGCCTGTTAATTATTTTTTAAATGAGTACTTTTCCATTGAATTAATGTTTTTTTGTCAATGTATCATCTTCTAACAATATATTGGAAATATCTGAACAAGAAATATCCTTCATATTGAATTTTACGGCAAGTGCTGCAGCTAGAGTATCAACATAACATAAGAAGTAAACAAAGCCACTTGCATGCGGCGCTCTCTCTCTCAAGGTCTCCCATGCGGAGCGCATGTGTCACATAATCGCGTCTTATACCGCACTGTACTGACCCTTGATGAATCGTTATGTCAAATACAAATACGTCACATAACGCGCAACAGATTAGTGTTCAAATATCGAAAAGGAGGACATGTAGGAGGACACTTTTCGGGGGAGGACAGAACTTACAAAAGAAGGACTGTCCTCCCTAAAGGAGGACAGTTGGTCACCTTACAATTAGAGTTGGGTGAAGTCTAAATTGAATAAAATATATTTTTAAAAACTGGCCTGTACATTATTATTATATAAGCAAACTTTATTGTGCAGTTTCCACATTGTCCTTAGACATTTTATATATTTATTCAGCAGTACTTGCAACCTTCCTCCATCCCAAAGGACAGTGGACAGCCTACAATAAGAAAAATGAAATGCAAAACAATAGGGGGGAAAAGACAATAAAATCTAATCAAAGCTCAAGATAAAGGTCCTCTAACAATCCACTGGGGTTGAAAGCTCATTGAAATGACACAGTTTTAATTAGTTTCCAGAATGTCAAAAAAAGAGGCGGCTGCTTGTAACTTCTAAAGGGAAAGTGGTTCACAAATCAGCAGCTACCCCAGAGAATGTCTATGTTTTGAAGAAAGAAATAGAAAATGATCTTGGTAGGATACTGTTCATTGTAATTGGTATTCGGTTGGTGTCAGAATCTCCTACAGTGTAAGCATCTCCAGAATCCAGAATTAAGAAAGTACCAAGATGGCAAGATCCAAACTCAAACTCCCAAACTCCCTTTAATCCTTTTTAATCTTTTATTCTTATTCCCTGTTGTTTGTGTGTTAGTTTCTATGTGTGTGCATATGCATGCACCTACACATATTTTTTTACTATCCCCTTTTTATTCCTTATGTATTGATATTGAGTGTTAATGTTTTTAGCTCAGCTGTAACATTTGATGGGATGTGCAAACTACATGGAGTTCAAAACATGCCAGAAGAAGAAACTAAACTGAACTCTTCGATTTTTACATTCTGAATCTAAGTGAGGAGGGTTGCTTTGTTTTTCAGGGTGTGGATGGCTGATAAGACTGAAGGGAATGATGGCACACCTGGCTGATCAGATGTGAAGACTGTGTGAAAGTGAAAGTCAAGGTTTTTGCTGAAAGTTCTGCCCTCAACTTGGGATTGGATGATTCTGAACCTTTACTTCAATCCTTGCCTTGAGTGCTTCGAGGACATTAAGATCACCATGTACATCTAGACTTTTTTTAAAGTAGAGGAACTCAGTTAGAGCTCCAAATAGAGCATTTTATTCTGGTCCTGCAATGGATAAATTGAGCATCCACATCTAGAACTGCTTTTTTCTGTGACTGAATCTATATTATGGGATAATTGAGGCTGGCCCTCTCTGCTGTCATTTATAGGGAATTAAATCTCTCTGTTTATCTTGGCCTTTGGGCTAATTTAGAGGGGGGGGTTCTGCCACTTTTAATCATGTTTAATTGCTATACTGAATTTTAAATAATATTTTTGGAAACTGCCTAGAATCACAAAAAGAAATGAACAACATACTGTATATTCATGGATGGGTATATGGGCATATGCAGCGATGGGTTGCTCCCGGTTCGGACCGGTTCTTAGAATCGGTAGCGCCAGCAGCAGGAGGCTCCGCCCACCCGCCCGGGATGCTTCTGCGCATGCACAGAAGCGTAGCCCGTGCACGCAAGAGCATACTTGCGCTTGCATGCACGGGCAGTAACCAGTAACATCATTTACAAACCACCACTGGGCATATGGTATATATGGAGCTACTCTTGCTGCTCAGTCACAGCTTTGGGTGGTTCAAGGAAAGGTTTTTTTAAAAAAATTGGTCTCCCAAAGTCTTAACTTTATTAAGCCACATAAGTAAACCTGGCAAAATGAGACTTTTAAGATTTTATTCCACCCAGAAGGCAGTAGGAAAGGATTGCATGTTTATTCTTCTTGCACAGTTTGGTTTTTTCCCTGCAATGACAAGGGTAGCTGTTACAACAGGACAGCTTTGAAATCTTTGATACTTAGAATCCTATAAAATCAGTTTTTTTGAATTTCCAAGATTAACAAAGGCTCACCACTGCAGAATTCTATCAAACTCATATAACATTACAGAAATCACATGGGGACAAATCTAAATGGATTCTCTTTTTCCCATAATTTTTATTAAAGATTTTTTTAACAAGATAAAAACAATATAAATTTTAGAAAAGAAGTGAAGAAAATAAAGAAAATAAATAGATGAGAGAGAAAATGAGGGGGGGGAGTAGAAAAGAAAGAAAAATTATAAAGAAGCAACTTCCAATCTTCATAACAGAGGTTATAAATATATTTATGTTTTACCCTCTTTAAGATTATATCATAATTTCCTTGTTTCCATAGTCTACCTTTTCTAAGCATCAAACCCATAAATCACAAGCTCATTTTTTTTCCCTTCGGCAAAATGTCTATAAGGGATAGATCCAGATGTCTTCTTAAATGAGTCTATGGACTTTATATTGTACTACTGGTTGTCTGCTATAGTTGGTTTTTTTTGTTGAACAATTGCCTGATGAATGATCGTTGTTGTCTTTCCATGTTGAAGTCATCAAAATGAAAAATGTATTTATAGCATTGAGTGAACATCATTGCCACAATGTTTTTCTTTGGCTCATTTCCTGGTACAGATTTTACAGCAATTCTAGGTAATGCTTTTCCAATGTGAATATTCTATTGGCAGTTCATGATTGGCCTAATATGTCCTCAAGTTATACATCCAGCCTGTTCTTAGCTCTCCTCTGATTATCTGCTTCTCAAACAAATAGAATCGTTGCTGCATTATAAAGGTAAAGGTCCCCCAACACATGCGTGCTAGTCGTTTCTGGTCCTAGGGGACGGTGCTCATCTCTGTTTCTAAGCCAAAGAGCCAGCGCTGTCCGAAGACATCTCCATGGTCATGTGGCCAGCATGACTAAACACTGAAGGCACACGGAGCACTGTTACCTTCCCACCAAAGTGGTCCCTATTTTTCTACTTGCATTTTTTACGTCCTTTCAAACTGCTAGGTTGGCAGAAGCTGGGACAAGTAACAAGAGCTCACCCCGTTACATGGCGCTAGGGATTCGAACCTCTGAACTGCCAACCTTCTTGATCAACAAGCTCAGCATCTTATTCACTGAGCCACCGCATCCCGATGCTGCATTATAGATTACCCCAAATGTATACCAAGAACTATCAAATTCCTATGTTAAAAAAGTAACCATATATCTAATATTGTGTGACGTGAAAGTCCACATGCTGATACATATGGATATCCTATTTCTAAATGCTTTATTAATATGTCATGGTATGCTTTATATATTTTTATCTGAGTCACAGAATTGGTGGTTGTGGAAGATACCGATAACTGTGCCTCACCAGTTAGAAAAGTTATAACAAGGCAGGATTTTTCATTCTAATGTAATTCTCTTTAATGTTGGGATAAATGTGCTTATAAATAGCTTTTTAAAAAGTGTCTTTAATTCTACTGTGCAGCAACCACAGCTCACTTACAAGTAAGCCCAGACAAACAACAACAACAACAGACCGACCACAGAGATGGCTTTTGTCTAAAGACTTCTTTTTTCCTTCGATAGACCCCTGCCTTATTTCAAATGATGGGGGAGTTTTGCACTTAATCGCTGTTGCCTATTCTCAATTTTGCTCACATATAGAGCTGTGGGGATTAATATTAACAAGGGCATTAGTGAAGAAAGAGAAAACTCAGAGCAGGATTGGGGAAGAAATAACAAGGAAATAATGCCTGAAAGCGACATGGGGTTGAATCAGTATGTTTATTTGGACACAATATGTATGCAAAGTCTAGGGCAGTGTTTCCCAACCTTGGCAACTTGAAGATGTCTGGACTTCAATTCCCAGAATTCCCCAGCCAGCTTTGCTCCAGCTTTGCTGGCTGGGGAATTCTGGGAGTTGAAGTCTAGACATCTTCAAGTTGCCAAGGTTGGGAAACACTGGTCTAGGGCACACAGTTCAGCCTTTATCTATTGGGACCAAATGATGTGTAAGTAGGAAAACACAGAGAAATTGATTGGGAAAGAGTGCTGGTTAGCAGGCTGATTTGCTCAGTGAAAAGAATATGTAGAGAGAAGAACATGGAAGTGAGATGAGTAACACTTGGTATTCTGAACGCTGGTGCTTGCATGGGAGGAAATAAAGATGAGGTTCATTTGGCTTATAACATAATGCAAAGAAAGCATCAGTCCAGGGGCGGGTTCCTAATTTTTTTACTACCACTCTGTGGGCGTGGCTTATTTTGTGGGTGTGGCTTGCAAGCCATGTGACTGGGTGGGTGTGGGCCTCGGGAGCTTGGCAGCGGCCAGAGAAGTGGCCACAACGCAGCCCCCTGCAGCGGGAGCAGCAAGACCGCGGCAGCGGTTCTTCTAGGAGACTCCGTCCAGCCTGAATGCTTCTCCCCATTTGATGAACCTAGGCTCCTGCCACCCGTTCCCCCTCCCCTCAGCAGCTCGAGAAGCCTCGAACGTGCAAAAATGCCTAGGATCATCACCGCACGTTCGTGGCTTCTCGGACTGCTGAAGGGAGGGGAATGGAGATAGCTCCTACCGCCCGTTCTTTCAGCATCTCACACGCTCCCTCAGCCATCCTCCCCTGCTTGGACTCACTGTGGGGTACGAAGGCAGCGCATGCGCAGTGCCGGAAGTTTGGCTTCTGGGCATGCACAGAAGAATTTTTAAAAAAAAATAAAAAAATTTTTTTTAAATGGTGGCGCCCAGGTACCGGCAACCGACCGCACCGGTACTGTGACGTCACCAGCAGGCCGCTACCAGTGCTATAGAGTGGACCGCACCTGTAGGAACCCACCACTGCTTCAGGTGAGAACCTAAATTGTCCAAGTAGGAAAGGAAAAGTGAACTAAAAGAGAGGAAATGATGAAAATCCCAAAAGTTTCAGTCTAAATAACAGAAGACGGGTGAGACTGAGGCAGGTGAAGAAAGAAATATAAATATAGAAACTTCACTTCACTTGATGTTAAAACTGCAGGAAGGAAACGTGTTTTGCTTCACACAGATTCTTTGACTAAACTTTAAACACAGAGATCGGCGCTGGCGATTCCTCTGTGCAGGCAACTCCGCTCCTTATTGATCCCTGCTTGAGGAGATTTGCCCTGTCAATCTGATGCTGAGTGCAATATGTAATTAATTTGATTCACTTCGCCCAAAGCACTTGGAAACATCGCAAAAACAGAAAATGTTTAACTAACTGACCGGGCACTTTGTTTGTCCTGAGCTTGGTGAAGTGGAAAAGCAGAATGTCCTTCCTCCCATCAATTTTCCTGACAAGCCATCTTTTCTTTGTGTTATCTCGCTCAGCCTTTCATGAGAAAAGCCTTCTCCTCTTCCTCCCCCCTTGCCCCCCCATCCCAAAAATAGAACAATCTGGTCAGCATTGTAAAGAATTGCTGTCGTGACAAATCTGTCTGAAAATGAAAAGCACCACTTTGAAAGAACATTGAATATAAAAGATAATTATAGTTGTTCTGATATACTTTTCTTATGCTTGCTGCTCAGGAATACTTTTACATCCAGAATAATTTCTTAATAATTCATGATCAACTCAGTAGAGAGAGTTCGTTAGTGTCACACATGGCAAAGAAGATACTGTAAAGTTTGTAAAGGGAACAAATGCCCTCAGTTTTAATAAGCCTTCCAGAGAGTTTCTGTTTCACTGCCTTTTAAATTTGAAAAGATGTTCATTATTGGTATAGTTATTAAACAAATTTACTTTTCAGAGTGAACCTTCACTAAAACACTATTTGTATAACACCTTTGAGAGTAAACCTTTGCAAAAGAGTTTGCAAAGGTAAGTACATAGTACAATATACAATTGAAACAGTTAAAACAAACTAGAAAGTAAAACAATTACTAACAAAAGTTTTTTTGAAAAAACAAAATGGTATGAAATCAAGAGAACTCAAAGTGTTCTGATTCATCCTCAGTAAAGTCTACAATCCTTGTTTGTTGAGATTATGAATAGAACTGGGGAATTGAGTGCAAATGATTGCAAGAATGGTCAATTGTAAGGTAGCAAAAGAACAAATTAAGATAGAGAGTTTATTTAAAATGTGTGCCAGAGTTCTATGCAATCATATAACTATTTACTTTCATTGACACCCTCAGATAATCACACAACTGTAGAAGTTCTGGTCTCTGATGTGATACAACTTAAACGAACAGCTGGGGATAGAATTCATCACATGGAGATATTTTTAAAAACATTTTTTTCAGATAGTATTATATCATGGTGGGTTATTTACAATGATGCTATCATTCTGATTGGCTAACATGAAAATTTAAATCCCTTTTTTGTTTTCCCAAATCCATCTAACATTTTGGAGAAGACAAAGAAGAAGAAGAATCCCAACTTCAGATAGGAAAATCTGATTTTTGCAAACTCCTTATTGCAGGAGCTTCTATGGAGCTCCTTGCTCTTCTGCTCTCAAAATTCTGGGAGAGGTGTTTGTATAAAATAGAAAATATGTTTAGTTTTGAATTTGAAACAAAATATCGTGTTCCAAAAGTTCTGTCAATGATTTTGGACTGGAAACAATTTAGCTTTGGCTGACTCAGATGTTCTGGTCATGGAAACATTGGATTACTGCTACATAATTACATGTTGCTATCCAATGGTCATATAGATTTTTGCAGTCCAAATTTGGTACCCTTACCCTAGTTTTCTTTAAACACAGAGCATTTGTCCAGAAGAAATATGATTTTTAATTGAAGGGAATATGAGAAGAGGTAGACAAATAGGCAGAAGGGCTTCCTGGCAAAAAAATATTAAATTAATTTCATTCAATCCAAACTGAAGGACAAACAAAAATCCTGTTCTAAGCCTAACTTTGCAGTCAATCAAGAACATCAGCTTACTCTTTCTGCTTCAGTTTTTCATTATTAAAGATAAAGTAGTCCATCTGACCATGAGTGCAGCCCCATTCCAGGAAATATTTTTTTAAAAAACCATCTCTGCCTACTGCTATCATTTATGTCATAAATGTAGATTATATCACCAGTACTTCATAGCACACAGAAGAAAAGAGGATCATAGGTGTCGCCCACATCCCTGTTCAGAAAACCACCTGTTCTTTTTTGCCTTGAAGTACAGTACTAAAGAAAAATTGTAGCAAACAGATCAAATATGCCATTGTGGCGAAATGTATCATGGACTGCATCAACAGTGCCCAAGATCATTCTCAAGACCCCTGGTTTCCAAAGTCTCATGCGGTGGACACCCAAAGCATCCTTTCCCTATTAGATTTTTTAGAGTGGTTCAACATGGAGATAATGATTACAGAAGTAACCAGAACACAATCCATATAGCTCTATGTGATGACCCGGGGCTGGGCACAGAAACAACAAAGGAATGGATATTGCTTAATAATAAAAGAATATTAACCATAGAGGGCCATGATCTACAGGTAGGCTGGCACGCTTTCATCTGGGAAGGAAAACAAAAATCACATAAGTACTTCCAGAGACACCGCGTGAGGGGAGCATTATTAGAGGATTGGATGAAGATCAAGAAAAAATACTATATTAAAACTCCAAAATGGATATCTCCTATGGAAGCAACAATCTACCCGAATGTTTTAGAAAGTGACCTACAAAGATCTATTGGATGAACAAAATAATATTACATCAAAACAAGATTTGGCTTTGATTGGAATAAAAATAGATTGGTGGCCGTATCTGCAAATTCAATCTAGGTATAAAAAAAGATATGTCACAATATGGATTTCAACAAGAATATCAAGAACTGGATAAAATCTTAACAGGAACTGAAGATAAAATGATATCAAAAATTTACAATTGTCTATTAAATGTGAAAATGGAGGAGGAAATAGTCAAAGAAGTAATGGTGATTTTGGCTCAAAATTTCGGTTATACAATTGAATTGGAGTACTGGGAGAAAATTTGGGATCAAAATTATAAACTCACAATGGCAGCATCTTACAAAGAAAACATCTATAAAATGTTCTATAGATGGCACCTTCCTCCGGCAAGACTAGCGAAAATGTCTCCAAATATAACAGCTAAATGTTGGAAATGTAAACACGATCAGGGGACGTACTACCACATGTGGTGGACATGCCCAGAGGCAAAAAAATATTGGAGAAAGATTCAAAGGTGGATTGAGGAACTCATAGAACAAAAAGTAGAACTAAAACCGGAACTGTTTTTGTTAGGGATTATAAAAGGAAAGGTAAACAAAAATAATCAATATATCATATAACGACCATGGCTAGAATTACCTACGCTCAACATTGGAAATCAGAATCAGCCCCTACAAGCACAATGATAATTAAGAAGATATTAGAATGTGCTGAAATGAACAAATTAACATTGGAAATACACGACAGAGAGGAAACGGAATACTACAAAATATGGAACAAATGGTACAATTGGTTGGAACAAAAAAGTAAAATTAATAGATAACGGTATGATAATAATAAATCAAAACATGTATGCATATTTGTATTCATGTATATAGACACATGGAAATAAAGTGATAGGTGGATATAGCTAGACAAGATGTTAGACATTAAGAAGAAATTATATGTAGGATTTAGGAAATATAGGAACAATATAAGTTAAAGAGTAAGGGTTATAAAAACAAAGTATGTACACCGATATGGTGCGCTGTAAAATGAATTCTATATGGTATATGGTGTTGTGTTGTGTTGTGTTGTGTTATGTTATGTTATGTTGTTTTTGTAAGTGATGTTGTTTTTGTATGTGATGTTGTTTTTAATGTTTTTAAAATTGTATAATAAAAACTATTTTTAAAAAAAAAAAACCAGAAAAGTCCAGTTGCCTCTTGAAAAAGCATCTTTGGAACATGCCCATGATTCCTATTAATTCTACATCAACAACTATTTATTTTTACTGTTCAATTTTTGTCTGAATTTTAATTATACTAATATTGTTCTGCATATTTTTTTCAAGCCATTCAGAGGTGGTATTGGACCGGTTCAGGCGAACCCGTAGCGGCGACTGTGGGTAGGCCTGCCCACCCGCCAACCTGCCCGGATGTAATGCCGTCTTATTTAGCCACATTTTTAGGCTGGGTGCATGTGCGGAAGGTGCACGTGCGAGTAAAGCGCATGCGCGGGAGGCTGTGTGCATGTGTGGAGGTGGCATGGGCGACCGTAGTGAGCACGAGCGTTCGCGCGCTCACATTTGTGAACCAGTAGGGAAGGTAAGTGAATACCACCCCTGAAGCCATTCACTGTCAAATATATAACACATTTCTATATTGTAGTTAAAAAAAATTTTCTGTCAAACAGAAGACTAACAGTAAAAGGGGACATGAAACCATTTGCAGGTTCTACATTTTGCATTCACTCCTTGCTCAAAACCAGTGTGGAACCAGTGTTTTTAAAATTGTATAATAAAAACTATTAAAAAAAAACCAGAAAAGTCCAGTTGCCTCTTGAAAAAGCATCTTTGGAACATGCCCATGATTCCTATTAATTCTACATCAACAACTATTTATTTTTACTGTTCAATTTTTGTCTGAATTTTAATTATACTAATATTGTTCTGCATATTTTTTTCAAGCCATTCAGAGGTGGTTTGGACCGGTTCAGGCGAACCCGTAGCGGCGACTGTGGGTAGGCCTGCCCACCCGCCAACCTGCCCGGATTTAATGCCGTCTTATTTAGCCACATTTTTTAGGCTGGGTGCATGTGCGGAAGGCGCACGTGCGAGTAAAGCGCATGCGCGGGAGGCTGTGTGCATGTGTGGAGGTGGCATGGGCGACCGTAGTGAGCACGAGCATTCGCGCGCTCACATTTGTGAACCGGTAGGGAAGGTAAGTGAATACCACCCCTGAAGCCATTCACTGTCAAATATATAACACATTTCTATATTGTAGTTAAAATATTCTTTTTTTTCTGTCAAACAGAAGACTAACAGTAAAAGGGGACATGAAACCATTTGTAGGTTCTACATTTTGCATTCACTCCTTGCTCAAAACCAGTGTGGAACAGCTTTTGCATTTCAGTCCTAATCCTCTATCGGCCTTTCTCTAGGGATATCTATGAGATTAGGACAGAAGTAGCAATTAGAATTGTTCAAAATCTGAAAGCATTCAGGAACATCTCAGTAGAATGCTGAACAGGCATTACTTGCATGCTAAAAGCTAAACTAATTAGCATATTATAAAGTGACAATTAATCTTCATCCAAACTAGACTGTGATCATTCTGGGTGGCAGGATCTTTCTCCTATGTAGCACACCGCGTTGGCTTTTTTAAATTGAACCATCTGGGTGTTAATATTTATTCTTTGTCCAAAAAAAAGTACACTTGAAGGTGTGTTCCTTAGTTTTCTTGATGTCTCTTTGGACCTCAGTACGACACTGATGCTTAGCATTTTCTCCTAAAGTTTTATTGGTTTAGAAGGCTGGATGTGAAGCAATCTGTCAGGCAGGACTTCTTTCAGTCCTAAATTTCTGTCTTGTCCTTGACATCTGCACTGCAGGGAGCAAGTTACATCATGAATGTGAACTGCATTTCTAAAAGTCAGCAAGCAGTTTCATTTTTAATGTCAAAAAATTCCGGAAACAGTCAAATGCCATTTTATGGACCTTGAATCATTTGTAGCATTGCATGCACAAATTCTACCTTTTTCATTCTTAATTTTTTTAAAAAAAAATTGCAGCATTAGAATACCACAATTTACTTTGACTTTTTCATGGTATAAAATGAACTTCTGTACCCTAACCATATAAAAGCAACTGACCAGGTGATTCAATGAATAAAATTAATCTTGGAAATTTGGCAGATCTAGAATTGGAGTCAATATATATATTGCAATTTTGACTATTCTAAGTCCTGAAGGAAAGTCTTGGTAATCATATCATATCAGATTGTATCAAGTGAATTACTAAGATGTAATTCACTGTTACATTAAATGTGCATCACAATTCTTAGGAAACCTATTAAATGATCTATGGTTTGTATTTTTTTTTCTATAAACCATCCCCTGAAATTTTATTTATGCCTCAGTCCCACCAAATTCCTTTCTACCAGATGTAAATTGAAACATGCTTTATGTTTGGAGTTTATGTTTGGAGTTTTCATAAAATGTTGTACACCGCCCTGAGTCCTGAGGGAGTAGGGCGGCATAGAAAAACTGCCAAATAAATAAATAAATAAATAAATGTTTTTAAAAATAGAAGTAAAACAGATCTACTGGACTTACAGTATATAGAATTGGAGTTTCAATTAGGATAAATATCCCTTTTCTTACACTTAGTAGTCATGGCAATTAAACTGGATTAAACACAGTAGCCATCTGAGGAGAACCATGATAGGATTTAAACTTAGTTGAAGGCTTTTTTTAAACTCCCCAGCCATTAGTGCATGGATTATTCTCTTTGCTTGTTTTGTCATAAACAGAAGCCATTCATAATTTCAACCTCTTTTAATTTGTCCTTTAATCCTATATGGCAGTCATCCCTCCATCGTTCTTAAGCACGTACTTAGTAGGCCTGGGCAAATGAATCCAATTCAGTTCAGACTGGAAATTTGTGTGTGTGTGTGTGTGTGTGTGTGTGTGTGTGTGTACATGTACATATACATGTACATATACATTCCATTTTGTGATCCAACATTTGAAGACCAGATGATTCAAGTGAAATGGCTAAATTTGATTTGAAAAAGTATCCATGCATAGCCTATAATGGGGAATCATTACACTTGTTCCTGCTTCATTGTTTGATGGAACGGAAGGAAAGTAACATGGATAATAAACTCTTTAGGGACTTGCAGTTGCTCATCGAGTAACTTATTTTTCTCCTGTGTCTTATGATTACATGACATAGATGCTATGTAAACTAAATAAATAAGCAAAATGTTTTATTTACTTGAAGAATAACAATTTGCAATTTTATTTACTTGAAGAATAACAATTTGCAATGTCCATCAAAGGAAAACAATCTATTGGTATATTCATAAAGTTAAATTGCCGAGGGATTTCAAAGCTGATCTCACTGCCTTTCCATAAGAATGTAAGAACAAATTTACCACAAATGAAACAATCACATGGGTAGGGGGGAGGGGGAGGGGGAGGGAGAGAGAGAGAGAGAGAGATTAAGCAAGTTATAAATACTAGTCCTTTATTTCTTTGAGCCACATCTTTTAATTTCTAAATCTAAAAGCAGAATCTTAATGCATTATTAATCCATATGACAACACATATATAAAACTATCAGTATAAAAATATAAGAATCAGTATTGAAAGATAAACATTATTAAAAGCAAAATATACAAACCCCAAGCATAGAGAGAATGAGAATATCTACCTCACCGTTGGAGCCATCTAAGCATATCTCCAATTTCCTGGGAACCCCAGTCTGGTAACATAACCAATTCTAGCTGGACTTCTGGAACATCAAAAAGGACAGCCCTAATCTAATTTCTGAGAGAAGAATGTTCCATAAGGCAAACACCATGGCAGAGAAAGCCATCACCTGGGACCCATCAAATGTAATTCCCTGGGAGATGGGGCCCATAGCATGCCTTTTCTGACAGACCTAATGGGCTAGGCTGATAAAATTGGAGCAAGGGCAACCCAATCCCATGTCATGAACAGCTGTAAAGGTTAAAACCAGCATTTTGAATTGGACAGGGATGCAAATTGGCAGCCAATGCAACTTGTGGAGCAGAAGTGTATCATACATTGCTCTGGAAGCGCATATAACTGCTTGAACTGCTGCATTCTGCACCAGTTGAAACTTCAGGTGTGCTTCAATGGCAGCCCCATGTAGCACTCACTACAGTAGTCCAATGGCTAGGGCATGAGTGACTATGTGCATAGCCTACCGATCCAGGAACAAGCACAATAGAATAGAATAGAATAGAGTTCTTTATTGGCCAAGTGTGGTTTGGACACACAAGGAATTTGTCTTTGGTGGAAATGCTCTCAGTGTACATAAAAGATACATTTGTCAAGAATCATGAGGTACAACACTTAATGATTGTCATAGGGTACAAATAAGCAATCAGGAAACAATCAAAATTAATATAAATCGTAAGGATACAAGCAACAAGTTACAGTCATACAGTCATAAGTGGGAGGAGATGGGTGATAGGAACGATGAGAAAAACTACTAGTAATAGTAATGCAGTCTAGTGAATAGTTTGACAGTGGTGAGGGAATTATTTGTTTAGCAGAGTGATGGCGTTCGGGGAAAAACTGATCTTGTGTCTAGTTGTCTTGATGTGCAGTGCACTATAGTGTTGTTTTGAGGGTAGGAGTTGAAACAATTTATGACCAGGATGCGAGGGGTCAGTAAATATTTTCATGACCCTCTTTTTGACTCGTGCAGTATACAGGCACACCACACGAAGCTGTACAAAAGGCTCTGCTAGCCATGACTGCCATATGCTCATTGAGCAGGAGACATGAGTCTAGGAGGATCCCCAAATTGCACACCAAATCTGTCTAGGGCAGGGCCAGCCCATCCAGCACCAAAGATGACACAATAGTGGAACAAGCAGACCCTCAAACCCAGAGCCACTCAGTCTTGGCTGGGTAGCCTGTTATTCCCCATCCACTTCCTTACAGCCGTCAGTTACTGTGGATAAGATGTTCATAGGATTGCTTAATTCACCAAGGGCAGATATATTACTCACACCATTAATAAGTAGCAATTTTTAGAATTCCAGTAGCAGGTTTTGTAATTCTTTTCTTGAAAACACTAGAGACAATTTTCTCCACAATCTCTTATGGAAAAATGATTCCTCTTTGTTTCTATCACCTACATTTGCTGATTTTCTTCTGAAACATTCATCTTCCATCCCTCCTTCACAATCACCCCCATGGCACAAGAAGACACTTTAGCTTCTATTTTGGCAACAGATGAAATTAAAAACACTTCATGACGGAAGGTGACATCTAAAGATATACTTGAGACTGAGAAAGACAAAAACAACTGGATGCTGAATAATTAAGACTGAGTATGTTGTAATCATCGTTTCTGATTTTGAGATTGATTGCTTTTGCCACACAGCAAAATTATTTGACAACACTGTGAGAGGAATGGAAAATAAGGAATAAGCAATGTCTTTGTTCATGCAAAGTCATGCAGCAATACTCAGCTAGATGGTTCCTCTTGACAGCACTCACTTTCGGTAGGCACTGTAGGCAGGGGATTCCACAGACTGATCCAATTATAGGATCTAGTTCTCAGATTATTCCAGTAAGACACCCTTGCAGTCAATTTGGTGACTTTGAATCAAAACACACTTTATCACCAGCTTCTATTTTCTTCTCTGCGGGAGGAGATGTAAGAAAAGAAAAAGACACTTGCCTGAAAGACTCTTGACTAGATAGTAAGAAAAACAGTTCAGCTACAGTTAAAATTATGGCTATGATTCTATCCCACTTTTTATATATATATAATTGAAGTTGACAAGCATACCTCTGGCTTCCTACTTTGCCCACAACAACCACCCTATGAAGTGAGTTGGGCTGAGAGTGAGCGAGTAGTCAAAGTCACTAGCTGGCTTTTTAAATTATGAGCCTAAATAACATGGCACTTAAATAATTTGGAACTGTATTTTCCATATTAAAGTATATCCTATCACTTGGTTCAAATACAGCCTTACCCATCGTAATAATAACATTCTGCTAGATGCATGGCCTGGCAGATCTCATACAGCAATTACCATTATATGAGAAATACTGTAGAGCACATTTCTGAAATAGGCCTCTAGAACACTCGTATGATGTTAATTGGATTTACTTCAAACTTTTTTTCCTTTTCCACATTTGCATCTCTGTTGACCCTAAATTGTTAACTCTACTGGCCTATAACAATACGAGGGCTACATGAATGTGAATCTTTTCTTCCATCTATCTTCTTTCATTTCTTCACAAGTAAGCTTTATTCATCAGGAAGCCTGCTTATGATTTTTTTTAATGGTTAAAATTAACATTAATGGTTAAAATTAAAATTAAATAGATGTTAATTTGACATTTGGCAATTGCCTGGGAAGGCAATGTGGATGGGAGCCAGCCTTCTTCCTGTGAATCAAAGAAGAGTCTATTCTCTGGAGAGCAACTGAAAAGCTCTTTCCTTCAAAGATGTAATTCCCTGGATTTTTAAAATGCTTCTCAAGAAATTCCATTTTTCCCAGTTTTGCAGTCGTGTTCTCAAGGAATAAAACATGACAGAAAATTAGAAATCTCATTGTCCAACACATGTTTCCTTATTTAGTGTGGGATTAATAGTTATAATATTCATAATATATTATAAAATAGCTTCTTCACTTCTTCACTTCTTTATTCATTGCTAAACATATAATTGTGTTAGCGAAAATATCTAGCTGTTTTGTACTAAAAAGAATAGAATCATCATCTGGTCCTCTGAAAAAGCCATACGCTACAATAGATTCAAGACCATTATAATTTCCTTTGCAATTTAGTAGCTAAATTGCAAATTAAACCAAACCTGCAGACATGTAAGAATCTTGTGTGCATTCATTCTGCCTTCTCTTCATCAGTGGTGGGTTCCTACCAGTGTGGTCTCTCTATAGCACCGGTAGCGGCCCGCTGGTGACATCACAGTACCGGTGCGGTCGGTTGCCGGTGCCTGGGAGCCACCATTTTTTTAAAAAAATTTTTTTTACATTTTTTAAAAAAAATTCTTCTGCGCATGCCCAGAAACCTGACAATTAAGTCTTTCCCTGTCCCTTCGCTTGAAAATAATAAGAAGCTCGCATTTGACACTTTTCCTTCGCTTTTGCCTAAAGCTTCCCAAAGTGGGCGTTTTCTGAAAGCTTAACCTTTTATACTGTTAATTTTATACAGTTTTATACTGTTATTCTTTAGATGAAAACATTGAGGACTGTTAAAAGATACTGTTCTTTTAACAGTCCTCAATATTTTCGTCTAAGGAATCCATGACTGAAACCAAAAATGTTGTATGAGACTTGCTTGTCTTTTAACTATAGCATTTTCTGCATATAAAGGTTGCTGTATTGCCATGGTGTAACACGCACTTTGTATGCAAAGCTTTTCATGTAAGGTATAAAATAGCAAAAATAGTAGTAACATCTCTCTGAAATAACTAATATATGACCGGCAAGCCACACCCACCCGGTCACATGGCCGGCAAGCCACACCCAAAAATAAGCCACGCCCACAGAGTGGTAGCAAAAAAATCAGGAACCCGCCCCTGCTCTTCATCTATACTATGCTAATAACAATATGATTCCAGACTTTACATCTACAGTAAGTCTTATTGATACAGTATAGCCTCTACATGTGAAGTGATTTAAGTGATGCTCTATTATAATAATATTATTGTAAGTGCAAACTATGAGCTTAATAGTTAACCATGGAGAAAAACCCAACACACCATTTTGAACATAGGTCTCAGTTTGGATGAAATGATTCAAACCACTGTTTGAATTGTTGCCTATAAACATTTCTGACAAAACAATATCCATGTAGTGGCAATAATTGATAATAGAACCACAGATCACTTGTTAATTTTTATTTGCTTCTACATTAAATCATGATGAAATGGTGAAGGAAAAACAAGCATACTGTACATAACCATTAAAAACAATTAAGCATAAATATAAATAAGCCTGTGAGAGAATGGACCAATATATACACAATATAGCCACCTTGCAGGCTCCGTGTTTATATGGGATACCCAAGGCTGCTGAGAAAACCATGTTTCAGGAGATTTCCAGAAGGGTAATATTCACCAGATCTGCCTGTTGATCTGTATACTCCAGATAAATAGATTAAAATTCTAGATTTCTTCTTGCTGACTTTCCAAGGCAGTTGATATTTCTTCAATGCCATGAGGCTGGGCCAGTTGCAGCCAGGCAGGGTATACAAAAACAGCAATTTTCTTGAGCCTGGAAATGCTGGTTTCTATCTCAGCACCTTTACTCCTATCACCAGGTTCAGAGCTAGTTATATAAAGATATACTGAGATGAGACTCAAAATGATATTCTACATAATTGTTACAAAAATACATTTGTATTGCAGGATGATATATCCTGATGGGCATTAATAATAGAAATGGGGAATGTCTTATTTAATTATCTAACTCCAGAAACTGCACAAACTCATGTTGTAAGAAATACTGGACATATACTGTAACAATATGAATCCTGGAAATATAATATGGTTATTCTGAGAGAAAGCTACTGCATTGAAAGCTCCTCACAGAAGACCAGTGCATTACATTTCCCATCAAACTGATTATTCACATGTCTCTCTTAGCATCAAATACCCATCTAGGCTTGTTACACTCATCGCCATAGTTTAAAAGCAATTCAGCAAGATAAATATGTTCATCTTGCAATAACCTTACCAGAGTGGACAGATGTGGTTGTTGATATTTCACAAATGGAAAACCAACAAACTGAAAAATTAAGACAGCCAATTGCATCTGAATTTATGTACTATTAGTAATTCACTAAGCCTAATGTGCAATCTATCTCATTTCTTGCAGCCTGACAAATATTTGACCTATTGATACAGATGGTCAATTGGGTTGCAATCTGACCCATTCTTCAACTGTACAATTCAAGTTGGACAATCAATAATTGGTTCCTCTGTCAAATTTCTGTTCTATTAGGCAGTTTTTCTGTTAACATTTTCTAATTCTTTCAATTTAGTTCAAAAATAAAGTATTTTCTGCAGGACATCACTTTCCTCGAATTATTTTATGTTCATCTCTTACATGAGGTACAGGTTTTAGATACCATACCAAGGAATTAGACATAAAAAGCTATGTCTTAAAACAGTCTGCAAAGATTTAACAGCATGTTGTGCTAATTGTGAAGGTTTAAGGCTGCCCCAAAGGGAAGATCAATACTACTACACAGAAAAGTAAGGGTGGGGATTTTGAATGCTATTTTTAACCCTTAAATCCTTTGGAATATATTTTCAAGAAACAATGGTAGTAAATAGGAAATGTTCCCCCATTGAACAATGTTTTGTTAAGATGTAAAAATATTGTATTTTAAGTGAAAACTGCTGAATTATATTCAAGAAAGACAAGTCATGAGGTAAATTAAAATACAATACAAATATTGGCAGTGCTCATATCTCCCCTGGTCTTAGAAAGCTTCTGCAAGTGTTAGACTTAGTCTGGACCCAGAAGCTAGGCAGGGTAAGGTCTATATGATCTTAGGAGGGGAAACTCCAGGAAATGCCACTATGATTGCCAAAACAAAAATAATATCACAGAAGAAGCCATCAGAAGACCATATCTACCTTGTTGCCAAGGAAACAAACAGTGAGTCCATGAAGTCACCAGAAATTGAGCTTGAGTTAAAGGGCACTCTTTATTTATTTATGGGATTTGTCTACTGCCCTGAAACTAAATGAGCTCTAAGCAGCTTACTGAACTTAAATATAAAAGACAATATAAAATCAATATAATCATTAAAGCAGTAATTCCTTTCTATGCGTTATTCACACTAAGTCAGCAGAATAAGTTAAATTTTGCCATTTCCATATATTTGGAGATTTTCAGGAAAATTCCCATATAACATATCATGTAACACATTGGCAAATTAAACTGAAGCAAAGCTAGCTTAAAAGAAAATGTGTACATTCATAGCCATCTTAAATTAGAAACTCTAAGGCTAGTTCATGTCTTCTTTAAATCATGAAGCATCGGCATGGTTTCCTCCTTATCTCCGTTAGTTTTATTCCAGAACTACAACTTTCTGATAATGTACTGGATGACAAAATAAGGAACCCCAAATCACTCAGCTGAACTTTATAATCAAGTGGAGACTTGAACCTGAGTCTCCCCAGTATTAATTCAATGACTTAATTAGACTGACTCTTAATGGAGTGTGAAATTAAAATAGTGAGTGGGAGTATTTGAAACACAGTGGTCCACTATTGTGAATCCACACTGTATTTAAAAAAAAGATTCAGGAGAGACTAACTAATAGTTTATACTGTTGTTTATCAAAATAGTGAGAAATCTTAGCAGTGAGATGAAAAGCTGCTAGATCAATTAGAGAGAACAGGCTTTTATCACCGTTGAGCTGGGAGCAGAAGGAGTGGCAGGATGGATGGGGAGATGGTGGATTGAATGGCTAACTTTTGTGGATTATCCTGGAGATGGAGGCCTTCATCACTTTTTAAATCTTATGTAAATGCAGGTGATTGTACCAGTTGAAGTCTGAGGTCCTATATAACCCTGATTCCAAATGAATTTATTCTAGCATTCAGTTGTTGACTTTCTGTCAAAACCTGGGTAAATAAATGCCTTATAAAGTGGAAAGGTGAGAATGAAATGCACAGCTTGTCATCTGTTTCTCATTTGTCCATTTTAGATATGGTCTCTTCCTAAGGAAGCCACTGCTAGATTTTTCAAGGCGCTCATATGGTATATAAAAATTGATTTTTATGGCACGTCTTTAAAAAAGCTCATTAGTTTTCATATATTCAGAAAATAACTCTGCTAGTGACTGGCTGTGAATAAAACTCAACGTCTGCCTTCCAGAGACTCTCTGCTGAAAGCTTTGCCAATTAAATAAAATAATACTTATTCATTCCAATAAGATGGGAATTTTATTAGGTGGCTCAGTTAAAAGGGATGCTATTAAATACTTTATTGCTCAAATTACTGTCACATTCCACAGCATAACTTTTTTGAAATATTGCTTAAAGTATTAATTACAGTCATTAATTTGGTATCAAATGAGGGCAAAATAAAAAGAGGGCTGAACCTAAGTTGTAGAAAATTTTGTAGGAAATGAGCAGTTCTATAAGTGGCTATGGGAAGGTATTCATTTCTGCAAGCCCCACAATAGAACTTGCTCACTGAAACTTCAGAAGGATCCTTTCTCTTCAAAAGGACTGTATCATACATCGTTGCATATGATATAAAAAGATTTGGGAGAGATATTTCATTTTATGGATGTTAAATAATAGGAGCTATAGCAACAATACCTGTTCAAGATCTTACTGTAGGAAAAGAAAAAAAACCACAGCACAATTTCCTTGGGAGAGTTGTATGCATGAATGGTGCCTTTTCCTCTGTGACCAGCATTAAACCTGAACAAACTGAAGAAGGAATACCATATAGTCTTCTGTGGATTTTCTGATTGGAAACAAAGTCAGATAAGACTGGGATAAAGTAATCAATGGGTGTTAAATAATTTTCTCACTCTTAATTTTTTTTCAATAGCCACCCAACCGTCATTTTGTCAAAACAGCAGTAAAATAGACAGGCTTTACATCATGTTAACAATGGCTGGAGGATGCTATGAAGACACTATAAAGTTCTAGTACAGGAATGTCCTTAGATGTAGCAGCAACAGTTCCACAATCAGTTGTTTGGAACAGAAATAGAAGAAAGCTGTTGAGTTCTTGTAGATATCTAGTTGACACAGACAGAATTAGAAAAGCCTTTAAACTAACTCAACAGGATTCTTGTTATATTTTTACCTATTAGCCGCTTTTTTTTTCCTTACTCCATTCTCTTCTCTGTTTTGCCGGTTTCAGATGTAAAGAAATAAATAAAGACAGAGTCCAGGTATTTGCCTCGATAAACTTTACACGTTTATTCAGCAGGATAAAGAGGGACCCTGAACACACTTTGACACTCATATTTATATTTGCTGCATCATCTACTTCATCATCCAGAAGACTGACACACTCCACCCAGACAAGCTGGCATACTCTAGATAAGATAAATAAGTACAGAAATAGTTATTCACCTCCCTTGGAGATCTTCCAAGGACATCGGTCAGTAAAACGAGGACCCAGATTGTTGGGGGCCATATGCCAACTCTGTAAACCGCTTAGAGGGGGCTGTAAAGCACTGTGAAGCGGTATATAAGTCTAAATGCTATTGCTATTGCTACCTCAGAGACATTGAGTGTTTCCTGAGGAATACCTACTTCCTTTGTTTATGTTCATACCTATGCTTGTTATCTTGTACATGTTTGACAAATAAATAAATAAATAAATAAATAAATAAATAAATAAATAAATAAATAAATAAATAAATAAATAAATAAATAAATAAATAAATAAATAAATAAATAAATAAATAAATAAATAAAATTTACATGACCTTGAAGGCCTGCAGAGGCAACAGTGTCATCAGCACATATGCTCCCTCAAGACTGTCAACAAAAATATTATATTCCTGGTCAACATCTCCTGCATCAGAGTCCTTAGAACTCACTAAACCCATTTTGATTGTCATATAAGGCAGTAACACATAAAGGCAGCTTCTCTACTATCACCAACTTTATAGTACAGTATATCTGTATTTGCATGGTGATTTGCTGTTGCAGTTTATTTCTGAGCAAAGCTGAAATCTAGCTGCAGTTCACTGACTAATCTGGGAGAAATTGATGTTTAGTAATTAACTAAACGCATTGCATTAATAATATTTGGCTTTGAATGTATATCATAGGTATCATCTTGGTTCTGAGCCTCATGATAAACAAGAGGCAGTACCTTATACAAGAAACAATTCAGAACTTTATATATTCTAGCACAGTGTGATTATAGCAACTAAAGAAATCTATCACTAGTGAGGAAAATTAGACACTAAGCAGTGGTGGGCTGCAAATTTTTTAACAACCGGTTCTCTGCCTTAATGATTGGCTGGGTGGGCATGGCTGGGTGGGTGTGGCTGGGTGGTCATGTGACTGGGTGGGCATGGCCAACTCGATGTCACTTACTTCGAGGGGTGCTTCATCTTGCCTGCCCTCTCATGACCATGGGGTCGTAAGTGTGAAAAATGGGTTTCTTTGAATGGTCACTAAATGAACTGCTGTAAGTCAAGGATTACCTGTACAAAAATACAAAAAGCTTCTTTGCTTGCAAAAAGCTGACCGAAATACCAGTCATTAGATTAGAAATGGGGGAATACACACTGAAGATCAATGAGCCACAGCTGTCATGGAAAGCTAAACCATTCTGTCTGAATACCTTCCTTTTCCTTAGCAATACCTGCAACCCAGAGTTACAAATCAGGCAGGGTGCCAGAGCACATTGAGGAATTAAAATAGTTAAAATACAGCCCTCTTGCTCATAAAGTGGAACCCTTTAGCAGAGAGGTCATTTAAGCTCTCCAGAAAGTGGGTGGGCATATTTGGGCTACAAAATGCCGAGTTAAAGAGACAAATTAACACATTAACATCTTGAATGAGGGCTAATCCCATTCTGTCTTTGTTCAGACTTCGCTGCAGGGAATTTTTGGCTATGAATATAGCTATCTATCTCTTTTTCTCTTAAGTGCTGACATCTTCTGTGGGCTATTAAGGAAAGTGGGGGCTGCTTTCTCCCTCTAAGAAAACATGTTTCTCCATTTCTCATCCAGGACAGGGATGGTTTTCACTTACCTTCCATACCGGTTCGCAAATGTGAGCATGCGGAACTAACAAAGCACCAGGAGAAGCAATCATTAGATCCATTTGCACCACTTAAAGATACCAGTTGGTCTCACTCACCTCACAAGTTATCCTAGGGCAGGGGTAGGCAAAGTTGGCTCTTCTATGACTCGTGGACTTCAACTCCCAGAATTCCTAAGCTAGCATGATTGGCTCAAAAATTCTGGGAGTTGAAGTCCATGAGTCATAGAAGAGCCAACTTTGCCTACCCCTGTCCTAGGATAATCATCCAGATTTAAGAAAAAATCACATGCCCTCAGAAAGGCAGTAAAAAAAATCAGATAGAATATCAAGCTTGCATCCTGCCTCTCAGCCATTTCTTCTATGGCTATGCCAGTCTTCTGCAAATAGCTGTTCAAGCCCCAGAAATAAAAGTACCACACAAAAAAACTCGGGGGGGGGGGCCTCCAGAGAAGCTTAGCTACAGACAGAAAGCCTGGGCTACTGTCAAAAACCATTAAGGCTGTTAGAGGCAGTTTCTGAAAACACTTAAAGCAGCAGGAGTCACAATTAAGATAAGAATTAGGCTAGAAATACAGGCACACTAGAATCTTTCCTTCCTGCGTTCCTTGCAGGATTAGCCCTGTAAAGTGGGAAAAGATTTCTTTTGAGCTGTTCTCTGAACTGCTCAGAAAATTAACATATGGTTGTCCTGAACCGGTGCAAACCAGCAAGATCTCACCACTGACACTAAGTAAGGGTGTTACATTCCTTCACAGACACAATTGAGCAGCTGCACTTCCCCCTCCATAATTACTAACCCAAAAAAGACCCCTCTATAGACTAAAATAATTATTACCGTAATTATGGGCCTTACTTTTTGAGAATCTGAGTACTTTTCAAAAGTAGCATAGGTACATTTTTTTAAATGATTGGCTGTGGAAGCTGACTTAAAATATATGACATTCAAAAAATCTTGGTGTTATAGCACAGCTAAAATCACAGTCAATAAAAATACATTTTTAATGAACTTGGAAACAATGTTCAACTGAAAAGAGAACTCAAACATCATCTGTTCTAAGCAGATGATGAACATTTCAAATAACATCTTATCTAAGGAGGATTATGACCCAGAGTTATATTGTGACCTTTCTTTGCTTCGTTTACAAATTTTAAATTGGATGTACATATATTTATCTTTGGCATTTTGTTACAGTACTGTCAGTAAAAAAGAGTTTTTAAATGATTTTAAAACTTCTAATAGGAAAGAGAAAGAGAAAAGCAGGCAGAGAAAACACAGAACCAAGCTTGCTTACCTAGAGTGCCCCCCGTAGTTCACTATTTAGACTGACATTCTTTGAAATACAAAATGCAAACAGTGATGTAATCACGGCCTGTTGTGATTAAAGACAAGAAACTGCATACTTGTGAAATTGTGTTTCTCCCCCTCCCCCCCCATTGCATGTAACATATGTAAATAAGTTTTCAAGACATTTGGCCTGTTTTATCCCTTAATTGACAGACTCAGCCTAAATATCATTACTGCTTAAAGAAATGCATGAAGTTATTTATATTTAATTTGCTCTGTGTCATGCACTTCATTCAGGAGCTCAGGTCAGCATACAGAACACTTCTTCCTCCTACTTACCCCACAACAACAATCCCATGAGTAGACTGGTTTGAGAAAGAGTGACTGGCCCAAAGCTCTTTGCTTGGCAGATGGGGAACTTAAATCTGGACTTCCATGTTCCAGTTCAACACTCAGCAGTTTTTGACCTATCACTAATTTTCCAAAGCTGAACTGCACATGTGCACATGTACAAAGCCAATATTGCAAAGGAAAATGTCTTTTTCTGCTACTGTCCAGCAGGTTTGCAACCAGATGTGGTAGCCCTAAGCCTGATAGAAGCTAAAGCTATTACTCATAAACCTTTTCCTTCCTCACTGTCATTTTCCATAGGGTGGGAAGAAGCAATCTGTTGCTGTCACTAGCCTCTTGAGTCTTGGAGGCTTCATGATGAGTCCAATTCACATAAGGCTTAGAGCTATGAGATGTGGCCTGCAAAAACCCAGATGGTTACTAGATGGCAACAAAGAGATATCAAGAAAAAAACAATCTCCAACTCTTTCCCGTCATCTAATGCCCATTTGGACTGTTCAAACCCCAAATAATAAAGCCAAAGCTAAACTGCACATGTTCAAAGCCAATATTGCAATATAAAGACAGCAATATAAAACTGTCTGTGAGAAAGTACAACATGCTTCATTTAGAGCAAAATCAATAGACATATACCTTCAAGTAAGTCTGGACTCTTGAAAATTGCCTAAATGCCATACAATTTACTTGGCAACATTTTGGGGGAAGTGGTTGATTATGACCTTCTTCTTCCTATGATAGATAGAGAGTGACTGGTGGAGTGAACCAAAGTCACCCAGTTGGCTTCATGCCTACGGTAGCACTAAAACTCACAGTTTTCTGATTTTTAGCCTGGTGTCTTTAATCACTACACCAAACAGTGTCTGAATATATATCAGTAGTATACAGTACATAAACATATATCTACTGGATAAGAATGATCATATGGATTGTCTTATCTTTGATCCCATTTCAAGGGATTCAAATGAAGACTCACAAATTTTAAAAATCCAGTATAGCATACAACATTTAAGTGGAACTATGTGGAAGTGTTACCATCAGTGTTGCGTCAAAAATATGAAATGCTAAAATAATTGGAATGTATTAGGCAAGCATGAATAAGTATAGTACAGAAGAGTTTAATACAGTACAGATTTTATGAAGTTTTATAAAATATAACACAATCGCAGTTTTCAGTGGAACAGTGTTATCCTCTGAAATGGCAGATGGGAGTAATAAGAGAATATTCATTCATAAATGAAAATATATTTTTAGACCTAATAGATTAGTTTTAATTAGCTCTACTTCCTAAATGCTTATACAATGCTTGAAAATTGGGGATGCTATAAAGCATCCTAAATGCTGTGCTAAATATGCATGATGAAATCTGATTTTATATAATCAGATCAGAAAATAGAAAATTACATTAGATTTTTAATACAAACAATGTTTACTATATTAAAATCTTCCCTTTCTTGGGAGCACTCATTTCATTGTATTTTGCTATGAGAATGCATGGAAATTTTATGTTTCTTAGATCATCTATAACTAATCTCATTAAGACTCAGTGTCCAACCTACCCAAATAATAAGATTTAAAATATTCAAATAATCCCTTTTAACAAGTCAAAGAGAATCTTAGGGAAATAGAAAACTAATATGAAAAAGTCATGCAATCAAATTTCCTAAATAGACTATGATTGGAATCAAATCACAGCAATTGTTTTTTCAAAGGGGCCTTTGCCCTTTCTCTTAATGGCACCAGATTTTCTTCACTAAACTGATAGACATCTGCTTGTTAAGCCTGGGAAGTAGGATACTCAACTGATCCAAAGCATTTTTCTTATATACTTACCTTCTAATATCATCTGAAAATGAAAATCAGACCAAACATATCCTTACTTGCACTAGTTAGTCATGGCAGAACTTGAACAAAACTATATAGGATAATTCAAATACCACCTTAACCTGAAGTCAGACCATAGAGCATCACCATGAAGCATATTACTGAAATGTTTTGCCTTATGAATTCATTCCGACCAAACAAAACAATGGAAAGAAACTAGATACAAAGGGTTGGGGCTCTGCCTGCCTGCCTGCCTGCCTGCCTGCCTGCCTCCCTGGAGAATAACTCTCCAAAAACAAAACAAAATGGGTAGAACTATTTTCCGTGTAAAGAAAGATTGACTAAAAATTAGATAGTTTCAGTGAGGGGTTGCACAGAAAAGAAATCCAGGGGAAGATTTCCCAATACAACCGCATGAAAGAGGCAGCTGATCAGCATTTCTGTAGACTTTCAGCTTTGTGCAAATGCAGGTGTTGTGTTGATTAAGCTCTCTAATACACACAGCCAGTCCAGGGCATAGCTGGCCTTGCAGATTCAGAAGTCTCTGTCCAAAGACCCATCACTTGAGATGATGCTTCACAAATATTTGAATCTGTTTATATTTGCCAGCTGGGTGTCATCAACGGTGATTTTTGTTCTATGCACTTGATTTTTGACATAGACCAGTATAGTACATCAGTCTTGTTTGGGCTGATGATCAGGCTGAAGAGCATAGGCAGCATCTGAGAATTTGTTCAGCATCAAACTGTAAATCGCTGTCTTTGTGTGCCAGGAATCCATGGTCATCAGCAAAGAGGTTTTCTTGAATGACTGTTTGGAGACACTTTGTCTGTGCATTCAAGCAGCAAAATCAAAGAGAGTCAAATTGGTATCTGAAGTATACTCCCTCCTTCAGACCCTGGACAGCACCCAATAACATGAAAGCAAAGAACAAATTGAACAGGACTGG
This sequence comes from Diadophis punctatus similis, assembly GCA_023053685.1. NCBI lineage: Eukaryota > Metazoa > Chordata > Lepidosauria > Squamata > Dipsadidae > Diadophis > Diadophis punctatus. Next base: position 242,775,876 of record JALIGW010000001.1, read on the forward strand.
GATTAGCAAGAAATCCTGCCTCACCCCATTGGAAATGGCAAATGCAGCTGACATATCACCATTGTACATGGCCTGTTCTGTTATTTCATCATAGAGTAAGTGAATCAACTTCATGAATTTCCTTGGACATCCTTGGAATCTCAGGACGGTCCAGAGAGTCTCTCTATTCACAGTATCTTTGTTGACCTCTCAATGAAGACAGAATAAAGAGGTTTGTTCTGCTTGATACACTTTTTCTGGGCTTGTCTCACAGCAATCATTATGTCTGTTTTGCTTTGTTCTGATTAAAAATCACACTTTGTCTCTGGGAGATTCCAGATTTTCCAGTGACAAGTCTATTCAGGAGAATGTGGGCAAAAATCTTGCCTGAAATGGACAGCAGTGAAATAACACAGTAGTTTCTTCAGTCTGATATGCTTCCATTATTTTTACAGAGAGACACAATGAGTGTATCATAGAAGAGGCCAGGTGTCTTCTCTGTGATCCATATGTCTTCTTTTTTAAATAACAATTTTTATTGAAGTTTAATAATGCAAAGATAAAAAACTAATACAAAGAAAAATATAAAAAAGAAAAAAGAAAGTGCAAAGAGACAGATAAAAAGGGAGAGAGGGAAAAGGGGGAAATATATTAAAAGGGGGGGGAGAAAAGTTACTTAACACTTTATTGTTTTAACCAAAAATCTCCTCATTCCCTATCTCATCTTTTATCTATTGCAACTATTGGCAAATAATAAAACCTCATCTTTCAATCTTAATCAGAAAAAGTCCACTAAGAGATATCAGAAATCGATGACATCATTAGAAATATCTTCCGTAGTTCTCAAAGACCAAGCATTGAAAAAAATGCAGACATGCCCATGAAACATTGCTTGTTCCTGCCTTATACTATCAGCATCTTCAGAGAAAAGAGATGAAAGTAGGCCAGGCAAAATAACAGTCAAGCAAAATTCAATTGAATTGTAGCATGGCACCATACATACATCCTCTTCCTCCAATAATAATTTGAGTTTAATATTTGAGACTTTTTCCTGCAAAATGCCTAGCAAATATATTATAGTTACCTGCACCCAACTGAGTTCTCCAATAGACTATTCAAAGTCTTTTGTCACAATGAGCACTTTGTTAGTCCAGAGATAAAAGAATGTTGGATGAAGGGGGATCATTTCTATTCTTAGATTTTTGAAAATAATTTTATTACATGTTTCTATGAAGCTAGACATTCGTCCACTCTTTTCCATACTTTTCCTTGGTTTTTATATATAAAGTCTTTCAAATCCCCAGTAAACTAAAGGCCCTTGTCCAATTCAATAGGACCTCTGATGCTCACAAGATCACTAGAGAGGTGAGCCAATTTATTTCTGGATCTGAAATGAAACCAACACTGCAAAAAGGAAGAGAAAGGAAGGATTTTAAAAAAAAATAGTGAATCCCTGCAAAGTTCAAGGGTAGTCTGTTTCTCCATTTTTCTCAGTTCCTGGGATTCAGTTTTCCTAAAAGTAAAGATATGTTTGAGTGAAGCTCTTGCTTTGTTCATAGATGGGTTCATGTAGGGTTTTTTTCAACAATATGGAAGTGGTTTGCCTTTCTTTGGGGTTATTGTTATTCTTTTGATTTCTCAGCCTGTGTATCACAAGTGACCAGGTTGACCGGGGACTCAGACCCAGAAGCTCTAGCAAGTTCTTTAAAGGACTTAGAAATCCCTCTGGAAAACATATGTATCCACTATATTTTCTTTGGCAGCGAACAAACAGTAAAAAACACAAGGTTGCTTGGGTTTTGAAATTATTTCTTAGCCTTTTGACACAATGGAAAAGATGAGGACATTTGAGTACTCCAATAAAGTAGAAATGGCTGCACTGTAGACATGCCTTAAGTCATAAAAACATAAGCAGTACCTTGCTGGACTGCATCTCTGGAGATCTAGTCCAGCAGTCACTCTTTGTTTTTTTATTCTTCACAAGTTGTTTATCCACAATAGCACCTATCTTTTTATTCCATTGCTATTAAGTTCTTACAGAGAAGTCATTAATGAGGGACTTTATCAAGGGTATTTTGAAAATCTAAGTAGATAATATCTACTAGTTCATAGTTATCCCCAGGTTTATTAACAACCTCAAAAAAACTTTACTTGTTTAGTTGAAATTGTGAAGCCATTTTGGATACCCTTGAACAAGGCTTGCATCTCCTAATGGTTGATAATTGTATCTTAATAGCAGTTTCCACAATCTTCCTCAGAGCAGATGTTAAGCTGACAGGTGTATAATTTTCCTGGTTCTCCCCATGAGTCCTTCTTAAAAATTGGAGTTACATTGGCCAACTTCCAATCCTCTAAAGAGGGTAAGTGTAGAGGCAGGTTGCATATTGTAGTTAGGAGGTCCATAATTTGGAGAAGAAGTGCTAAATATGAGTTTTGAATGAAATATTGGATAAAAGTCAGTAAATAACCTATGTAGCAAAGAATAATAAAACAAATTTTCTAGTCAGAGCATTCTGGAATCCATGAGAATAACCAAAACAACAGCAAATATAATGTCCTTCTTTCGTTCAGAAAATGTGTAAAAAAACAAATTCATCTTTTTAGATATAGTATATTATTTTCATGATTCTTATGAAAACAATTAGTCTTTATTTTTTATTTATTTATTTTATTTATTTTATTTATTTATTTTATTTATTTTATTTATTTTATTTATTTTATTTATTTTATTTATTTTATTTATTTTATTTTATTTATTTTATTTTATTTATTTTATTTTATTTATTTTATTTTATTTATTTTATTTATTTTATTTATTTTATTTATTTTATTTATTTTATTTATTTTATATGCCGCCCAACTCCCAAAGGACTCTGGACTTATTATGCACTTATCCCTTTATCACTCTATTCCGCACTTATCCCTTTATCTAAGTGTAGATGTTAAGGTTTTCCAATAATACTGCCACGTTCCTAGATACAAGATCCACTTTTTTAGGTTAAATCATTATCTTTACCCATTTTTTCATACAACTTCTACATCAGCATTCATGATCTATGAATATGAAATTAGGGATACAATTGCAAAAGCATGCCTTAGCCCTGAGTGAAAGAACTTCAGCCGTTGCATTGAAATAAAGTCAAAACACAGAATCATCTTTCCATGAGATGGTAGTTGAATATTTTAGGGCAACTGGAAATCAAATTCATCATGATAGCAAAGCCAAATGCATATCCTAGTTAACATTTGCATGCTATTTATAATCCAGCCATACATAAAACATGTAGACTCTCCAACAGGGGAAGCAAGTGAATATATACAGAGGGTACAGTTCCTAATATAACATCTGAGCTATTTGGTCATAAGCCCTTTGTTTATAAGTTTATCTGTTCTGATCATTTTACAACAAAGGACATTTGCTTTTTAAATTTATAAATAGTCTTATGCCCATTGTTCGGTTAAAAAGAAAATATAGGGAAATAGCAGAATCTTTTAAAAAAAGAAGTGTCATTTAGGGGTGATTTTTTTTTAACCAAGCAAAATCGTCTACCAGAACAACCCAGCACAAAGATTAATTTCTCTTTGTATCTTGACATGCTCTACATTGATTTCATTGTTTCCTTAATCTCTCAGTATCATACTTTACATGGATTGAATTCTGTTATTATAAATAGTAATAAAAGATGGAAATTATGATAGATAAAGACCATATAATGATGAAAGCCTATTTAGCCTATTTATATTTGGTATCTTGCTCTTTTCGGTAATAACTGTATAGTGCTTTAATGAATACCCATAGAAAGCAATCCAGTAAGGGAGCTGAGAAAATTACATATAAAGCAGTTCTAAAGTGTTCTATTTTGATGGTGCGTAAATGGATTGCATGTTACTTATATGTCAATATGTCTTCCAGATTATCAGAAGTTGGAAGATGGATTCATTTGGCTCATTTTACAATATGAAGGTGACCCTAAATGCAGTGGAATTGGTTTATATAAAAGAGTGTGTATTACAACATGAAGAGAAAGGTTCACGAATGGGGGTTGGATATGAGTTGATTACAAAGTGAATGAAAAACATATTGGTTTGGTCTTGTAAAGAGGAGTAAGGATTGAATCACAAAACAAATACATACAGTATATATAAGAAGAAGGAAGGTATAAGAATGCTGAGAAAATCATGGGGAAACCGGAAGCATTGCAGCAAGATGGTGATTTCACTCTGATGAGCCCAGTGAAATTCCAGGCTGACAAGCTGCTGTCGGGGAGTCTTTGGACTGGATCTGTCCTGTAGGGACAGAGAAGAAGGAGAGGCACCTCAGAAGACCAAGAGGGGTAGGCAAATCCTTCGAAGGTCAGAGGAAAAGCTCTTCGAACCGGCAGCGGGGGTGGTGGCCAGGGTGGCCATCACAAGTTGGGGCAACCAGAATAAGTTTTGTGCAGGAGCGGTGAATTGAGTGGAGTATTGACACCGGGTGAGTGATTGGCCAACATATATTCAAGAAAAAATGTGTTTAAAGAACGTTGACATTATCCCAGCGAAGAATTAGCAGCTAATTTGGCATGGGGGAAAAGTGGAAGAAGTGGAAGTTTAAACACAAGCCTAACATGGAGGCTGAGATTATCAAAGCATTTTGAGAAGGAACCCGAAAGAAAGCAGTTGTTTATGAAGACTGGAAGTAATATTAAATTTGGAGTATTGAAAGAAGAACAAAGAAAAGTGAAAAATAAGGTTTAAAATGTGGATTTAAATTGAAAGTTTTTATTTTCACTATTCTGGTGATTGGAGTTGTGGAATGGAGACACCTACTGGCAGGAAAAAAATTGCAACAAATAACTTGGGAGCTGTAAGATCACTTTTGTTTTTCACATAATGTCCTTGGATTACAAGCTGTGAGAAGTTTTAAGGAAGACTTGTTTGCTTTTTAGAGGTCTGATCCCGGCAACAGGTGGTGGACTTACAGAACCTTAAATTGAAGTTAGAATATCATGGAAATAACAAAATGTCCCAGGAAGTAATTGAAATGATCAATGAACTGAAAGAAATGATTAAAATGACACGTGGACTATTTAAGCTTCATGAATCAGAAAATATACTGGAAAACACCCAAGTGAATAAAGAAACCACGAAAGAGAAGCAAAGACTCAGCATTGAAGAAAAATAATACTGACTTTGAAATTGGAAGCAATAATGTAAGAGAAGGATTAGGAGAAAAGTAACTAAGGGAAGAAAGGGGAAGGTTAATGATTACACTGGGTTTAGCAGTGGTGAAAATGGAAAGGAAGGAAAGAAGAAAAGAAGAAAAGAAAAGGGGAAGAGAATAGGTTCAAAAAGGATAAATGAGTATACTGGGCATGACAGTGGGGAAATAAGGGAAAAGAGAAGAGATTAGATGGGATCTTAAGGCAGAAGAAAAGATACTGTATAACAATTATAAAAATTTAAAAAGAAGAAAAGAAAGATAAGAGAATGTGAGGATGAGAGGGGAAATATTAAGAAGTGGAGTGTATGGGAGACTAAATGAAAATGGTTAAAGGAATAACTAAAGAAGAAAAATGGGAAATATGATATGTATAAGTAGACTGTGTTAAGATTAATGTGTGCAGTTGTAGTATTTGACTATGATGATACGATGAATGACATGGAAAAAGGAAAATAAATGTGGTATATATTTAAAATTGTTTGAATAGTAAATATTAATGACTGTAATAAAGTAAACTAGTGAAAGTAATATCTATAGGCAGAAGCGATACATATTTAGATTAATATTGGTGAATGGAATAGATGGTTGATTGTTTATTAGTTGATGTTGGATAGTTGAAGAAGGAAAGGTGTATAAGAAAATATGAGGATAAAATTTTAAGAAGTGGAGCGTTTGGGAAATTAAAGAAAAATGGTTAATGGTATAATTAAAGGAAAGAAGAATGGGAATTATGATAAAGTGATTTGTATTATGATTAACATGTGTAACTGTAATATTGAAATAAGAAGATGATATAATGAATGAAATGGAAAGGGGGAAAATGATTGAGATATATATATATGTGGGAGCAATATTTGAATGAATGTATTATAAGATGATGCTGGGTAGGTGAAAAAGGAGATGTAAAAATTAAGTTTAAAGAAACTTATTATTTATGAAGTTAAATGGAAAAGGTATTGAAAAGTAAATGGAATTTTATTTTATAACAAATGAGAAATTAGAAATTAAGATGGAAAGGACTACTTTTAAAGGGTGTTAACTAGACAAGGGAATAAGAAAGTTTTGGGTAAGGGCAAATGGTAATATTGTTTAAATGTTAGAAAAGAAGTAGGATGTAAATAGAATTTAAAAACATAGAGAAAGAATATTATGGCAGAAATGGGAAATATATAAAAATTGTGTATGGGGATGTTATAAGCTGTATAAAAATTTTGACTCGAGCGATACTCTGTTCAGAGAAAATACTGTATTTTTTGGACTATAAGACGCACCGGTGTATAAGACACACCAAGATTTCAAAGAGATAAGTAATAAAAAAGTTTTTGTCCTCTCCGGCCCCCAGGAGCACTCTGCAAGCCTCCCAAACTCTTTGCGCACCCCGTTTTTCGCAAAAACGGACCCATTTTCACCCATTTTTGCAAAAAATGGGGCACTCAGAGGGTTTGGGAAGCCTACACCAGATGGCTCCTGTGGGATGGGGGAAGGCAAAAACGCCCCCATTTTGCGAAAAATGGCCCATTTGTCACCCATTTTATGTGAAAAATGGGCACACAGAGCACACAGAGGGTTTGGGAGGCCTGCAGAGTGCTCCTAGGGACTGGGGGAATGCAAAAACGCCCCCATTTTTGGAAAAATGGCCCATTTTTTGCCCATTTTTTCACAAAAACAGGGGTGTTTTTGCCTTCCCCCAGCCCTCAGGAGCATTCTGCAGGCTTCCCAAACCCTCTGTGCACCCCATTTTTGCAAAAAACGGGTCCATTTTTCCCAAAAATGGGACGCAGGGGTGCACGCAGTGATTTTATGTTGCCTGTTACATGTATATGCAGGGAGATGCATCCCTATCAAATATAATGGTTTATTCCTGAGCACATGATTAATATGTTCCTAGTATGCATATGTACATTCCTTTCTTTTGATTCTTCCCTTTTGTTCTCTGCTTCTGACAAAGCAACACCTATGTTTATAGCCAGAATGTGATTTATTATTTTTGTTAAAAAATAAATATCTTATACATTAGAATTATAATGCAGTTTATTTTGACAATGTCAGAGTTCCAGGAAAAGATTCATTTCGCCTCTGATAAGAGTAATTCTTATCCCAACACTTCGGGAGGCCAAAAATGGCTGTATTCGGTGTATAAGACCACCGACATTTCCACCCTCTTTTAGGAGGGAAAAAGGTGCGTCTTATACTCTGAAAAATACGGTACATTGTCTGTATGTCTGTATGTGTGTTTAAAAAAAACATATTGGTTTGGTCTTGTAAAGAGGAGTGAGGATTGAATCACAAAACAAATACATACAGTATATGAAAGAAGAAGGAAGGTATAAGAATGCTGAGAAAATCATGGTCTGATGGAGGCAATGAGCTTTTCAGAAAAAGAGAAGTGAAAAATTAAAGAACCAAAGACAAAGTATGCAGTGAAAGCAAAGTTAACTTGCAAGGATTAAAAAAAAGGATGGAAAGACATCGTAAATTGTGTTGCTGTCCTTGTAATATCTTTCTTATTCTACTTCATGCCTTAATGCATCATCTTTGCCACTTTTCTTTTTTGCCGATTGCTTTTCACAAAATGGTCGAGCATGATGAGGGTGTGAATAATGTACCACAGCCTAAATGGTGCTATAATGTTTACTCAAAAGTAAGTCTCATTCAAGAAATGACTTATTTGGTGATAAATAGTGCCTTCTTTGTCTATTTTGTCCCTTCCTTTATTGCTTTCATTGTAAAATGCCATCATAATAGACTTTAAAAGCCAAATTTGAAGGAGGTTGCTAGTTTATGATTTATCTTTCCTCTCCTCTCCTCTCCTCTCCTCCCTTCGCCTTTCCCATCCCCTCCCTTTTCCTTTCCCCACCCCTCTCTCCTCCCCTTCTTCGTCCCCTCTCTCCTCTCCTCTCCTTTTTTCCTCTTGGTTGATTGATTTAGTTCACTGTTGGGCCATTATGCTTTACTTTATATTTTGTTTATCCTATATTTTTAATACAGCAAACTTAACAAATCTCTTTTCCTATACATTATTTCTTTTTAAAATCCAAAAGCTTCTTTAACTTAAGAAGAACTAAAGGAAAGGAGAGAAGGTATATATACTCTGATTAATATTGTGTAAAATATTAATGAGTGGTATTTTTGCAGAAAAACAACAGTGATCAATCACAGCCAATAAAATTATTGATCACCATTATTTCTATTATATCTGCCTTGTTTCTGGTACAGTATGAATTCTTGAAATATTGGATTTTTTAACTTTCTGTCTGAGCAGTATGTGGATTCCAATGATAGCAGAGAGAAAATTCAATTTGGGTAATTTATGCCTATCTGAAAATTAATCTTGTCAAAGCAATTTCATTCCTTTTTCATTTAAATACACCTGCACTTCATTGGGGTCGGGAAGGTATGTTTTTCAGTCTACTGTGGAATTAAAGCCTATGACATTTCCATTTACTATCAGAAATTCACTATGGGGGAAAATGTGGATTTGGCTCACAGATCTTATTTCATTTCTCTGCTGTGATACAATCTGGAAGAACCCAGTTACCCAGGTGTTGATTTTAGCTTAAGGGAGAGTATCAGGATTATGGCTCAGAATAAATCCAAACAGAAATAAAGTCCAAAACCAAATTACTGACATAGAACCCAGCATAAGAGTCAAATATCAAATTGTATCAAAACTGAGAGTCAAATTAACTTGTTTCAGAAAGCAAACATCATGCTAACTGCAGACTAAGTAAAGTAAGAGAGTGAAACCAGTAGATTATTTAAGAACAATACGCAAACAAGGTGCAGCTTGGATGAATTACTCTGTTTAGGGGGAAGTAGCTTATTTTGATTTTTAACAATGCTTATTGCTTTTTTAATCACATGTACACACACACACACACACACACACACACCAGACAGGACAATCTGACTTAACATTTGTTGGCAATGCCTGGTAGATAAACCTCCCACACTGAACCATAAATTCTATATGCTGACTTTTTTTTCTTAATGTGGATTATTTAAAAACTTAGCCATGAATGAGAAAGTTAATGTATATAATTATTTCCAAAAACCATTTTTTTCTGTTACAGATTCACTATCATCTCCTTGGATTTACCAGCAGTTTATTCTATGTGTTAGGAACCCCTGCCTTATCATAATCCAATAGCTATTTGAATAGAATAGAATAGAATAGAATAGAATAGAATAGAATAGAATAGAATAGAATAGAATAGAATAGAATAGAATAGAATTCTTTATTGGCCAAGTGTGATTGGACACACAAGGAATTTGTCTTTGGTGCATATGCTCTCAGTGTATATAAAAGAAAAGATACATTTGTCAAGAATGGTTGTCATAGGGTTGATGCTTAACTTTCCCACAATGTCCAGATGGGAAATTATTCCAGTCAGTTGATAAGTCTGATCAGATTTGCCTAGGCAGACAGAAATCTAAGGCTGTTAAAAAAAAGGAGTACAAAATCTGGGCAACCACTAAATAATAGCAAAGAATACAATTTTCATGAGAGCCAGTGGTTGAGTGATAAAAGGCTGGACTAGGAACCAGAAAATCTGAGAATGAATCTTACCTTAGGCATAGTTGACCTGGGGCCAATCACTCCCTCTCAAAACTGGGAAGAAGGCAAGGGCTAATGGCGTCTGAAAAATATTGCCAAGAAAAAGTGCATGGACATGAGGCTTTTAAGAAGAGACTGGACAGCTATTTGTCTGAAATGGTATAGCGTCTCCTGCTTGAGCAGGAGGTTGGATTAGAAGACCTCCAAGGTTCCTTCCATCTCTGTTATTCTGTTCTGTTCTGTTTAGGTGTATGTGTGTGCATACTCCAGATGTTTGGCAGCCTTCTGAGAATATTAACAGATGTTTGGTACCTCTCTGAAAGTCCCCAAAGTAAACAAACTTCCACACCAGTGGTGGGTTGCTACCGGTTCCCCCCAGATCGGGCAAACCGGTAGTGGCGGCAGTGGGAGGCTCCACCCACCCAGACGTCTCTGCACATGCTCAGAAGTGCCACATGCGCGCTCCCAATAGCGAACCGGTAGCAAAGGTAATTGAAACCCACTACTGTTCCACACCAATAACTGATGTACTGAAGCCTCATCAACAGGAATAAATCAAAGTGATCTACTTTTATCGTATACAAAAATTGGCTACCTTACCAGCTGTATTTCTGTATTAATGCTTTTATTTCAAATATTATGGAATCTATGAAAAACTGAACAATAATAAATGCATTATGTCCTCTGAGTACAGATAACGGCACACTTTTTCTTTTCTTGCAATTTCATCATTGTGCCAAATAAACATGATACCAAGTGAAAGAATGCCTTATCTACATCAGGAAAATCACCCACAAACAAAAGTGAAAATTAAAAATAGGTCTTATGAACATTTACATCAATAAGAACAATTCATGCACTATTATGGAAATACCATTAAAACAATCCAGTATCTCATCTTATGAGTATTACTTGAGACGTTGAGATCAATTATTTTGTGAGATAAATTAATGTGGACATGTTACATATTCAATTAATGTATATATTACATCTGCAGAAAAAACAATTGCTGCCAACCTGCCTTCCATTGAGGACCTGTATACTGCACGAGTCAAAAAGAGGGCCGTGAAAATATTCACTGACCCCTCACATCCTGGACATAAATTGCTTCAACTCCTACCCTCAAAACGACGCTATAGAGCACTGCACACCAAGACAACTAGACACAAGAACAGTTTGTTCCCGAATGCCATCACTCTGCTAAACAAATAATTCCCTCACCACTGTCAAACTATTCATTAGACTGCATTACTATTACCATTAGTTTTTCTCATCGTTCCTATCACCCATCTCCTCCCACTTATGACTGTATGACTGTAACTTGTTGCTTGTATCCTTACAATTTATATTAATATTGATTGTTTCCTGATTGCTTACTTGAACCCTATGACAACCATTCTTGACAAATGTATCTTTTCTTTTATGTACACTGAGAGCATATGCCCCAAAGACAAATTCCTTGTGTGTCCAATCACACTTGGCCAATAAAGAATTCTATTCTATTCTATTCTATATTTATTGTTGATCACTGAAGAGTACAGCGTTATTTTTTTATAAAAGTGAGAAATACAAAAATTCAGCCCCATTTTTCAAATGTGTGTGTGTGTGTGTGTGTGTGTGTGTGTGTGTGTGTGTGTGTGTGTGTGTGTAGCATTTTTTGCTGATAAATGAAAATAAAGGGAGACTATATAAACTTTGATAAATATGCATACCTTTGTTACTGAAATTCCAGCAGGAAAAAGACAAACTTAAGTCAAAGATTTCCAGTCAGTATTTCTCTCCCATGATAGGCACTCTTTTGTGAGTAGGAAAATGTGAGTGGGAAAATACTACATCTACATATCTGATCTTTGTCTAAACACTGTTGTTGTTGTTGATGATGTGTTTGTTAGAATTCCCCCTATTTACAACTGAATGGCTGCATTTCCAACGTTTTTCAAAGGGACTTTGTCTTTGCAATCTGATTCACAGGCACTTGTTGCAAATTATACAAAGTCTCAATTTATCAAGATTTCTTAGTTCCAATCACCAATGCACCAATTTGCATCCATTTTACCATTGCTCTGCTAATTGTTATTTGCAAAAGAAGGTTTTGCTGTATGCCAACAATCACTTTCTTCTATTTTATGCATATTCATGAGATCATCATAGACAACACTGCTGTCACCATTTACTGCTTAATTTGTTTACTGCACAGTTCTATTTTCCTTTATTTATTAGGGCTTTGCCATTGCTCAGGAACCGGTTATTGCAATAATGAAGCAATCTTTACTTCATTCAGTGCACAACACTCTATAACAAAGCATGCCTTGTCTAACTTAGTTTGCATTGTGGCAGTGATCTATTAATAGTGCATTTTCTCCTCCCAAAGACTTCCCAGTTCTGGAGATGGTTACCATAGTACCCCTTTGCAAAGCCATTATAAAACCTGCAACAAAGAAATTGGACAACCTGAACAAGTTGTGTGGCTGGGTAGCAAAGCAGCATATATCTTGTACTGAGAAATTGCAATGGAATGGATAAAACTCATTTAATGTCTGGCTTAAATGGATGCTTTAAGAGCCTATTCTATGGTCCCCAAGACAGCATCTCCAAAGCCATGGGAATGGGCTACTTCCTGGTTTTAACTACAAGGATCCTCTCCATCAGCCTTGGGAGTTATGCTCATTGCAGATTAGGGAATTGGGAGGTCAATGGTCTGAAGAATTTTAAGCCCCATCAAACCTATGATGGAGGTGAGTGAGGAGATTTTTAGATCAGCCATTTATATAATCTAAATAAAGCACTTTCTATTGTGAGCAATGGGATTTTTTCCTTGTGCAATTTTCTTGGCAACATTTTTTGGGACGTGAACTGCCATTGCCTTTTTCCTATTGCTGAAGGAACCGGCCCAAGATCACCCAGCTGACCTCTATGCCTAAGGCAGGCCCAGAACTCATGTTCATCCAGCTTCTAAGTTCAGCATCTTTAATTAATAATCTTTAATTATTTTTTCCAGTATTTTCCCAGGTATTGATGTTAGACCAATCAGCCTAACATCAATACCTGGGAAAATACTGGAAAAAATAATTAAAAACCAGATCTCACATCATCTAGAAACAAACCAAGTAATAACCAACAGCCAACATGGATTTGTTAAGAACAAGTCATGCCAAACCAAGCTCATTTCATTTTTCAACACTGTGACCAAATTAGTAGACCAGCGAAATGCAGTAGACATAATATACCTGGACTTCAGCAAAGCATTTGACAAAGTAGACCACAACCTACTTCTTCATAAGCTAGAAAAAAGCGGGATAGACAGCTACACAACCAGATGGATTAACAACTGGCTGACCAACCGTACCCAATGAGTAGTCCTCAATGGCTCTAAGTCCACATGGAGAGAAGTAAGCAGTGGCGTACCACAAGGTTCCGTCCTAGGCCCAATACTCTTTAATATCTTCATAAATGACCTAGATGAGGGAATAGCAGGAGAACTAACCAAATTTGCAGACAATACCAAGCTGGCGGGAGTAGCAAACACCCCAGAGGACAGACTCAAAATCCAGAGGGACCTTGACAGACTCGAACACTGGGCCCAAACCAATAAAATGAAATTTAACACGGAGAAAAGTAGAATTCTACACCTAGGTAAGAAGAATCAAAAATACACATACAAACTGGGTGAAACCACACTCAATAGCAGCGATTGAGAGAGGGATCTTGGAGTCTTGGTAGACAGCCAACTAAATATGAGCCAGCAGTGTGCAGCAGCAGCCAAAAAGGCCAACGCAGTCCTGAACTGCATAAATAGAGGGATACAATCAAGGACCAGAGAGGTACTAGTACCACTCTATAAAGCCTTGGTCAGACCACACCTAGAGTACTGCATCCAGTTTTGGTCACCACACTACAAAAAATACAGTGAAACCCTAGAGAAAGTGCAGAAGAGAGCAACCAGGATGATAAAGGGTCTGGAAAATAAAACATACAAAGAGCGGTTGCAGGAACTGAGCTTGGCCAGTCTGGCGAAGAGAAGGACCAGGGGTGACATGATAGCAGTGTTCCAATACTTGAGGGGATGCCACAGAGAGGAGGGGGGCAGGCTGTTCTCTATGGCACCAGAAAGCCAAACAAGGAATAATGGATGGAAGCTGACCAAGGAGAGATTCAACCTGGAAGTGAGGAGAAACTTTCTGACGGTGAGAGCGATCAACCAGTGGAACAGCTTGCCAGCGGAGGTTGTGAGAGCCCCAACACTTGCGACCTTCAAGGGGAGGCTGGACTGCCATCTGTCTCAAATGGTGTAGGAACTCCTGCTTGAGCAGGGGGTTGGACTAGATGACCTACAAGGTCCCTTCCAACTCTAATAATAAATCTAAAAACCACTACACCAGATTGGGTCTCTTACTTTTGCATTCATTTAATGTCAACATAAGTAAAACTAATTTGAAAGTAGTTCTCTGATGGCCCTACATAGAGGAGGAGGAGGAGGAGGAGGAGGAGGAGGAGGAGGAGGAGGAGGAGGAGGAGGAGAAGAAGAAGAAGAAGAAGAAGAAGAAGAAGAAGAAGAAGAAGAAGAAGAAGAAGAAGAAGAAGAAGAAGAAGAAGAAGAAACAACAACAACAACAACAACAACAACAACAACAACAATAACAACAACAACTGAACAGTTTCACATGAGCTGCTACTGCTCCTTCAGACTCCTTCAGGTCTCACATGCCTTCCTCTCAAATCACAGTCCATTGAAGCAATTCAAAATGTAATCTACACCTAGTTTTCATTCATCCCTAGGTTGCTGTTTAATTCCTTACTCTCCAACTAAAATTGTTATGGATCTTATTTTCTTATCTGTTTTCCATCAACCCCAAAGAAAACCCTCCTGCAGAAACAGCAACAATAGGTAAAAGCAAAATGGGGCTGACTTTTTAGAAGCCTACCTGCAAGAGAAAACACCTGCTCTTTAGATTTGGTTTTGCCAGGGGATCACCGTCTATGCCAGCTATCTTGATTGGCAGGTTAGTTCACTTCAATAATTGCACTTAATACAAAAGTTACACATCTGGCAGAAATGGCAAAAATTTCATCATATTTAAAAGAACATTCAAATGAAAGATACATATTGGAATGGAGTAGATGGACTGATTATATTCAAAAAAAGTATCAGATTAAGAAGATATACATAGTTTAATAATGATATATGCTTAGAAATTCAGAATGGTTTAATGAAATGGTTTAACAGATTTTAAATAATGTGGAGCTTTCAAAAAATTAGAGAATTTTTTAAATTTATAATTGGTTAGTATATTTTAAGTTTATGGTTATTGAAGATTATATCCTGTGCTTTTTCTGGGAAGTTGGGGGGGAGGGGGGAGGGGGGGGAGGGGGGAGAAAAACTTAAAAATGTCTGTACTTTGTACTAATAAAACTTTTTGAATTAAATAATAGTAATTGCACTTAATAATGAATTGAAGGGTCACCTTCAGTGAGCTGTTGGATAGTATTACTTGGTCTGTTGTATGGATGTTTGAGTGGTTCAGGGTGGGGAATTCGTGGCGGGTGGGGATTGCTATGTGTGTTGGGACTGGTCTTGAAGCGTTATGTGAATTTCGTTGTATGGGTGTACTGTGCATATACGTACAATGACAATAAATTATTATTATTATTATTATTATTATTATTATTATTATTATTATTATTATTATTATTATTATTATTATTATTATTATTATTATCATCATCATCATCATCATCATCATCATCATCATCATCATCATCATCATTATCATTATCATCATCATTATCATTATTATTATTATCTTACATTCTTCCAGTGTCCCTTTTAAGTGAATTTCACTCCATTCACTACACGGCCTATCTCGAGAATTGTCTTCAGAAGGATTGGAGTAAAATTGCATGTTAGGGCTATGCAGATCTTCAAAGTGCTACTCCAAGAACAAGACAGAGTTCTAATTTCCAATCAATGGGATAAAACTGTTTTACTGCATCTTTTTCCCCTCTGTGATTTTGGCATATGGGTAGAAGCCACTATTTGTGAGCTGATTACACCAATCAAAGCAAATCAGCGCTGCCTCAGTTCTTCATCAAGTCCAAAAAGGGAGGTATAAGTTTCCATACAAATATATCATACATATTAATTTTGCTCTGTGTCACTATAATAGATAACAGTTACAGTTAAGAGAGAAAATAAAGTTCTCTTTAGTATTGCCAAAGGGATAAGTTAGTACTTTTAAAAAAATTGTACTGTAATTAGTCCATATATTTCTCTTTTTTGTGGCAGTACATAGTATTTCTTCACAGCAGTCTCTCTGCAATATTACCGCATATATTGGAAATGTCTCGTTGGCCTTTCTAAAGCTCATATGGCAGGATGGATGATAATATTCCAGCTTTCGCCATAAATATGGATCTGTAGTTCTGAAAATATACTGTATCTTTGCTTCCCCACTGCTCTTTTTTTGAGAAAGGAAGAAAGGGAGGGAGGGAGGAAGGAAAGGAAGGTCTTTGTTCTGTGCCTGTATACTTTTTATGTATATACATATATATGTGTGTATGTTTTATAGATTTTATTTTGATTTGTTTGATTGTTGTGAGCAATCCAGAGTCTTTAAAAGCCAGGCAGCATACAAGCTTAATAACCTGTGGTTGTTGTTACTTTGAGAAAGAACAATTGGGTCTCCCTTTATTTGTACATGACTAGCTTGTTTCTCTCATTTGATCCTTTATCTTAAAGCTCCAACATACAGAAACATGAAAATGTAGGGAAACAGATTCTGGAGTTTTGTTCAATATTGGTCCACCCATTTTGCAGAAAGGCTAAAAAGAAAACAAGATATTGCTATACTCCTTCTGCAGATTTGATTAAGTCCCTAGTGCTCTTAGAGCACTGTCCTTCCTCCCTCCCCTTTAATTGGGAAAGCTTTCTGATAGAGTATTGGTGTGCTGCTGACTCAGATTCTTGCATTAGCAAGTATAATTATTGGAGCCAACATATCAGAAACCCGTCTGTTACTGTCTGTCTGTATTTCGGTAAAGGCATATTGCTGAAAAAAAGAGTCAACTCCCCTTTAAACTGTATTGTTTTAATATATCATGCCTACATAGAGCCACTGCTGAGATGGCCATTCTTATCCTCTCTTCCCCTAGGGTTTTTACAATATTTATTTTTAATGTGGATTTATACAGCTGCTATTTTTACATCTGTTCTTTTATTAAATTGTTGTATACCACACAAAATTGCTTTTTTTGTTGAGATGGGCAGCTATACAAATTTGTAAATAAATGGATAAATATCAAATTGCTTCTTGCTGTTATTGTTCTTTTTGCTTTTACAATTGTAACATAACCTGACTCAATGTCTAAGGCAGGGGTCAGAAACCTTAACCAATCAAAGAGCCCTTTGAATCCATTTCCCACAGAAAAGAAAACACCGGGAGCCACAAAACCTACTGGGGATCGAAAAGCTCAATAAATTGCGTGCCGGCAGGTATCGCACATTGGCAGTTGTGACACATATTTTGAGTGACAGGGAGCTGCAGCAGATGAATGAAAGAGCCACATGTGGCTCCAGAGCCACAGGTTGCTGACTCCTGGTCTAAGGGGTAGCCAAAATGACACACCTTAAATGCTAAGTGTATCAGCTTTCCTGCATCAGCCCTTTTCCTCAGATGCATGGAAGATGGCTTATATCATTGGTTGTAATGGTTGTATGGTTGTAAGTCAAGGACTGCCCACATTGTCATTCGGGAGTATGAACAAGTCCATTTGCAAGATAATCTATCTTTTGTGCTCTGAAGACAAAAGACGAAGAAACAAACTAATCTCAGACAACCAAATATCAATATTTGAGAATTCTGGTAAGAATGCCCTGGTTAGAAAAAGAGTCCACATGGACATAACTGGAGAGAGCAAGTTTGCTGGATGTGAGGTTATGCTAAAGAATAGCATTACATGGAAGCAACATAAATTTTCAGGAATTGGCCATGCAATATCCATATTAAAGGTATATCTTTAAAGAGGCAGAACTTCATTTGAGCACACAAAAAGGCAGGCTTCAAAAGCTGGAGAGGACCATAGGATAAAGCTGGAGAAAATGTATTTATAAATGGAGTATAAATAAACCAAAGGTACCGTATTTTTCAGAGTATAAGACACACCTTTTTCCTCCCTAAAAGAGGCTGAAAATTTGGGTGCGTCTCATACTTCGAATGTAGCTTTTTCAAAGCTTTTTTTCCAGCCCTAAAGAGGTGCTAACTATGTTCCCGGCTTCCTATTCCCTCCGAAGAAGGTTTTTTCCAGCTCTAAGTCTTTGCAGGGTTGTTTTCATTCCTACTCCCTCTGAAAAAGCAGTGCTTTTCAGCCCTAACACGGTGCTAATGATCTTCCTGGCTTGCAGCATTCTTTTTTATTCCTACTCCCTCCGAAGCAGTTTTTCTGCCCTAAGTCTTTGCAGGCTTGTTTTCATTCCTACTCTCTCTGAAAAAGCGGTGCTTTTCAGCCCTAACATGATGCTAATGATCTTCCTGGCTTGCAGCATTTTTTTTATTCCTACTCCCTCTGAAGCAGTTTTTCCTGCCCTAAGTCTTTGCAGGCTTGCTTTCATTCCTACTCCCTCTGAAAAAGGCTTTTTCAGCCCTAACCAGAGGGTAAAATAATGTGCTGAAGCTGAACAGACTAAGGATGCTAGCCAGATGAATATCTGGTAGGTAGATTTTTTTCCCCTATTTTCCTCCTCCAAAACTAAGGTGCATCTTATACTCTAGTGCATCTTATACTCTGAAAAATACGGTAATATGAACAAATTTCAAGATCTAAAATGCATGGACAAGTGACCTCTGTGCTCTCCTTACCACTGTCAGTAAGAGTAAAGTTTCCTTCAAATGGAACTTGGCTGTCAATAACCTGATAGAAACATACATGCAGTTTATTTGGCAACATCCCTTATTCTTCAAGAGTATTTCTCAACTTCAGCTCAACTCAATCTAGTCTGATACTCCCTGGTGGTTTCTCATTCAGATACCAGCCAGAATCAATTCTGCTTAGCTTTCAAATTCTGGCAAGGTCAACCAAGCCTTAATGGTGAGGCAACACCATTAGTTAATTAATCTCTACCCCTCACCGACATCAAACAGCACCAGTTCAATTGGAGCAACATAAAAATCATCGTCCATGCTACCACCTGCTACACTCGTGAGTTCATCGAAGCCTGGCACTCCACAAGCAATTCCATCAACAGACACATTGACCTATAACCAGCCTACAAACCCCTCAGAATCCAAATCAACCACACAGCCAACCAAAGAAAGCACTGGCCCTCAACCGACCCTCAACCGACCCACACAACCCCACACACACACCAGCAGTTCATCTCTCAATGATCCCGATCTTATGTAATCTCCTTATCACAAGACCTACCACAAGACTCACTGGTGACTCACAGCTGACCCACCACAAGACCCTCACTTGACATAGCCACACCTGAAGCCCTTATAAACAGAAGAACACTGACATCCCCTAAATTCCACTGAAGATCTTAGCTAGCCTGGTAACAAAATGTTCAGAAACCAACCCACAAGTTCGGAGAACGAACCTTCACCCTCATTCTACACCTGAACTACAGATATTCACCACTATTGAAAAACACCATTAGTATTCAACAAAAAAATAGCAAAAATCAGTTGTATATTGCTCAAAGAATATTGTTTTACTGTATTCCACATGGGATTTGATGATCCTTCCCACATGTAATCTAGTGGCTGCATGTTTACCATAGAACAGTTGGTAAATTGCTATTCATATACATGCATATGCAAAAACACACACATACCTATATTGCCAGCAGAGTTTAAATATGCTAGATGAAAGTCTTTTAGAACCCTATACATCAGAGGTTCCCAACCTTTTGGACCTCAGGGACCACTAAATTCATAATTTTAAATCCCACGGACCACTAATATGATCTGACTAATGACTGGGTGGGTGGGTGTGGCTAGATGGTCATGTGACTGGGTGGGTGTGGCCAACTTGATGTCATGTTGAGGGGCACCTCGCTGGCCTCTACCCCTCCCCTCCCAGCCACTCTTTGTCTGCCCGCCCGGGCTCCTTAGGGCCCCAACAAGAAGCAGTTGTTGGAGCTAAGCAGCCACCATGATAAAGAGTTGGCAAAACAACTGGCTCAGTTCAAATTGGATCTGACCGAAAAGGAGGCTCAGCAGAAGTACCTCACTGAGGACTACGAGGCTTTCCAAGCAGAGGGAAGACCTGCGGGAGTGCAAGGCCAGGTACCGGCACCTGGAGGCTCAACATGCTGAGATGGTCAGTTCCAGGCCATGATACAGTCTAACTGGAACAAGGGCCTCCAGCTCTTTGCCACCAGTGGCACTTCCCTCCAGCTTTCGTCCAAAGCCCCGCACCAGGAGGCTGAAGCAGACCCCAAGTCAGAATGTCTGCCCCCCTCCGACCTGCACAAAAAGTCCCCGAAGGGGGAGACTCTCTGCAGCAACACAAGCGTTCATTGCATGTATCCGGCCGAGCGGCTGTAGTTTGAGGACCCCTGATTTAGTGCAATATAAAAAATGCAAATAATTTTTCTGCAGACCACCAAAATTTTCTCGCAGACCACCAGTAATCCACAGACCACCAGTTGGTGACCGCTGCTATACATGATCTATGAAACATGGAGCTCATGCGGTTGCTGCACATTTGGGTTGTGTTGAAGACAACAGTAAAGAAAAGAGCACAACAAGGATTATGTTTTCTTGTAAGACATACAAGATCATATTATTAAAAAATAATTCATCAAGGCATTGAATAACATCTGAGTCGGAGTGGTACTTTCATCTTACACTGATCTGTAGCTGTGTGCAATGGCATTTACATTTCCAATAATACCTGATCTTTTCAGTTTTGAATTGTTGTGAAAGACACACTGCTGCATACAATGATTTCTGAGGCATGAATGTAAAACTACTGCATAGAGGCAAAGTCCTCTGAATGCTGCCTAAAACGAATACATCCAAATCTGTCTAATTCTTTCCATTTTGTCCACAATAGACATAGTAAATTGTCTGGACTCAGCATGTCGACAGCAGATAGCTAGTGCTCCAAATAAAATAAAAGCCCAAAGAAATCATAATTAATGGGGCCATTAGCATGACAGCAGATTCCAAGCTGAGTTCATTCAATATATGCTTTTATCTGCTTTCATTACTTTTTAAAATATACTGTTTTGACGTTGGGATTTGCTGTCAATTTGTTCTGAATGTTCTCTTATTTTTTTTGTGATGGGCTTATTGTCTTGAGTTTATCTTTGCTCTGTTGTTCTTTAAGACATTTATTAAATCATCTTGTGACTATATTTTATTACAGCTTTCCTACCTGCACAAAATTAAAGTTTTGTCATTAATAACATTTGGAAAAAAAGCTCTCATTAAGTCCATATAGGGATACCTTTTTATCACTGGGTGTACATTTTTAAAAAAACACTCAGAACTTCTATTTTCTTTCATCTTTACTACACTTATCTCAATTAGGCTGCTATCTCTCCTCCAAAATATATTAAATTCTCCAGACTGTTAACACTTACTATTGATAATCCCATTGTTAAATCTGTCTTTTCTTTAAGCAATACAAAAACACCCACTGAATCTCCAGAGCTAATTATTCTGTTTGGAAAAAGCCAATGGTAGAACTATTGTTCCAAGGGAATATTTTAGATATTCCTGCTAAAATCACTGCTTCTAAGGAAAACAAACACTGTAATAAAGCCAAACTGTTCATTGATGAAAAAACCAAAAACTAAGTGTAAACAGGAAGCACTACCACATGCACTGAATTGGGGGAGAGGCGTACACTTCAACTCTTAGCAGATAAACTTCAGTTTTACCACATATCTCCCCTCTTAATCTGCATCCTAGAAAGATAGAAGTAGAGATAGATGCAGAGGTGGGTTCCTGCCGGTTCGGGCCGGTTCTATAGAACCGTTAGTAACTTGGCTGCCTGGGTTGCTGGAACTGGCAACAACCCAGGCCTGTCATGCCCCCGAGTGTGTTCTCTTGGTGGCACCGTAGGCAGCGCCATAGGTGGCACCATCTTGTGTTTTGCTTCTGCGTATGCGCAGAAGTTTTTTTTTAAGTACTGCGCATGCGCAGAGGGTCATTTTTGGAAAGGGACGCACACGCGTGTGGGAGTGAAGCGAGTACGCGCACGCAAAATGTGCACTTCCATCGCGATGCGAACCAGTGGGGAAGGTAAGTAGAACTCACCCCTGGATGGATGGATGGATGGATGGATGGATGGATGGATGGATGGATGGATGGAGAGAAAGAGAGAGAGAGAGAGAGAGAGACAGACAGACAGACAGACAGACAGACAGACAGACAGACAGACAGACAGACAGACAGACAGACAGACAGACATGATAGAAAATAGACAAGAGATACATGCATACATACACACACACACACACACACACACACACACACACACACACACACACACACACTTTATATGCCCAACCATATAAGATGTATTATAGTACCCTTGACACAACAGAATTCTACAAACTCTGAAGTTTTATTTTAGATAGCTCCACATTAACCCTTTCCCAACATTACAACAAAATTACTTCTGCTGCCCTGTTTGGGATGGTCCTATCACCTTTCTCCTGATTAAAGTATTTTCCCATTTCTGAATTATCAGCCTGTGTGGGCAAAGAATTTGATCACTAGGTAAATATAACTTTTCATCCTATTTTTTAACAAGCTATTCTGATGGCAATTAGACGCAAATGTTTAACTGCTAGCTTAATTTCAGCTGTGTCATCATCTGCCAAGCCAGGAAAGATGGCAGAGGAAGATTCTTCTACTAATTCGTTAAAAGAGATCCTGACTCAGGTACAAGTCTTGAAACCAATCCAACATCATCTGGCAGAGCTTAAATGTGATTTAAAAGAAATGCAAAAAAAAAAACAGATTATAATGAGGATCGGCTAAATGCCCGGGAGAAAATTACTCAAGCCAGTCATAATATTTTGTGTAAACAAAATTACTTATTTAAAATCACAATTTAAAATCACACAAAGTAGGAAAAGTCTATATGTGATTGACATTGAAGATCCTCCAAATCAATCAAACTTAGATGAATTTATAGAGGATTTTTTTTCAGAAAATTTCTTTTTGGGAATGGATTTTCTAGTTGAGATTGATTGTATGATTCAAATTTCTTTAACCTGAAGAAAGACCGGAACTAATTCCAATATCATTATTGAGCAATTCATTCATCACAAGAGATGAGATTTTTCACCAGAAATCAATAACATCTACACTGAAGTGGAATTCTAGCCAAAGTAAGATAACATTTTATCCTGGTTTTACTAAAAAATTTACTATTGTCTCTGAAAAGAGAAGGTTGTTTACAAAAGCAGAAAGTCTTGCCAAATCAATACAACTTCAGTATTTCATGTGCTTTCCTCCTACATTCTGAATTAATCGTCAAAATCAGATTCATAGGTTCATAGGTCATTCCAATAAAGAGGTCTTTATCTTACCTTTGAAATCTGCTGATTGAAAAACCTGATTGTGTCTTATTCCATGGAAACTTTGGGGTGAATTTTGAGTTTGTCTAAAGTTCTACTATAAAGCTTTATTTCAAAAGGTTCTATTCATTCATTGATTCATTGATTCATTCTTTCTTTCCTTCATCCGTCTTCCTTCCTTCCATCCATCCATCCTTTCTTGTACTGGCTCTATACTTGCATTTTTTTCTGCCCTCTCTCTCTCTCTCTCTCTCTCTCTCTCTCTCTCTCTCTCTCTCTCTCTCTCTCTCTCTCTCCCTCCCTCCCTCCCTCCCTCCCTCCCTCCCTCTCTCCCTCTCCCCCCCTCATTTCTGCTATAGTTAATTTCATAATAGCAAGTCTGGGCATAATGCCAACCTCTGTGTCTATTTTTACACATAGTATATTGGCTTGAACTAGTAAGTTTGAAACAGTTCTATATTTTTTTCATTTATAAGAAGAGAGATGAAACTACAGTGCTATCCCATTTAGGAAAGTTGTGAATATGTTCTTCTTTTATTTTTGTAGAGTTCTTTTTAGTCTCTTTAACAATGTTCCTGGTTTGTTGTTGTATTTCCTTTTACGTGTGTGTGTGTGTGTGTGTGTGTGTGTGTGTGTGTGTGTGTGTGTAAATATACCATTATATATTACATAATGATATATACCATTACATATTTTCTGTATGTGTGCATGTATGTAATGGGCTATTTTGAATGCTAATTTGAGTTTTTATGGAGTTTCTATGTCTATGAGCAATACTAGAAAACATGATAAGTATTCAAACAAAGAAATGTTTGTAACTAACTAATTATTAAATAGTACAGGTCATAAAATGAACTGGTCTTGGTAGAAGATTGATAAGTGGCTCAAAATAAAATTAATGAATCAAGTTAGTTTGTCTTCACATAAAAAACTTTGACAATCTAAGAAAGAAAATATAATCATATTTAAAGTATTCAAGGACTGATAGTACTTATTTACAGGAGACTCATTTAACAGAATTGGATCCTCATTAATGAAGGTTGCGGTAGACATGTTTACCTCACAGATATATCAAATAAAGCTAAAGGTATAGCCAATTTGGTTTGAAAAGGATTTCCAATTGATGTACAACAGGTTATGGCTCGTGTAAATGGGTATTTTTACAGGGATTGTTACAGCTGTGGTTAATGTTTATGGGCCTAATTTAGATTCTCCTGTTATGTTTTATGAATGTTTTTGACACTTAAATGCATGTGGTTATGATGAAGTTGTAACAGGAGGAGATTTTAATTAAATATTAAATTGTGACCTTGTAGGAATGCATTGGCACAAAAAAAACACCCTACCAAACATTAATGAGGGAGGCAATTGAGGCTTACCTGAAACAGTTGAATTTAATATATCATTGGCATTTCATATTTTTTAGGCTTAATTGTTTTTTAATATCATCAACTTTGACTCACCAAATCCAAGAATCTAATATTGACATTAGTCTTATGTATACAGTAAATACTGATATCTGTTACAGTGCAATTACTTTGAAAGATGTATTTAAGAAACCATTCAAGATGTCCAAAAATTAGGGTGGTTAAATAATTTGTACACCAAAGGGTACAAATGGGTAGGGACTTCGCAATATTTTGATCTGAATTCAAAAACATCAAATTTTAAATGGAAAGCAGATCAATCTTATATCCAAGGTCACATTATTTTGCATTATACAAAAACAAGAATAAAAACAAAGGGGGAAACAGTTTGAAAGATGAATTGAAATATATATGGCACAAGTGGTTAGATACTCATCTTCTGTTTTACATAGAGAAATATAGAAAAAGAAATATGAACAAAATACTATAATATCCCGAAAGACAGAAATCATCCTAATGTGAATTGGAATTGTCTTTAGATTTGCCATGACCTTTGGAATATCCCTGAAGCTGATAGAATATAATAGAACAATTAATTATCATCCTACAATCCTTTATGGGTCTTAATGATGGTAAACATCTTACAGTTCTCCTCTAACTTCATTTCTTTATATGTCTGGGGCTAAAACGTTGATGTTGTGTGGAACTACCCAGTTCAGAATTCACCATTATCCATGGAATGAGATAGTTGTCTAATTTAAAAGCACATATTTATGGTTATTTTATCATCCATAAAGACACAAATGGTACCATTCACCTTAAGCATGAATACAATGGATGTTGCCCATTCAGAAAATTGGAATTGATCCTTTTCTGTCTCAATTTTCTCTCAAAAATTATACAAAGTTCCTCAGGTTTTAAAATATTTTAGTTAGTTGCCCTGAACATAAATTATGACCATTATATGCCTCTAACTCCTCTTAGAATACTGAATAATAGGCTCCCAAAATGTTGTGTGCTTCCAATTTACCCATTCCTTCGCTCTCTGAGTTTTTTGTCTTTCTCCCTTTATTTTATTTATTTAGTTAACATATATGCTGCTTGATTCCCTGAAACTCTGGGCCGCTTCAAATAAAACTGTCAAAAACAAGGACAAATACAATGGTAGACAAAAATGAAGAGAAAAATTGGTAAGGATGTCAAAAAAAAATTGGATTGGAATGAAAAGAAACAGATCCCCAGAACCAAAAGAGACTTCAGTCACACTCAGCTCATTTGCCTATGCAAAGAGCCCGCTCTTCAAGGCAATTCAAAACATCAACACTACTAATACTTTAAGGCAGTGTTTCCCAACCTTGGCAACTTTAAGATATCTGGACTTCAACTCCCAGAATTCCCCAGCCAGCGAATGCCATTCTGGGAGTTGAAGTCCAGATATCTTAAAGTTGCCAAGGTTGGGAAACACTGCTTTAAGGCTTTCCTTTCTCCATTGTATGCAACTGAAATATTTACTAACCTTATGATTTTGAATTTAGACCTGAATTCACTTACATCTTATCCCAGTCCCATTTTCACTTTTTGATAAGTTTTGTGTGGTTATATATCTATTGCCGTGGTTACAAGTTGATTGTTGAACTGCAAAATTGTTTTGCATGGTTCACTAGACTCTTCCTCTTCTTTCTCCTGTAAGTAAAAAAAAAAAAGAATTTGCTTCTTTCTTTTTGATTTTGCTCCTTTGCAATGCCATGCTAAATGTTCAGTCTTCCAGTATTTATTGCACGGGGACCTTTTGTATTTGCAAACTATAGCAAAATGCAACCCTACACTATAAAAACATCTTTCCAATTCTCTAAACATTAAATGTGAACTCTGCAACTAGTTTAAAGGCTCGGGTAGACTGTCTTTCCTATCTAACTATAATTACAGGCTTTCTTCTGTTGCTTCCATAGCAGCTGCCATCTGTAGAAGTTCGAAATTACTGGATTTGGAGGGGATGGTAATGTTCCTCCTTTGTCCTTCTCCTCCCCAAAATAGAAAGTAACACAAACACAGCAATGAAGATATATGCTGTGGAATTTTAAGCTCCAGCTATTTTTAAAAAATCACATTGAACCCAATCATTTTCTTTTACTGTCAATACTTTCTTATCACTTCTGTGATGAGGATTGTCATCAAGACTAAGCCATGATGAGACAGAAGAGAACACATGTTTTAGAAGATAACACACAGGGAGAGCTGCTACTACTGTTTGCTAAGAGGTCAGTAAGGGGCGTGCATAAGTGCACCAGCGTGCCTACCGTCCCTGTCCTAATGTTCCCTCTTATCAGTACTCATCTTATGTATATAAACAATGTTATATCTATGTATATTACCAACATGTACTTGACAAAAATAAATAAATATAAATAAATAAAATTTCCTCTTCTCTCAGCCATGACTCAAGGTATTCAATGTTCTTCCATTCATTTCTTCCTGTAGGTTATAGGGTTGCCTGTCCTTCTCTCTCCTTTGATTAGACTTTGCGTGGAAGGATGCAAATAGTGCTGTGCCCCCATAACAAAAAAGAAGTACTGATACAGTGAAATATTGGGAAAGAAGCCATCTGTTCTGTGAAGCAAACTAATTGAATCCCTGCTCTACCATGTGATCTCTGATCTTCTACAAAACCGATTGACGCTCATGAAGATCAAAAAGAGGAAAGGGCAGCCAGATAGCTATCCAGATAATTCTGCCTTATTTTTTCTTGAAAATCTGTTCAGCAGATATGATGATACCATGAACTGCCTCATCTTTCTGTAAAGAAAAGATAACACATTCAGATTTTCATATGGGTAGAAAGAGTTATCTTATCTTTTTTGATTAAAAAAAAGGACCCTAATGGAAGCTTTTCTTCAACCTCAGTATAGCTTGAGGTACCCAGCCATACAGCTTCAGATGATCTATGGCAATTTATAAAGATATGTTTTAAAGTTTGTGAAACCTGGGAAAACTGGAAATGAGGTGGCAGTGAAATAAATGACATCTTATTTTCTAAACTACTCCAGAATAGAGTATATATAGCATAGTCCTCCAATTCATATGAGAAATATGTTTTTGTTTTAAACTTCTTGGGCAATGGCAGATTCTTTTTTTCCTTTTGCTTGATATTCCACCCAAGTTTGTTTGTATTATGTTTCTTATGGTCCTTTCAAGCACTTCTTCTCCTTGCTTTCTGTAGTCTATATAAGCTTAAAATGATTTAGTGACACAGAAATTTCAAGTCTTTCCAGCATTCCTTAAAAGAGTAGTGAAGGACACAATCCAATTGTCACTGTTTAAGTAAGAGTCAACTACTCTTCTGTTTTGTAGATGTCTACTAAATCCAGGTAATTATCTATGCAAATGTTTGTTATTGTTCTAGGAGATTTAAGATTCTTACATTAAAAAAAATTAAAACTGAAATTTCTTAAAATGGAACCTGAGAATATACAAATTCCCCATAGACCCAAGCTGAGAATATCATTTTTCAAGGCCAGAATAACATCTTAGTATCTAAATTGTTACAAGGAAAATACCCCCAAATACAGCTGATCATGTGTATCTGCCCATGTGATGATGATGTTTGTCCATCGTATTCAAAGAGGATCTTGACATCTATCAATTGGGGGGATGTCAAGACTTGCACGTGAATTGGATTAAAGTGAGGGGGAGGTGCGCATAGTCAGCCTCACTCTCTTCCCAGATTCCATCTTGCTCCAAATAGCAGGACAAAAGTCAAGCGGATGAAACCTACTAGAATAGGACAATGGTCATGAAGGCAGTCTCTGCAAGTGATGTGGTACACTAAGAGCATGGCAAGACACGAAAGACACCCTGGTCAACCACTGCGCCCAGCCCATCTCCAACTGCCCATGTGATAACAAGGAGATCAAGACCATTTCTCATGTATTACGTTGCAAATTCTAAAGGAATATCAGGCCTACTTATATTCTACCCCTAATATGTACTGTACATTTCCAGGAAAGTCAGATTTCTAGTCCGACCTTAGATATAAAGCCAGGTGGGTGATCTCGGGCCAGTCACTCTCCCTCAGCCTAGGAAGGAGGCAATGGCAAACCACTTCTGAAAATGCCCATTTATACCATCACATTCAATCTTTAGTTGGAATCTATAGTAAAGAATCCATCTGGCATGGCATGTTCCTTAAACACGTCCTATGCAAAGGAACATACCACCTTTCTCAAAAATTGTTTATTGAACATGCTTTATTGAATAGCATATTGGTTGACTTTACTCATGTTATTGTCATAAACCATGGTTTATAAAATCACACTGGTTTTAGTTAACACACCATGCTATACCCATTCTAATGTATCATCTATAAAGTTTGATTCTATCATGAGACATAAAGCAGTAGTATGTTTTATTCAACAAACTTCTAGGAAATGAGAAGTTACAATATGTAGCCTCATAACACTTTTCAGAATTTTTTTTTAAATTGCTAAACAGTTTAGTTCTTTGCTATTCGACATTCAAACCAGCTTAGGAAAAAAAGGGGGGATACCATTTGTATTATTGTAAAAACTGTACTATATTACAGCACATGTCATGAACCTCTCTCTACCTATCAGATATTTCAAGTCTCCTCGGTGCAGATCCTTCTGTAATTCAACAAGAAATGATCTATGGAGCAGACATATTGACAACACCATCAGAAGAACAGGCACAAATCCCTGATGAATGTTGGATACAAGAGGTAAATCCATTTTCTCAAGAGAAACGAAATGACAAAGAATGAAATGGAAAAGAAGCAGGATGATTTGCAGCCATCACTATGACATTCTCTCTGGATATATTTCTGAGAACCAGAATTTATTATACATTTTTATCAGGGGTGGGTTTCACTTACCTTCACCACCGGTTCGGTCGCGACGTTTCACGCGATTTCACTTCCGCGCATGCTCAGAAGGTGGATTCAGCCCGAAACACAGCTGAGGAGCTCATCAGCTGTGCTTCAGGCAAAGAAATAAAGGTCAGTATAAACCCGGGGGTGGGCGGGAGGGCTTTTTCACAGCACAAAACGCTGTGAAGCCATCCAAAGTCAGAAAAATCGGCCAAAATTCAAAAAAAAAGATGGCGGCGAGCATGGATCGGCACAGACAGAACCGGATCCGTGATGCCAAAATTACATCACCAGCAGGTCGCTAACGTTTCGGGTGACCTGGTCCGAACCGGGAGGAATCCACCCCTGATTACTATATGCATAATCAGATGGGAAGAATGTTTCATGTTAAATTGTTTCTTCCTTATTCACCATCGCCATTTAAAATCAATTCAACAAAGTATATTGCCTGACCTCTTCAAGAGGATGTGTGTAACTCAGGTGCCCTTCCTTTACTATTTTAATAACTTGATTTGCAAACTTGGCAAGTTAAATCAAGTTACTCGTGAATCAAGCAGAAATGCATTTGAAACGTAAATGTCTATAGGGATTCTCAGTCATCCAGGTCATGGTTGTCCCAGAGATGTTTTTTTTTCCAAAAGGCAACTGGACTTTCTTGGTTGTTGTTGTTGTTGTTTTAAATCCAAGAAGCTTCTTGAATGAGAAGCGAAACTTTTTCAAAGAAAAAAAATCAAGAAAGTCCAATTGCCTTTTGGAAAAAAGAACCTTTGGTATATTTGAAAGGTAACATTTCCTATTTTTTATGTAATGTATTTGCTTGCTTAGTTACTGCAGAAATATTTAAATATGGTAGGGAATTATTTTTGCACATAAGCTGACATTGCCATTCTGTCATGGTCCCTAAGGTGAATCCTATTAGGAAAAAGATAGGGGAGAGCAAGGATTGAGTAACGAGACTCCAGTCATGCCAAGGCCTAGAATGGAGATATTGGTAGAACATCCTCCGTTGTATTGACTCTCCAACCTTACACTTCAGTTCAATATCAAGACACAAGTCTTATTCCATTGCCCTCTAATTATGGCAAAATAATGTGTCATCAATGTCTTCATTGTCACATTCGTCTCATCCCCAGCCCATTAGCAAGGCAGCCTGGAATCATCCTTAGTTGTTGTGATAGATGCGTGTATTTCTTTCTGCCAACACAAAGCTTGCCATGTAGACAACCTATGGCACCTTAGGGAAATGATGAATTCATGATTTGCTCAGATCTAATTAGCTGCACAGGCCTGCTATGGGTACACATACTCTCTCCATCTAATTCTTAGGCACTGCAACTCTTTTGGCATTTGTACTGGTGGTATAAGAGAAAATGTAGAACTAATTTATAATCCCTTTCCTTCTCCCTTCCTTCCTATGAACATGAAGGCTGTCTCTCCTGAAACATAGGTCTTCCAGGGGACAAGATATTCAGATGGCCACACTCAGAAAAAAAAACTTTTGAAGTATTCCTGCTAATTTTTCTAAATATTCTGCCAACTTTTCATGAGCGAGAGAGAAGAAAAACGGTTCTGGGTCCATCTGTGCCTTGTTCAGAAGGCAAGGGTTGGGAAGATGTTGATTCATCATTGCAGCCCTTGTGTTATTTCATTGTACTTCACCTCCTGTTGTTTCCAATTTTATATGGAGGAAACAGCAGAATGGCAACAGGTGAGGTTAACTGGAGACCAGCTCACTTCACTCGGAAAGACCAGTAAGTCACTTCTAGTGAGGTAGGCGGCTGTATAAATTGGTTAATAAATAAAATAATAAGTAGTTTCAGATCTCATCTGCTGCTGATCACCTGGTTTAGCCTTCCATGAAATACGTGGCAAAACATAACATATCTGACACACCTCACAGCTATCACTGGATGCTGTCAGCTTAAGGTGAGAATCATCAGTACATCTAAGGATGATTTATAGCTGTCTCATTTATGAGCTGGAAATAAAAGGATAGCAATGTCATGGGAAATGTGGCAAAAATAAGTTGCTGCCAAGGCATGTTTGTATCTTGATACAAGAGGAAAGAGGTTATGAGACTACGTAGGCTCATCCTATTTTTCTGTGCCCTGATTAAAACCTGGCACTTTTTGAAAAAGAACTTTTTCCTCTCTTTCACTAGGGACTCCAAGCTCTAACTGTAAGGCTTTTCATAATAGACCACTAATTACAAGGACATTCATTCTTTCAGTGCATAGACTGTGTTCACACCACATGCTCATCCATGGTTTACTCATTTTAATACACTTTTCTGGGATAACTGCATAACTTCCTGAATTTAATGTTGCTTGGTGCCTTTGATACAGAATTTTATAGAAACCAAACCAGTTTCAATTTGTGAGAAAAATAATTAAGCAAGAGTCCAGATTAAGAATATAAACAGATTTATTAGTCTTTGCACAAAGGGCCTCTAAAGGTCAGAACCCCTGACACAAATAGAGACAAAGGCCATTATCTAGAAACATGGATTTATACAGAACATGACTCCACCTTACTCCTCCCATTCTCCTCACATCATATCGTCCAACCTCCCATTATGTAACATCCCAACACAGTGTTTACAACCTAGGAAAAAACCCAGAACATCTATCATCCTGACAGCTCCACACTTCCTCTCTCTCTGTGTGAACCTGAGCATTCTCATGAGCTCATTTCCTACATAACAACAAAAGAGAAAAACATTTCCGTATCATCACTTCCTCTCTTCTACATTCCCAGAGAATGGTAAAAACATATCCTGTGTAAAAGCTGACATACATAAAATACATTTTGTTATACAATATTATTGGTCCATTACAAATAGATTCAAAATGGTTGTGCTATGGCTCTTATTACATGTCTTATTTAACAAGAATAAATCCATATTTCTCACACAATTCACATCCCATCTTTCTTTCCCAGAAAGAAACACCATGCTCTGTAATGGATGTTAGCCGAGAAGATCATATTTTTCAGTTTAACCCTCTTGATTGGGTACCCAATCAATTAGGCTGGGGGGGGAGAGGAAGAGAGATTTCTGAACACTTGAAGCAAAATAAATGTAATTGGATAAGTACCCCTTAAATGCCAGTTGCTCCTTTCAAACCACACACTTCCTGATAAGTTTGAGGAGAGCTCTCCTTTTGCATCATCAATGAGCAGTTTTCAAATATAAATAAACACCGTAATGGCAATTAAATAAATTGTGTATGGCAGCACTTACATCTGTGCTCCCAGGATGCGCTAAATCACGGGTGTCAAATTCGCCATGTCATGTTGCCATCATGTGACATTTTGCAATGTTTTTCCCATTTGCGGAGCTGGGCATCTGCGAGGGCCAGCAGTTTGTCACCCCTGTGCTAAATCACTAAGGACACTGACTAGGCTAGGCTCAGTCAAGAGAAAACCTATGATCGTGCCTTGGCGCTGGTCTACTGAAGACGTGCAGATGTCATTTGCCACCTTATGCTTCCTTGTACTTTGCTATGTGGCGACAGACTGCCGTGAACTTTGGGGAGGGGGAATGAAGGTGGAAATGCTTCGGGAAACTAAAGTAAGTGCTGTATCTCCTCAAGATACTGCCTCAAGGACAGCTGGAAGAAGGAGGCAGGCACATACCAAACTACGCTTGGATTGACCATTAGGAAAACATCTTGCCTGAACCTCATTGGTTACACCGGGGGTAGGGGGCAATAAGAGAAGTTAAAGGAGGAAAAACTAGAACTTAGGGATTTTGGCGCACAATTTTTAGTTTTGGTTTTGCAATACTGCATTTGATCTCTAATAAACAATGCCTTTCTCAACAAATGAAGTCAAGGATCATTTCTATTTAGAGGGTTACATTGTGGCAGGTCTGACAGCACAGATGAAAAAAAA
Source organism: Diadophis punctatus similis (assembly GCA_023053685.1). NCBI lineage: Eukaryota > Metazoa > Chordata > Lepidosauria > Squamata > Dipsadidae > Diadophis > Diadophis punctatus. Next base: position 242,809,296 of record JALIGW010000001.1, read on the forward strand.
ACTGTTAGCCAACAAAAAAAATGATGTATCCAGCTGAGATGGAAAGTACTTGAGCCCCAAGAGTACTTACTAGCTTCTGGCAATAGCTGAGGGGTAATAAGGAGGGAAATAAAGATTATTACGATTAAATATGGATTCCAGAGACATCTTTAGCTCTGAAATCTGTCTTAACTAATTGTACTTTATGGCACTTCTCTATTTCTATCAACATCCTAAATGACTGTCTAAAGGGAGCTAGAACAAGTGCAAATGAGTTATTTTCCAAAACCGATAAAAGAAATCAGGCAATAAGCATTAAAATGATATGTTATGTTTTTCAGAAGACACACATACATACCACACGAGTTTTGAACAGTAATTTTCTCTCCCTAGGAAACCAAGGTACCTATAATTATCGCAAAGATGAGATAGTAGCACTTTAACAGATGTGTGGGAATTGAAGATCATGCTGGCTATCAGTCCCATAATTTGAAATCCCAAGCTGATGATCATTGTCATGATTCTTGGAGAGAAGCCACAGTCAGTGGAAAACCCATATATTTCTGTAGCACATCCTCCTCCTCAGTAAAATTCATTATAAATCCAGCAATGAAGTATTTCATGTACAAAAACACTGATACTTTGGTGAGTTAACTTCTAGAGAACTTGGGTCCAGGGGCGGTTCCTAATTTTTTTTACTACCACTCTGTGGGCGTGGCTTATTTTGTGGGTGTGGCTTGCCAACCATGTGACCGGGTGGGCATGGGCCTCGGGAGCTTGGCAGTGGCTGGAGAAGCGGGGGGCATTGCCCACCCGCAACGCAGCCCCCCGCAGCAGGAGCAGCAAGACCGCGGCAGCGGTTCTTCTAGGAGGCTCCATCTGGCCTGAATGCTTCTCCCCATTCAATGATCCTAGGCTCCTGCTGCCCGTTCCCCCTCCCCTCAGCAGCTCGAGAAGCCTCGAACCTGCGAAAATGCCAGGGATCATCACCGCGCATTCGTGGCTTCTCAGACTGCTGAAGGGAGGGGAACTGAGATAGGTCCTGCCGCCCATTCCCCCTCCCCTCAGCAGCTCGAGAAGCCTCGAACATGCAAAAATGCCTAGGATCATCATTGCACGTTTGTGGCTTCTCGGACTGCTGAAGGGAGGGGAACTGAGATAGGTCCTGCCGCCTGTTCTTTCAGCGTCTCACATGCTCCCTCAGTGAACCTCCCCTGCTTGGACTCACTGTGGGGTAGGAAGGCAGCGCATGCGCAGTGCCAGAAGCTCGGCTTCTGGGCATGCGCAGAAGAAAATTTAAAAAAAATTTAAAATTTTTTTTAAAAAAATGGCAGCACCCAGGCACCGGCAACTGACCGCACTGGTACTGTGACGTCACCAGCGGGCCGCTTCCAGTGCTATAGAGTGGACCGTACCGGTAGAAACCCACCACTGGTCAGCACCCACATTATTAAAAAGTGACATTAGCATTTCAGTGGAATAAAAGAATCTTTGTTGAGTATTTCAGCAAATTATTTATACATTTTCTCAGGGTAGTTGTGAGATGGTTTACTTCCCTTAAATGTTTACTTTGCTTGATGATAGCAGCTTTGTGGCAGTGTAATAAGGAGATCATTTCAATGAGTATTTAGTATGTAATTTCTATAAGTATTATCAGTGGCTTTGTTCTGGGTGAGAGTGGCTGCTTGCTACAAAGTTAATTGCCTTAAGCCTATTTATTCATATTAGAATGCCTTCAAATTTTCTCTGAAATAGTCTCAGCTCACCAACACCAAGAGTTTTGCTAGCTTAATTTTGATTCTGTATCATATGGGCTGGCTGGCTCTTCACTTTTTCTCACATTGCTAACTCCATACCAGTTTCTCATCTAATCTCTCACCGAAAGCATCTTGTCTCAATGTTTCACATACAGACACAAATATCCTCTGCTGTTCACCTGTACATGGTAGCGTATATAACCCAATTCACCATGATGTTATACAGTATTTTAGAAATACAGTTTGCAATAGAATGCTTCAAAATTGCTGGCATTACTTTAATCCTAAAATAGCTGCAATTATTATTGATAATCCATAAGGGCAGTTATCATGGGTGTGTTATCATGGATTATTTTCTGTTATTTCTAGAGCAAATATTCTGGGCAGAGATTAAGCATTCAAGGTGGTGCTTGAGCTGAGCATTAGCCTGGAGTGGATGTGGTGGAATGTAGTCTGGATTCCCAGGACGGAGGAGCTGCATTCCAGAGGAATAAGAAGCAATGAAATTCAGGTAGTTTAGTTAGGAGGAAGAGGATCAAGACAGCTCCTCCCTAGGAGTACATGATGTAAAATTAGTACCTTGTTTTAGTTTGGCAAGATTTTTGCTTATAGGTTAGGAACCATAAAGGAAACTCCTTAGAAGTAACTCAGTATATCTATCTTGGTTTTTGGAACCTGACATCAATCAATCTATCTAAACTTTGCTGTCTCTGGCTCCTCTCCATTGCAGTGCAGCCCCTGGGAATCCAGACTACATTCACCACAGTGGATGTGCTACACGCTGAGAATATGAAAGAATCATTCACAAATGGATCGAAGTTCATCTTCTTGTAGATTCTAATTACACCATCAAAGAAATGGAGCATCTGAATCTCTAGCTATGGATCCCCCAGTAACTCTCTGGGATGTTTCTCCCAACAATCCTGTTAATTTGCCTGAGCAAGACCTTATTTTGATTCCTTGTTCCATCTCCTTGAGGAACCTGGTCCAGCAACTATGAAATTAGCTTCCTTCTCTTCAGCTCAGTAAAAATAGATGGTCTTTAAAAGGGTTTAAAGGTGTTTTTTTTAAATCCATGGGTTAGTTATAGCAATAGGTTATTCCACCCTATTGGAATATAGGACTATATAGGACTATCACCCTATATAGCTGATAGTCATAGGTTAAACAATGGGGGGGGGGGAGAGAGAGAGAGAGAGAGAGAGAGAGAGAGAGAGAGAGAGAGAGAGAGAGAGAGAGAGAGAGAGAGAGAGAGAGAGAGAGAGAGAGAGAGAGAGAGAGAGAGAGAGAGAGAGAATATGAGAATATGAGAATATATCCCAGGCATTGCTCTAAATGTATTATTGCTGTTTTGATGATTTTATTCGTAATATTTGGCTACTGGGCTCTAAGATGGTTTGCTTTGATCTGCACTGTGCTTTTATAATGTTGCAGTTTTGTTCATATAGACTGAAAAGTATATCTCTGGTTGGCTTTCAACTGATGGGCTAATAGAAAGAAATGTTCAAACATACTAAAATTATCAAGGTACAAGTCCCATAAATGTTATGGCAAGAAGTTCAATTAATATTGTTAAAAGCAATTTCTAAGGGAAAACATGAAATGAATTCTTGTCCTTTTTTACGCTGAATTGTGCTAGTGGCAAATAGAGAGACATTATATGATTTCACCTTATGTGACATTTGTATTTTATATCCAATTCTCTGCTATGCAAGGGTATGTTTTTCTGAATAGTTTTCACTGAGGGAGCTGCAGTACATCCTCTGTTAAGAGCTTTCTAAGTCACACTCTGATAATTTCAGATTCTGCTTAGAAAACTCCCCATTGTATTAGAAGTAGGCATCACACTGCTAGTCATCTTTTAAATGAGCCTTGTTCATTTTACTCTTCTATAAAAAAAAAAACAAAAGCATTCAGGAATCTAAATTGACTTTATGGTTTCTGGGCTGGTACTTTAAATCACTAAAGCAAACTGGCTTTCTTTTAGCACAACTAAAACAATAATAAGAATAGGACACCACTAAGAATTTAATTTAATTAAAAAGTTCTTATAGGCCGCTCAATCCCGTAGGACTCAGGGCGGCGTACAACAAGAATAAGAACAATATATAACATACATAGATTTTAAAAACATGTCATAATTTTAAAAGGAACATTCAATCATGGGGGAATCCGATCTTCACCCCGCCTGCCGGAAGAGCCATGTTTTTACGGCTTTACGGAAGGCCAGTAGAGTGGGGATAGTCCGGATCTCTGGTGGGAGTTGGTTCCAGAGAGATGGGGCTCCCACAGAGAAGGCTCTCCCCCGTGGACCCACCAACCGACATTGTTTGGCTGATGGGACCTGGAGGAGGCCCACTCTGTGGGACCTAACTGGTCGTAGGGAGGTATGTGGTAGGATGCAGTCCCGAGGGTAACCTGGCCCTGAGCCATGTAGGGCTTTAAAGGTCAAAACCAACACCTTAAATTGCGACTGGAGACTAATAGGCAACCAATGCAGCTGGCGGAGAATGGGTGTTACGTGGGTGTATCTCGAAGAAGAAGCTATAACCATTTCAAATTATCCCGGAACCCGGAAAAAGTAGCTGGCCTGTGCGCATGCGCTTGACGGAACCCGGAAGAGCAGCTGGCCGCCGCATGCATGTGCACTGGCCAGCTGCTCTATTCCGGGTTCCGGGTTCTGGCGCGCGCTCCAGTTTCGGCACTCAGTGCCGAAAGGTTTAGCCGTCAAATGGTTGTCCAATCTTTTCTTAAATCCTCCAGTAATGGAGCTCACACAACTTCTGGAGGGAAGTTGTTCCACTGTTTAATTGTTCTCACTGTTAGGAAATTTCCCCTTAGTTCTAAGTCGTTCTCTCCTTGATTAGTTTCCACCCATTGCTTCTTGTCCTGCCTTCAATGCTTTGGAGAATAGGTTGACCCCCCTTCTTTGTGGTAGCCCCTTAGCTATTAGAACACTGCTATCATATCACCACTAGTCCTTTTTTCAATTAAACTAGACATACCCAATTCCTGCAACCATTCTTCATATGTTTATGGAGATTCTCAGTCATCCAGGTCATGGTTGTCCCAAAGGTGATTTTTCAACAGGCAACTGGACTTTCTGGTTTTTTTTTAAGACATTTCACTTCTCATCTAAGAAGCTTCTTCAGTTCTGAAGAAGCTTCTTGAATGAGAAACAAAACATCGTCAAAGAAAAACCAGAAAGTCCAATTGTCCTTGAAAAAGCACCTTTGAGACATTATCCATATTTTTTAGCCTTTAATCCCCTAATCATTTGTTTGTTCTTCTCTGTACTCTTTCAAATATATTTCAAATAAATAAATGGGATGAAAACAATGTCACTACTTCCTTTGACATCATCATGGAATTTTATAGACAATCAAACATCTGAACTGTGGTCTTTGACTTCTCAAATTCTACAAGTTTTGCAAACATACATATTAAGGTAGGCAGAAAGAGATATATGTGAACATTTTGGCATGATGGGAGTAAATTATTAAAAAAGTCTAGTAAAGCTTGGAAAATTACAAACAGCACACAAAATAACAAAGAGAATGAATCCCCATCTTATTGGACCATTTTGGGAGTAGGGGGGTATCCATTACTTCCAAATGACCATTAAATCTGAAAGTATATCATTGTCATAATGTAGGTCATTTGCATGATTATACTAATGCACAAATGAAGTAAATTGCCATGTCTGTCATAAAATCGATGTAAAATTAATTTAATTTTAACTGCCTTGTCTGGAGTACCCCAAATGCAACGAATTTGTCCATTATTGAGGAAGGGATGACATGTCTGGGTAGAAATTTGGTCTATTACATCTGAGGTTTGCTGAGTGTCATTGTGTGAAGAACATGAAGAATACTGGGACAAAAGTGAGATGATCAGAATGGTACAGAGAATGTCAACAAACCTGGCAAAGAGACAGGTTGAAATGCCAACAATAAAACTTTCTCAAATTGATGTAAGAGGCTGATAACAAAAAGAAATTGCTGCGTAAGACTGGAAGAATGAAAAAAATAACAATGCCTGTATTCCCATATGGAAAGGTTTATTTCAGGCGTACAATAACAAAGACAGTTTGCTCACAACAAATGCCAAATCACAAAGACAGCTGGAAATTCACAACGAGGAACAGTGTGAATCAAAACAACAGAGAATGCTATGAACACTTACAGTATTTAACAAAGTATTGGTTTTTTGGAAATCTATATGGCTTAACCAGCCCATGAATAAGCAATGAAACCAGTGAGAAGTAAGAGGGCCAGTATAGGCAATTTTAACTAATATATGCTCAAAGAACGATGTTCCTTCAAAAAGGATGTAGCAAACCACAATATAAACTCTGGCCTTACAAAAAAGAGACAGTAATCAGTCCATTAATACTAAGGGACAGCTTTAATATGAGCTCATCTTCTCTGGTCATTAAGTGACAAAGTTACTAAATGGTGAGAGAAAGGGAAGGAGAGAGAGAGGGGGGAGAGGGAGAGGGAGAGGGAGAGAGAGAGAGAGAGATGCTAAGATCACTGGTTGCTGCCATCTAATTTAGATAAAAAATTTCAGTGTAGCAATTCTAGCTCTTTCCTCTGAAAGGAAAAAAATTGCCTTCTTTCATTTCATTGCTATATACTCGGTTTGCTGGTGGCTACCCAGCTCCAGATCAAGCATGTCCTCCCTTCTCTTCCGACACCTGTATCAAGTTTGCAGCTTTACTGGCAACTCTGTCATGCTGCCGCTGGGGAGAAGGTTCAAATAAGGCAGCACAGTGCCTGCAATTTTGCCAAGCAACCTGGTCTTCAATAAGGTGATTTCTTATTGGTGGAAGCTAATCTGCTGTCCACATCATCAGTAAGCACACCTGGTAGTGCATCTTAACAGATCATTCAGGAGAACACGTTGGTGATTTATCAGTTCTCCCTTTTGTGGAGTGATGATAAATTGCTCTGAAATGAGATTTCTTTTGCTAGGAATTTTGGGTCCACAACTCTGGGTGTAGTGCAGTGATTTGTACTTCACTGCTAGTCAACTAGCAATATTCTGCACAATTGGTTGCAGTAGAGCTGCTTTAACAGCTTTACAGACCTTGGGGCCAAAATGGTGACAGTTTGCTGTAGATTCCAAGAAACAATAAACAGGAACAGGAAAATGCAGTGACATAAATTGGATGTCAGACAACTGAGTGAGTCAGAATTTGGCAAAATGAGAAGAAATAAATGAGATGTCTGTTCCCCTCCTTTATCTTCAAATTTTCATGGCCTGCATTGGTTTTTCAGAATCCTCGTGTTTTGTCTCTGCTGATGAGAAGTTGGAGGGAGGTCAACTTTTTCTTCCAATTTTGAGTTGGTTGGCATGAATGTGGCTCAACTGAGAAAGTCTCAGCTGGCCTTTGGCTAGGTCTGAAAGCTTTTGGGCATCTGAAACACTGGGGGTTCCAAAGCAGCCGCCTCTTCTGCGCATCTGATTGATCTGATTCATCATTTCTGAACAGATTCCTGACAGCCACTTCTTCACCCTTCCTTCCCACTCAGCCCATGCCTTTATCAACCAGTAGCAGGGAGCAGACTCCCTTTCTTTAAGCATTAAGTCAGGCAGGTGCACTGTGCAGTGAAGAGACTGTTGCCAAAGCTACAACCATCATTTTCTAAGAGTGAGAAAGAAGTTGGCAGGTAAGGTTGAAACCATGCTAGCAGGAACTTTGCTGCAGCAGGCTGGTCCGGTTAAAACTTTAAGAAAAACAGATACAGTAGATGGTGGCTGCTTCTTTTGTTAGATGTTTCTATGTTTTATAGAGGACCACAAGCCCTGATTGGCAGTCCGACATTTGAAAAAAAAACAAAAAGACACTGACTTTGAGTTCCATTACAACCAGTTGCACAGGTTGACCTACATACATACCAAGAACACTGTCCCCTTTTGGGGCGTGTGATGTTATGCAAAGCACAGAAATGGGCAAGAAATAAAAAGCCAAAAAAAATTAAGACATATGGCAAGAAGGGAGAAAGAAAGAAAAAGTGAATGTCTTAATTTCTATACCAAGAGCATCAATAGAACTTAACCTATAACTTATACAGCAAGAAATAATATTTAGAATTTATTGGACTCCATTATGTTTGTACAGAAAATAATTGTCTAGAACAGTATTTTGTTGGAGATGAACTAAGGACAGTGCTTCTTTAAAACACTTTTTTTACAACATCCTATACTTACTACATTTGGGAGAAAGTAGTGGACTGTATAAATGTGACTGTGAAAATAGCTTAATTTTTCTGAGGATAATACACTTACACACCCAGTACATGGAATTTCACAGCTGGACAATGTAAATGGATTCTCCATCGCTTAATTATAGCTAAAATACTGATATTGCAACATTGGTAAGATAATCATATGGCTCCATTTACTCAATGGATTGAACTTGCTATCAATGACACTTGCTGATTACATTTACTATCGGGCTGTTTTTGAGGCTTTTTTTTGGCCCGTTTTTGAGGCTTTTTTGAGCTGTTTTTGAGGCTTTTGGGGGGCCGTTTTTTTCCTAAAAGACAGGCTGAAAAATGCTAGAAAAACAGGCTGGAAAAAGCCTCAAAAACTATCTGGAAAAAGCTCAAAATTGGGCCAAAAAAAGCCTTGAAAATGGCCCGAAAAAAGCCTCAAAATTGGGCAGAAAAAAAATGTCTGAAAAAGCCCAAAAAATGGGCTGGAAAAAAGCCCCCAAAACAGGCCAAAAAAAGCCCCCAAAACAGGCTGAAAAAAAGCCTCGAAAACGGGCAGAAAAAAGGCTGGGAAAGACCCAAAAAAAGGCCCAAAAATGGGTACATGGAGGCCAAAACTTTTGTTGTTGTTGTTTCCTCTTCAAAATTTAGGTGTGTCTTATAGTCAGGTGCATCTTATAAGTCCGAAAAATACGGTATATGTAGTTTGAAATCAGACACTCAATTTTTCCTGTCGAGCAAAAATTCCTTTGGTCTTTTGTACATTGATTTTCAGATCCACATGCCTCATTGCATCATATAATCTATCTAATATTCACTGCAAATCATTTGGATTTTCTGCCAACAACATGGCATTCTCTGCATACAAAAGGACATGTACATTCACAATCTCAACCAACACAAGTCTAAACTCCCACAAATATTTCTTATACATTTTCCATAAATATATCAAGCAACTAAAGGAGCATTATACATCCTTATCTTATCCACTGTTCAATGTTGAACAATTCAGTAAGCATCCATTTATCTTCACTCATCCCTTATTTCCATAACATACCACCCTTGTTGGATTTCATGACTAATCTTGAACTTCATATTTGTACAAAACATTCCATAATTCAAGCCTATTTTTCTTATCATATATTTCCTCTAAACCAACAAAAGAACATTATATTTTATTCTTACATTCTTACATTTATCCATGTCTTGCTGAAGTGCAAAATCTAGTTTCTACACTTGATGCTTATCATAAAACCACACTACAGTATATTTCCTTAAATTTTGCTCATTGTCACCTCTTACTCCTTTTCATACATAATTATGCAAAATATCTTTCCAGGCATTTTCAATCTTACTTCTCTGTAATTTTTATGTTCACACTTGCTACATTTCCCTTTAATAAGGGGACAATCATGGTATTCTTCCAATTATCAGGCACAAAAGTAGTCTTTACATATACAGTAAGCAAGTCATAGTCACTAAATCAGCAAACTACAACCATATTTTAACATTTTGTATCCTTACCACTCTGACATTTATGACTTCATTTCCATGAATTCTTTCTTGGACTATCATTCTATGTAGTGTTCAAATATTATCATTCCCATGACATCATTCCCAACATTGCTAAAAAATACTCCTTTCAGCATTTGCCATGTTTCATCCCAAATACCTTCATCACTTTTATTTTTATTTTAATTCCAGTCACTCTGCTGAAGTTCTTTGTCTAATCCTCTTTACTCACTTGTAGAACGTTTGTTTTAATTCCATGAAAATTGCTCTGCATTCTCTCTGCTTCTTTTAATGATCATTTCTTGCTTTCTTCATCTACATTCTTCTACATCTACATTCAGCCATAATAAACTTATTATAAAATTATAATAAATAATAAATAATAATAACTCACCTTATATTGTGATTTTCACCAGATGACCTCGTGGATAAAAACCTCTGCTACCCTGCAAGGCTTTGGTCAATTGAGGTATTCATTTCTTCTTCTAAGACAGAGAAATTATCAACTTGGTTACTTCCCTTAGATACACCCATATTACCTGTAGCCTTTTCTGCTATTACTAAGCATAGTATTGATACAGGTACTGGAACATTTTGGCCATTATACTATGGCACAACCAAAGCCTACTGTGATGACCAAGTTACTCTCATTATTCTACACAAGACAAGTTCTCTGTCCTTACTACTGAGTTTACTACTGCCACACACCCAAAAGATATACTTTAGCACTAAGTTAAAACATCATAACTGTGATGCAAATAGCATTTTAGATTAACCCAACCCAAGTAATATATTAGCTAAAACCAGCGGTGGGTTGCTCCCGGTTCGGCCCGATTCTGTGAACCGGTAGCGGCAGCGGGAGGATCCGCCTACCCACCTGGGACGCTTCTGCGTATGCGCAGAAGCTTCTGCACATGCACAGAAGTGTCGCACGCATGCGCAAGCACGAACCGGTAGCAACAGGTTTTAGAACCCACTACTGGCTAAAACCAATCACATTGTTATGATTTTTTTTTTCATTTAACTAATTGAAAGCTTCCCATGTCCTATCGCAAATAGATCTTGACATCCCTCAGTTTCAAAAGTATGGGTTTTTTGTTTGAAACAAATCTTATTAGGGCCTAAGCACAGAAATGACGCACAGTCTGAGACTCAAGACCATCTACTGTACCAATCAACTACAAATGGAATGGAATGTTAAAAGAAGTCTCACCTACTTTGAAGGCACTCTTCATTTCATGACTGAAACATTACACAAAGTTTGGCCTGAACATTCCCTGTTTACTTTTCTTGTTGCTTCTGCTAAATAGGCAACAATCTAGAATCTGCTGCCCATCTGGTGCTTGTCACACTTCATAAGATTCACTTTTGGGGGTGGGGGTATGAATTAACATTTGCCAAAGCCCTAGCCAAGACTTCATTAAATCCCATATTAAAAACTCTGTTAATTTGTAATTTTAGATAATTTAACTTCATATAAACACAAACTATTCATCTTTCTGGTACAAACCACTCTTCTTTGGCATGCTAGTTATCGAATTGGATTAGAGGCTAGCTAATCCTCAACAAGAGTTAAGGTTTTTTCACTAATCCACCTGATTAAATTCTCTGAAGTCAAACTTGTTGTTGTTTTTGTCTGGGGAAAGAATGTAAGATGACATTGCTCTGGCAAGAGACAATGGTTTGTCATAGTGAGTGGATCTGTAATTATTCATCGGGAGTAAACAGCACTACACTGAAGATTAGGAATGCGCCTGGATAGTCCACTATCTCAGCCAATGCAGTGGAGGCTATCTGTCAAGAGGTTTATTGCACTGGCAAAATACATCCCTATACGGGAAGCAGAAATAGCTTGCTTTGGTTTAGGCAAATCAAGGTTTTTTTTAAAAAAACTTACTGAAATGGACAAATGTTTGTTTATTTATTCATGTCAGAATCATCACAATTAAAATAAGGCGTGCTATATGACATAAAATTTAAAATTTAAAACACAAAATTTAAATATGTACCAATTAAACAGATCTTGCCCAGAAACTAGCAACATTAATTGCATTATGTCACACTGCCGTGAGTTCCTCAAGTGTACCCTAATGGGGGCACAAAGGGCAGGTATACATGTGTTGTTGTGTGCATGTCACTACAATTGCAAAGAGCAGAAGCCACCGGATAGCCCCCATTTGTTCAGGGTGTCTCCAGACCTTGTTGTACCCATGCACAGTCTATTCAATTATTTCCATATTTCCCAGCTTTCCTCAGACCCAAGTGCCATTGGTTCCATCCAGTGTTGGTTCTTTGTAACTTTCCATAGATTCCCTTTGCTTTCAAATTCTTCAAAGTCTTCTGTCAATCTAAGAAAGCTTTTCCTGGATTTTAGTCTCTGCTGAGCTGGTTGTAGGCCATAGAGAGGGTGTTGTCTAGATATTGATAATTTGAGTCTTTCTGTGTATGGTGCTGCTTCTCTGCGAATAGCAGACAAATGGACAAATGAAAATGAACAAATGTTTTCCTGTTTCTCTCAGTTCAGAATGCACTGAAAGAAGTTATATCATTCATTTTCAAGGTTTCATATTCTGAAATATCCATATTAACCTCATTAAGCCAGAAAACCTGAAGGATCTGCTTAAATCTTTTGGCTGTGATTTGGGGGTGGAGGTGGGCTGGAATGGAATGGAGTAGAGAAGACATATTGTAATTGGATAATATTGAAAAAAGCTTGTATGATTTGTAATCTACTGTTATCAGTATTTCTTAGATGCTTATTTGTTATTTTTATGTTATTTTACATGTTCCTGATGCTTCTTGCTATGCACATTGTGAATAAAAAATAAAATCTAAAGGGTTGGGCACAGCAAGAGAGAAAGAAAGGCAGAAAGAGAGAGGTAGAGGAATAAATGAATGGATACAACATCAATTATTATTTCAAACATTCTTCTTTGCCATTGTTCCTTGAGCAACTACCTATCTATTCTATACATAATATGATATTTACAGAGTCCAGCCTTCCTCAACCCTGGTGCCTTCTATGCTATCTATTTCAGATACTGAAGTCCAACACATCTAGAAAGCACCATGTTGCACAAATCTGGACTTCTACAATGGTGCAATGAAGAGTCTCATCCAACATCCAATATGGATATGCATTCATATTTACATGGACAGATGCAGAGGTGGGTTCCTCCTGGTTCGGACCGGTTCTATGGAACCGGTAGTAACTTGGCGGCCTGGGTCACTGGAACTAGCAGTGACACAGGCCTGCCACGCCCCTGAACCGGCTCTCTCGCTATGACACCACCATCTTGTTTTTTGCTTCTGCGCATGCACAGAAGCTGGTTTTTTAGCACTGCACATGCATGTGCACATGTGCGGCATGTCAAGGAGCGAAACGGCAGCAAGGTAAACCAGAACCCATCCCTGGACAGATGATTGTGGCAATGCAACCTTTTTAAATAGGTATACTTGGAGAAAGTTTTTGAATCTGACAATTTTGTTTTTCAATTACTAAATTTTGATAAACAGATCACTGTTCAACATTTGTTCAGCATGTAAGCAGACTGAATTAATATTTTTCTCCTTAAAATTATGGCATGCACCCCAGCATCTCTTTTTTATTTGCATAATATTCATTTATTTATTTATTTATTTATTTATTTATTTATTTATTTATTTATTTATTTATTTATTTATTGTGTGTGTGTGTGTGTGTGTGTGTGTGTGTGTGCGCGCGCGCGGCGCGCGCGCGCCTTTGAGTCAGTTTCTGACTTCTAGCAACTCCTTGGACAAGTCTCTGCAGTTTTCTTGGCAAGATCTTTTGGAAATGGTTTGCCGTTGCCTCTTTCCTACGGCTGAGAGAGAAGGACTGGCCCAAGGTCAACCAGTTGACTTTGTGACTAAGGCAGGACTAGAACTCAGTCTCCTGGTTTCTAGCTTGGTACCTTATCCAGTACACCAAAATGGCTCTTCTCACATAATATTGTAGAGCTCTGCTAATCTTTGAAGTTTTTGCTTTACTTCAGTGAAGTTTCATTTGAAACTGTCCACCCTAAAGCTGCTTGGTAAAGCAACATGATCCACTCTCTTCTCCATTATCATCACTTTGACTGCTCCAAGATTGCCTCTGCAGCCTTGACCAGCACTTGTAATAAGCTATTGCTGATGGAGGCAGTGAGCCAACATGAAAGAAGCTGCCCACCCTCTCTTTGCCTCAATGGGCTGTTTCTGTGGCACAAAATTCCTGTTGACAGAAATCAAAGCTGTCTCTGTGTCTAGACATCAGCAGTTGATGATAATGAACAAGCAAAGACACTTAGATAAAAAAATCCATTTTATTGAACTGAATTAGTAATCACATACTTAGAGAGAGAGAGAGAAAACCAGGCACTTAAATCTTGTCCGATGGCTGAACAAGCAACATTTGTGTGCTGAAGCAAGATTCTATGTTAAGCAAATCAGATTGGTTTCATTTGTCATTAACTGCCCTTAATTCCTTTCTGCTGCTAAAATTATGAATGTAGTAGCGCAATTCACTAAGAGATCAAAAAAAAGCAAAGCGGTTGATTGAGGGTCATTCCCCTCCTGAATAAGTTTTTTAAAGTCTGTTATATGGCTTGACTATCTTATTTGCTACGTCATACGAATAGGAACGAACAGAGTGCTTTTTTTAAATTAAATAGTCTTGATGTATATACAATTGCAACATTATACAAATTGCTTTCAATCCTTAATCTGCTTTTCCAAGTGTAAGGCCTGACTTTCTGAATACATTCTGTTTCTGTCTTTCCAGGTTTTTCTCTACTATATAAGAATTGGATCTACCTTCTCTTATTCATTGATCACGGTCACATTTTATTACCGGGGCAGGGGGAAAGAAAAAGACAACCTGTGCTTTTGTATTCGTGCTGTGATCCTAGTGGCTGATAGTTTGCATTATCACTGGCAAAGTAAAGCACTGAGTATCTAGAAAGCAAGGCTTTTCATTACACACACCACTGCTGCTCTAAAGCATATCTGCCACACGTTCTCACTGAAATACCTATGAAAGCTCAAGCTTAAATCTAGGCCTAAAGAGCCAAAGAAGAAAACGAAGCAACCATTTCTGCAAGTAGCAAAGACAGTGTATTTTTGTGATATAGTTGACCTTCAGCAAAGATCGATTCACGCAAACTATGAAAACAATGTTATATCAATACTCCCTTTGCTTCCTTTCTAGCCCATAGCTAAGAATTGCCCTGGCTTGAATGGATACAACATAGGAGAATTTGCCTGCCGGTTCATCATTGGTATGGCTATGGGAAAACATCCTCCCAAATTAGAGGTGCTATCACAGGAGACTGGGAGAGAATTGCTTTGTTGGCTGCAGCAAGTATGTTTGCATAAACCATAATCACAATGGATTGCAAACTTGATTAAGAAGTGGAGCAGTGCTGCTATTCTAACAGAGTGTTATTTAAATGCAAGCCTGGTGAACTCCTACTGTGAAGGTTCCTGGGGGCAAGTGTTTCTTTCCTACCAAAAAAGCAACAAGCTCTCTGTTTTGTTTTCCACACACGCAAGTGTGTCAGAGCATCTCCTATAGGACACAAAACTAAGCACAGCAGGCTGCACTACGTGCTCTTAAAAGTGCTCCAAAGCACAAAAGGAAATATTCAGATATAAAATGTCTTCCCTTTGCTTCTGGGTCATTGGTGTATGCAAAATTGGGGGGCGGGGAATCCCACATATACCTACAGCAGCTTGTAATTGTCTCGATCGCTTAAGAATCAAATAATTGTTGTAAGGAATAGCCTTCTGGGTTCAGTTCCAAGTGAGGAAAAACACTGGATTCATGGAAGTTGCTTGGAAAGAATGGTGGAGAGGAGCACATGGCATGAGTTCCTGAACAGAAAAGGTGGGTCACATGCTTCCAGATGTTGGGTGAAGAGAAAAAGAAATTGCTGAGAGTTCCTGAGTTTTTATAACCTCTGTTGGGCCCCACTTCAGAGTTTCCTGTTCCTGTATAAGAAATGCACTCTGATTGGTGGTCAGACTCCCAGGGTCCATGCAGGGGCAACTCTGTAGGCTGTGTTTTTGAGTTCAAGTTTGGCTGACCCTTGCTGGGTGATGGTGTAATGAAAGGGCTTTGGGCAATTCCTAACATGGCTCTGTCTGAAGAAGGTAGATCTTGGTTATGTAGAATAGACTGGTCCAAGCTAATAACAAAGGTGGGGGGATGAGTGAGCTTGGCCATTCCTTGATGGCACATTGACAAAAGTGGGGGCTACTAAGAGTCTTTTTCTGTCTAAAAGCATGTTTCCAGGGATATTCTATATAATATTCTGCCTTTTTAATATTTCCTAGGATATTCTATTTTTCTAAGAGAAGGGTAAGTGCTAACTTCCTACAGGATCTCTTAACAAGGGATAAATGCAAGATGCCATAATAACACAGTTTTCCTTCACTCAAAATATGTCTAATTACAATTTGTGCATTAAAGTTACCTTGAAAAGCTATTTCTCTAACTTTTCTTAATGTGAAGCAAATTAATAAGATAATCAGAGCAACATGGATGATCAAATCAATTCATTTGGCGAGGCTG
Source organism: Diadophis punctatus similis (assembly GCA_023053685.1). NCBI lineage: Eukaryota > Metazoa > Chordata > Lepidosauria > Squamata > Dipsadidae > Diadophis > Diadophis punctatus. Next base: position 242,825,336 of record JALIGW010000001.1, read on the forward strand.
ATAGCTATCTTTCTCTAACCAAGAAGTTGTTAACTATCTAAACTATCTATCCAGAAGTAATAATATGAAAGGGTGTGATTAATAAAATCACCACATATTAATAATACTGTTGAATTTTTGATATGATCTAGAACATACAATTATAGGCTTGGAAGGGTCCTCAGAGGTCTTCTAGTCCAGCAGTCCCAAACCTTAATGATTTGATGGTCTGATGGGGGGGAGACGGGAACTGGCCCATGCAAGTGGTGGGCCAGTGCATGCATGTGCCGGCCCACCTCTCATGTAAATAGAGCTGCACGCACGTGCACCGGTCCGCCATTTGCACAAGTACAGCTGTGTGTGTGCTAGCCCACCACTTGTGCAGCTCACTTCCAAACCAGCCAAGGCCCGGGGGTTGGGGACCCCTGTTCTAGTCCAATCCCCAGCTCAAGACAGGAGTCCTTATATCATCCCAGGTAAATGGCTGTCCAGTCTACTTTGGGGGGGGGAACATCCTCCAAGGCTGGAGCACCAACAGTTCCAGGAGACAAGCTATTCCATTGATTAATTATTCTCACTGTCACAAAAGTTCTCCTTAATTGTAGGTTGGATCTCTCTTTAACAAGCTTCCACACATTACTTCTTATCCTGTCCCCTGGTGCTTTGGAAAGACTCAATCCCCTCTTCTCTGTGAGAGCCCCTCAGGTACTAGAAGACAGTTATGTCCCTCCTAATCCTTCTCTTTGATAGGCTAGGCATACCTAGCTCCATTCATGATACTTTTTAGCCCCCAGAGTCATTATCACCTTTGTTGCTCTTCTCGGTACACTTTCTAGTGTCTCATCATCTTGTATTGCGGTGACCAGAACTGTAAAGGAGAGTATTTGTAGTTCAGGGTTGAATTAAGAATCCTTTGTGCTCTTTGAGCTGGGTTGTTTTTTTTTTTTTGCAGACAGTTCATTACTCAAACTAGGTAATAATATCAGTGCTAGTGAATGGGCTGGACTAGCACTGATGGATGTTACCTACCTTGCAGGCAGTGAAATGTCTGCAAGAAAGCAAACAAGATCAGGACCCCTGACCAGAACTGTATGCAATATTCCAAGTGTGGCTTCACTAGTGCTGTATCTATCTTTAGAATCGTATATACTTTCCCTTTTAAGCTATTACACAGAGAGGTACCGATGTTATATTATGACATCTTCATTTTACAAGGTTTTATATGATTTCCACACCTTCTTGTGGGAGGGACAGGTTTCTATCATTTTTACATATTATTTATCCAATGTGGGGGTTTGACTTACAGTGACCACGAGGAGGCAGTACACAGTCAGATTTTTTTTCTTTTTGAAACTCATCAGGCATAGCCATAGGTCTTCGGTGGGCTTCAAACCTTCCACCATGAATTGTTTGTGGACTATGGCATTTTAGTTGCATTAGCTTTAGGAGCTATCCAGGGACTGATGCTCAGCAGTGTTTCAGGAAGAAGTATATATAGTCTTACCTTGGAGTGGTGTACACTACATAGGGTGGTACATAGGATTCTGTATACAATTGCATTCTACATTGGACTGCAACTTTGTGTGATAATTGCATTCTACACTGGACTGCAACTTTGTGTGATAAGCATGGCTCTAAACAACTGATGGGGTAGATATCAGGGTGAAGAATCTAAACTTGTGGAGTTAATATTCTACTCTTTTTTCTCTTATCATGTTCTTCCCAAATGTTAGTAAGAATATTTCAAGGACTCTATATCCCATCTACTGACGGTTTGTCAAAATCCTTTATATCATTAATGTACGCATACATCTATGTATGAATATCTAGGGGTATATGTAGAGAGGTCAGTTTTAGCTAATCCAGGTTGAATTCAGACCAGAGTTGCATGGAATCCAGCATACAATGGAAATGCTTCCCAGCAATACACATTTTGCCAAGGATCAGAAGCAAAGCAAGGATTTCAACAGGAAAATCTTGGCTAGTTTTAGAGGACTAGCACTATATACTAGTACAGGGGTAGGCAAAGTTGGCTCTTCTATGACTCATGGACTTCAACTCCCAGACTTTCTGAGCCAATCATGCTAACTCAGGAATTCTGGGAGTTGAAGTCCATGAGTCATAGAAGAGCCAACTTTGCCTACCCCTGTACTAGTACAACCATCTATGGTTTTCATCTAAAGAACTAGAGTTCATGTTCCTTATTTTTTTTAAAAACACTAAAGGGCAAGTCCAAAACTTGACAGGTTTTGACTTGACTCTCCAGCCTTTTTTAAAAGTTGGTTCTAATATCTTTATATTTGTTATTTTGAGAGTATTTTCAATGCTTCTTTCTTTAAGCCAGCCAAGATACTCAGGACAAGATGTTCCATATACAGCTTCTAGATATCCCCAAAACAGCTGTCAGAAGATAAGATAGGCACATATCAGCTGTTCTGCTATTGACTGCAATATTTGCAACATCACATAATCTGGGAATTCACTACCAAGAGACTCTGGAGCTCTGGTGATTGCTGCTACTCCTACTGCTTCAGTAGCATTGTTCGGAGATCATGCATCTCTATTTCTGATTCAGATATTACAGAGAAATTAAGCTGGATATCTTCAACATAGTTTTATTTTATGTATTCATTTCTTTGTTTCTTTGTTTATTGCTTTATTATTCATTTATTTTATACAATTATATAATTTTAACAAAATAAATTATATATTTAAATTGAACAATATTTATTATATTTTAAATATATTTTAAATATCAACATGTTGATAGCATTTCAGCCTCAAACTCTGATACCTGCCACCAGTAATTTCATATATATATATATATATATATATATATATATATATATATATATAGAGAGAGAGAGAGAGAGAGAGAGAGAGAGAGAGAGAGAGAGAGAGAGAGAGAGAGAGAGAGAGGGAGGGAGGGAGGGAGGGAGGGAGGGAGGGAGGGAGGGAGGGAGGGAGGGAGAGAGAGAGAGAGAGAGAGAGAGAGAGAGAGAGAGAGAGAGAGAGAGATTATATATATATATATATATATATATATATATATATATATATATATATATATATATATATATATATAAAATCTCTCTCTCTCTCTCTCTCTCTCTCTCCATCTATCTATCTATCTATCTATCTATCTATCTATCTATCTATCTATCTATTTATCTATCTATCTATCTATCTATCTATCTATCTATCTATATATATATATAATCTTCAATCCCTATCTCACAAAGACTTGCTAATACAATACATGTTACAATGAATAATACAGTAATTAATGGTAACAAAATCAAGTCCCAAAACTGAGGAATCCAGACAGAAATGGATTAGAAAATAAAGAAAATATTTCTCAATAATGTCTACACCTGTATAGACATTATCCTCCAATATCTTGCTCTAGAAAGTGTTTGCGACTGGGCAGTAATTATCATAAACTCCTGAATCTAGAGAAGGCTTTTAAGGTGTTCTTTAAGGCCAACAACTTTGTCATTTCATCACAAAGAAACATTCACCACTCCCCTGGATAGCTAGTTTGAATAAGCCAAAGGGGACAGGAGTCAAGAGACCATATTGTAGAACAGAGAGCTACAAGTGTCTTGTTCTTATTCTTTGACCTAAAAAACCTGAAAATTATCTTATATAACTGGATTGGATAGTTCACCGAATAACTCGCTAATTCTGAAATAAAAGCAGCATGCAAGTCAGCATGAAGACAAGTGATTTTTGTCCTTGAAGTGCCTTGCAAATTTGTCACAGGAGGCTTCCAACCCTGTATGGGATTATCTGGGCAGATGACAGCAAACCTTTGATTGGTGTAAAAAGCACTGTCGGACTTCTACTTGAGGACAATATTGAGACCATAAAACCTTCATTGCGGTGGAGTAGACACAATTATGTGTTGTCACATGCCAGATTAATCTTATGCTGCCTGTTGAATCACTTGTTCCCTAACTTTTCCTTACTTGTTTCATTAGCCAAGGCATCCCCAAAAGCCAGACAAAAGCACAGAATCCATAATGCCTGAGACTGCATTTGAGTATGTTCGTGTCAATGGATTGGGTCAACATTATTCTAATTCTGACTCATATCTATTGGTTTTCCCTGATAGGTCTGTCCTGCACACCAGACCTAGTCATATTGTCTTCAGTTCATTGGCCTCCTTGTCTCGCCACTCTCAGGTATGATAAAATGAGTCATTGCTGTAGCAACTGATCTGGGACTTCCCCAAGCTGTTATTTGATCAGTTGAGCCATTTTGTTACAAGACGGGTAGCAAATAAATTCACTAAATTAAATACATAAATCCCCCCCTCTCTCTTTCTCTCTCTCCCTCCCTCCCTCCCCTAACACAATGAGTCTTGAATTTCTTTTGATTTGAGGTAATGAGGAGCTGCCATTGGCCGGTTAGACTCCTCTTTTAAATTTGCTACATAATTAATCACTTCTAAAGATGCTTCCTAGGATTACTCCAGAGTTTTGTACTAGTCTCACAAAAACTGGACGAAATCCAATAGGCTGTTTCTGCTGATAGAACTACTTATATTAGCAAAACCAGGAGAAAATAATTTCTTCTTCCCTCTGCAGTTCATCACACCACAACCAACCTCACACCCTCAAATCTGCTTGCAAAGGATTCCCCAAACACCCAAGAGCAGATTTTTTTAAAAAAAGATAGGGGCTTCATATCTGTATAAGAAGATCATCTTGTATACCAATGAACAATAAAAACGGATAATCCAATGGAATGTAATTAAACAACTGCAATAAAAATTGTATTTATAAATTTCTCCATCTCTTTTTCATTTTAAGAAAGCAATCCAAACTGGGATGCCCATTTTATAAAGTGTAGTAACCAACATTTAAAATGTGGAGGGAGGGGATTTTAAAGCTATTTTTGCTTCCTCCTAGCTGATGTGCTTTTTTAGCCTCTTTATTTTGGTTGGTATGATTGGCAGCCATAACTGAGTGGCTGCCACACTCTATTGTTATTACAGCTACAAGAATGCAAGAGAAGGGCGCACAATGATATGGCATTCTAGTTGCCTGGGCAACAAAATAGTCATCACTGATATGAAGCATTAAAAGCCCTGTTACAGAAGATGTTTCAGAAGAATATAATATTCAGGGGGAAAGTAACTTGGATTTACCTAGCGTCTTACTGGCAATACAAATATTGCTAAATTCAATAAGTTGGCTAAAGAAAATAGAAGGGATGGGGTTTTGTTTTCCTGGCCTCATCCAATACTTTTTGGAGAGTAGCCCCTGGACCCCTCGCCTATTGTCAAATCTTTGGCCTGTTTAACCCCGCCTCCCAAAAAACCTCACCTTGTTTACACAAAGACTATTTAGCAAGCTATGTTACAAGGATTGTAGCAACTAAACTGTTCCTCAACATACAATTGATATATCAACATACATAGGTCATCCTTATTTGCTTTTTCATTGCTTTTCGGTCATCCATGAACTGAACCGATAACAAAGAAGCTTGTTTAAGATAATTATAACATTGTCTGCTGAATCCTCATCAGTCTGGAAACATACCTTGCAGGCACATTGCATTGCAACCACACTATTTGAAGAGCAATTCCAGCTCTTAACGCTGGGTAACCCTATACCGATTTTTAGAGAAAGACAATTAGAATCCTGAGTGCTAGGGACTGCCCACCCCCGTTACATATAGCTAGAATACTTAATCTACCACCTCCAACAAAGAATACTGATGGAAGAAAGATAAAGCCATCAAAAACTAACGGGGGGAAATTAGATCATGATGAATATGACAATAAAGATGATAAAGATGATAAGACATCAACCTGGTGTCAGCTCTTGGCAATTAAGAACTGTGATGGCGCATTGGTTAGAATGCAGTATTGCAGGCTAATTCTGCCAACTGCCAGCAGTTCGATTCTCACAAGGCTCCAGGTTGACTCAGACTTCCATTCTTCTGAGGTCAGTAAAATGAGGTCCCAGATTGTTGGGGGCAATATGCTCACAGTGTTAACTGCTTAGAGAGGGATGAAAAGCACTGTGAAGCAGTATATAAGTCTAAGTGCTGTTGCTATTGCTATATGGGTTTTTTCCATCATGGTGATCTGTCTTCAACATGGTCCTGCAGGTCTTCCAATGCTGCACCCATTGCCATTATAATTGAGTCCATCCACTTGATGATTCTTTTTCATCTTCTTTTTCTCTTTCCTTCCACATTTTCAGAATTATAGACTTCCCGGAGAGCCGTGTCTTTGTATAATGTGCTCAAAATATAATCTGAGCCTGTTCATTTGCACCTAGAATGAGAACTTTGGGTTGACTTTTTTCTATGATCCATTTGCTGGTTTTCTTGGCTATTTTTATTTTTTTATTTTATTTAAATGGATTTATATGCCGCCAAACTCCCAGGGGACTCTGGGCGGCTCACAACATGTCAATCCATTTTCCAATATAAAAAGACACAACAATGTAAAAGCTACAAAAATTAAAAAGAACATCTAACATTCATAACCAAGGGGGGAGACCCATATCTGGTCTAGTTGGTCTCTCTTTCACCCCGCCTGCCGGAAGAGCCAAGTTTTTATTGCTTTACGGAAGGCCAGCAGGTTGGGGATGGTCCTGATCTCTGGAGGAAGCTGGTTCCAAAGGGAGGGAGCTCCCACAGAGAAGGCTCTCCCCCTAAGCCCCACCAACCGGCATTGCTTGGTCAATGGGACCTGGAGGAGACCAACTCTGTGGGCCCTAACCGGTCGTAGGGAGGTATGCGGCAGGATGCGGTCCCGAAGGTAACCTGGCCCTGAGCCATGTAGGGCTTTAAAGGTTAAAACCAACACCTTAAATTGGATCTGGAGACTAATGGGCAGCCAATGCAGCTGGCGGAGGATAGGTGTTACGTGGGTGTATCTAGGTACATTGGCTATTCTCAAGAGTTTTCTCCAACAACAGAGTTCAAAAACATCAATACTTCTTTTATCCCGCATTTTCAAAGTACAACTTTCACTTACATAGAGAGTCTCAAAGAAAATGATGCTGTTTTTTATAGGTATAGACATATCACAGAATCTAAATCCCCCCCCCCAAGCCACTCTATCAAGTGCTTGTCTGCACTTTATTCTAGGCTGCAGGTTTCTTTATTGTTGATAGGAAATTCTGAAAGGCAGAAACTATCCATCATTCACTATCATTTCTATGCCTACTTTCTACACGTATTTGGTTTGGCCTCGTTATATTTAATCTTAGCCCCATTTTTTTCACTGTGCTCCTTGACTGTTATTACTAGAGTTTGCAGATTGTTTGCATTTTAGTTATTGGAGCATAGGATAGCAAAAGTTATTGGTGCTTATTGTCTCTCCAATTTGCTTCAATGTATATTCCAGTTATAGGCTGAATAAATTAGGTGGGAATATGCAGCTTATCTCAGTCTTTTGCCAAACTGGAGTCAGTCTGTTTACCATGTACCATATAAATTGTAACTGTAGCTCTTTCTACATTCATCCTTGACAACATCTTTGACTTCATTCCACAGTTCCCCGGGTTTCCTATCTATGATATTCAGGACTTCAAAACAACTACAGATCGTTTTTCTTGAAAAGGGTACATATGCGGTCAAGATCATATAGTGGAAATTAGCTGATTTTCTATTTCTCCTTTTGCTTAATTTGCACAAAAGCAGTTCATAATCTGTTCTATACTCAGCCCCTGGCCACTTCTTCGCTGCTTTAATCAAGTTCCTTGTATCAATAACATACTCCATTTGATTTTGATATACTCTGTCTTGTGATGTCCATGTATATAACTGTTGTTTTGGATAGAAGACTCTGTTAGCAATGAAGAAACTATTAGATCCATAGGTATTAATATGTTGTTTCTGGCTTCATTTCAGTTCTCTAAGTAATACAGTGTAATTAGGTTTCCAATGTTGGTACTCCAGTATCTGTATTGTTATGTGGAAAAGACCTTGGGGAATAGGGGAAAGAGACGATGTGTAGGGAACTACTAGATAAGAGAGGGCATTGCTTTACTTTCAGCATCCTCTCTAGTTCCTCCTTCAGGCCCTAGTACTCCACCAGCTTCTCATACTCCTTCATCCTAATGTTGCTGTAGCTTGGCACCTCTCACCCATCATTACTGTGTCTTCTGGTGCATGTGCACAGTTCACAGGCCCACAAAGGCTTTCTTCCCTGGAGATACCTGCTGTTATTAGTGCAACATTGGCAGGGGTGGGGATTATCTGGAGCATTCACCTGATAATCACTCTGATAGTGTAATGCATGTGGGTGTGAATCTTAACAGCCTCTCAGGCTTTGAAACAAAGCATCACAGTTCTCCCACCATCGATATGCTCTCAGATCCCTTGTACTGAGTGCAAATGAGAAGGGGCCCCATAGAAGGGCCAGAAGGCACATGATTCAAGGTTCCCATGCTTGTGGAAAATGGGAAATATTGGCACAGGACCAGGGGTGGGTTCCAACTTACCTCGCTGCTGGTTCACTTCCTCCCATGCCATGTGGCTGTGCCTCGTGGGTGCGCGTGCACTTCGTGCATGCATGCGCAGTGCAAAAACCCCTCCAAAAATGAAAAAACACCAAAAACAAAATGGCGATGCATGCGCAGTGCTGGAAACTCAGCTTCTGCACATGCGCAGAAGAAAGAATAAATTTTTAAAAATAAAAAAAAATCAAAAAATTTTTTAAAAAGATGGCGGCGCCCACGGACCGGCACCAACTGATCCGGTTCGGTGACGTCATCGTGACATCACCAGCAGGTCACTACCAGTTCAGGTGAACCAGTCCGAATCGGGAGGAACCACCCCTGCACAGGACCTTCTTCATACAACGCAAGGTGTCCTCCCAGGCTCACTATCGCTACAGTATATGTTTCTAAATATCTGAACAACAATCCCTTAAAACTGGATTATTGGGACTTGAAAGTAAACAGGGAAGTGGACATACTTTGAAATCATGTGGTAAATAAAACAAACGTCAATCCTGTAGAAATGTTATAATAATAGAAAGAGGAATAATTTACGCAGCAGGAGGCAAATGCCAATACCTTGCTCTGGAGTGACCAAGGATATTAGTCTGGTTGCTAATAACTATTAAACCAATCATGGTATCTGGAGGAAAAAAGTAATATGTCACTTATTGATTTCCAAAGTTTTGGTACTTTAGTCATAGGAACACTGCATTTATTAGCACACAGACGTGGCAGCACAGGGATACATTTGGGCTTGAGTTGTTTACTACAAGTCACAGGGGAAACAATTCAATAAGTGTAAAATGGGTCTTACACACAGAGATTTTAAAGAGAGGGAAATGCACATACAGTTTCATTAACATCAATGTCTCTAACAGGATTGTTGAGCTTGTGGTCTTCCAAAAGTTACTGAACTGAAGCTCCAGCATCCTTGCCCACTGGCTGTCTTGCTTCCAGCTTCTAAGAGTTTTAATTTAGTAACATTTAGAGTGCTTCGGGCACTAGGGTGTTGGGGCCTGCTCATACCAGCTCACAAGAGCCAATTGTTACATTTTCAGCAGTTCTGCAAGCTGGTTGAGAGCAGAACTGTGCATGTCAATCAGCTGTTTGGCAGCTGACAGTGTGATGTGATGGTGCCAATGGAGCCAGCCGTTAATATACATTTATTAGCTCACTGGGGGTTTCAAGTTTTCCTCTCTGGGACAATAGAGTTCTGAATGCCAGATGGAGACTGATGGGGGAATTACATTCAAAAATCAAACTACTATCTGGAATTTAAAGATGAGAATTGAAACCCTACCAAAAAAAAAACAAGTGCTGCCAAACTTTTATTTTTTGTATAAATATACACTGCACATTATACTCTGAGAGCATAGATACAGACAGAGAGAGACCAGACTAGATTAAGGTCAACTGCCCCATTGCATGCAATGCACGTATTCATTGTATTCAAAGATACACATTTAATACTGTCTCCTTGGCCTTCATTGAATGCTGTGCAACCGAGCTTTCACTAATGAAAACAGAACATCCTGTTTTTTCTCGTTTCCTTCAGTTCGCCACAAGGCTTCCTCCCTTCCCCTGAGATCTGCTTCGTAAGTCTGAGGATTGCCCTGAGATTTCTGTAACACCAGATAACATAGGGAGAGAGGGACATCTACATGCCAATGTCATTTCATTAGGAGGCAGCCACAATAGATTTTACTCCAAATCTATTATTGCCAATGGGTTCTCTGATGGCATGGAAGGAGGCAGCGATCCCATTTGCTACTTGGACTATCTGATAATTGCATGGATGCATTACATCAGCTAGATTTTGTAAGCAACCCAGAGTCTACTGACATGGTGGACATAACCAATGAGCAAGCAGACAAACAACCAAATGAATAATACATGAAAGTAAGTGGTATGGCCTTTTGATTAAGAAGAGAACCACAACTACTTTTATAAAAGACCATTTATAGACCTTTTGCTGAAAAGGGATAAACATGAACTGCTGATTTTGTGATTTATTCATTAAAAAAGATTTGTTTATGGGATGAAGGGAACTATGACTATTTGTTTATTCATTCATTCATTCCATTTCTACAGCCTCCCATCTCAAACAAGTTACTCCTACCAAATTACAATCACAATATTAAAAAAATTAAATATATGGTGCAGCTAAGAAATTACTATAATCCATAGAGGTTAACTTCATCAGGAGGTGGGACCCTACACACACCTGAGACTGTATGCAATATGAGAGGGTGGAAAAGTAATTATAATTGCTATGTTTGTAACTGCATAAAGAAGATCAGAAGCCATTTCTTTAAATATCTTTCCTTTTCTTTCTTTTTATGCTTCATTTTTTCCTTTGCTAGAATCTTTCTCTTTTTCTACTTATTCTTCTATATTTCTGTACTTTTAAAAATCATGGTAAAATCTTCTTTTAATAAAAATTCTTCACAAACGGTGTGACTTTTATAGTTCATCTCTACATACAAAGGAGTAAGCTTGTTCCTTGCTCCTTGTTTTGTGGGAACATGAGAAGTTATGATTCTTACTGGATCAGTTGCTTTTTTCCCCACGTTTATTGAGTTTATTTTAGAGAAGGGTAAAAGGAAAGTGCTTGTTCTGTTATTGCTTGCTTAGTTTGTAAGGAAAACACAAGTTATGTGCACCCCATTAAGGGACACAGATCTGTGCATTTCAATTTCTTTTGTGACACTACAAAACCCGGACAATAAAAAGCATTTGACAGCAAGATGCCTTGCTTATTTTCCTGCACCCAGCAGCTGTAAACAAGGGAATGCTGTTTTCAAAAACTCTTATTTTCCAACTTTTTTTATTGGGAAGCAAAGCCATTCAAAAGTTCCACTGTATTTCTGAAAATGAAATGAAAAACACACAGGTGTTAAAGGTAATGGGCTAACATCGCACCTTGTCCTTGAAAGTTTAGAAAGATTCATCTCTCCTTCCTGGTTTTTCATTTTCATCTATCCTGCCATACCTGTATTTGTGGAGTCCTGTTTGCCAATTCTCCAGCAAACAGAACCATCAACTAATGTAAGAGCAATCTGGAGACGAATGAACCTTTGGGCCTCAGTCAGAGTGACTTCTCCATTGTTCAGGCAATTGGGTAGAGCAGACAATGGCCATGCCATTGGAAATTACAGCTCCAACCCAAAAAGAATAAGAGAATAATTCAAGAAGGCTGAGTAAAACATGCTTTGACAATCTTCCCTTTCACTGGCAACTTGTCAAAAGTGCCATTAGAAGATTTTGAAGGCAAAACAGTATGTTCTTTGGTATATTGAACTGATCATTGCTATTCTCTGTCCCAGAGGTGGGTTCCTGCCAGTTTGGACTGGTTCTATAGAACCGGTAGTGGGAATTTCCCCCTGCTTGCCAAACCAGCAGTGATGGCCGGCTGGACACACCCCCAAACCGGTCCTCCGGCTTGAAATCCGTCCACCGGAGCCAAATTTACGCGAAAATAACACTCTCTGCATGCGCAAAGCCTTCTGTGCATGCGCAGAACAGTTTAACCTGGGAGTGATGGGGGTGCGTGCAAGCATAGCGAGCGAGCGAGCGCACGCAAAACGCACACTTCCAGCGTGACCCTCGAACCGGTAGGGAAGGTAAGTAGAACTCACCCCTGCTCTGTCCTCTTGCATTTTTCCCTTATGCCAGAGAGTTCTTTCAAAAATTCTATGCATTGAACACCTACCTTTACAATTAGCCTAGAAACATATACGTATAACACCCACACATTTGTAGATTACATTCTTTTCATTTTTCATTTCCCTTTATGACACTAGAATGAAATTTTGTCTGATTTTTGCCTGCTTTCCCACACATGAATAAACTCGTTTACATTGTCATTTTCTATCCCCATCAGCAACTACGCAACTCTTTTTTCTATTATAATCCTCCCACTCTCTGCTAGCAAGTGAAAATAGAGAGCAATGCTTAGATTTCACTTACATTCATTTCGTTTTACTTATTCAGTCAGAGGTAAAGAGACTCTTCATCCATCAGCAGTTCTCCATTTTTTTTTCAAAACAAGGAATTAAAAAAAATAAGGAAAATCATTCAGGGCAAGTAAGCAGAGATTATCCTTTCAATGTGGCCCATTAAATACCTCCCCAAAGAGGGGGGAAGTATTGAACCCACGCTCATGAAAAACAAAACAGCAGACACTTTTTATGGGCTCCAGTTCCCCCAGCTGCTCCTTCTGCTGTATGCAGAACTCAATGTTTTTATTTATTTATTTATTTTATTTTATTTATTTATTTGTCAAAATGTGTACAAGATAACAGGTATGGTATAAACATAAACAAAAGCAAAGTAGGTACAGGTAAATTTGGACAATAGGACAGTAAGACAGGGACGGTAGGCACGATGGTGCGCTTATGCACACCCCTTACAGATCTCTTAGGAATGGGGTGAGGTCGACTGTAGACAGTCTAAGGTTAAAGTTTTTGGGGTTTGGGAAAGAAACCACAGAGTCAGGTAGTGCATTCCAGGCATTGATTACTCTGTTGCTGAAGTTGTATTTTCTGCAGTCGAGTTTTGAGCGGTTTACATTGAGTTTGAATCTATTGTGTGTGTGTGTATTGTTGCAGTTGAAGCTGAAGTGTTCATTGACAGGTAGGACATTGTGGCAGATGATTTTATGTTCCTCAGAAGTATGTATGAGGATGCAAGAGTACATCTGCCTGGGTAGAAAAATAGGATAAAATAATCTCTCCACAGATCGGTGGTAGCTGTGTAAAAAAACACAGTCAAGTCAAAAAGAGTTTTACCTCCATCGCTGTCTCCATCCCAATTTGATGTTTGTTCATTCAGAACGCACTCTGCTCATTGTTGCTGTGACCCCAGCAGGCTGTAATGTGTATTGTCCCCAGGATGCCAAGTAAAGAATGCAAAGACAAAGGTAAGCAAGAAGTGAAAAGCACTGGCAGCACCAGCAAAAACCAAATCCCATTAGCCATTGTAATTACCACTGCTACATAATCCGACCCTGAGCCAAATTGATCTCACTGGGAGCAGGTTTGCTAATGACTTTGTCAGCCTTGAATGCCACATGCTTCAATACAGAAATGAACAGTACAAGATTTGGGGCAGGCTTTTCTTAGCTCAGTAGGAGCAATATGCAGCAAATACCACTTTTCCATTGGGCTCAACCCAAGGACTAACATTAGCCAAAACAGAAAAACTGTGGAGTCTTTGGTGCTCTCTGAGCTTGGCTGTTTGCTTGCAGATGTTTCATTACCTGTCTAGGTAACATTATCAATGCTAGTGAATGTGAGGTTTGTTCCCTGCTTATATTCAGTAGCTTGCCCTACCAGTGTTGACGGGAGTATGGTTTTCTCCTTGGAAGGTACAGAAGACAAAGAAGCAAAATCTAGGACTGATTTCAAATGGAATTTGCAGTCTAGGATGAACAAAGCTGGTGCTGCATGTAATTTTTGTCTGGGTTTATAACTTCTTTTGTTTAATTGTCCTTTGATGTTCAACTTGATTTTGGGGTCCTCTTCCTTACAAATAAATGCAGCGATATTTCTTCGTATTAAAGATTCTCAAAAGAATCGGTTGTATTCATGAGTCCTCAACTCAACAGCTCCTCAGTTCCTAAAATGCCAGAATTACCCCCATCAATTTTATGCCTCCTTCAACCATAATTGAAAGTGGCTGCACACCACATTGCTAATGGAAGCTGGTACCCAACAGTTTAATTCCCCAAGTTGGCCTGGTAACTTTGACTTCTATTGGGATGCTCTAGCTCTCCAAGTCTTTAAGGAAAATGGAAATGTTGTCTTAGGATCTCAACCACCTAACATGTAGGCACATCAGTGCTGGCATGCAGAAAATAAATAGATACAAAAAATATTTATTTATCACATTTAAGAATCACCCATCTCCCTCACAGAGGGACTGTGGGAGGTGTACAAAAATCATACTAAAGGAATATTTAAAACATTAATTCTTCACACTGCTAAAAAAATGTGTAAAGAAGGAAGGTATGGGGATGAAATGCCTTGCAGTTCCATTTCCACAAAAACTGACACATAGAAGTATTCTGCCTCAAACATGGCCTTAGCATAGTAGATTTTTAAAAGTAGAAAATGTTGGAAATCAGGAGCTATGCATCCTTTTTAAATTAATATATGCAGAATATGCCAATAACATGGTAGGTTAAGCCATACAATTAGATACATAAATCAGATGAAAAATAATGCCTCCAAATGATATTTGAAATGAGGTTTTTGCAACACTGAAGTTCAGTACTCAACACTTTGAAGCAAAAGTTAAGCAGAGCTTAATTTCTACAAGAAGTAAATTTTGCTGCAACAAGGAGGGCCTTCTCTGTGGCGGGCCCCGCGCTCTGGAACCAACTTCCTCCAGAGACCCGAACCATCCCCACCCTGCTGGCCTTCCGAAAAGCCATTAAGACATGGCTTTTCCTGCAGGCAGGGGGTAGACCTTAATTCCATCTGAACTCTCCCCCAAGTATGTCTGGTTGTTGGATGGTTTTTAATATTGCAATTTTTAATTTTTATATTTTGATTTTAATCTTATTGTTTATTGGTTGTTCTTGTATTTTTTCTGTGCTGTACGCCGCCCTGAGTCCCTCGGGAGTTGGGCGGCATATAAGAAGACCAAATAAATAAATAAATAAATAAATAAATGATGACACTGGGCTCCATTCTACATGAGCCATCCAAGAGGCAATTGGAAAGTTGGATCTCTCTATGCATGATAGAGTCCGAATTCGATGCCACACAACTTCCACCTTTTCTCCTAATTGAAAGAATACCTTTGTGGACATCTATTTAGCTCTGATGAATTGGTGGAAAGGATTGTCAAGGCTTTGTTGAAGATATAAAGTATGGAGGTTTTTTCCTGATAGCTATAAGAAGCTTGCCATTGTGAACAAACATATAGTAGTGATTCTGGGGAGATGTAAAGAGAGATATAAAGGAGCCCATTTCAACAATTATCTTTCCATTTTATTATTAAAGTATCCCCATTTAACCTAAAGTTATAGAGATGGAAGCATAGTTTTTCATTCAACCATTATATCAATAACTATGGCAACAAACAATTCCGGTCTATTTATATAAGCTATCAAGAGTTCTGGACTAGAGGTTAGAGAGAATGCTAAAGATGATGTCACATGACTGTCACAAAGGAAAAAAAATGAATAAATGAAGGGAGAAGGGAAATGGGAAGAGATACTAGTGGAGGGAAAGACAAACTCTCTAAGAACCTATGAAGTGCAGCATTTCAATCATTATAGTATAACAGCTTCTTTCTATCTCAGGGGTCGGCAACCTTAACATAACACTTGTCCTTACTGTACTGCACTGGCTGCTATTATTGCTCTATCAAGCCCAGTTCAAGGTTCTAACACTAACTTTTAACATCTTAAATGTCTTAATATCTAAGCATCAGTCTTACCTGTTTCCATCCTCTAAATTAACTGTCCAATCCAACTTAATGACTCAGTAATAGTATCCCTATATATAGGGATGCGGTGGCTCAGTGGCTAGGATGCTGAGCTTGTCGATCGAAAGGTCGTCAGTTCAGCGGTTCGAATCCCTAGTACCGTGTAATGGGGTGAGCTCCCGTTACTTGTCCCAGCTTCTGCCAACCTAACAGTTTGAAAGCACGTAAAAAAATGCAAGTAGAAAAATAGGGACCACCTTTGGTGGGAAGGTAACAGTGTTCCATGCGCCTTTGGTGTTTAGTCATGCCAGCCACATGACCACGGAGACATCTTCAGACAACGCTGGCTCTTCGGCTTTGAAACGGAGATGAGCACCACCCCCTAGAGTGGGGAATGACTAGCACATATGTGCAAGGGGAACCTTTATCTTTTTAATAGTATCATGATTTTGTACTTCCCAGGGTAAGTACAAGTTGGCCTCCATGCTGTCTGAATTCAGTTGACAGCCTAAGGCATTCATGTTCCCTAAGCATTTTTAAGGTAACAACTTTTTCAGGACCAAACTGTCTTTAAATAGTTCCACTTTATCTTGATAAATGGTTTTAATTTAAATGTAGTTGTATAGCTAAATGCTTTTCTTTATTGTCTTTTATCACTGTCTGTTAGTTTATTGTTCTTTGTTTTTATTGTGATCGCCCTCTGTTCATCTTTGGCAGAAAATACACTACATAAATATACATTATTTTAATTATTATTCATTGCTGGAAAAAATATTTCAGGATTGCCGTTAATAGACCCTCAGTTATTCAATTAAACAGAATGAAAATGGACTGGCTTTATTAACAAATTATTTGCAATGCTGCACAAGTCTCCAAGCTTAATTTGGGCACTATAGCCATATGTTTAAGGCTAAGTATAAATGTTGTATATAAAGTCAATAAAACAAAAGAATTATATATCATTTAGCCACAGCAGATAATTTGCTTTAAATAAGGTAATAGGAAAAGCATGCAGAAAATTCCCTTCTTTTCCTTCTGGGAAACTTTATTAACTTTATATCAGAGGCTGGAAGTGTGGAGGACAATTTACTGTCAAGGAACTTTATTTTATTTTAACATGAGAGGAACCATTTTTTCTTAGAAAGTTGAAGAAAAGTACATAATCCAGAGTTATGACATATTCTCAGCACAATTCAGAGGCATACAATGAGATTTATGTCCAAATGGCACAGATTTATTCTTAAATTCTGTTTCTTCAGTCATTTTCTTTCCCTGTCTGGTTTTCAGCTGAGTCACATGGGTATATTTCTGGTGCTCTCCAGCGTAAGCTTCATGTTGAGGAAAGAAAGGTGCACAAATCCTTCCAGGCTCTCAAAGTACAAGTTAAATATTTCATGATGTTCCAATTCTACTGCATATTTTCTTTCAGGGTCACAGTATTTTCAAAATATCATTAATTCTTCCAAAGCATAGTTTTCTCAATGCTAGTTCAGAAAATTCAATAGAGGCTCCCTTTTGGTTTTAGGAAAAAAAAAGGTTAAAATTGTGATCTTTCAAACATTTTACGATTAAGAGGAACCATATTCCATTTCAAACTACTCTAGATCCACTTAGTTAAGATCTTGACACCAATGGCTAAAGGTTCTAATTTAGCCAGCTAATTAAAACGGGCACTGTATAATGCAGTATAAAATTCAAATAGGGAAATCTGAGTTTTGAACCACAAGATACCTGAATTTAATTTAATTTAATTTAAAATTAAATTCACTAACTTTCCAGCATTTGCTCTGTATCTGTTTTCTCATCCTTCCTTTTAGCAAGAGATATTTAAGAATTAGAAAATGAGACAGTGCTAGAAATTGATTGGGATGATTAAATATTCTAACCCAAGGAGAAACACCTGGTGATTCATTCTAGTGAAAAACAGTATCTGGCTAAACAGCTCGGCTTTTGGGTGATGTAAATTATTTCAAGGTAGAGATAGAGAATTTTGGCCAAGCTGCTTAAAATTTCTGTCTTAACACTGGACTATTAAAATGCTTAAGAACTCTGAATTAGCTTTTGAATTTTTAATTGTAATTGCTGAACACCAAGTAATTATTTGACTGTGGTTAGCCTCAAACATTATTTAATAAATGATATTGATGGTTAGATGGAATATAGCTTATTTATGAACTTCAGGGATGAGGGGTCCTTGGTGCTCTCTGAGCTTGCTTGTTTTCTTGCTTGCAGATATTTCATTACCCAAACTAGGTAACATCATCAGTGCTAGTCCATCACTAGCACTGATTATGTTACTAGTTTGGGTAATGAAACGTCTGCAAGAAAACAAGCAAGCTCAGAGAGCACCAAGGACCCCTCATTTCAAACCTGAGCTACAAATATTCTCCTTTATTAGTATGAATGTCAGGGATGTTTAATGATCTATAATTTAATTCTTGACTGGACTGGTATTCTGTGAAATCCCACATGTTACTTAGGAACCCCATTCCTATAGCAATCAACTTACTTTTTTGTTTATCTGAATATACCCAACTATCACTCCTACATAACAAAATGGGTAAAAATATATTCTGATACATAGTTATTTTTATTTCTTTTGACAGGCCACAGATTACATTTTACCATCAACTTTTACACATTTTGAAATTACTCATTCCCATTTTAATTAACATTCTACTATTTGATCATCTACTTGAATTAATTTTTCATTGATTATGTACATGTTATCCAAATTAATTATTTTACTATAGAATACTAATAATGCATGATAGAATACAAATAAGAACTAAGCACAGTGATGTCTATACAATAGAAGATTGAATCTGTTATGCTGTGATTAGAATAAATTAAACTTTCAAAATGGAAAGTGCATATTAGTGTTAAATATAATTTCTAATATATGTAGGAACATGAAATGACTTACATTGTTCAGTTGGTGCTTAGTATGACATGGATAAGAAGTTGCAAAGGAAGCTGAGTTATTTTGTAATATGAAAAATGTCTACCGGTATATCTTTGAACTTATTACAAAAGTATCCATTGTATTTATTTATTGTTATTTATGAGTGCTAAAAAGGGGGTGGGGAAGGAAAAGAGAGTGGGGGAAGAGAGTAGGCTGTTTAGAACAATAAATAGGCATTTAATATCTAACTTCCCCTTCTCTGCACTCTGGCTGATTTGCAACATTTATAAACATTTAAACCCCCTTAAAATCAAGCTGTAAATGTTTATATTTCCCTTACTGCATGATGTGTTGTATATATGGAAAACATTCTTGCTTAAATTTAGTTAAGCTTCTGTTTGTTATGGATATACGCTGTTAGTTTTGCCATTGCTCTGCATTATCCAAGTTTTAATTCCCAATCATATATCATTGTCATTGTACTGTATCTTTCTTTCAATGTTGGGCAAGATTTATCTTCACAGCTGAAAGCATGTATCTCAATACGTTATGGTATTTTTAATGATTGTTTTCCAGGATTATATCATTTCAAATTTAATTTCTAAACTTCTCTGAATAGTGCTCTGTCTCTCCAATACTTTTGAGGGCTTTTTTTAAATATCCACCACACAGGATAAAATGTTCCTGCTAAAGAAAAGTTCCCTGAAGATGGGCTCCAGCACAAGTCCAAAAGCTCGGAAGACAAAACGTCTGGTCCCCATGACCAACCCAGATTGGATCCTGCAATGTTCCTTCTGTCTCATGGTTTTTCCAACATTTGTTATGCTATGTTATATCCATTTTGGACATTATTGGCAGAGTTATATACCATCTGCAAAACATTTTACACCAGTTACCTTTTAGATTATAGCTTAGAATAAATTTTATAAATTTGTTTCATAATTGATCCCTCTTCAGACAAGAAGAAGACTGGGATTGCTCATAAGCAGTCCAGACAGCTGCTCCTAATGAGTAGACCAAAAATAACAGTCTCCAGAAGGTTTAGCATGATGGCAGACGAAGGAAGTTCATTGTAGGCCAAACTGCAACTTGGCATCTTTAAAAAGGACCCAGGGTTGCATCATTCTTAATCACTTTTGAAATTGCTTGTTAACTGCTTTTTGGATGTTAGGAACCTTCATAACAGACCATTTTACAACGCTGGGTGGGTTTCCTTTAATGCACTAATGATGTTACCTAGTTTGGGTAATGAAACTTCTGTAAGAAAACAAGCAAGCTCAGAGAGCACCAAGGACCCCTCATTTCAACCCTGAGCTACAAATATTCTCCTTTATTAGTTTCCTTCAATCCTTAGTGAAAACAGTTTGAACCTTTTTTTAATAAACAGCAAAATGGGGTTATTAAAGCATTGACTTTAGGAAGTTATAAATTAATTTTGAAAATATCTACCATTAGTAGACTGTTTGGAAGTTCCAGGATTTGATTTGAGGAGATTAAGGAACAATATCATTAATGTAAAGGGAAAGAATATAAAAAGATCAAAATAGTCAAAAGTGAAAAGAAGGAACACAAAGTTGGTTTCTTTGATCAAAGTTATCTTTAGTAATCCTTAATGGACTTTTGCTGATCAGAGCTGAACAACAATGCTTTAATGTTGAGATTTGGGGAGAAGAGTTCATTTGTTGTATTTTAAGAGAAAAGGAGAAGTTACTAAAATTGTTTATGCTTGTTATGAAGGGGAGAAGCCATTTCTATATACATATACATATGCATATGCATATACATATACATATACATATACATATACATATACATATACATATACATATACATATACATATACACATACACATACACATACACATATACATAAATAAAAAAGAAAATGAAGAAAAGAAAAAAGAAAAACCCTTTTCTTTCTTTTCTTTTTGTTCTTTCATTTATTTTAGTATGTATCTCTGCCGTTCATGCCGTAATTTAGCATCATTGCTTTGATTTAGTTCTTGATTATTACTGTCAAATGCAAACCAAGATATTTCACTGAGTTATCTGATGGCCAGATTCTTTCCACAAGATATTGTGTAATTACTTTTTTAAAAAAATATTGATTTTATATCCAGAGAATTTTCCAGAACTAAAATTTCACTGCAAGTTGTCAAAGGATTTTTCCACAACCAGGAAAATAATTGCTGTCTCCTCCTTCTCCCTGTTTCAAGTTCTTTGTAATATTGCATTTAATTCATTTTATTGCTCTTTCTATTTCTTGAACAGTAATGGGTGTTTTTTAATTTGTTGATATTGGTCATTTAATGACAAACATTTTAATATATTTATTCATAACAGCTTCATCAACATAGACCCTCTTAATTCCCTTTAAAAAACTGCCAATTGTTTTTTTTATTTCCAAACATGGATGTAAAAATTAAGTCCTTTTCTTTATTGCTGATAGTCTGGGGTTTTTTAAAATCTTTTTGATAAGCTAAAGATTCACTGTCCCAATGTTGTTTTTGCAAAAGGCAATTGGACTTTCTTGCGGGTTTTTTTCCTTGAAAAATGTTTTGCTTCTCATTCAAGAAGCTTCTTTAATTCTGAAGAATCAAGAACTGAAGAAGCTTCTTGAATGAGAAGCTAAAGATTTCCAAGAGGAAAAAAATCCAAGGAAGTTCAGATGTCTTTTAGAAAATCACTTTTGGGACTTGGATGGTTGAGAATCTCCATAGACACTAAAAATCACTGCTTTTAATTTGCATGGTCAAAATTCTTCTTTTTAACAAATGTTATTTTCTTTTGTAATTCTTCTGATTCTAACAAATTTAGTCACTTCTTAGTTTCTTCCAATTCTTTAATCAATTGCTTTTTAGGGCCCTTTTAATGCTTTTGTTCCAGTTCTCCTATTTTGACATTTAATTGTTCTTTCTGTTTATTGAAAACAGTGCATTTAACCACTGCACCACTGAGGTGGTGCAGTGGTTAAATGCAGCACTGCAGGCTACTGCTAGTTCAGCAGTTCAGCTGTTCAAATCTCACCTGCTCAAGGTTGACTCAGCCTTCCATCCTTCTGAGGTCGGTAAAATGAGGAGCCAGATTGTTGGGGGCAATATACTGAACTCTGTAAACCGCTTAGAGAGGGTTGTAAAAGCACTATGAAGCGGTATATAAGTCTAAGTGCTAAGTGCTATTTTATTAAATTAAATTAAATTATTTTATTGTTTAAATAAAATAATTTATTTTTATTGTTTAGATAAAAATTATTTCAATTGTTTCAATAAATTTAATTAAGAAGCCCCTCAAATAGCTTTTACTAGTTTCTCAAATGGTAGTATGAGAGATACCTGGCGTCCTGTTTGTTTTAAAGAAAAAGTTAAATTCCTGTTCACATTTTTGGAGAGCAGTATAATGGAGTAATAACTTGTCATTCATCTTCTATCTGAAATGTAGTTTTTCTCCAGAGCTCCATGTTATTAAAAATGGATTGTGATCCACATATGTCATTGCAAAATTTGTACTTCTTTAATGGATGATATTAAGGTCTTGGGGATCCAGTATATATCTATTTTGGAGTATGATTGATGTCTTGCTGAGAAAAAGATATAATGTGTCTTAATTGGATTTTGTAATCTCCATATATCAGTCAGTGCCAGTTTATCCCACGACTGGACATACTGATACAAGGATACAAACTCTTCAAAAATAAACCAGACAACAAAAAAGAGGAGGAGAAGTTGCACTGTATGTTAAGGACCACTATATTGCTACAGAGTTACATGTAACAAAAGAAGAAAACCACCTGGAATGTATATGGGTCAGCATAAAAGAAAAAGCGATATGGTCATAGGAGTATACTATAGGCCACCCAATATAGCAGAAAAAATGGATATCCTTTTTGCAAACCAACTAACAAACATATGTAGGAAACACAAACAGTGATAATGGGGGACTTCAACTACCCGGATATCAATTGGAAAACTAATTCTGCACCAAGTGAGAAATCAAATAGGTTCCTAACCAACCTAGCTGACAACTTTGTTGTCCAACAGGTAAAGGAGGGAATTAGAGGGACAGCCATACCGGACGTAATACTTCTGGATCTGTCTGGATCTCTAGCCTATCTTCTAGGGTGTTAGCTATTCCTGCTAGCTTAGTGCAAATTTGATTAGTTCCCCTTCTATTCCCTCATCTAAGTCATTTATGAAGATATTGAAGAATACTGGGCCTAAGATGGAGCCTTGTGGTACCCCACTGCTTACTTCTCTCCATGTGGACTTAGACCCATTAAGGCAGTGGTTCCCAACCTGTGGTACGTGTACCACTAGTGGTACGCGAGGGCCTTCCAGGTGGTACGCGAACACTTTCGGGGTCATGAACGATTTTTAGTTAGTTATTTTTTACTTCACAAAAATGTTTACTGCCTAACACAAGATAATCTGGCAACGATTTGCAACTGTTGCCACACACCACACACCTGGTCCCAGTGGCCCGAGAATCCAGTTTCTGGATGCGCGGGGCCAAAAAAGGAACGGTACAATTATGGAAATAAAGTGATATCTGATCGAATTTTGTTTCTCTGGAACCAAGTGGTACGCGGCGACTGTACGGGACCTCCAAGTGGTACTCGATCACAAAAAGGTTGGGAACCACTGCATTAAGGACTACTCATTGAGTACGGTTTGCCAGCCAGTTGTGGATCCATCTCTTTCTGTAGAAGGCATGGAGCTTTGAAGGACAGGGGGAAAAGCAGCTGGCAAGGCAATGATCAGAAAAGTGGGCTTCAGTTCATTCCAAGAAACTAATTGAGTAAATATCTCAGGCTCTTTCCTCGTTCACACAAAGATAAAAGTGGAGGAGGGAACAAAAACACTCTCAAACTTGTAAGATTCTGTTACTAGAACTATTACAATAAAAGTAGTTCTGAGTTACATGGCATTGTTCCCTTAGTCTGGACTACTATATAGAACTGACACTTCCTGAGAAGAAACAGGTGGAAAGGAATGTCCATCACTGTTATATCTTCTTTGATGTTTTTCCTCTGTCCAGATATTTCCCTTACATTTTCAGGGGGAAGAATGCAATTTCATTGTTGATCACCTTCTTCCTCCTTCAATCATCAGTCTCCTAACCCCCAGAATTCAAAGAATTGGCAAGTGCTACAGCTGAAATGTGGAAAATTACATTTTTGAAGACATTGCAAATGGAACTATCATAGAAGGCAAAGCACATAGGCATTATCTGCTACCTCAGTGTGTCTGGGTAGTCCTTTGCTTTGAATAAACTCATTTAAGAGCATGACACCAATTGCAGAAGATTCAACAATCCAATGCAACAATGTTGTTAAAACTAACAAATGACAATGAATTACAGGTTTCTGCTATTAAAACTGAAGAGCATGAGAGACTAGTTAAGTTCTTGTCTAAGATTAGAGATATACTTCTATAATTACAGCCAGTAAGGAATACAGATTGGGGTATATGGGAATATTTGTGTACAGAAAGACAGCACTTTGTAATATAGGATATTTGGCCTTTGAAAAGCTTGAATGAGCAGGTTGTAATTCTAATTTGAGCTTGTATTCCCTTTCGAATGTGAAGTGTTGTAAACACATCCATTATATTCTTTGAGAATTTTGCACCATACAGAGAGATACAGTTTGTGAATCAAAGATCATTTACTGATATAATAAAGGTACACCTTCAGGAGAATATATATGTCATAAAGAAGTGGTTGTAGTCCCAAAGGTGCTTTTTCAAGAGGCAACTGGACTTTCTGATTTTTCTTTGAAGACGTTTTGCTTCTCATCCAAGAAGCTTCTTCAGCTCTGATGGAGAAGCAAAATGTCTTCAAAGAAAAATCAGAAAGTCCAGTTGCCTTTTGAAAAAGCATCGTTGGGACAACCATGACCTGGATGACTGATAATCTCCATTGACAAAAATAGTTGTAGTGTGTATAAAATGTAATTAAAGCTGTGATGGTTAAATATATTAAACAGACAAGAAAGGCAGAGATATTCAGGGGGCATGAGTTTATAGGAGGCTTACAGACAAAAAACATTTCTTCCACACTTTTCAGTGAAGAACATATTGCAGTTGACTTTCCTTTACTGGGAATGCAAGATATGTTCCACCCCAAATTCTTCCCCCTTTCAAATATATTGGCAACAAAGACCTCTATTATCAGGCACATTGGGGGGGGGGACGATCTGCTTATAATAATGTTGTTTAGATAGTTTTGTTATTAGAACAAGTGGTGAATAGTTTTGTTTTGTTATTAGAACAAGTGGTGAAATCCAATTTTTTTACTACCGGTTCTGTGTGCGTGGCTTGGTGGGCATGGCTTGGTGCGCGTGGCAGGGGAAGGATACTGCAAAATTTCCATTCCCGGGGGAAGGATATTGCAAAATCTCCATTCCCACCCCACTCTGGGGCCAGCCAGAGGTGGTATTTGTCAGTTCTCCTAACTACTCAAAATTTCCGCTACTGGTTCTCCAAAGCCTGTCAGAATCTGCTGGATTTCACCCCAATTAGAACCCAATCAATCTCTAAATTGCTAGGGCAAATATTAAGGGTTTGGTAGTCATTGGTGGACCTAGAAAACTCAATATCATGTTTCTTGCCATCAAACTGGGAATATGTAATAGTTGCTTTTGTTGTCAGGCTTCACCCAGATTGGTATTTAAGAATTAGAAGGCATGAAAACAGAGATTCAAGGTTATGGCTATTTCTTTTTATTGCAGATAGTAAAAATGATGTTAATAGCTGAAAGAAAGAGATTTGAGAAATTTGAGATTGAGAGCACTGATTATGTTATCTGGTTTGGGTAATGAAATGTCTGCAAGAAAACAACCAAGCTCAGAGAGTACCAAGGACCTCTCTTTTCAATCCTGAGCTACAAATATTCTCCTCTATCAAAACTTTTTTTTCCTGGAGATGCCATAGATAAAACATGTGACTTTTTGCATAAAAGGTTGCTACTCCACCTTGGAGCTCTGGCCATTCCCCTTAAGAGCTATAACACCATGAAGCTATACTTGATCCAGAAATTTAGGGACTATTTCCAAGCCTCTAAGTAGTAGTGATCTGAATGTAAACCTGTATAGATGGTACCAGGAATAGAATTGTGTTCTATGAGAATAGAATGTACTATCAGAAGCAAGGCAAGTCTCAGAATGTTATGAAGCTGCTCAGCTACTCAGATGCCCATTCAGTTGAAATTCTGATTTTAAAAAAAACTTTGTGAAAATAACATTTCTCCTCCAGTTGCAATTTGTCCTTCTTCGTAATCACCACAAAATCGACAAAATAGGATCCAATTAATAATGAGGTGATGACCGCCTTAGCATCTTTCAGGATTTCAGATGAAAAGCATCATTACACAAAGTACAATGCACATATATATTTTCAATGTAGATGCTGGATTTTTAAATATATATATATATATGCTTCGAAAATGAGGCATTTTATGATAAAATCCTTTTCAGCTTATCATACCCTGACCTGAGTCCTGAGCATTGTACAATTCCATCACTCCCAAGAGCACAGTATTGGTTCCAAAATGATCTCTGATCAAAATGGCAAGCCATTCCATACCACACAGGTTCCGAAAACTTATTGTTGTTTTCTTAATGCTATACTTTCTCTTTACCTTTTTTTTTAAACCAGTGCCTGATGAAAATTGATTGTTGAAACCGTATGCCTTATGC
This sequence comes from Diadophis punctatus similis, assembly GCA_023053685.1. NCBI lineage: Eukaryota > Metazoa > Chordata > Lepidosauria > Squamata > Dipsadidae > Diadophis > Diadophis punctatus. Next base: position 242,851,821 of record JALIGW010000001.1, read on the forward strand.
TACAGTTATATATTCATTTAGAACGAGCCTAATTTATCTCAGTGGGGTTTACTAGCTGAGAGTTACCTCTGAGTGAAAAGGTAAGGATGAACTTTAACTCTTCTAAACAGTAGCGGGTTGCTTCCTTACCGGTGCCGGTGTGCTGCACGTGCATCTTCATGTTTCGGGTGTGTGCTCGCTATGCACGCGCGCCCCCTCACGCAATTTTGCTTCTGCGCATGCGCGGAAGCAAAATCATGCCGAAATCTCATGAGGGGACGCACGAGAGAGATTTTGGTATGATTTTGCTTCTGCGCATGCACAGAAGCAAAATCTCACCAAAATCTCATGCGCGCGCCCGTCCCCTTGCGAGATTTCAGTGCGATTTTGCTTCTGTGCATGCACAGAAGCAAAATCACCCAAAAATTCACAGAAAAAGATGGCAACGCGCGTGACAGACCAGCAGAGAGGGCTCTGGAGTGGTCGTGTGCAAATTGCGCAATCGGCCGCTCCTAACGGAGCTGCGCATCGGACAGGTCCGGCAGGAACCCACCTCTGCTTCTAAACTCTCAAGACTACACAACATATTCTCTCAAGCATGATCTCAAATTCTGTTCTTCTCAAACTCAGAATTCCTACCTGTCTATGAACCAGATTCATAAAGCAGAATTTCAGGCTAAAATCCCTCATATTTCCTAGGCCTTCTCTCTTCCTGAGGGCTCCCAAGATAGAATACAATATACCAATTCACAACTAAGGAACTTTAAAAGGAAAGAGGGAAGAATTCATTCTGAGCATTTATTTTAAATGTTAGCTACAGGCTTAGATTAAAAACGTGTAATTGGAAATGTGTAAGGCGTAAAGTGGTATTTTTGTCATTCCCATTTTTTTCATTCCAATTCTGCTTCCTCCCTTTGCTCATAGGGACTTCAATTTCGTTTAAATTCAAAGTGCAAAACTGGAAAAAAAAACAATGAAATTTCTACTACCCAGAGGTAGGTTCCTCCCTGTTTGGACTGGTTCGCCCGAACCTGTAGCAAACTGCTGGTGATGTCACAATGACATCACAGAACCGGTTCTGTCGGTGCGGGTTCGTGGACATTGCAATCTTTTTTTTTTTTGATTTTTTTGGGGGGATTTTTTCCTGGTTTTTCTTCTTCTGTGCATGCGCAGAAGCCAAGTTTCCAACACTGTGCATGCATCACCGTCTTGTATTCGGCTTTGGGGGGGGTTGGATTTTTTTCCACTGCACATGCACACTCGCGCTTCATGAGAGGAAGCAAACCGGCAGTGAGGTAACTTAGAGCCCACTCCTGTACCTACCTAATAAGAATCATTTTAAAAGTTGCACCAAATAGTACAGAATGCCCGTTCATTTAAATAAAGTTAAATTTACTATAAAGATCTGCAGTCTGTCTGGCAAAGAAATACTGGCTTCTGATGATATCTGAAAAGGTTGGTGGCTGTGGAACTGAACAGCTTCTTGATTTTTAATTTTTAATTTTCAATTACAAGAGAACAAATCCTACTGAGAAAATCCTTATTTTCCACACACTCCTAGAAGCACAGTTTTTCATACTTAACTCACAGCATTTCTGTCCACACATTTAGAGGACATAATCAACAAGCCTAAAAACCATTCCTATTATTTTCTGATGTACAAACCACAATCAGTCAGTGTTATGACTTTTGTTAATATTCCTGCAGGACCCCCCCACCCACCTACCCCCAACAGAAGATTGTATGAATGACAGAAGATTAGTAATCACATTATAAAAAAAGATGTTGAGACTTTAGAAAAAGTGCAGAGAAGAGCAACAATGATGATTAGGGGCCTGGAGATTAAAACATACGATGAACGGTTACAGGAATTGGGTATGGCTAGTCTAGTGAAAAGAAGGACCGGAGTGACATGATAACAGTGTTCCAATATTTAAAAGGCTGTCACAAAAAAGAGGGGGTCAACTTATTTTCCAAAGCACCAAAGGTAAGACAAGAAACAACAGATGGAAGCTAATCAAAGAGAGATCCAATCTAGAACCAAAGAGAAACTTCCTGACAGTGAGAATAATCAACGAGTGGAACAGCTTGCATTCAGTAGTTGTGGATGCCCCATCACTGGAGGCTTTTAAGAAGAGGCTGGATAGCCACCCATCTGAAATGGCATAGGGTCTCTTGCTTGAACAGGGCATTGAACTAAAAGACCACCAAAGTCCCTTCCAACTCTGATATTCTTTGTTCTACATATGTACTTATTACTTAAGTAACATTAATGATGAGTCTACAATAAATGCACATGAAACTTGTCCCTTTGGTTTAATGGGACAATGGGTAATGGGTAATGGTGTTTTTATGGGAACAAAGAATATGAAGCATAGACATTCTGACCAGTTGCCTTAGAGGCTGATTTCAAATGCCCCATCTTCCATGGTAAAATTAATAAATGTGGACTTCACTATTGGAAAACTGACTGATCCGAAAAGGCTCTGGCAAAACATGTCCTGAAACTTCAAATCTGGCATTGTTTCCAGAACTGATGTAAGAAGCTACTTTGTCCTTAAAAAGATTATATCAGGGAATCCAGTTAAACAGTTTAGTATTTAGTATATATTAATCTCTGGGTACATAGTAAACAAAAAATATGAATTTCATTGTTATGACAATATTTTAAATAAAGCTAGCTTAAATAGTTATTAAATCATTCCTATCATTTTAAAATCCCTCATTTATTTTCTTTTTTTCTGATAAATTAAAATGACATTTATGGGCCAGATTATATGTTGTCTTTTAATGACCCCGTAATCCAGCGGTTCCCAACCTTCCTAATGCCGCGACCCATGACCCGCCCCCGCGACCCCACTGCGACCCACCCCGCCATTGCCATTTGGGTTTTTACACTTTGCACATGCGCAAAGCATTCTGCGCATGCACAGAGGATAAAAGAACCCAAATGGCAGCGTCCAGGCGAAGTCTCCAGATCCGGGCGAGGTCTCCGCTCACTTCGCGTGTTGCCTCTGGGAGCTTTTCGAGCCCCGTCGTGAAAGGCGTGCACGACATTGGTGGGGCCGGGACAGGCGGCTGCCCGGAGAGAGCCATCCCCTTTGCAGAGTCTCTCCCATCTACCTGTAGCATTCGGGGCGAAGGGGGTGGTTCTCCTCGGGCAGCCGCCTGTCCCGGCCTCGCCGAAGTCACGCATGCCTTTCGCGACGGGACTCGAAAAGCTCCCAGAGGCAACATGTGAAGCGAGCGGAGACCTTGCCCGGATCTGGAGACTTCACCCGGACGCCGCCATTTGGATTCTTTTATGCTCTGCGCATGTGCAGAACGCTTTGTGCATGCACAGAAGGTAAAAGAATCCAAATGGCGGTGGCGGGGTGGGTCACGGTGGGGGCGCGGGAGCTGGGCACGGGTTGTGGGGCGCGATATGGCCAGGCTTGTGGTAGTGGGGGGGAGCTGAGGATGCTGGGGTGACCCCTGGGAAATGGTCGTTCGACCCCCAAAGGGATCATGACCCCCAGGTTGGGAACCGCTGCCGTAATCCCTTGCATCTGAGTGGAGTCGCTGTCAGGCCGAAGGCATTTTAGTTGGAGTCTTGGGCTGCCACACTTTATGCTATTTTAAAATGTATTCTTTGCTGTGGGAATTTGGGAAGGGGAATTGAGGGCTGTCTGCATGTAGCCATAACAAATTATTTCTAGATAGTCAAGGTCATCCTTTGTCTTTGCACTCCTGCACCTGCATGGAAAGAGATGGGTGGATTCAGAAAATGAATATCTTTGAGTTTTCTTTTAAATTCATAGTTTAAAATTGTGCCAAACTTGATGATGTAATTCCTGTGGTAAATATTTTCAATATTTTCATGTCTATTTTCTAAAACAATGTCAACATTGTTATTACACACAGTTCTGAAAGATTCAGTTTATGCCTCCATTTTTACCTCCCCCACTAGTTATTACTTTAGTCAAACTATATTACTTAAACTTCTACATTCTTATCTTGGGGAAATTGTGGCTTCTGATCCAGGTCCATCCATAGGTCGACAAAACACAACCTGGGTCAGATGGTGCCACTGGAAGATTGGTGCACAAATTAAGCCATACCTGGTAAGCTCATAGATCTTTCTTTAAGAATCAGTGATTCCCAGATGAAATAAACATACAATAACTGCTCAAGCTTAGTTCTCAATAATTCTGAAAGACACCCGATTCCTAAGATTCCTAAGATTCCTAAGATTCCTAAGAGGTCAGTAAGGGGCGTGCATAAGTGCACCAGCGTGCCTACCGTCCCTGTCCTAATGTTCCCGCTTATCAGTACCCATCTTATGTATACAAACAATGTTTTATCTATGTATATTACCAACATGTACTTGACAAATAAACAAACAAACAAACAAACAAACATGAGGAAGAAGGCTCAAAGTTATATATCTAGGCCAGGAGTGTCAAACTCGATTTCATTGAGGACCGCATCAGAGTTGTGTTTGACCTCAGGGGGCCAGGGTGGGTGTGGCCAGAGTGGGCGTGGTCTGCTCAATGTCACTCATTTCAGGGGTGCCTGTGGCAGCACAAGCACTCTGCCAGTGAAAATGGGCTCCCTAGCTCTGTTTCCGCCTGCGAAGGCCTCCTGCAACCCTCTGCCAGCGAAAATGGACCAAGCTCCATTTTCTCTGCCAGAGGGTTGCAGGAGGACTTCACAGCCGGAAACAGAGCTCAGGAACCCGTTTTCACTGGCAGAGGCACTGCAGCAGTGGTGGGTTGCTACCGGTACGGTACAGTTCTACGAACCAGTAGCTGCAGCAGTGGGAGGCTCCGCCCACCTGCCCCAGATGCTTCTTCACATGCGCAGAAGCATTGCGCGCGCACGAACCAGTAGCAATGGGATTTAGAACCCATCACTGCATCGCAGGCCGATCCCTCACTGTTTCCAGGGTGGCCATGCGGGCCAAATCTAAGCACCCCGCGGGCCGGATCCAGCCTGTGGGCCTTGAGTTTGATATCCCTGCTCTAGGCTATTAACATCCTATCTTCTGAATGGCAATGGACAATCAACTGTGGTGTATAGCTACATTCACGTCTTTGATTAAGAGTCGAAGTTACCTCAGCCTTGTCTACAAGTGTTCTGCCAAATCTTGCAAAGCAGTCAAGTGAGGTGAAACCTCTAGAGATCTGTAATTTACTGCTGAATCTAAATCAGGGCACCCTGAAAATCTCCAACAAAATAAACAAGTCGCAATCTTTTCTAATTATGGTACTGATGCAAGATGTTCTTTCAAACATAACTTTTCTGGCAGTGCTACTAGCAAGATAGCCAATTCTTCTGCTGCTGTGATCTATTAAAAATATCAGTAACATTCTTCTTTGGACATACTACAGAACAGATGGAAACAGTTACTCAACTCTTGACCTCAAGCCTGTAACTTGAGCTTTTGCAAATTGTTCTCTTGTGCTTTGTCAAATAGTCTGGCAAACCAAAGATGAGATGTCTCATCATAGTCTTAGTTTGTTGAACCATCTGTTATCAGAAAATTGGAAAACTTTTGCCAGCCACGGGTGGTATTGAATAGTAAAGGATCTGTTCTTAAAAAGTGGTGGTGGAATGTGGACCTGGAGAAGGAGTGGCAGGGGGCAATCTTGGCAGCATCATGGTTTCCTAGGGAGGAACCATTCCAGACAGTAGACCACATTAAGAGGCTGTGCAGTCCCTAGTTGTAGGAAGGGAGGAAACAGATCAGGATAGACATATCTTAGAATCACTCAGGTTATATCTATTAGGTTAGAAAGTTATTTTATTTTATGTGTCATATTTTTTAAAAATGCCTATCTTCCTCATAGAGCATCCCTGACTAGACATTATAGCTTTAGTTTGGCAAGATTTTGTTTATTAGGTGTAAGCAAATAAAGAATTGGACTTGATTGGATTTCACTGTGTCATCTTCGGACTTGGACTTGAAAATATCCAAATACAGTGGTACCTTGGTACCAAACTGCTTTGAAACTCATTGAATTTGGTACTCAACGCATTTTGATGTGAAAATTTTGTCCTGGTACCAGGAGTGGGTTTCAATTTTTTTTACTACCGGTTATGTGGGTGTGGCTTATTTTGTGGGTGTGGTTTGATGGTCATGTGACTGAGTGGGCGTGGTCAACCTGACATCACTCAGTCACCTGACCCCCACCTAGCCATGCCCACAGAACTGGCAAAAAATTGTTTTGCCAGCTGGGAGGCTGGCAAAGAAGCCTAGCTTTCCCTGCCGCCGCGGCTGCTTCTACCTCAGCGCCAGTAGGAGCAGGGTGCTGTGGCTGCAACAGCAGGGAAGGCCTATCAGAGGCAAGAAGGGTCACTCCTCCCACAGCTGTTGCAGCAGCCACCCAGGCGAGCCACTCCCCTCCTCAGACCCATGCTCCCCCAGACACGGCAAAATTTTCTGTTTTGCCAGCTGGGAGGCTGACAAAGAAGCCTCGCATTCCCAGCCACCAAGGCTGCTTCTACCTCAGTGCTGAATGGTCCATGCCCCCCCTACACACACACACACACACACACACACACACACACACACACACACACACACACAAACACACACACACACTTTGTTCTGGCAGCACTCCCGCAGTAGCAGCTGAGCGAGGGAAGGAGAGGGACCAGAGAACGAAGCGGGCACAGTGGCGGCCAAAGCTGCCACTTATTCATAACAGCCGAGGATGGAAGAGGCACCTCTTACATCCTTGGCTGTTGCAAAGAAGTGGCAGCTCTGGGTGTGCCACGCCCACTTCATTCTCTTCAAGAGCTGCTTTGCACCTTGTTTGAAACCCACTCCAAAGGGAGCTCAGATTGTGGTGGCATTCTGGCTTCCGCTGTCCCGTGGTGTCTGAGGTCGACCCGGTGACACAGGTGCGTTTCGGGGTGCCTAATCCTCCGGCAAGCCCAGCCACACAACTTTCTTCTCGCCGGCCAACCGGAGAATTTTTTGGCATTTTTGTTGCCAAGCTTCTGGAGACCCACGCTCATGCTAGCCCGCATGAGCATGAAGCCAGCTGGGGGCGAGCCAGGCAGCCTAGGGGCAATGGCAATGGCAGAGTCCGGCACTCGGAGAGGGCAAAGTTAGCACGCTCCCATCTGTGCCCTGCGCTACCTCCGCTGGCTCATGGCAGCAGACTCAGCTGCAGCCCAGATGAGCCAAGGAACTGCGGGGAGACTCCTGTGTGTTGCACCCGCCTCTTACCCCCTCCGGCCTTCACCCGTGCCTCCATGCCATTTTCAGCTGCCCACCTCCTTGGCCAGCTGGCTGGTCTAGCCGGCGAGATCGCATCCCTCCCCCAAAGCGTGCAATTCAGCCCTTGTCTTGCTGAGCTGCATGGATATGCGACTTGCCCAGTTGCACGGCCCTTCACTCCAAGTCAGAGTGCACCGAGCCATGCAGGGCAGGCAGCAAGGCCCTGCATTGCTGGTGAGTGGCGGCCGGGGTGCGGGAAGGGGAAGCCGGGGAACTGGAGCTCTCTCTGTGCCATTGCAAGGAGAGGCATGCACCAAAGCACGGCAGGAGCCACCCAGCCCCTTGCTCGCTCTGCTCCAGATCCAACTGCGCCGAGGGATCGCAGCCAAAGCCTGAGAATGGATGCGCTTTTCTGGAGGTCTCTCCGCTTTCCGGGCAGCCCGCTTGCTGCCTGCCCTGCATGGCTCGGTGCGCTCTGACTCGGAGCAAAGGGCCTCGGGACTGCGGACAATGTCGCTGCTGCTGGGCCAACCCAGCAAGGATCTGCACAGCCCAGCCGCTGCGCCAAGCATTCCCTCCCCAATGCAGGAGAGGGCAGTGGTGGAAGAACAGGGTGGTGGTAGGAGAGGACAGTGGCAGCAGGAAGGGCGCTTCAGGGGACCCTGGACAGGGGCATCGGGGACCGTCAGCCCGGAAAGCTTCCACCAAGCGAAGGTTGCCAGGCTGCCCTCTCCCCCCGTCCCCGCAGCCTTTGGGAGATGGTGGCAGGGGGCGGGAGACTTCTAACCACTGTGCGAAGTTGCCAGGCTGCCCTCTCCCCCCTATCCCCACAGCTTTCGGGAGACGCTGGCCGGGGACTGGAGGCTTCTAACCACTGTGCGAAGTTGCCGGGCTGCCCTCTGTCCCCCCTCCCCACAGCCTTCAGGAGATGCTGGCCCAGCGGGAAGGGAGGGTAGACTAGCGCAAATGCTTACTTTTGTGTAGGCAGGAGGAGGCAGTTCTGTGGATGCATGTGGCGAAGGCGAGGCAGGGCGAGCATGCGCAGAAGCAAAAATCAGCAAAAAATAGGGAGGAAGTCAAAAACAAGATGGCGATGCATGCACAGTGCTGGAAACCCGGCTTCTGCGCATGTGCAGAAGAAGAAAAAAAACCCAAAAAAAGTTTCCCCCCCAAAATTCCAAAAAAATAAAAAAAAATCAAAAAAAAAGATGGCGGCGCCCATGGACCGGCATTGACCGATCCAGTTTGGTGATGTCATTGTGACATCACCAGCAGGTTGCTACCAGTTCAGGTGAACCGGTCCGAACCAGGAGGAACCCACCCCTGCCTGGTACTCATTGTTTGTTTGGTACTCAACGCACAAACTAGAACTTGGTGTTGGCTGCCTTGTAACTCACTTACTATTTGGGGGGGGGGATTTGGTACTCATTGTTTTTGGTAGTCATCACACCTCCTGGAACAATTAATGAGAAGTACCGAGGTAGTGAAAGCTAAATGAATTAGTATAGTGTTCCCCTAGAACTTCAGATAGAAAAGAAATGTTATAAAAATTGACTTCTTTAGATTCTGATATATATCACACACATACTGCATATCACACACACACAGACACACACAGAGACACACTCAATTTAGCACACAAAAATAATGTTGTGTCAGTTTTGTGTTTAATTATGTGTGCTTTTCACATTAATTCCAAAAGTCTACATTATGCAAAGATAAGCTTTTGCATCTATTCACAGCATGGTTTTTATGAAGCATTCCCTTCTAAAAATCAAAGGCATAGGTGTCATCAGCAATGTAATTCATTATTTATTCATTTTTAAAATCCAAGGAAAAAAGCACCAGTATCTTTTAAATGAATATAATGACTAATCCATTTACGGTAAGTGATAATGAGGAATCATTTGTATTGTTGAATTTTTTGAATGAATAAAAGGCACAACTAGTGTATTATAAAATGTCAGTGGATAACTCATGAATTTGAGCCCAAACTTTTAGTCTTAATTTAGATCTTCCCCCCTCCCCCACATATTCTACTACAACTAACAGCAAATGATGCCCAATAGTATGCAAAAATTGGAGAGAGGGGAGAAGAATTGTATGGCCAATTTGGTTTGTACTAAAAATAAAGAAAATGAAATCAGAAAATTTGTGAGTCAAATGTGATCAACTTAAGCTACAGTCCTGACATCCAGCTATGAAACCAGATGAAGAATCCTAGTATATTAATATGTTATAAAGATTTATAGCATTATTCCTTGCCTTTTTGAACTCATCAAGAGTTATATAAAAGTAGGGTTTAACCAAAAGCTATGAACTACATAAAGCAAAATATTTGGCAAATTAGCAGGCTGAGTCAAAGCAAAAGCAGAGCTAAATTATTTTCCTTGGCAAAATGAAAGAAATGCAGCATGTTTGGGAGTTTCATAACAGGCAATATCAAATGATTAGCTTTCTGGAACTAACTAAATTCCAGATATTCTGGATTATCATACAATGTTCCCAGGTTACCTCTTTAGTTCTCTTCTATGGCCAATAACCTGATGGCTTAAGGCCAAAGCAGATAATACATTAAATGTGCAAATGTATTAGAGATATTAGTTAAGGACAAATAGGCTCTACAGATGTATCAAAGTCTATCTCAACTCACTTAGTACCTGTGTTAAAATATTTGGTATTCTACAGTAGCACCAAAGAAAGTGAGAAGACAGGCTGATTTTTCATTTTTCTCTTTCTCCCAACCTTGCTTCAAGAGCATTATCCTTTGAGATGTAGTTTTTCTAGGGCAATTATGATTGCCTTAGATCACGAGTGAGGAAAAGAAGAACTTCATTAACAAAGACTTTGGCTTGCACCAAAAAATTACTAAATGTTTATCTCCTTTTTTTTCTAAAGAGAAACAGCAATCAACACATCTGATAAATTGGGTGATAGGCTCAGTAGATTCATCCTTAGAATACAGTCTTTCCCTATACCAGGGGCCAGCAACCCGCAGCTCTGGAGCCGCATGTGGCTCTTTCATCCCTCTGCTGCGACTCCGTCGCTCAAAATATGTGTCACAACTGCCAATGTGCAATACCCGCCGGCACGCAATTTATTGAGCTTTTCGATCTCCGGTAGGCCAACCATGGATAAATCCAAGAAAATAAAAGTTTCAGAAGAAAACAACCTTTAATTCAACTATATATGCTAGTTTTGTAGCCGCTCAGGAAATAGTCAGGCACGGGAAGAGTTTTGTGGCTCCTGGTGTTTTCACTTCTGTGGGAAACAGGTCCAAATGGCTCTCTGAGTGTTTAAGATTGCCGACCTTAAAGAAAGAAAGAAAGAAAGAAAGAAAGAAAGAAAGAAAGAAAGAAAGAAAGAAAGAAAGAAAGAAAGAAAGAAAGAAAGAAAGAAAGAAAGCCTATTATATATTATATATATATATAACCTATCTTTCTATCTACCTATCTATCTATCTATCTATCTATCTATCTATCTATCTATCTATCTATCTATCTATCTATCTTCTACTTATCTATCATCAACCTATCCATCTATTATCAATCTTTCCAAATCATCCTTTCTTCAACTTTATTTAAATGTAAAGATCCAAAATATTACTAATACATTTATAAATAACGGATCAACATTGTTTTGTATAGGAAAGGAGAAGTTTCCAAACAATTGCTATTTTCTGATTCTCTAACAGATGCTTTGCCACACTTCTATTTAATATTCATTAAAAGACTTAAGCAAACATGGTAATACTAACAGTTTCTTTCAGAATGAAACTGATTCTTCTATTTTATTTATTTATCATATTTGTGTAGACCCCCATCTCACAAGAAAGTGGCTCTGGGCAATGTACATTTAATTTATAAATAAAAAATTGTCACAATTCCAAAGGATTTTATGGTCGATGGTATCAAAAGCCATAGAGAGGTTAAGCAGGGCAAAAATGGATGCACACCCCATCCCACCCTCACCCGAGATTATTGAAAAGTGTGACCAGCACTGTTTCCATCCCATACCCAGGCCTGAATCCACATAATCTTCCAGGATAGCCTGCTTTTTTTTAACGCTACCATTCTTCCCATTTCTTCTGAGTCTGCTGATAATTACCTTTTTCTGCGTTGTATAAAGCTGCCTGTGATCACTCACAGAAGTCAGCCTTTCTTGTTGGACAAGAGGTTTCAGGATCTGGAAAGTACCCACATATACCCAAGTCTCAGAGGTGAAAAAACACTAACTGCCAGCAAGAAAAGCAAAATCCCATAAATGCATTTATTTATTTAGCATAAGGTGAAGAAGGATCATCAATGGAATACTATATACCAGTGACGGCGAACCTTTTTTGGTTCCCGTGCTAAAAGGGGGGGAGTGCAGGGGGGAGTGCATGCATGTGCCCACACCCATAATTCCATGCGCCCCCCTATGCATGCGCGCATGACACCCCACCCCCCGCTCCCAGCATGCAATGGCATACCTGTTTTTCGCTCTCCCCAGGCTTCAGAGCCTTTCTAGAAGCCTGGGGGGGGGTGGAAACAGCCTTCCCCATCCCCCCGGAGGCCCTCCGGAGGGAGAAAATGGCCTGTTTGCCAACTTCTGGTTGGACCAGAAGGCCGGTTTTTGTGCTCTCCCCAAGCTCCAGAGCCTTTCTAGGAGGCTGGGGAGGGCACAAATGGTCTTCCCCACTCCCCGGAGGCCCTCCGGAGGCCAGAAATGGGGTGGGGAAGGCCATTTTCGCCCTCCCCAAGCTGCTAGAAAGGCTCTAAAGCCTGGGGAGAGCAAAAAAATGGGACTTCCGGTCCAACCGGAAGTCGGCAAATGGGCGGTTTTCGGCTTCTGGAGGACCTCCGTTGTGGTGGGGAAGGCCATTTTCGCCCTCCCCAGGCTCCTAGAAATGCTCTGGAGCTTGGGGAGAGCAACAAATGGGCCTTCCCCACCCCCTCTGGAAGATGGAAACAGCCTGTTTCTTGACTCCCAGTGGGCTCAGAAGACCCAAAAATCAGCTGGCCGGCACGCACATGCACGCCAGACCTGAACTTGCATGCCCACCGATATGGCTCCGTGTGCCACTTGTGGTATGCGTGCCATAGGTTTGCCATCACTGCTATATACAAATATTGTGGCAAATCTATTGGCTTTCCCTAATTTCTATAATATTGAACCAAAATGAAGCATGTTTCCAATGGTTAAGGAACAATACACAATGCAGGATAGCAGTGGTGAAATCTTCTTACCTTCCCTATCGGTTCGGAAGCGCGTGCTTTGTGTGCATGCGCGCCACCATCGCACACACTTTTTCACACTTAAAAACAAGAAAATGGCGATGTCTGGGCGGGTGGGCGGAGCCTTGTGCTGCCACCTACTGGTTCTCCAAACCACCGGCAGCTACCGCTACCGGTATGCCCGAACTGGGGCATACCGTTAAGATTTCACCATTGCAGGATAGGTATTGTCTGCTTTCCCTGCTTTTTAGCTTCCAAAGGCAGCTGGATTGCCCTGTAGCTGATACAGGATTAGACTTTGAGTCCAATCCTTGTGCTAGACCAAACCATGATTATGGAAGAGATTGAATTGGGTTGAGTTAAAATTTTCCGGTACCTTGAAGGCTTTGTAGGGAAGATGAGTACTCAATAAAACATATTGTTCTTAATTTCACCAAAAGAGAAAGAAAGGCAGACCACCAAACAATAAATATCACATCAAATAGCAAAAGTGTCTCTCCCCACACACCAAAGAGTTTCTTCTCAAAACGAAACTGCTAGCACTGACTATAAACATTTGTTTATTATTGATCATTTGGGACCTACAAGTATCATGTAGTACTAGAAACGGCAAATTCTCTGTGCCTTAGAAGTTTGGCACAGAGGATTCTTATAGTGAAGATTTCAAAAAAAACTGTAGTCAGAACCTTTTAAAAATCCTACTGTTATTTGATCTTTTTTCATTCTACTGAAATTTATTTCTGAAGCCGTCTTTTGTCTTTAGAGGAGCTCTTATTCCCCAGCAAATTTTCCCAATAGAGGAAATCTTATAAATGAATACATGAAAGTGCAGGGCCAAAGCCTCAAATCATGAAAGTCTATGAATGGAACTTTTTCGAAGGGAAGAAGAAAAACAAGGAGAATCTAAAAAAAAGTCCCAAACGCAGAATTAACTACAGAGTAAAACAAATCTGAAATAACACCATCTTTCAGAAATTAAACACTGTCATGTACTGCTGTAAATACAGAGCTTTGTTTGCAGGAAACTGTTTAATGGAACGTCAGAATTTTGACGGGAGATCAGATTTTTCATCGCTCACCCTTAACCTTTCATGTCATATCCCATTTTGTTATAGAAAACCCCCAAACTATGAAAGGAGTTTAGAGATAACCATATTAATTAAAAGAGAAAAAGTGAAAATCATTGCCCTATTTATTGCGAGAAGGAATGTCAAAAACAACACGACTAGAATATAATAATATTATGATTAAAACAAGTAAAATAGGAGGCAAAATAGCTATATAATCTAAAGAATAACCGGAAGATTTCTAAAGAAAAGATCATCTATTTTTACATGTATTATATGATCTTTTCTTTTCCTTGTTATGATTAAAAACTAAGTTGAAATACAATAAAATCAAGGGAACAAAGTCTATTCTTTAAATACTTCTGCAGAAGAGAACTGGATGAAGAGTTAAGAGTAACAATTGGTGCTTATGAAAATCATGGGGAAAAGCAACCTGGTATCACAATATCATATCAAAACCCCACCTACAAGTGATTGTAGCATGGAAGAATCTCTTACAACAGTGTTATGGACTAATTGGATTTATAATGGTAAAGGCAATCCATGTTTTCAGGTTCCAAGTCTTTTAACTAATTCTTCATCCAGTTCTCTTCTGCAGGAACATTATGATCCAGTTATGATGGTCACATACACACAACACAGAGACACAGACACAGACACACACACACATATACCACAGTCATGTGATTACAGCTGGGTGCTTGACAGCTGGCTCACCTTTATGGCCATTTGCAGCATACCACAGTGTGGAACTGAACAGCTTCTTGATTTTTAATTTTAATCTTCAATTTTCAATTACAAGAGAACAAATCCTACTGAGAAAATCCTTATTTTCCACATACTCCTAGAAGCACAGCTTTTGATATTCACAGTATTTCTGTCCATACATTTAGAGGACATATCAACAAGCCTAAAAACCATTCATATTATTTTCTGATGTACAAACCATAATCAGTCAGTGATATGACTTTTGTTACTATTCCTGTGGACCCCTCACCCCAACAGAAGATTGTATGAATGACAGAAGATTGGTCATCACATTATAAAAAAAGATGTCGAGACTTTGGAAAAAGAACAGAGAAGAGCAACAATGAGGATTAGGGGGCTGGAGACAAAAACATATGAAGAATGGTTGCAGGAATTGGGTATGGCCAGTCTAGAGAAAAGAAAGACTAGGGGTGACATGCTAGCAGTATTCCATTATTTGAGGGGCTGCCACAAAGAAGAGGGGGTCAACTTATTTTCCAAAGCACCAGAAGACAAGAAAAAATGGATGGAAACTAATCAAGAAGAGAAGCAACCTGGAATTAAGGAAAAATTTCCTAAAAGTGAGGACAATTAGCCACTGGAACAGCTTGCCATCAGAAGTTGGGGTGCTTCATCACTGGAGGTTTTTAAGAAGAGACTGGACAGTCACTTGTCTGAAATGGTATAGGACAGTGATGGCGAACCTATGGCACGCGTGCCACAGGTGGCACGCAGAGCCATATCTGCCGGCACACGAGCCGTTGCCCTAGCTTAGCTCCAGTGCGCATGTGCGTGCCGGCCAGCTGATTTTTGGCTCACACAGAGGCTCTGGGAGGGCATTTTCAGCTTCCGGAGGGCCTCCGAGCGGGCAGGGGAGGGCATTTTCACTCTCCCCAGGCTCTAGGGAAACCTCTGGAGCCTGGGGAGGGTGAAAAATGGGCCTACTGGGCCCACCGGAAGTCAGGAAATGGGCCATTTCCGGCCTCCAGAGGGCCTCTGGGGGGGCGGAAGCTGTTTTCACCCTCCCCAGACATTGAATTATGGGTGTGGGCACTCGCATGTGTGCGATAGCACGTGCACACGCGCTTTCGGCACCTGAGGAAAAAAAGGTTTGCCATCACTGGTATAGGATCTCCTGCTTGAGCAAGGGGTTGAAGTAGAAGCCCTCCAAGGTCCCTTCCAGCTCTATTCTGATTGATTGATTAATTGATTATTGATACAAATTGCCGGTGAATCTCTTTGATAGGCTCCCTTCCATGTAAACATGACAACCATTTCAACATCTGAAGTAGATGCATATTTGCTATGTGTATCTAATATTGATTTAGATACTGAACCACTTCTGCATAGTGCAAGGGCCATGAAGGAGCATTTCATGGTTTTATCTACTACCCTCATCTGGCTTTGTCTAAGTCAATGTTTCTCAACCTTAACAACATGAAAATGTGTGGACTTAAACGCCCAGAATTTCCCAACCAGTATGATAAAATTTTAAAAGCTTCAAAGAATAAAAGATTAGTACCTTTTATTATTTCAAATCTCAGAAACTATATTATTTCCTCCAGCTGCCCCAAACTGCAGATTTGCCTCACTAACTTCAATTCTTTTATAGATCTTTAACTTTTGTCTTCCCACTGAGACCAATTCTGAATTGCATTTTCTTTGGAAGATAAAACAGCTCAACTTGTGCAGGTGTATCGTAGCTTACCAAATTAAATTGGTGTTATAACAAATGCAAGAAAACCTGGCTAGCTGTACACTATTTTAATCATTAATTCCTTCTGATACTGTTGCATAGCTACTTTCCACTATTGTATCTTGCTCCTTTCCATTCACATCTATCTCACAACTGTGTTTAATTATCTACCCCAAAAACTTCACTATATTAGCAGAACATTTCCATGGGAGGAGAGTGGACTCTTGAGATGATACTAGTCAGGGGCGGGTTGCTGTTTCTTCGCAATCCTTCGCGTTACCGGTGCGCTGCGCGTGCATCGCCATGTTTCAGTGCCCTCATGCGATCTTGCTTCCTGCGCATGCGCGGAAGCAAAATCTCGCAAGGGGATGTGTGCAGGAAGTTGTAAGGAGGTCCCTGCCTAATGACTCTCAAACCTCACGTAATGATAGCAATGGGGATTGCTGGGTTGCTAAGCAATGCGGTTACATGACATCACACTGTATGACCACATGCAAGGGAAATTCTGGTGCCAATTACCATTGTTAACCAGGGATTATCTGTACTGACAAAAAAACAGCTTCCTAAGGTCCTGGGCTGATTCTTCACTCCCTTCACCACCTTAGCTATTTTCGTAATTTAGGTCACGCTAACCTTAGTGCCTTACTCACAATGGTGGTGTTTGGAAGAACCATCAGTCCCTGCAACAGCCTTCTATTAGCATCATTCATTTTAGTCCCTATGACTCATATGCCAACTGGTCAATACAAGCCTGTTTTACCTTCTTTGTGCTTTCTAGCGGACAAATACTGTGTATAGACATTTGGGTAACTGAAAATAGCCAATTATTTGCAATAGGCCAGGTCAGAAACAGATACCACCATTGAAACTCTATTGTAGGACACAGTAACAGAATCTTGAAAGCCTGGCAGTTTGTTTCTGCCTCCTGTATCAAAGAGAATCGAGGCAGGGAAATCTTGAGTTTCTTTCTCACACACACACACACACACACACACACACACACACACACACACACACACACACACCATCCTTCTCAGGGCTAAGTCGATGTTTTCCTAATCCTTCTTCCATTCCTTTATTATTAGCTCCGTACTCCACTATAACTTAATAGGTCCATTCTGTGATATTAACTAGGATTTATTATGGTTTTATCAAGAGCTTTTGCTTTGATAGATACCTAAGAATATTGATTTCTTTTCCACTGGTCTTACCATACCATGTCATTTCTTATTTTAAAAAGTCAATTAGAAGCATTTTGCATGCTCATTCCTATCTTGACATAATTTTGCGTTTACAGCTGTACCAGTGGTGGGTTCCTACCTATGCGGTCCGGTGCGTAGCTCCGGTAGGGAGGGGCTGATTGCGCAATTTGCACGCGACCGCTCCGGTGCCATCTACGCTGGTCCATCGCACGCATCGCCATCTTTTTTTGAGAATTTTTGGGCTTTGTTGCTTCTGTGCATGCGCGGAAGCAAAATCTCACTGAAATCTCACGAGGGGACACGCGTGTGCATGAGATTTCGGTGAGATTTTGCTTCCGTGCATGCGCAGAAGCAAAATTGCGTGAGGGGGCACGTGCGCATAGCAAGCAAGCGCGCACGAAATGTGGAGATGCACACACAGCGCACCGGTATCGGTAAGTGAACAACCCGCCCCTGAGCTGTACCATATTTTTTCCTTACTTGCATGCTCATATCTTGATATCTTTTTGACTTTACAGCTGTACCATACTGTTTCCCCTTGCTTTCTGTTTAAGTGCCTTCCCTTAACTTCCAACATGTAGTACAGCTTACTTAATCAGAAAGAGGTGCCATTATTTTTTTTTAATAGCATAAATTAACTCGATGTGGTGTTATGCAGTAATCAAGACAGACATCTGCTGGCAGGACAATGA
Organism: Diadophis punctatus similis; assembly: GCA_023053685.1. Taxonomy (NCBI): domain Eukaryota; kingdom Metazoa; phylum Chordata; class Lepidosauria; order Squamata; family Dipsadidae; genus Diadophis; species Diadophis punctatus. The sequence continues at coordinate 242,869,630 of JALIGW010000001.1, forward strand.
AGGACAGCAACCTGAGCCATTATATCAGCTTTATACATTTAATTACATCAATAGCTATTTACCCAGGAAAATGAACTATTCAGGGCTAATTACCAATACCCAATCTGCTAAAATCATATGTTTAACTTGATTCTGCCATTTTCAAGATGCATTTCATTCCTTTTATAATATGTAGCATCTGTTTATATAGCCTTTAATTTCTTATGTTATGCTTTACAAATGTTTTGCAACCAGAAAGTCTCCTAATATAATTAATCCCAAGAATCTCTTGTTAACTGCAAATAGTAAGGCTATAGAAACAGAATATAAATAGAGCTATGCTAATAGGGAGAGAGAGAGAGATTCTAGTATATAATGTGTCAATAATTTGATCTGTTTATAGAGTGCACCAGACAATATTTGTTCAATTAATCATATGAAATTAGATCCTTATCTACCTGTAAGTTAAAAATCACAAATCAAATACTATATTATAGAAATTGAAGCAGACTTTTACTCAGTATTTTTGCCATGATTTTTCAAGGTTTACCAATAAAATCTGGTATTAAAAATCTTTTTGCCAACTTTTTACATTATTGATAACTTCAGAAACAGTGCCATGACTCTATATTATGTTAAATGTTCTGCTTGAGAGGCCACAAAATAAGGCATACTTCATCCAAAATAGGCTGCTAGAGACATCACATATTTTTTCTGTTTTTTGTTAAAACAATAAACTTTGCAATATATTTCTCTTCTAACTTGATTATTTTAATTAATTAACACACACACACACACTTACTTATATATTATATTATCTATGAACTCTCCTTTTTTTAGGTGCTAGATTCCATCTTTGTGATTTTGTTGCTGTTGTTGCTGCTATTGTTATATTCAAACAAACCTTTGAATACTACTCTACTTTCATTAGCATGTTTTGATGGGCAAGTCATTTGTTTGAACTAAATGTTATCTGAATCTAAAATAACATTATTTTTACTAAATTGTAAATACATTGCAATTAACAAATAATATCTTATCATCAAACAGTTGAACCTATATGTCACAAATAAGAAAAATTCTATGAAAAGCAATCATTATAATAACGCTCAGTATACACATAGCTAGACAACAATGACAAGGGCTGAGGTTTTAGAAAACTTTACTAAATATCAGGCTTATATATATATATATATATATATATATATTATCATCACTACAGTACTGTCTGTCTGTCTGTCTGTCTTTCTTTCTTTCTTACTTACTTACTTACTTACTTACTTTACATACTTACCTATCATTTTTGCTTAACTGCTTACTTACCTATCATTTTTGCTTAACTGCCTATCTCACAAAAAGTTATTCTAGGTGGCATACAACATAGTATACATACTTATTACCTAGAGTCCTAGACTAATAGTCTTCTAGAAAATGGAACATTTAACAGAATCACTTCTCCAAATATCTATATTTAATTTTATCATTCCTGTCTGATACAATGTGCCTATTTTTTGATACCTCAAATTCTGCCACCAAAAACGATTGCTTATCTTTACTAAGGTGCATTATATCTTTCTATAACTTTGGAGATCTACTTTCTTTTCCTTTCTAACAAATTTCATTGTTTTATCACGCTGAGTGTTTTCACTTGAAACCTGACCACATTTAAGTAAAACTTAAGCTCATAGCTTGAAATTGTGGATCTTCTCTCTCTTATTAATGTAGATCTAGAAAACAAATGTTTTATCTTTGGATATTATGCAAATTGGTATCTCACATGATTTCTTAGTGATATTAAATCCTGCAAAATATGAGGTTCTTGCATGGGTCTTAAAGTAATTGATCCAATTTATCCATCTAAAAATATCCTTTCCTGTGTCAAGTCTTTAGCACATTTCTGTGCTCCTTTCTTATTATGTGCTAGAATATATTTTTAAAAATCCAATTTTATGGATCCTAGTTGATTAGTATATAATACAATGCACAGAACAGGAAAAATATAGCTTTGTTTATTGTTTCACTTTTAATACTTTCACTTGAGCTGATAGATTCTTTGCATTTTCGGTTATCAACGTAGTATCAGCCTAAGGGTTAATGATGTTTCTCCAATTTTAAAACCACACTCATCTTCTTCCAATCCAGCATTCCTTAACAAATATTCAGCAAATAAATAGAATAAAGAAAGACCATGCAGCTTTGTTGCACTCCTTTGTCAAAGTGCAGCCAGTCTGTTTCACCATGTTCTGTCCATACTGTGGCTTCCTGACTTATATAGATGTATAGGTTTCTCATGATGACAGTGAGACGTTCTGAGTTTCCCATTTTTCTGAGTATTTTTCACAACTTGTAACTAAACCTTTTTTTTTTTTCAAAAAAAAAGATAGCTCACTTTACAACACATCATTACTGTTACCACTAAAGGAGAATCCATCTCTTGATAAAATATTGAAGAGTTTCTCCTTTCCCCTCAGCAGGTTTAGGGTTAGAGAAATTATCCACCCAATTTATCTGCCCAAATATCTGTAAAGGATTTGGAAAATGGTTTGTATTCAATTCTAGAAGGAAATGCTTCTATCAGCCAAGAGATACTGGACCCTTTGTCCATGTAGAACTTGTGCTAATCCAGCATCAATATTCTATCCCCATGTCTCTACAGTGTTATTCTTCTGGAACAGCCAAACTGTTTTTCTTTAGGCTCAGCCGTGGTACAGCTCAAATTACAAAATTTCCATTTTTCAATTCTGAAGCTCTTGGGCAGCCATTTTCCATTTATGGGATTTCCTGCTTCACTCTGCTTTAATCTTTCTGAGTTCAGTCAAGCCATTATTGCTTCTCTATACACACAGAGAGACATATAAATAGAGGTTCTGGACTGTAACCTACAACCATGACAACAACTGTTTGGGAGGGGAAAGGCTGGCTGCAAAATTAATGCCATCGTGTTATCATAGCTTTCAGAGTAGTTCTGTTTTCTCTTTTCTAATGATCAAACAAAAGCAGTTAGGATTAGGAGTTTCAGCTGCCTCCTCATTGAAATTTTTAGATGAAATAGTTCTAGTAAATCTGCAAGAATAATAACATATACTGTTCGGTCAAGGAAGCTAAGCACCAATACAAGATCACAGATAAGCTTACTTAATAACACAATATATTGTGCAATCTTATTGAATAAGAACAACTTCTTGCAACCAGGCAATTTCAACTGGAACTTGGCTCTTTTCTGGAAAACAGCCCCATCAGTTGGGCTACTTTCCTCCCCCCGCCCCCATTCCTGATCCTGCCTTTTGCCACCAACAGGCAGGTGGGTTGCTTTCCTCCCCCACATCCCTGATCCTGATTGTGGGAGGAGAAGTTGTCCAAATTTACATGGATACTTGGAAGATCATCGTCCGTTATACCATCGTGTTGGAGGAGTAATACCTCATTAAAAAAACCTTGGTCCAGCTGGCCCGGCTGGTAGCACCTTGTAAGGGCCCCTTTCCAGGGTTACGGGAGAAGATGGTCAACGATTTTGAAGGCGGAAGAGGATTCTACGCCCCAATGGTAGATAAAGTGGCAAAACCATCTTCTAGGAGAAGGGAAACTCTGACTCCAAACCTCCACTGCCTTGTGGCTATATCCATCATTAGAAAAGGCTTCAGGAGTAAACCTTGAGGCAAAATCCAGAGCCGGAGTCCCGGAAGCACTTTGTGTACAGCCACGTTCTGATAACTCCTGTAACGTAGCTGGAACCAATCGTATTGGCTTTGCCATTCCATTGGATTATTTCAGAGACGTGGAGAGGGGGGATCTGCTGCTTGGGTAACAGTCTATCCTCCATACTAAGCTACCCAGGCCTCATGTTCTGGAGAGGATACTCCAGTTTTGCATACAGCATTTTAGGAACTCTTTCCAGAGCACGATACCATAGTCTTTTGAGACTGAAGGATGCCAATGATGATGGTAGTGCTGTTTGGACAGGGGAAGAGCTATTTTTCTCCTTTTCTGTGTGGTATTGGAGTGAATACATTTTTGACAGTATTGGATAAATTGGACACTGATTGAATTGTGATTTTGCCCTCTTTTATTGGTCAGCTGGAGGGAGCAGTGACTAGTCACTGGGGTTCCCTTCCTGTTCTCAAAATTGTGAGACAATTATTCAGCTGGTTCAAAATGCTTGGAGGGATTAGAGCAATGTTTCTCAACCTTGGCAACTTTAAGATATGTGGATTTCAACGCCTAGAGTTCAGTTCCCATGCTGGCTGAAGAATTCTGGAAGTTGAAGTCAACTTAAGTCGCCACGGTTGAGAAACAAACACTATTAGTGTCACGGTGTGATTATTGCCTGTTACATGTATATGCAGGGAGATGCATCCCTATCTAATATAATGGTTTATTCCTGAGCACGTGATTCATATGTTCTTGTATGCATATGTGCATTCCTTTTCTCCGATCTTCCCTTCTTGCTCTGTCTTCCATTGAGAGAAGACGCACTTTTATATTAGAGATGTAAACAAATGAGGATTTATTGTTTTTGTACCAAAATAAATATTTTACTTAGACTTTTAAACTGCGGTTTCTTTTCTAATGTCTGATGTCCGGGGAAAGATCAAAGGTCTCCTCTGTGAGATTAATTATCACCTCTGTCAATTAGATAATAAAAATGGGGTGCCCCATAGATGGTAGAAAGTGAACCCATAAAATGGACTAGAAATAACTTTCTCATCTTCTCCTGTTCATAGTTAGATATTATTCAGCAGGCTCTGCCTGCTTCTGTCAAAATAAAAATTTAAAAAGCATTTCAGCATTATCCCACAGGCCCTGTCCATTTTGGCAGCCATTTCAATGCATGCAGCCATTTCAATGCATGCAGCCTTGTGTTATGATGGTACAATGCTGCCTTAGTTGGTCTGACCCCACCCCCTGCAGAAACCACTGCAAATACCAAAATATTTTAATAATTTTATCTTAATTACAAATCAGACATCTATATAAATATATAAACGCATACATTTCCTTTTTTGTAAAGAATTTTGTAAATTTTTCAATGATTTGAGGAGATTAAGGCTTTGTATATAATGACAAGCATTGGCAATGTTATTCTGAGTGTCATAAGACCTTGGACCCTTTTGTCTTAGTTATTGTCTAAGCAAGCAAACTCCCTGGACACCTTTCAAGCCTTTCTAATAACATCTAAATGACGAATGTCGACAAATGCACACAGAAAATAAAGTCAGCTTGATCTTGATGGCTCTTTTCAAGACAGCTGAATTAATTTCTAACGTCTAGAATCTTAACTTTCCTTTTGATAAATGGGAGCCTTCTTGCACAATTCCCATCATATTGACAGGATTTGTAGACAGGTCTTCTCTCTCCCCCTTCATTCAAGATGATTCTTGGGAGTTCGGACAGAGCATTGCACAGTAATAAGATATAATGTTGAACATTATATCAGAATGTAAACCTTGTAAGCTATTATTGTAAATTTGGTTTAAAAAAATCTGGATTAGATTAAAGGTCCCTCTTATTTAGTATCCTATTTCCAAAAACAGGACCCAACACGATAGCAGATCATGGGCAATCTTGGGTGGTCTCAAAAAGTGAAGCAGATTAGAACTTTTTTGGTACTTGAAAGGGAGACTCCCGGGAATTATCAGTGCTATAAACCAGATTGGAAGGGTAAAGGCAAAAACAAGGGGGAATCACTTCTATACTGTTGCCAAGAAAACAAGATGGATCTGTCTTTACCATTTTATTCTTTGCAACCTAACAGCAAAATGAAAACAAATCATTTACAAGGATTCAAGATTCTTTCATTTAAAAAAACCCGATTGTCTAAAAACTGAACAACCAAATGTTGGTGTGCGGCGAGAAACCAACAAAAGAAAGATTAAGTTTGAAAATGGGCCAGATTAGATTGGAAATTGGGAAGACAAAAATCCAGAAGGATCCCTCCCACTGGGTTCCTACAAGAAAGCAGAGAGGAAAGCAATTGAGAATGTTGCCGATTGTTCCCCTTCTAAGCCTCCCTTTCTCATCTCACATGCTCCTGTGGACAGGAGCAGAGCCTGGGCCCCTTATAGGCATACTCACACATTACATACAGGGATGCAAATTACGGCTTAATCACATAAAAGAAATTACAGTGCTATGGCCACCGCTGGTAAACAGTTTGGAAAGAATTCTTCACGCCATGTGAGTTTTTTCCTATCTTGTATTTTTTCCCCCCTAAAACAGCAAGACAGGTGTTTGTGGATAAGCACAGCACAAAAGATATTGGCTTCTACCATGTTTGTCCTCAGCATCTGGTATTCATGGGAGTTCTTCCTGTCTATGGGTGTTTAATATAACTGTCATGGCCCATTGTTCCTATAATGGTTCTTTTTCACTGCTTTTCTTTTTTAAAAAAGCACTTACTGTATGTGCTTTAGTTATTTGTCTGTTTATATCCAAGTCTCTCTCCTTAGAGCAGTAAAGGTAAAGAACAAAAAAAGTAAAACAGAATATGTAGAAATTAAATACCAACTCAAATCATCTTTAATCCATCAATGATGAGAAGAGCTGAAGTGGTGCAGTGGTTAAATGCAGCCATTGCAGGTTGACTGCTAGTTCAACCGTTCAGCTGTTCAAATCTCACTAGGCTCAAGGTTGACTCAGCCTTCCATCCTTCCGAGGTCGGTAAAATGAGGACCCAGATTGTTGGGGGCAATATGCTGAACTCTGTAAACCGCTTAGAGAGTGCTGTAAAGCACTATGAAGCGGTATATAAGAAAAGTGCTATTGCTATTGCTATTGACATATTCTAAAAGGCGAAAGGTGAAAAGAGGGGAGACACCAGGTAATTTCTTAATTTAGACACACTGGCACATTTTCATTTATTAAAAATTCAAGCAGTAATTGATCAGCAATGTGAGTTATTTATTTATTTAGTAATTATTTAGTTATTACTAAATAAGTAATAAAGACTACTTCTTTCTTTATATTCACACCCCATCTTTCTTCCAAGATGCTCAGAGAAGCAGAGATGGATATTCTCTTTCTTCATTTGTTATCACAACACACTTGTTAGATAGGATGACTGGCAATGTCATCTGCTGATATCATGTTTAGATAGGGAAGTGTATAATTTTATTTCAGATAATTACCAGCTTAAAACAAGATGTAAGAAGAAGATCAGCCAGAAGAAAATAATGTGCTCAAGTATAAATAAAATAATAAAGCATTAAACTCTATTAAAACTAACAACTAAAACTAAAGTTTAGAGCTAGCTAAGTAGGGGAGAAAAAAATAAAAATTAATTATAGGTGAATTCTAGAACCAGATGCTGGATCACTATTATAACCAATTAACAATACAGTAGAACATCTGGTCATGAACACTTCTCACCATGACCAAATTGGGTTCCAACCAAAAAATTCACAATTTTTTTTTCGCGGCTGATTTCCCCTTCTGCACAATTTTTTTTGTAAATAAGTTTTTTATTTTTAACACAAAACATATACATCTTTTATGAAGAAAGTGTTTTCCGGATCCTTTCTCTTACATCATTTCTTATACATAATCAATAATACAGTATATCTTATTTTCAATTTCAGCCATATTCTTCTTTTTCCCCAACTTTGGTATTCTTATTCATTTTTTTTCTTATTCATAATTTTTTAACACACATCATTATATGCCCTATTATTATAGTCTCTATTTCTCTAAACACTTTTTAAGTTTCCCTTCTAATTCTCCAACCCTCCACATTTGAATCTTTAATTTTATAATCAAACACCAATGTTAATTTCAGTCTAATTTCATCTACTGAAGTTTTCCATCATCTATAACATAATTCATCTTATTTCACTTTTACAAATATAGTACTAGTACACTTCATTTTCTTCCTTTCCTTCTCATACATATTCAAAATCAACATCAATATTAGCTTACTTCATTTTACAATCAAGATTAATCCCATTTCCTTTTTTCCATTTTATCTTTACAAATATTTTACTGTTTATAACATTCATCATTTTTTATCTATTTTCAGTTTAACATACATAAGAGAAACCGTTTTTCCAATAATTAACAATTAAAGATTTTTAGTACTAGTACAATTCTATTAAATCCTATTTATACTGTATCTACCCCTTCAAAACCTAGTTTTCTTCCTCCCTCCTTAATCTTCCCTTTTTTAACCATTATCTCTTGGTATCTCTACTATTCCATTTTGTATTGATTTTCTGTTTATCCTTTTATCCCTTTCTCTTGGCTTCTTTTTTCCCTTGTTTAAAAAATCTATATTGTATCTTTTCCAGGGGTGAAATGCACCCGGCCCGGGTACACCTGCCAGCGGCCGGAGAGCCGGCAGAGACAGGCCCTGCCCACCCACACGGACACCGCCACCCAGCCCCCCCCCCCTCTGTGCATGCACAGAACACTCTGCATACGCGCAGAGTGCAAAAGAACCCAAACGGCGGTGTCCGAGCAGGCAGGCAAAGCCCCATGCTGCCGCTGCCACCAGTCCCCCAACCACCGGCAGGCACACCCGAACTGGGAGCACTCCACCCCTGATCTTTTCTTCTGGAACTTTCGATAGCTTGTTTGTGTGTGTGTGTGTGTCCCTCTCCTGCATTTTTCTTCTTTTCTTGTTATTGTTTCCCTCTTCATCTTTTATCTGTTTCTGTTTCGGAAGGCATTTTCCCTTTTCCCTCTCTACTCTTTCCATAACCTTGTAAATTTCAGTGAATTAGTCTATCTGATTTTCATTTCTATCTTCTTTTTGCTCTTTTTCCACTTCCTGATTCTCATTCTCATTCTCTTTTACAAATTCTTCTTCTCTCTCTTGTTCTATGTGCTCCCTTGGTTTTTCTGGCTCTATAATCTCTTTTAATGTTACTTGTACGCTTTTTAACATCCCAAGCAATTCTTTATACATCCAACATTGTATTTTGAATTTTATCAATTTTTCTTTTATATTCAATTTTAATTTCCAGTCCCAATTTTAGCCCAAACCAGTCCTAAAGTCTTAAATCTTCTTCAGTCAAGAAAAAACAAAACCAAACAATAAGCCGGAACCAGGTACTCCTTAAAAATTCTCACAATAGTCAACTTATCTTTCCAAGGTCGTCTTTTGCCTGTATTATTTCTTGTATCTTCCTCTAGGTGTTGTACTCACATTCCTCCAGTAGATGTCTCTCTCGTATCTCCGTACTATCTCGTTTTCTTTTCTTTTCAAAATACCAAAATGTTTTAATTCTGTTTCAATAGTGGGGAAACAAAAAAGTTATTTGTCTTCTTCAAATCTTTTCTCTTTTGTTCTTTTCAAGCTTCTCCAATTCCGTTTTTAATCCACAAGCATTTTACTTGGGCTTTCACTCTGTCACTCCCACTTTTCTTTTCTTTTCTGCACTCCAGATCTAAGCAGCTGCTGTTTCAATCTTTAAAAATTTTAGAATCTATATTTTAAGTTTCTTGCTCTCATAAACTGGCCAATCTCTCTCCGGCTCCAACACTTCCTTCAAACACCGCTCCTGCACAATACTTTAGTCCAGTTGCCCCAGCTTTCAAAGCGGTCATTAAAAATGGCTGCCGCCCCCACTGTCAGTTTCTGAAGAGCTTGTTTCTGACCTTCTGGGGAGCTTGCCTTGCTCCCCGCGATCTCTGAAACGCCTCTTCTTCTATCCCCGTCCCTCCAGGACGGTTTCAGTCTGCAGACCTCCTGACGGCAGTTTGTCTGGCTGGATTTTCTCGAAGCTCGTCAGAGCTTCGCTATTTTCCAGCCAGTGTCGCTGCGATGCTTCTGGTTCCTCCCACACAATTTTTTTGTAAGCGCCAAATTTTCAAAATTAGGTTCAGGTCACAACCAAATTGGTTTGCGACCAAAGTTATGGAACGAATTATGGTCATGACCAGAGGTTCTACTGTTCATAGGTGTGCTGTAATATCTAATAATCTAAAATAGTGAGAATAAGTTATAGCGTATTTTTTTCAAACATGCAAAGGCAAGCCATCTACATCATATAGAACACTGTACAACTTCTCAGCCAAAAACATGTCACAGGTGAAAATTGCTCTGCACCAGTGGTGGGTTGTAAATGATTTTGCTACCGGTTTACATGCGCAGAAGCATCTCGGGTGGGTGGACAGAACCTCCCGCTGCTGGCGCTACCGGTTCTAAGAACTGGCCTGAACCGGGAGCAACCCACTGCTGCTCTGCACCTATGGAGTATGTGATGTCACTAGCATGACTTAGAGAGGGAAGGGGCTGCCGAGCAGTACTATATCATGCTTTTTACCCTTTGCTGTGTTCCTCAGACATGGCAAAAGGTACCTATTAATGCTAGTCTTTGGGATTTCCCGGAATTGTTCATCAAGCTTAAACAGGAGAGGATGATATTAAAGTCTTGATTAAATGGGGGAAATTGTTGCAGCACTTAAATTACTTTCTGGCCTATGCTAAGATGATTTTAGGTATATCTAAGTTTCTTCACCAGGATTGCCCAAGTGAATAAATATAATTGAGCCCTCTTTTTTTCCTGAAAACAGAAATGGAACTGTTACTTGAACCCATCTACTTCATCTAATATTTCCAGTTTCATTACAATGTCATACTTCCAGGTATTACTTCCAATCTGCCTGCAAATTTGAATTCGGGATTCCCTTGGGTTGGCATACTTTAACTCTAACTATTCTCATTTCCTGTGAATGACTTGATTAAAAGAGAAAGAGAATCAACGCTTTTTGATGATTTTTTTTAATAAAAAAAGGATTATTATTTCCCGTCACCTTTCAAACTTCTGCTCGTACATCAGGTTCTCCAGCTAGATCTACATTTCAAATAAAGATATGTCTTTTAAACTGATTTTAATTTCGCTTTCCCTTTAACCAGCGCAGGTTTAATCAGTTCCTCACTGCTGAATGTAAGTTCACTAGCGTTGTGCTGAGAGGTTCTGTAAACAGCCTCAACTACATTGTTCCACATCATTCTATTACAATAATAAAATTAACATATAAGGGTAGCAACTCAAAGGTTCCAGAAGCAGCTTAGTCCCAGTGAAAATGATAGGAACATGAATGCATTTCATGTGCCACAACGCACCATTGCACATGATGGTACAGCTGGAATGTAGTCATGTTCTAGCAGAACCGGAGCTGATGCTTGCAGAAAAGTAAAAAGCAAGCGCAGCTTCCTGGAGATTTGGGGAATTGTTGTTCCAGTACATCTAGAAAGCATCAGGCAGGGGGAAAAAATTGGTATAGGGTAACCAGAGCTGTGATTTTCGAGCCATATCATTTGATCAAAGAAAGTCATCCTGCAGTTAAACACTTACATGCATGAGGGCCATTCTGTAAAAATTACCTCTTTTGGAATAGCATCAAAATGCATTACTACAGGTTTCTGAAGAAAAGATATTGCAAGATAGTTATTGTTAGCTCTTTCAGGGGCCAGGAGAATGATCCTTACCATTTTTATAAAGAATTGTGGTTTTGAAATGTCTCAGCTGGTGGCTCAGTCTTTTTGAGCTTGGAAAGAATGTGAGACTGGACCTGAGTAACAATTGAAGGGAGATTAGCAGGGAATAACAGGGCAGCAGGCTAGACTGAAAAGCTAAGAATTGTTGGCTATCACCTTTAAGACCAAATGGCACGGGATTAGATTATTTGCTGGACCGCTTCTCCCTGACAGTATCTGCTCTTCCTACTGGATCCAATAGGACAAGCAAGCTCCAAGTCCCTTCCCTGAAATCTTGCCTCCTAGTGCAGGGGTGGGCAAACTATGGTTCTTTGGCTGGCTCAGGAATTCTGGGAGTTGAAGTCCACAGGTCTTCAAAGAACCATAGTTTGCCCACCCCTGTCCTGGTGGAACCTCGGAAAGCATGTCTTTTCCATGGAATATCCTTATACATATACATCACGGAATAGCCTCCCCTCAGTGATTTGGTAGGATCCCAGAAAACCTTTTAGCCTTCCAGAACACCATCAAGACCTGGCTTTTCATGCCGGCACTGGATAGAATGGGGATATCTAGAGCTGGTTGTGAAGTCTTCTAAAAGGATAATTGAGGCACCGGGTTTTAGTTTTAGAGGGTTGGGGGTTTGACGGTTTATGATTTTATGGTTACTGGTTTTACTGTTGTAGGCCACCCAGAGTTGTGTTTAAGATGGATGACCATACAAATCTTTTAAATAAATAAATATTCAACCAATCAATCTTGGAAGAGAGCAATGACAAATGAAGAAAAGAGACGTGTGTTCATGAAGTAATGAGGAATTGAGCTAGTTGAAGCAGCCGTGAAATGCTCCCGGTTCGGGCGGGCCAGTCAGTCGTCGCAGAGCCGACGGAGCCGGTGGCGGTAGCGGCGCAGGGCTTCCCCACCCGCTTCCCCCGCCCACCTGGATGCCGCCATTTGAGTTCTTTTGCCCTCTGCTCCTCTGCTCACAATAGAATATCTTATGACACCAGGCTTGAAATATTGGGCTTGGACAACCCTACAGCCGCCTACGGTCTGACCTAAGCATAGTACACAAAATTGTCTGCTACAACGTCCTACCTGTCAACGACTACTTCAGCTTCAACCACAATAATACATGTGGAAACAATATATACAAATTCAAGGTAAACTGCTCCAAACTCGATTGCAGAAAATATGACTTCAGCAATAGAGTGGTCAATGCCTGGAATACTCTACCTGACTCCGTTGTTACTTCCTCAAACCCCCATAGCTTTAACCTTAAACTGTCTACCGTGGACCTCACACCATTCTTAAGAGGTCTGTAAGGGGGCGTGCATAAGCGCACCAGCGTGCCTACCGTCCCTGTCCTACTGTCCCCATTTATTCGTACTCATTTCATGTGCTCATGTGCATGTTTATACTTACACCTGTTATCTCATACATGTTTGACAAACTAACTAACTAACTAACTAACTAACTAACTAACTAACTAACTAACTAACTAACTAACTAAAATAAATAAATAAATAAATAAATAAATAAATAAATAAATAAATAAATAAATAAATAAATAAATAAATAAATAAATAAATAAAGCAAGCAAGCAAGCAAGCAAGCAAGCAAGCAAGCAAGCAAGCAAGCAAGAAAAGCAAGCAAGCAAGAAAAGCAAGCAAGCAAGCAAGCAAGCTCAAGGCCTTGTCAAGTTTGTGGGCAATCCATTGTTCTATTACCAGAAATTCCTGGCAAATCATACCTTGAGTTCCCAAATACAGGAGCTAGTTCTCATGTGGACTAAACTAAACAGACTGGAGCAGGGGTGAAATCCAGCAGGTTCTGACAGGTTCTGGAGAACCGGCAGCAGAAACTTTGAGTAGTTCGGAAAACCGGTAGCGGAAATTTTGAGTAGTTCGGAGAACCAGCAAATACCACCTCTGGGTGGTCCCAGAGTGGGGTGGGAATGGGGATTTTGCAGTATCCTTCCCCTGGAGTGGGGTGGGAATGGAGATTTTGCAGTATCCTTTCCCTGCCATGCCCACTAAGCCACACCGCGCCCACCAAGCCAAACCTACAGAACCGGTAGTAAAAAAAATGGGATTTCACCACTGGGCTGGACCAACAATCAAGAAGTAAACAACGCTCCAATCAAGGAACTGCCAAACAAGCTAACAGTAAACAACCCAACCAAAGGCCACTCCCACCAACATTGACAGGGCAAGCTGCTAGAATATAAAGTAAGAGCAAACCCCCTTCCTTACTAGTATTTATGTCATCTAATTTGGGTAATGAAATGTCTGCAAGATAATAATAATAACAGATAACAGATAACCAGAGTTGGAAGGGACCTTGCAGGTCATCTAGTCCAACCCCCTGCCCAAGCAGGAGACCCTACATCTGCCTCTACCTAGGATCGAACTCACAACCTCCTGATTGTGAGGCAAGAACTCCACCTCTAGGCCACAGCAGTTGGGTTGACCAAGCTCAGAAAGCACCAAGGACCCCTCATTTCAACTCTGAGCTACAAATATTCTCCTTTATTGGTAAAGATTGAGCTGCTGCTAGATAGGTTTTCTACGTTTACATGATGTTTTGGGGACCATTTATGGTTATTTTTGTGCTTTTTTAATTTTTAACTGTAAGCTCCTCAGAGTCATTGGGAGTCACGTGGCCTGTAAATAAACAAGATGTTACAAGCATAATCACTCATTATTTTCTGAAGAATGCTGACTGACTCTTGCCAAACAATGGGAAGCCTACAAGCAGAATAATGATGGTAACTTCTCTCTATAGGTAAATAAATAAAAATAAACATGTCTCTGAAAATAGAGGCGAGATATAACCACAATGATCATAGTGATTAATAGCTTCATCCTCCATGAATTTCCCCAAAGTGAATTCCATAGTGTAACTACACAGTGCCTGCTACAGAAAAACCTAAGCAGTTAATAATTTCTCATTTAATGCACTGCCATACAATTCCCAAAACAATATTTTTTTTTAAATTCCAGTAGCACATCAGTGTCAAAATAGTCTAACTGCCTCATTTCCCACAAATAATTATACTTAATTTCTCAAATTGGTTAAAACAATGATTAACTAGTGAAAGTTTTGTGTCTCTGACAATAAATGAAGTGTCACTCACACAATAAGTCCATGAAATATATAAGCCTGACGAAAATGTTACTTCTCTGCTTCACATATTAATTTTTCCCCAAAAATCAGTTTGAGAAAAAAAATTGAATATTCTTCAAGTGGATTATGTCCATATTTTTCTTACAATGGAGATTATGTACTATGAGGGAATATAGGTAGGAAATTAAGTAGCATGTTAAATACAATGAACAAGTGCAGATATAAATATCTATACAGGCGGCCAGACTGTAAGTATTTGATTCCCTCTGCTGGATGAAAAGCAGTTCTGCAGGTTACTACGAATCACCCAAAATCTCTATTATCTAAAAATACTTTTTTCTGCAATAAAAAATTTGCTCACGAGAATGCTAAGAAAACTAACATTGGTAACTATGGTGGATAGAGAGTGCTTAAAAAGATGGGTTATATATTTCATGGACTTATTGTGTGAGTGACACTTTATTTTTACATGATTTGCATACTAACACCTTCTTCTCAGTAAAAAGTCAGACAGAGTGCAGGTTTTAGTTTAATAGTAAAAATGAAAAATATGGAAGAAAAACATGTACAATTTAAAAAAAACAAAATGCTCATGTCTGATTCTTCAATCATTTTAGCTTATGCTTATAATACAGACTGTTTTGAAATCCATCACTTTTAAAAGAATTGGAAAAAGATTAGGGAGTGAGCTGAGATCCCCTCCTTTGTAATTAACCACTGTCCAAAAGGTATATTGAGTTTCCTTTTTATTATTATTATTATTAAAGGAAGTAAAGGGGAAGATATTGGAGGTAAGTGTTTGGGAGTCTAAGCCTGCTCCTTATATCCAGGGACTACTATTCCTTCCTTAGTGCTTCAAGAGGTGGCGCAGCAGTTAGAGTGCAGTACTGCAGGCCACTTTAGCTGACTGTGATCAGCGGTTCAAATCTCACCGGCTCAAGGTTGACTCAGCCTTCCATCTTTCCGAGGTAGGTAAAATGAGGACCCAGATTGTTGGGGGCAATGTAAATATATACATTGCTTAATGGTATAAACCGCTTAGAGAATGCTTGCACTGTGAGGCGGTATATAAGTCTCACTAATAAATAAATAAATAAATAAATAAATAAATAAATAAGAGGCACAAAATCTAAGAATGGTCCAACAGAAAAGACGACATGGATAGAGAAAATGAGTACAGTAGTCCTCAACTTACAACAGTTCCCTTAGTGACCGTTCAACGTTACAACGGCATTGAAAAAAGTGACTTATGACCATTTTTCACACCTATGACCATTGCATCCCCCCCATGGTCACGTGATTTACATTCAGATGCTTGACAACTGACTCATATTTATGATGGTTGCAGTGCCCTGTGGTTCATGTGGTCAACCCTTTTGCGACCTTCTTGACAAGCAAAGTCAATGGGGAAACCAGATTCACTTAACAACTGTATTACCAACTTAGCAACTGCAGTGATTCACTTAACAAATGTGGCAAGAAAAGGCGTAAAGTGGGGCAAAATTCACTTAACAAATTTCTCAGCGACATAAATTTGGGGCTCAATCGTGGTCGTAAGTTGAGGACTACCTGTATAACAAAATGAAATGTCTATTTCTTGAAAAACGTTAATATATGTCATCTTCTAGTTTAGAATGTAATTGTTCAAGGCTGCTATGAAAGTGAAACTTGCAGAAATATGAAAGATGCCTTCCGCCAAGGCAAAAGTGGTGGAGACGATTTCTGGGACCTGAAGTCTACGCATCTGAAGCTGCATGAGGATGAGAAACACTGCTCTAGAACTTTAAAACTCCATGACACTTTCTAGATTCTGAGGTTTCCATGGCAGTAGCAGTGCAGTTGCTGAGCCATCAGGAGCAACTCCATGAGCCACCAGCAACAGCCTCCTCCACCCCCTCAGCCACCACCCCCTGTATTCTTCCCCTCCCTCTATGACCGAACTACCCAAAGCACTAACCTAACCGATTGTGCTCTCTGGCGGAAGCTTTTTGTGCCATTGCGAGGAGGGGACGCAGTAGCACCAGCTGGGCCTCAGCGCCCTCCGCCTGGTCTTGGGTTATTTCCACTCACAAGCGAGCGTTGTTGCCCCCCTCCCTGGCCAGCTGGCCTGGCTCCCATTCCCTATGAGCCTTTGCGCTTCTTCTGCCCTGCTTCAGAGAGCACTGAGGCACACCAGCAACAACAGCCAGATGGGGAAATCTGTGAGCTTGGCATCCGTCTGAAGGAGTTGGAACTGCTGGCCCTCACAGGAGATGGCTCCGACCCACAGCAGTGTGAGTAACTGAAATCTGGCTCCTCATAATCTTCCTGGTTGACACCTTTGCTACCTCAAAGTATGGAAAGGTGTGGTTGAAAAGGCTCTACCAGCTACCAAAACAGAAGATCCTTGTCTTCTGAACAGTCTAATAGGACAACTTTATATTTCGTATCTCTTTCCCAAACCCAATACTTTAACTTGAAATTTTCTGTATTTGTCCTATCAGTACCAGGAAGCCTTCCCAACAAGATTATACCTGTGCCTTTATTTTTTGCACAGATATGAAAACTTTCTTGTTCAAAAGCAATACCATTTGAAGAGGAGAAGCAATTATCTACATTTTCACCCCTTCATAAATTATTAGAATCCCAACGTTTTTATTCAATAAACCTGGCAGTCCCAATCTCAGTGCTTTCACCTAACAACTTAATGAATTTCTCAAATCATTTCCATTAAAAAACTATAGTTATTCTGCCAGCCCCAAATCTACCAAGTTGTAATCCCAAATTAGTCTTGAGTACAAGGTGGAGAGGAGGGTGACTCGCCATCACCACCAGCCACACAGATTCTCCTGCCTATTATTTTCCCAGTTCTGTCCTGTCATTCATAATTGTCACAGAACACCAAGTTTGCCCCAAAGTTTATCCCAAGAGAATAGAAGGTTAAAGCTCAGTAATAAGATAGTGAAGAACTAGCATGATACCTAATTTCTACTACTGGTCCAAAGATTTTGAAACCATTGGCCAGTTCTCTGGTTTGTGACCTGGCAATCCTTTCATTTCAATTGATCCAAGGCCTGAAATCTAGAGTCATTCTATCCTGAATATATTTAACCACTCTAGAATCTCCAATATCCAAGTTTATTTAAATCTTTGAGAATTTTATAAATAACATCTCTTTTGTTGTTGTTGTTGTTGTTGTTGTTGTTGTTGTTGTTGTTGTTGTTGTTGTTCCTATGCTTATGGAAATAAGCCGTGAGGTGCCCTTGTCACTACTGTAATGCGCTCTACATGGGGCTACCCTTGAAGAGCATCCGGAGACTGCAATTGGTGCAGAATGCAGCTGCGCAAGCTGTGGTGGGTGTTCCGAGATACACCCACGTAACACCTATTCTCCGCCAGCTGAATTGGTTGCCCATTAGTCTCCGGACGCAATTTAAGGTGTTGGTTTTGACCTTTAAAGCCCTACATGGCTCAGGGCCAGGTTACCTCCGGGATCGCATCCTACCACATACCTCCCTTCGACCGGTTAGGTCCCACAGAGTTGGTCTCCTCCAGGTCCCATCAGCCAAACAATGCCAGTTGGTGGGACCAAGGGGGAGAGCCTTCTCTGTGGGAGCCCCATCTCTCTGGAACCAGCTCCCACCAGAGATCCGGACTATCCCCACTCTTCTGGCCTTCCGCAAAGCAGTAAAAACATGGCTCTTCCAGCAGGCGGGGTGAAGAAGATCAGATTCCCCCTGGATGAATGGTTTTTGTTGCTTTTTTAAAATTTATGTTATGATTTTGAATTGTTTTTTATATACTGTACTGTTCTTATTCATGCTGTACGCCGCCCTGAGTCCTACGGGATTGGGCGGCCTATAAGAACTTATTAAATTAAAATAAATTACATTACATTACATTACATTAAATATAAATGAATATCCAGACTGAATGTTTATATCTTTCCCTCCTGTCCAATAGTATTTAAATCAGCAGTGCTCAACCATTGCAGCTTGGCAGCCCAGGGTGGTGGGGGGAGAGGGGAACCGGGCCATGTGAACAGCGGGCCAGGGCACATGTGCGCACATCTCAACTTGTGTGAGTGGTGAGTTGGTGCACACGTAAGTACGCACAGCTCAACTTGTGCAAGTTGAGCTGCGCACATGTGCATGTGTGCTGGTCTGCCACTTGCATGTCCCAGTTGCAAATAACCACGATCCGGTAGTGAGCCGCCTCATGGGGCTTGGGGACCCTTGATTTAAACAACAACAACAAAACAACAACAATAATAATAATGCCACCCAGAGTTACCATGTGGTAAGATGGGAGACAAATAAATGTAATAAGTAAATAAATTTAATAAATAAAATAAATAAAGAGATGCTTTAAGTAGTGGCCACAGCTAGTTTTCAAAAGCATTTGTTTAAAATAAAAGCAATGCATGGTCAATGTATACACTTCCAACATCTGTACATATAGTTAAAAAATTGATAAACTTTATAATACAACCGTTGAATATTTTGACTAAGAAATCATATATTTGATCCCAAGTATGCACCCATTAGTGGACACACCTTTTAAAGTAAGGTCGATTCATGGATACTCCAATTATAAGACAATTTTCATTTTGCCTCTTTCCCTTTGCAGGTTTTTGTGATTTTACACATTTGTTTTAGGCAATAGCAATAGCAATAGCAATAGCACTTTACTTATATACTGCTTCATAGTGCTTTACAGCCCTCTCTAAGCGGTTTACAGAGTTCAGCATATTGCCCCCAACAATCTGGGTCCTCATTTTACCCACCTCGGAAGGATGGAAGGCTGAGTCAACCTTGAGCCGGTGAGATTTGAACAGCTGAACTACTGAACTAGCAATCAGCTGAAGGTCACAATGCTGCTTTTAACCACTGCGCTATCTCAGCTCCTTCTAGGCAGCTAGAAGGCCACATAGGAAACAGACATCGGGGGGGGGGGGAATTCCCCCTTCCATTAACAAGATCTTCTGCTGGATCTTGGCCAATTAATAAATATAGCTTGCTTAGAGTCCAGACCGACGCACTCTGAAACCAAGGACGGAAGAAATGTTTTTAAAGAGATTTATGAAGGGTATGTTGCTATGGTGGGAAAGAATTTCTAAAACAACTTCTAATCTTTTCGATCTTTTCGATCAGCTTTTTCTCACCTGATGTATTCCAGAAGTCTTACAATGCTTCTGCCATCTGTTCTAGCTAAGCCAGCAGACCTGGTGAGCATAATGCTGGACCAAGCTATTTTTATGATTCTTAATGCAAAGAGATAAGAGGCTTACTCCAAGAATTTTGAGCCAGTCATTTTGATGTCTAGCTGACGTAAAATACCAATTCCTAAATTGATGGATAAAAAGATAACATTTTACAAAGTAAATCTTTATCAAAGTAATTGCAGGCAGTTTATTTGAAAATGAGAATTATTTGTATCAGCTGAAGATTGCATACTGAGTGGGCAGCTATAAGTGTATATTTCTGTCAGAATTGTGGAGAAAATTTAGAAAGTTGATTTTTTTTGTACTTATTGGTGATTCAAGCTGTTAACCCATATTCCTAAAGTCAATCCTGTTCCATCTGTAATTTTTTTTTAAAAGCTGTCTATAATCACTCATCTTGGAAATTTGTGAACTGCAAAAAGCTCCAGCAAACACCAGAAGTCACAATGTATCATATAAAAGCATCACACCATCACTGGGCAAATAAGTTATAGAACAATACAGGTAGTCCTCAACTTACAACAGTTCATTTAGTGACCATTCAAAGTTACAACGGCACTACAAATTTGACTTATAACCATTTTTCCCACTTACAACCGTTGCAGCATCCCCATGGTCACATTATCAAAATTCACATGATTGGCAAGTGGTTCATATTTATGACTGTTGCTGTGTCCCCGGGTCTTGCGGTCTCCTTTTGCGACCTTCTGACAAGCAAAATCAATGGGGAATCCAGATTCACTAACTTAACAAATGCAATGATTCATTTAACAACTCTGGCAAGAAAAGTCGTAAAATGGGGCAAACTCACTTAACAAATGTCTCACTTAGCAACATAAATTTTGGGCTCAGTTGTGGTTGTAACTCTAGGACTACCTGTACAGTGTCCAACAACAACCCCTGACAAAGGAACAAGGGGTCTAGAATTTGCTCTATCACAAGTCTTGTGTGCATTGCAAAGTACAGCAGCAGGCAAGCCACTTTTCCAAATATTAACTTTAGAATAAACTCCAAAACCAATGTCATTGTGCCTTTTTTATTTTATTTTTTATTTGCTGTTACTAAAGAATCATACAGTATGTCTTTGCAATAGTATCTGTAACATGGCTAATGTTAAATTCTACACTTTTTCAGATAAGTTTCTGAAGGCACTAAAAGATGAAAAGACACAAGATGAAATGACAAGACTGACTCTGAAGAAACATTCACCTATATCATGAAAGCTATTCACGTCTGAGCGGGAAATTTGTTAGTATGGCAAAGCTATAGTGAGTGACATGGGGCCCATAGTCTGCTTCCTCGTGGACTGTTTCTACAATATTCTCATTTTGACAATAAAGTTATTTTCATCCACGCTTCTTGGAAGTGGTTAATCTGAACTGGAATTTCCCAGCAACTTTCAACTTTTCTACAGTGATAGCTAATCTAGACCTTCTTCTTCCCTGTATCCTCTATGTCAGGGGTCTCCAACCTTGGCAACTTTAAGCCTGGAGGACTTCAACTCCCAGAATTCCCCAGCCAACTTCGCTGGCGGGGGAATTCTGGGAGTTGAAGTCCTCCAGGCTTAAAGTTGCCAAGGTTGGAGACCCCTGCGGGTCTATGTCCAGGGGCGGGTTGCTCACTTACCTCGCTGCCGGAGCCATGCGCGCGCATCTCCACGCTTCGGGGGGGCGCGCTCGCTATGTGCGCGTGCCCCCTTGTGCGATTTTGCTTCTGTGCATGCGCGGAAGCAAAATCGTGCCGAACTCTTGTGAGGGGACGCGCGCGCATCCCCTCGTGAGATTTTGGCGCGATTTTGCTTCTGCGCATGCGCAGAAGCAAAATCGCCCAAAAATCACCGAAAAAATTGGCGATGTGCCAGGTGGACCGGCAGATAGGGCTCCGGAGCAGTTGCGAAATCCGCCGCTCCCTACCGGAGCTGCGTACTGGGCAGCTCCGGCAGGAACCCACCTCTGTCTATGTCACTCGGTGTGTGGATCACTTATCAATACTATTACAAAGAAAATTTCCTTGGAGTTCTCACATATTCCCATGACATATTTCTCTTTCTTCCACAGGAAATTGTGAATCCTCCTCCAATTTTCTGCTTTATAGGAAGAGCTGCAAATGCATTGTGCAGTTCAGAATAATAATAAAGCTTATAGAGGATTATCATTTTAAAAATGATTTTGTCCCACAAGATGGCAGTATGCTACAAAATTTCTACCTTAGTAAGTTTAGATTCACTTTTTTAAAAAACCTTCCTACCCAGCCACTGAAGTTAGGACTCATTTGGCAGAAATATTTGACATACCATGCTATTTTCTTCATTGGCTGCTTACCATATGTAAAATCATTGGAATTAGAGTTCACAGTTACATCAGCAGCTCCTCTGCTCCATAATTTTTATTCAAAATCATTGGATTATGGAAGAAGTTCAGTGCAATAAGTATCCAATTTCAGAATCATATTAAGAATTCTAACTGTACCCTTAGATAAAGTCAGGCTAATTGTTGAGCATTTCGTGGATTGTCTTCATCTCAGAAACTAAACTTATTATAAAGTTAAATAAATAGGGGGGATGTGTGTGTGTGTGTGTGTGTGTGTGTGTGTGTGTGTGTGTGTGTGTGTGTGTGTGTGTGTGTGTGTTCAAGTTAGTGTTGATTCCTGGCAACTGCACGGACTAGTCCCTGCAGTTTTATTGTCAAGGTTTTTGGGAGTGGTTGCCATTGCCGCCTTCTTTCTAGGATTAAGAGTGAGTGACAGGCCCAAAGTCACCCAGCTGGATTCATATTTTATGTGAGATTAGAATTCATGTCTTCCAATTTCTAGCCTGGTGCCTTAACCACTAGAGCAAACTGGTCCATGATAAGGTATTACTTTCCCACTTCTGGTTGAGTAGACTGTTTCACTTTCAAATATTTCACTGGGTTTCTTGGATATTAGAATAGAAATGGATGGGTTCACTTACATTTTACCTCAAGCAACCAAATGTTTTGGTCCTGAGGACACATGCCGAATCTAATCTGGGACTAATCATTTTGAGCCCAGATGAAACCCCCAATAAATCACAGAACTACAGGACTGGAAGGGACCTTTGAGGTCTTCTAATCCAGGGGTGTCAAACTGGATTTCTTCGAGGACCGGATCAGCATTGTAGTTCTCTGCAAGCCAGGGCCGGGGGGGGGAGCAAGGGGGGATGGATGCCTCCTGCAGCACTCTGCCAGCCAAAAACAGACCGCGTGGCCCGTTTTTGGCCCGTTTTTCAGCAATTTTCAGCCCATTTTTCAGCCCTTAGTAAGCTGAAGTTTGGGGCCCATTTTCAGCCTGTTTTAGGCCCATTTTTTGGCCTGTTATCGTCCTGTTTTGGGCCCGGTTTAGGCCTGTTTTGGGCCCGGTTTAGGCCTGTTTTGGGCCTGCTTTTCGGCCCATTTTCAGCTGGCAGAATACTGCAGAAGGTCATGGAGGGTGAAAATGAGGCGTGGGGGATCCACACATGGCCCGTTTTAGCCACTAGTGGCACCGCGGGCCGGTCCTTTGATATTTCCAGGCTGGATTTAAGCACCCCGCAGGCCGGATCTGGCCCACGGGCCTTGAGGTTGGCACCTCTGTTCTAATCCAACACTATCTAGATGTCAGACTTTCAAGATACATCAAACTAGAAAAGCAATGCCATGTAGGTCAGAACAACTTTTGCAGTATTGTAAAGTGATAGTAACAGAATCTTGATTCTCCCTCCTTCCCTTTATCTTCATTTGAATTAGGAGGGGTTTGTCTGAGACATTTACTTTTTTATCGTGAACACATCCCCTTTTAGCAATAGCAATAGCACTTAGATTAATACGCTGCCACATAGTGCTTTACAGCACTCCCTTACAATGTCCCTAACAATCTGGGTCCTCATTTTACTGACCTTGGAAGGATGGAAGGCTGAGGCAACCTCAAGCCCCATCAGGATCTAACTCTAGGCTGGGAGCAGAGTTAGCCTGCAATACTGATTCTAACCACTGAGCCACCAGGACTCCTTTTATGTGACCGTTGCCTTGGTAACTGTTCCTCCTCCTATTCCTCAAGGTCATTATTTCCTCCCCATGCACCAGGACAAGAATTCTCAGACCATCCTAGGGAAATGGTTATTCAACCCTTACCTGAGAACCTTCTGTGATGGAACCGAAGAACCGGTAGCGGAAATTTTGAGTAGTTTGGAGAACCGGCAAGTACCACCTCTGGCTGGTCCCAGAGTGGGGTGAGAATGGAGATTTTGCAATATCCTTCCCCCAGGAGTGGGGAGGAAATGGGTATTTTGCAGTATCCTTCCCCTGGAGTGGGGTGTGAATGGAGATTTTGCAGTATCCTTCCCCTGCCATGCCCACCAAGCCATGCCCACCAAGCCACACCACATCCACCAAGCCACGCAACAGAACCGGTAGTAAAAAAATTGGATTTCACCACTGGTCCAATCCCTCCCCATACACACCCCCCCCCGCTCCAGCCAATCAGTATCTCAGGGATAATTGATACATATGGTGAAACAATTTTTTCTGAAACAACCTATTAATTTGTACTGCAATTGAAAGAAGGGCATTGGCAGAAGATTATGGGTACTATTTAAGGAAAATATCTGGGACCAACTTGTTTCATTTTTAGGTTGCCTGAAATTCTATTTTTCTGTGTTAAATTCTGTACCAAGCTATTACTGTAAAGACGTTGAGATTAACTCCTTCAGGCATAATATGTCTATGATGATATCTTGTGCCTTCCCTCCATTGGATGCAATACAGTCTTCTATTTCAGAAATCTGATACTATTTTGGCTCCTGGGTGATGGGAAGAATTAGATACGAAAGCTTTTTAGAGACAAAGAAGTTTTGAATTCAGCATGTTGCCACAAAAACAAGTGGGCTTTGCAAATTGGATTGTTCTACTGTTCATACTCCTGCTTTAAAAAAAAACCTCTTATGATTTAAAAAAAATTCCTATGCTTTTAAAATTACTAGTATATTGTTAGAATGTTATTACATATTAATTCAACATTATCTCTGCTAATAGAAGTGTTACAGAAGAATATATATTACTGTAAAGGTAATAACCTGACATTAGGGATTTTTTCATAGTCAAAAACTACCACAAATATATATTTTAAAAAATGAACATGCAGTCATTTCAATATTCTAAAATAATATATAGTCTTTTGAGCACCAAAAAGAAGTGCTTTCTCTCTCTCTTACTCTCTCTATTTTTAAGTGTGTCTGGAAGGAAAAATAGCAATGAATCTAACTTCTTTTTTCTATACAAGCACTTGGGATCTACTGAATCCTGCACTATTTCTTCTGAAATATCATTTAATGCAAACACGTTGGACAGACTATTCATTTTTATATAATTCTGAATTCACTTCCAGGGTAAATGAAAAATTCAGTGCCTTTGAAGGTACAAGACCTTATAATTTTTTTTCAGATGCAACAAAGCCCAAAAATAGAAGAAAAACTACTTCCAGTGAAGCCAATTATATTTCTTTATATGTATTATTTAAGGATTCAGCAGTAGGCAACTGATGTCCTCAACCATGCTCGGGTTACTTGGTGCTGAACCAGAGGACACCAGCTATCCTTGCATGAACTGAGAGATAAAAATATGATCCTATTAATCAGAATAGAGCTGGAAGGGACCTTGGAGGTCTTCTAGTCCAACTCTCTGCTCAAGCAGGAGACCCTATACCATTTCAGACAGGTGGCTGTCCAGTCTTTTCTTAAAAATCTCCAGTGATGAAGCACCTACAACTTCTGAAGGCAGGCTGTTCCACTGATTAATTGTTCTCACTGTTAGGACATTTCTCCTTAATTCCAGGTTGCTTCTCTCCTTGAGTAGTTTCCATCAGCGGTGGGTTGCTCCTGGTTTGGCCCAGTTCTAAGAACCGGTAGCACTGGTGGTGGGAGGCTCCGCCCACCCACCCGGGACGCTTCAGAGCATGCGCAGAAGCATCAAGCGTGCGCGGGGACGAGCACGCACGCAAACCGGTAGTAAAGGGTTTTAGAACCCACTACTGGTTTCCATCTATTGTTTCTTGTCCTGCCCTCTGGTGCTTTGAAAAATAAATTGACCCCCTCTTCTTTGTGGTAGTGCTTCAAATACTGGAATACTGCTATCATGTCACCCCTAGTCCTTCTTTTCTCTAGACTGGCCATACCCAATTCCTGCAACAGTTCTTCATACGATTTGTCTCCAGGCCCAGAATCATCTTAGTTGCTCTTCCTTTCACTTTTTCCAAAATCTCAACTTTATTTTTATTTTATTTTTATTTATTTATTTTGTCAACAGGTATGATATAAACATAAACAAAAGCAAAGTATGTATAGGTAAAAATTAGACAATAGAACAGAAGGACAGGGACATTAGGCATGATGGTGCGCTTATACATGCCCCTTACAGACCTCTTAGGAATGGGGTGAGGTCAACTGTAGACAGTCTAAGGTTAAAGTTTTTGGGGTTTGGGGAAGAAACCACAGAGTCAGGTAGTGCATTCCAGACACTGATTACTCTGTTGCTGAAGTCGTATTTTCTGCAGTCGAGTTTCGAGTGGTTTACATTGAGTTTGAATCTATTGTGTGCTCTTGTATTGTTGTATTTAAAAAAAAATTCTTTTTTGTAATGTGGTGACCAAAACTGGATGCAGTATTCTAGGTGTGGTCTTACTAAGGATTCATAAAGTGGTACTAATACTTCATGTGATTTTGATTCTATGCCTCAAAGGATTGCATTAGCTTTTTTGCCTGCTGCTGCACACTGCTGGCTCATTTTTAAGTGAATGTCCACTAGGACTCCAAGGTCCCTCTCAGAATTAATTTTTGAGCCAGGTTTCACCTAATCTGTACTTGTACCTTTGGTTTTTCCTGCCTAGGTGTAAAACCTTGCTTGTCTCCACATTAAATTTCATGTTGTTGGATAGGGCCCATTGTTCAGGTCTGTCAAGATCTTTTTGGATCCTGAGCTTTTTCTTGCTTATTTTAGCTTTTATTTCTAGTCTGTCTTTTACAGTTACGTTTTTGGTAGGTTGGGCTACAGTTTCTTTTTACATGAAGACTGATGCAAAGAATGAGTTAAGCACTCAGCAGCTGTTTTCTCTCTACTTCCTGTTACTTCCTTTCCATCTTTTCTCTTTAGTGGACCAAATGTTTCCTTGACTTTTTTGTTATTTGTATGTTGAAAGAAACATTTTTATTATCTTTGACTTTTGTTGTACATCTTTGTTCATTCTGAGCCTTTGCTTTCCTGACTTCTTCTTTGCAGATTCAGGCTATCTGCTGATATTCTGCTTTAGTTATGTGTTCCCCTTTCCATTTTTTGTACTTATCCTTTTTGTCTTTCAGTTTATCAGAGAGATCTTTGTGCAACCATGCTGGTTTATTCTTAGAATTCTTGTTCTTTTTCAGTGGTATTGTGTTGGACTGGGTTTTTATTATCATATTTTTCAGTGTTTCCCATGCTTCTTGAGTTGGTTTCCCCTTTAGGATTTTTATCCATTGATTTTTTTTTAGGTTGTGAGTTTGTTAAAATCAGTTTTTTTAAAGTTTAAGACACTGGTTGGATTATATTCTATTGCTTGTGCTTGCATTATATTGAATTCCAATGATGTGGTCACTCTCACCCAAAGTTCTGGCAACTTCAACTCCCTCTATCACTTTATTAGGAAGAATATCCAGCATAGCTTTTCCTCTAGTTCCCTCCTCTACCTTTTGGATGACAAAGTTGTCAGCTAAATTGGTTAGGAATCTGTTCAATCTCCCACTTGCTGCAGAGTTTGTCTCCCAGTTAATATCAGAGTAGTTAAAGTCTCTCATTATTACTGTGGTATGTTTCCTATATGCATTTGTTAATTGATTAGCAAAGAGTTCATCTATTTCTTCTGCTTGGTATACGATAGCAATGTTATTCTTTTTTCCTTTTATATTGACCCATATGGATTCTAGGTTTTCATCCTTGGTTTTGTGTATTTCTGTAGAGATGTAATGATCTTTTATATATAATGGAACTCCACCTCCTCTTTTGTTAGGTCTGTTTCTTTTGAATAGTTTGTATTCTTCCATCAGTACATCCCTGACATTAATTTTATCCCACCAAGTTTTAGTAATGGCAAACTATCTCATATCTGCCTTCATGTACTAATACTTCAAGTTCACCCTGTTTGTTCCCTAAACTTTGAGCATTAGTGTATAGGCATTTGGATCTTGGGTATGTTTCTTATATCTCCTACTTTGTAACTGTGATTTCCATCCTTCCCATCACTCTCTACTTCATTACATTTTTTTTATTTCTTCATTCTCTTTACTCCCTATCTGCTTACATGATTGTTTATCTACTGGTTTTTGCTTGGAATTAGGTTATAAAGTTTATGAAGATTGGCCCCCTCCCCCCTCAATTTTAGTGTAAAGCCCTTTTACACTAAAAAGATGAGCCAATCGTCTTCCAAATATATATTTTCCAGTTCTTGTGAGGTGCAGCCCATCCCTTGCCAGTAGCCCTTCATGCAGGTAATGCAGACCAGAGTCTAGGAAGCCGAAGTTCTGTTAACAACACCAGTTTTTAAACCAGTGGTTCGTTTCTAAAATCCTTTGCTCCCTCATTGGATGTTGGCCTTTTTTTTGGAAATATAGATGAAAACACCACTTGTACTCCTAATTCTTTAACTTTCTTCCCTAGCTGTTCATAATCTCTTGTTATTGTTTTCAGATTCATTGTTGTGTCATTTGGTCCACACGAGTAGGAGAAGAAAGGTGTAGTAATCCATGGGGTTGATTATTTTAGTAAGGTATTCGGTTACATCTTTGATTTTTGCTCCAGGGAAACAATATACCTTCCTAAATTGACTGCCTGGTCTGCAGACTATAGTTTCTGTTCACCTAAGAATTGAATCTCTTATCACCAATATTTGCCTTTTTTTCATTAGGGAAATCTGTGATACTTTTCCTCCTGTCGCAGGAATGCTGGGTTGTGCTTTTTAAAGAAACTATTGATGACTGCCCTTTTGTGGGTGACTGCATATTTTCTTCCAGGGGGAGGCTATGAAAACAATGGTTCAGTTCCAGAGTGGCTTCACTGGAGTGGGCTAGGGTAAATAGTAGGGGCTATTTGGCAACCAAGCAGTAAAAAGAATAATACATTTTTGCTACCACCTGATGTCTGGCAAGTTGAACAATCAATGCACGGTTACAGGGAATTGTAAATATTCACTGGATAAGTATAGGGAAAAAACAAATGCAATGTATGGAGTAACCTGAGTGCAGTGTATGCTTTCCACCTTGTGTACCTTGAGCAGGGCTGGAATTTCAACTGAGGGAATCCCAATCACAGCCCTTGGGATGTTGTGTGCAATGCTGTATGGACGAACATGATGGAATCTTCTGCATAATACTTTTGTCACATGTACACTTCTGCAGGCCTGCCATTGAAAGAACAGCCAACTATACTTTTTATGGACTGAATCATGTTTGTGGCATGATGAAAATCTGTCCCCAGAGCAGTTTTGCACAATTTGAAATTGGATTATATGTATTGAAGCTGTAATTGTTTAAAAGCACAGTCTGCTACTTAAAATAAAAATAAAAATAAATGTGCATTCATTTCTGCTGTAATGAATGCAAATAGGGACAAAGTAAAGAAACTATATTTAAGCACAAGGTCTCAGTAAGGTATAGAACAGAGGAAAGACAGCCTGACCTTGTAAGTTGAAAACAATACTTGCCGAATTCTCTGGGTAATTCTTCTCTGTTGCAAAATTCTAAGGATGGGTTTCTGTTCTGTGTTTGATTTGGTTCAAGCAGCCTCAATTAAAAAGAAAGTTGTTGGGTTAGAGAGGATATATGTTCAAAATTTGAAATTATACTGTTATTCATTCCAGTGTCAACATCCAATCATGATTTTAACAAAGGAGAACCCAAATAGATGCTGGATATGAAAAAATATTAATGTGGGTAGTACGTGTTTAAGTAAAACAGTGTTTCTAGAAAAGATCTGCAATCTTTACAACAGATAGCTAAGCTTAAGACATGTAAGTCAAATATGTATCTTTTAATATTGAATGTAAATCCTATATTTTAAACAGAGACAAGATGAAAGATATGCTGGCTGGAAAGAAAAAGGCTACTTCATATAAAATATTTTTATATAAATTGCATTATATTGTAAGCTAAAATATAAATTGTATAAATTGTATTGTAAGCTAATGCAGAAGGTAGAAAAAGCTAAATGAAATTGATTACAATGGAAGCAGACTAACACTATTTTGGGGAAATCAAAAGA
The DNA here is from genome assembly GCA_023053685.1 of Diadophis punctatus similis. Classification (NCBI taxonomy): domain Eukaryota; kingdom Metazoa; phylum Chordata; class Lepidosauria; order Squamata; family Dipsadidae; genus Diadophis; species Diadophis punctatus. The sequence continues at coordinate 242,899,631 of JALIGW010000001.1, forward strand.
TTTTTACCTATCCACTAGACCCGTGATGGCGAACCTATGGCATGGGTGCCACAAGTGGCACGCGGAGCCATATCGGTGGGCACGCGAGCTCAGGTCTGGCGTGCATGTGTGCACCGGCCGACTGATTTTCGGGCCTTCTGGGCCCACTGGGAGTCGGGAAACAGGTTGTTTCCAGCCTCCAGAGGGGGTGGGGAAGGCCGTTTTCACCCTCCCCAGGCTTCTAGAAAGGCTCTGGAGCCTGGGTAGAGCGAAAAATGGGCGTGCCATTGCATGCTGGGAGCAGGGGGGGTCATGCGCGCATGCGCGGGGGTGCATGGAATTATGGGTGTGGGCACGCACACACGTGATCCCCCGCATTCCCCCCCCCTTTTGGCACGCGAACCAAAAAAGGTTCGCCATCACTGCACTAGACCATTTACAGAAATTGAACCCCTTTTTAATATATGCTTTAATGGTAAAAGGGGACATATAAAATATTAATATAATCAAACAGGAGGAGATACACAGTCTTTGAATAAAATAGGGGAATTACATTTCAAGAAATATAAAATTAATAATAATTATTATTATTTTAGTAATAGCAAAATATTGGAAACATTTAGAAAAACTGCTGTAGTTTTCTTCTCTATATTTTTGGGAAGCATTTTGGAAGCATCTAAGAACAAATTGATATACTCAAGCAGGGTATATGGTCTTACATTAAACTACATATTGAAATCAGTTTAAGAAAATAAGGATTATATTATATAAAAATCATAAATTGACTAATGTGTGTGGATATGTAACATACTGGTATAATTTATGCCTTTTTTGTAAGATGTTAAAATGAAGTGATCTGAATTTCAATACAGGTTGTATCTGAAGTGGTGATGACCAGTTGTACCACAGTCACGATTGTGACTTTCCTTGCTTGCTTCCCACAAACAAAGATAATGGGAAAGCCAACAGGGATTGTTACAAGTCCTTTGAAAGTGTCTCTCCCCCTACTGCCACACCTTCTTTGCTTCCTTCACTTGCTCATACAGCATGATTCCCTCCTTCCCCCCTTTGCTCACTTGTACATACCACATGTACCTTCCCTTGCTTGCATACACTCACCAGTGCTTTCCTTCCCCAGGCCTCCCTGAGCTCATACATGCGCATGTGTCCATTTTCTTTATGAGTCTCTCAAAGATTCTGACATGCACATACTACACAGAAAAATTACTCGGAGGGCTGAGTGACTAGCATCAGCAAGGATGTGCAGTCATGTGCACAGTTCAAAGGCCATACATTTTACAGTCCTGTGATTTTATCTCTTATTGCACTGCTGCAATATATAAAAGCCAGCAGCAGGTAATCACAACACACAGATACAACTCTGTTTATTTTATTGAGAGAGAATAGATCTGATATGAATAGGAAGGAGATTGAGAGGTCTGCAGTATATCAGCAAAGATGTACAAGCTCAGTTGTATACCAAACCTTAAGTACATTTCCTAGCCTGAATTATGGACCAGTTTTATATCTCTGAGCTTTATTCTCTAACTGTCAAATGGAATTAAGTGTGTAAGAATGCAAATGTAGGCAGTTTTTTAAATACCTAAAGATATATTTTGTCAGTTGCTTATCACAGTCTTTGTGTTTCTCATCTGAAAAAAATGTATTTATTATTTCCTAAATCCAGAACGGATTTAGTTACTAGAATCTCTAAATTATAAAAATCCAGGATGTAGATTTCAACTTATATATAGAAGCTGCATCAAAAAGTAGATTATTGAGTGTCTTGATTTCTCCCTAAAATCTACCCTAGGTCTCAGGATTCTTTTTAATAGGGGTTCTATAAAACTGAGGCCTGTTAATTTCTGTAAGATCACTTAGCTCTTCTCCATTCAGATAATGATGCAAATACATTCAATTGCTATGAAGGTTGTGGAAATTTAGTTTAAAGAAAAATTCCTTTCTTGGAGGCATAAAGATATAAAGGGCCAGGGGTGGGTTCCAACTTATCTTGCTGCCGGTTTGCTCCCTCCCGCGCCGGCGTACCGCGTGGGTGCATGCATGCTTTGTGCGCACGCATGCTTGTGCAGTAATGAAAAATCCAGGGGAAAAAACAAAGCTGAAAAAAAGATTATGACTGCATGCACAGTGCCAGAATTCAGCTTCTGTTCATGCTCAGAAGGGGGGGGAAATTGAAAAAAAAATTGAAAAAAAATTGAAAAAAATTCAAAAAAAGTTGGCGGTGCCCACGGACTGGCACCGACCGATCCGGTTCAGTGACATCATCGTGCTGTCACCAGCGGGTCGCTACCAGTTTGGGCGAACCGGTCCGAACCGGGAGGAACCCACCCCTGTAAAGGGCTGGAAACAAGAGAGCTTGAGGCATAAATTAGCTAAGTATGAATGAGCAGATACAGAACACTGGTATTGTGGAAAGCAACATGAAAAACCGTGTAGGATGAATATTGCTTCTTTGATGTATTATTTAAATGACTGTTGACTAATTGTGTACTAGATGATAACTCATGCAATTCACAAAGTTAAAATATTTGTTGCTAAAAGCACTTGTCACCTAAAAATGTACATGCCTGAGGTTCAAGATCCCAAAGTGTTAATGGTGAAGCACTTTTACAGGCATTCTATTACTTGCAGTTAATTAAAAATGCCTTTAAGACAGTGCAATTGAAAAAGTTCCAGCCCGAGACTCTTACTTTAGAGTTCCCAGAAATGCAAGCAATCCAGAGTTTTTGTGGCACCAAGACATGGCTAGGAACAGGGCTTTCACCTAGTTTGTCTTTCAGAAAACGCCAACTCTGATTGTTCAGTTTCTTTGAACGATATGGCAATGGCTTCAAAATGAACTCAGTGATACTAGGAATCTGCGTGCATTTCCACCAAGCTTCCATATTATAGTTTAATATTGATGACTGTTGGATTTTTACACACACATATATGCATGTATCTGGACTCATATTCATACATATATTTATACATAACATTTTTGCAGCCCAAATACCGTAGCAATACTTTTGGTTCTACAGAACCTAAAATCATAAAATTGGTATAGAATTATTTTTTGAAGTTTCTTGATGATTAATTACTATTCTCATAGATTGAGTATTTACATACAGTATTATATACATAGGGATTAGAAAAATACGTTTTGTTTTCGTTACATCTGTAAGATAATAAAAAAAAACAAGAACTATGAAAAGTTTGCCATTACTAAGATTTTTGATGAGATCATAATGTGCATAAGCAATTAATTAGCAATCTTGAGAATATTTTTTTTTAATTTTTAATTGCTTTGCTGAAAAATATGTGGATACAGATTTTGAGTTTCCTGGTTCTCTAGCTTGTAAAACTATGTTTTCAACTTGTAAATTGTATTTGTATACTGAGTGTCAATAACTGCATACTGTATATCTAGTTCAGTGGTTCCCAAACTTTTTCAGTCCACCGCCCCCTTGGTGCTACAAACTCATCCTCACCGCCCCCCAACCCATCCCCTCAGGTGGGCATGGCTTAGTGGTCAGGTGACCGGGTGGGCATGGCCAACTTGTAAAGTGTGGTGAAACTCACTTAACAACACTCTTGCTTAGCAACCAAAATGTTAGGCTCAATTGTGGTCATAAGTCTTTCTTTCGTTCTTTCTTTCTTCTCTACCTTCCCCCTTCTTTCTTTCTTTTTCTTTCTGTCTTTCTTCCTGCCATCTTTCTTTTTCTTTCTCTTTTCTTTCTTTCTGTCTTCCTTCCTTCCTACCATCTTTTCTTTCTGTCTGTCTGTCTTCCTTCCTACCATCTTTTTCTTTCTTTCTGTCTTCCTTCCTTCCTACCATCTTTCTTTCTTTCTTTCTTCCTCCCTCCCTCCCTCTTTCTTTTCTTTCCTTCCCTCCCTCCTCTTTTTCTGTCTGTCTTCCTTCCTTCCTACCATCTTTCTTTCTGTCTTCCTTCCTCCCTCTTTCTTTCTTCCTTTCTTTTTCTTTCTTTCCTTTTTCTTTCCTTCTTCCCTCCCTCCTTTCTTTTTCTGTCTATTTTCCTTCCTTTCTACCATCTTTCTTTCTCCTTCTTTCTGTCTTCCTTCCTTCCTTCCTCCCTTTCTTTCTTTCTTTCTCTTTTCTTTTTCTTTCCTTTTTCCCTCCCTTCCCTTCCCTCCCTCCTTTCTTTTTCTGTCTGTCTTCCTTCCTTTCTACCATATTTCTTTCTTTCTGTCTTCCTTCCTCCCTCCCTCTTTCTTTCTTTCCTTCTTCCCTCCCTTCCCTCCCCTCCCTCCTTTCTTTTTCTGCCTTCCTTCCTTCCTACCATCTTTCTTTCTTTCTTTCTCTCTTTTTCTTTCCTTCTTCCCTCCCTCCTTTCTTTTTCTATCTTCCTTCCTTCCTACCATCATTCTTTCTTTCTTTCTTTCTTTCTTTCTTTCTTTCTTTCTTTCTTTCTTTCTTTCTTTCTTTCTTTCTTTCTTTCTTTCTGTCTTCCTTCCTCCCTCTCTCTCTTTCTTTCTTTCCTTTTCCTTTCCTTCTTCCCTCCCTTCCCTCCTGCCAGCCATGGCCAGGCCGCCGCCGCCACTCACCCAGGCTGATGGCTTGGTAAGCGTTCTTCAGATCATGCACCAGGTCGCAGAGCGCCATCAAGGCCAGCTACCACATCAGCAGCTCGGGGTGCTGCAGCTCTTCATTGTGCTTGGGGAGACCTCGGCAGCTGAAGGCCACAGGCGCCTTGGTGGGGTCAATGTCGGGGGGCAGCTGGGCTGAGATCCGCAGGTGCGTCATGCTGGAGGGGAGCCGCTGAATTGCGCATGCCGGGTTGCTAGGCATCGGGGACGCCGGGCGGGAAAGTCCACGCACACGCAGGTTCCGCAGCAGGACCTTCCCGTGGGTCTGCGAGCGCTCGCCTGAGCAGCTTCAGGAGTGGTCGGCTTCCCTCATCGCTGTGCCGCGCTCAGTACCTAGCATTTGTAACTCTGTCGCATTCCATGCTCTTGTGTGCAGGGCAGCCCATTCTGAAAGAAAACATCTCGCGTTTTTGTTCAGAATGGGCTGCCCTGCACACAAGAGCGAGGAACGCGAGAGAGCTTCAAGAGCTAGGTAGGATGCCCGTCGCGCGGTGGGATGCAGTTTGGGGTGACCAGTCGTGCGGGGCGGGGCGGAGCCTGGGTGGGGGCTGAGCGGGGGCTGGGTGGGCCATGAGACGGGCATCATACCTAGCACTTGTAATTCCCTCGCGTTCCTCGCTCTTGTGTGCAGGGCAGCCCATTCTGAAAGAAAACATCTCGTGTTTTCTTTCAGAATGGGCTGCCCTGCACACAAGAGCGAGGAACGCGAGGGAACTTCAAGTGCAAAAGCATGGCGCCTACCCCCCCCCTGGCCCCTCTCACCGCCCCCCTGTCACCAACCTTGCCTCTCACCGCCCCCCTAAGGGTTCCCACCGCCCCCTGGGGGGCAGTACCGCCCACTTTGGGAACCACTGATCTAGTTGGTGGAATGCAGAATGTGTATTGGTTTCGAAGGGGTCTCTTAAGAATTGAGAAAAACTTGGATTTGATTGCATTTATGGTATACTGGCCAAAATTAGTTTAAACTAAGATTATACATACATTAGCAAAATATTCTGCATGTGATATATTTATTTAGTGTTCTATAGAGGTAAGTATGGTTGATGAGATAGTATACTGAATAGCACACAGAACACTGTACTTGAATGTAAGAGGAGTAAATATTCAAGAACATGAATTAATCACTGAAATATAAGAAATGTAAGGAAAAAGGTGTGTTCTTTGTCTGTGAAACTAGAAGGGGGAAGAAAGAATGAAGATGAACTGATACATGTAGGGAAATGAAAGAGACTGAAGATGAATAAAAGCAATTTTCATCAAAATAAAAATGTATTTTGGAAATGAACCAAAAGGGCTAAACAAGTTATATATACCACAACTTTGCCCTTCAGCAGCTTGTATGAATGTAAAAAAATGATGTTCACTGTACATTTATTTAGCGCATATTTATTTTTTAAAAAGTCTAGAGTTTTGAATTATTGAGTTCTGCATGATTATGGTTACTGAAAGTGATTACTGGTTATGATGAAGTAAATTGTGTGTGAATTGCTTACTGCATACCGAGCAGGAGGAACACAATGATGAAAGTATTCAGCCATGTTATCAGCTAAAAACATGAATGATTTACAAGTAGATAAATTTTATGACAGAACAATTCAAATTAAGGCATTCGAGCCAAAAGTATTGGTGTCTGTCAAGAGAAAATAAAAAGTTGAAAGTTATGCATAAATGACAAAAAAATAGAACATATAGATTATAGACAGACCTTGTTTAGTGATTGCAATCAGTCAGTGAGTAAGTGATGTAGTTGCTAAATTTGAAATGTTCACCCCAGCACTGGGATAATTGAGGTTTGTATTTACATTCATTGGAGAGGAAGGAATTACAAGAGAGTAAGTAACAGTAGGCACACAATAGGCAATACACATCAAAAAAGGAATACCCTACCAAGGGCTCTTTCCCTAGTGAACTGCTTAGGAGGCAAACAAAAGCGTGAAATTGATTTCTGGTCAATTTCAGCCAGCAACTGCCACCCATGTGAGAGCTCTAATCAACTAATTAAGATCACAGACCTGAGCTTGTTAATTTCTAATTGGCACTTTTTAGGGAGTGTTGCACTGCAGAAAAAAGCAGCTTAGGAAAAGTTAGCTTGTGTAGTTCTCTCTGCTCTGGGGTAAAGGTGAAAAATGAGTCAGGCACAGGCACATATTGAGTGTAATGGTGAACACGACTGAGAAAGCAATATTGCAAAGGTCATACAAAGAGACATTAGTCACACAGTTACTTTTTCATCACCATAGTAACTGCAAATAGTCACTGTCCCAGGCAGTTGCTAAACAAGGACTACCTTGGTTGAATGTTAAAGATGGGGGAAATGGAGACATTTTAAGATGTGCATATGCTAGTAGAATGGATATTAAGTGATCTGTTGCAAGGAATAAAACTTTGCCCCCGTCCCCAGCAAAACAACAACAACAACAACAAAACAAAGACAGCTATGCTTAGTATTCTATGAAAATCAGTTGGATATGTCAGAAAAAACATACAAATTCAATCGAATGGCAATCAGATACTTAAGAAGTACATGCTAAAACAAGAATACACAGTGTTTCTGTTGACTTACTATTTTTTAAACCTTCAGGCTTACAATTACTTACTACTTTTCTGTGCTCTGCAGTCTGTTGCTTACCCCAAAAAAGAATAGTGTGATGGTTAAGTTTGTAATGTATGTACTACTACAACCTCATTACCTCTTTACCTACTTTAGTAAAGGTTAAGAAAATAACCCCAAAAAATGAAATTATCACAAAACACCACAAAACGGAAACTGAAGAAATGAGTTGCCTAAAGGGTATTTTTTATTCCAGCAAAAAATCCGTTCATCCAACTTGTTATCACATAAACAATTTTAGTTCTTCTGAAGATTGCATTATAAATGAATGTTTTTCTGTTAACAGTCTGCCATTTTTGAAGCTATCCTAAATGAATCAGCATATTTGCATTCAACTTTCATTCCACATGTTATTTTCATCACACTGCAATAAAACAGAGAATCACATTTATCTTTCAAAATATATAATTCTAGATTTGGCAAAATCATTTTCGATATCAACAGTTTCAACAGAACAATTTGTTGAAATACTTCAGTAACATATTTACAGCATATTATTTTAGTCAACCAACCAACTTGTTTGCTTATTCACAACCTTAATATTGATGCCAGGCTATAAAGGTAGCATTCCCTTGAGTCATGCTCATTTCCTGCCCAGTGACTGCATGGCCAAAACTCTGGTCATGGGTTTTCTTGACATGTTTTGCATAGCCGTGTCATTATTTACTCAAGAAAAAAGAATAGAGCTCTGTCTTAAGCAGAGATTTTTATTTTTGTAAAAAGAAGTACATTCATTATTCCCAACTGAGTCCTCATTTGGGAGCTTGAGACTCAAGGTTCTCAAATTCACGATTTTCACTTTGTTCAATATGAAATCCTTTTTGAATATAGGGGACATAGAGAATTTGGTTTCACTGGAAGATTCCAAGAGCTTTTAACACCTGTATTTTTGGTCAAGTTTCTTTTCCTTTTGACAGTCAACAGAGACACTATTGAAAACTTTCTGTGTAACTCAAAGGTAACATTATACCAGCGCTTTAGACACTAATTATACTAGTATACTTCTTACCAGCTCTTTTTTTCCTGGTTTTTGGATTATAAACAATGATCAAGCCTTTGAGAACATTAATAAAGCACTCTTTGAAGTTCATACGTATCAAATTCTTGTGTTCCAAATGTGGTTTCTAGCAAAAGCTGAGCTCTATTGCTTTGTTGTACTCAGTCTTTATACTGTGTTCCAAAATGTAACTTACTTGACCACTATTGAAATAATACATGTCCTTTAATTATCACAGTATTAGTTTCCTCTTGACCAAGAAAGATAAAACTTACTTTTTACATGCACATGTTGCTACAGAGTGGTCTATATTTGTGCTTCCCCAGCACTTTGTATATTGGAATAGTAAGCAGGCATTTGGTTTAACAAATGTTTACAATGGTAGAAATGTCATCAAACAAGATATATGTGATGCACACTTGCTTATAATATATCAATGTTTCACAAAGAATGCCAGGGAATATTTATTGTAACAGGCATGGAACTGATATTATAGTTGCTATCACTTTAAAAGGTTCAATATTTACTCTATCAGAATTGGAAAAACAGGGCATTTTTTTGACAAGTCTAATTTAAAAGCTAGAGGCTTCCTAGTGATGAAAACCTACAGAGCAGAAACCCATCAAACCTGAAATTCAAACATTTCTGTCGGCTTCTTGGCTAACTTTGCTACTTCTTCTCTTATTGCCTTCACCAAGGCAGTTGTAGAAAGATTGGGGACAGGGTTGACTGAAGCATCATTTTCTATTATGCTTTGATGAGATCCAGCTGTAGCAGAGTGCAGAGCTTCTTCCAGACTTGGGTACCAATCTGCTGATTCACCATACTGAGGATGAAGCATCGAAAGACAGTTGTGCTGATAGGGTGGATGTGAATATGCTTCTATGTAGCCATGGTGTGGAACCTACAGAAGATTTTAAGTAGAACGTGAACTCCTCTCACTTAAACAACAACAGAGAACAGCTGCAGTGCCTACCTCATATAAATATATCACTTGGGAAAAGCTGCAAAATAATCAGTTCGATTACTCCAAAGGAAATGCCATTTTTGAGTGGAAATCATTGAATGAAATCATTTTCATTAGAAATTAATAAGCTCCTTGTCAAATCAATGGTTTTCCATTCCTCAGTAATCTAATAGGAACATAGTAGTATACTCTGAGCCATACCGAGAGAGGTACTAACTTCTCTAATTGGAATAAGACTTCTCTTTTCCTCAGATATGAAGGTACATGCCCCAGTGACGTTGCCTCACCCTCAAAACAGAAAAGGTTTCAGTTTATTATCATCATATTGAATCCTAATTCACTAAATTAAAACAGAGATATCTATTCTGAAAATGTGAGACTATAATATTACGTAAGATAATAAGGCTTTGGATTAGTTTGGAAGTAGTAGAATAGATATTCTTGATATTATTCTATTGGAATGTTGTTAATTTTTAAAATCTCTGCATGCTAGAGGCTGGGTTCAAGTAGAATCTGAAAACAGGACATTAAAATCTAGAGATTAACTTGATTGCTTTGCATGATCGGCAGTGGTGCAGTGATTAGAGTGCAGTACTGCAGGCTACTTCTGCTGACTGCCGGCTGACTGCAATTTGGCAGTTCAAATCTCACCAGGCTCAAGGTTGACTCAGCCTTCCATCCTTCCGAGGTTGGTAAAAATGAGGACTCAAATTGTTGGGGGTAATATGCTGACTCTGTAAACCACTTAGAGAGGGCTGTAACAAAGCACTGTAAAGCGGTATATAAGTCTGAGTGCTATTGCTATTTGGTTCTGCATAAATTTTGTATAATAGTCAATGTCTACTCATTTAATAACCCCAAATCTAAAGATTTAAATTAATAATTGGCTATACCCCCTTTTCTTAATAATCTTACTAGTGAAGTCAATAATTCCTATATATGACAATTTTAAGGATATTTTATTGGAAAGATATTTATTTACTTTTTCTCAAAAATTATAGAACATTATTGCCTTTCAAAGCAGATGTTACACTCAAATTGATACAATACATATAAAAGAGGACATAATATTTGTTTAAAGCCCAAGGCAAATTAGGCTTCTACTTGAGAGTCTGTAGATCTCTATAACTTTCTTCCTCAGAGCAACCAAACCTGAATCTGAACCTTTTAGGTGACTTGGAGAATAGTAGAAAGACAGACACATTATCTACAGTATAAAAATTAGTTTACATGCTTTTTTCAGATAAGAAAATTGCAGAAAGAGGAGAATTGATGGAGCAAAATATTTATTTTTCTATTCACATGATATAAAAAGTATGTAAGGAAATCTTTACACTAGTTTGGAGAAAAATATTGCTTAGAATAGGGTTACTGGATATGGATTGCAAAATCTGGGCAACCACTAGATGATATACAGAAAACTCTTATCTCTCTGCTATGAGCCAGTGGTCATCTTAGTATTTGCAGCACAGCTGTGGTAGCCATTAAATTAGAGCAGTTCACTTTTCTATCTCATATCCAAGTCAGAAAGCTTTGGCTGCCAGAATATATAAGTTTTTTGTTAAAAGTTTGTATGTATATGATTTATTTTCATTTTAAGCAAGGATTTCAATCAATTTTCATTTTTCAAAATATTTTTTTCAGCTTCTCAAATCTTTTCAAGCTATCTTCCTTTTTCATTATACAACTTATTAGAGAATTTAAAGCATAAATTTCATTATCTCCCTCAATAAACAGATCGGAAGCAGTGAATGTGTAATAGTTCCTTCTCTATTCCAGAAGTACTCTTGCTGATACCTAGCACAGATTAACAGAGTTGGAAGGGACCTTGCAGGTCATCTATTCCAACCCCTTGCCCAAGCACAATAAGCATCCTCCTTAAATTTCATAAAGAGAGCTCTACAAAGTCTGCTATTTTAAAAAAAGCTGTCAAAGTTAATATTTATCTTCTTTCATTTATTATTTATTACTTCAATTTTGAGACTACCTGACTAAGGGGGAGGAGGGAGCTTACAAATAAAAACAGAAAATGTCAAGAGAAGAAAGCTAAGTGAAAAAAAGCTCCCAAAAATAAGTAGCAGAAAACAAACAATGGAGTTCAATCACAATCCTAGCCCCCAGTCTGGGACAGGGGTCCCCAAACATGGCTGGCTGGAGGATTCTGGGAGTTGAAGTCCACAAATCTTAAAGTTGCCAAGTTTGGGGACTTCTGGTCTGGGAGAACAACCAGGTTTGGTTGGCAGAAAGTCAAAAGGGTATAACTAACAACTACAACATGTATGTATGTATGTATATATGTATGTATGTATGTATGTATGTATGTAAGTATGTATGTACCGGGGGGGGTGTTCACAGAAGGGGTAACTATGCTTATAGCTGTTATCTGTCTGCCCATCCATTCATGAATGTAAAGACTAACTTTATTAAGTTTTTGATTGTATAACTTTCTTAACTGATTGTGAAAAAGCTATAGACATCCAACCAGACTTTTCACATTTCAGTGTTTTTCATAGTGATTCAGATAAGAAAGTAGAAGGAATGAACAAATATAGGCCACAAAAGGCCACAAAATGGAGTGGGGTAGCTAATAGGCAAAATAAATATCATTAAAACAATCTTGATTGTTTGGAAAAATGGGCTGAAAGTAATATATGATTTTAACTTAACTTTTAATGCAATATTTTTAACTTAAACAAGAATCAAACATATAGGTGTAATAAGGGAGTACTTGGTTTGGGAATAGTTGTGAGAAAGGATATGATTGCAAAGCAACTATGACATGTCTGTGGAAAAGGAAAAAGTTTCCAAATAATGGTAAGCAACTCTTCCAATTGATTCTGCTTTGATCAGAAACCCCCTCCCCCAAAATAATGTCTCCATAGCAGAGGTGGGTTACTCCTGGTTTGGACCAGTAGCAACCCAGGCCTGCCACGCCTTCGAGCCAGTTCTCCCGGCAGCGCCATAGGCGCCGCCATCTTGTTTTTAGCTTCTGCACATGCACAGAAACTTTTTAAAAGTTTGCGTCCCTGAGTGAACCGGCAGCAAAGAAAACCAGAACCCACCCCTGCTCCATGGTGTCTGCTATTACACTTTAAGGATTCAGAAAAACTGGAATGGGTTTAGTGATACAACAAGGATGGCAAAAGGAATAGAAATGAAAACCTATGAAGAGAGATTGAAGAAACAGCATATTTAATCTTCAAAAAAGAAGTCTAAGCTTAAGGAGATGTAGTAGCTTTTTTCAAGTGCCTGAGATGACATTATCTCTCTTTCCATGCAAGAATTTGTCTCTCTCTCGCTTATTGTGTTGTTTCTTTTTTTTAAGCATTACAGTGTTTCATTTTTAAGTGTTAAAATGAAAAGTATTTTCATTTCATTTTATTAGATTCTCTTACATATTTTAAGAATTGTAATCTGCCCTAAGTTTCCAAGATAGTGAGTGGAAAATAAATACTTTAATAAATACATAAATATAAAATATTCTTCTTATTGTTTGTAATTTGTGTTGGATATTAATTTAGGACTCTGTTTAATTGAACAAATTACCATTTGAAACTTAAAGGATACTTTAAAATATACCGTATTTTTCAGAGTATGATGCACCTTTTTACCCCCAAAAAGAGGGTGAAAACTTGGGTGCATCTTATACACCGAATATAGCGCCACCCACCCAGCCACCCCCACCCTTTGGCCTCTGTCTTCCAGCAATTTACCTGTTTGCAGCAAACAGGGAAGAGCCTGTTAATACAAGCAAGTCCTTAGCAGCTTCCCGATCCCCAGCTGATTTGCCACGTGCTAAAATGAAACTGAAACTGAAACTGCAAAGAGGCAAATAGCTGGGAGAGACATGCAGGTTTTTATTTTCTGCTGAACTGGATGCAAGGGATAAGTGAATAACTATAAATGTCTGTAGAATGTTCAAATTATTAGATTTATTTTTTAAAGACTGCTTTATTATTATTCTAGAGCCAGGGGTCTCCAACCTTGGCAACTTTAAGACTTGTGGACTTCAACTCCCAGAATTCCACAGCCAGCTTTGTTAGCTTTGCTGGCTGTGGAATTCTGGGAGTTGAAGTCCACAAGTCTTAAAGTGGCCAAGGTTGGAGACCCCTGTAAATCTAGACAACTTAACAAAATAAAGAAGCTTTTTAAAATAAATGCTTGCTCTGAAGAGGTCCAGTGCTATTGTATCTTCTTTTAAATAATAGAGAATAATGTATACTTCCAGAAATTTTAATTAATTTTAACAGCTCTGTACAAGTATAGTCTGAAATGTAACAGTGTCCTGTTTAGTATTAACGTTAAATCCTGACTTACCTTGGAATAGATCTATGTAAATAATTGGGAGGAGTTAGTGTGACTACATTTAAGAAAACTTTCTGGCATAATGTACATTTCTCCAATTCTTTGCTATTTCTATGGGTCAGGCACACATGCACAGAAATACACAGCAAACAGTTTATATCATCTGTGCTGTTTGCTGTTTGGCAAATTGCTTGGAGACAGAGGCCTTTTTTTCTTGTTTTCCTCCCCCAAAACTAAGGTGTGTCTTATACTCCGAAAAATACGGTAGTTTGAAAACAATGAAAAGCAATTGCAAGATTCTTTAGAATTTTATTTCTATTTAAACTATCAAAGTCATGCCATTTTATTGTTCAATCCTGCTCAAGGCTGCATCATACAATCAAAATTTACTAGGCACCTAATGTTTTAAAGATAAAATCCAACTACACTCCTGTTACTCAACTAATGCTAAGTCAAACTTGCTAAAAAACCTACGTCCTGGAATAAAGCACTAGAGGCCAGTATTTCTCTAGTTCAGGCCCATAAAAATGGTAAAGCAGAACTATAATGTTTAGAAATCCAGAGAGTCAAACACTTTTATCAACCAAACCATTGTATCATAAGATCAGTGTTGCCATTATCAAAAAATTCTTCTATTTTTTCCTAAATATGAACAGTAGAGATAGCATGCCATCCAAAGGATAATGTATTTTCCAAAGAAAAATGTTACCTGATTAGAAATTGTACTTGGCAGATTGTTGTTTGATTTGCATGAAAGAGTGGGAATTGCTGAGAAATAGAAGACTTTTAGAGTTAAAAGAACATAACATGAGATTTGGTTGAATGGATATTTGTGATATAATAAAGTTAATGTTGACTTCAAAAATCATTATGTTATATATGCCATATTGAGACTATGGAATAAATGCAAATCAAGGCTGTGCCCAAAAAACATCTTTATAGCTCTCAACACAAGAAACATTCTATACCCAAGAAATAATAGACCAACACAAATTAAAATATTGTGAATACTAGAATTATGTCAAGGGGGATATAAAATAAAGAGAACAATTGATGGCAGAGGGATCATATGGTTGTCTTATTTACAGATATCAGAAAGATTTAAAGTAGATAAATTGCAATAACTTTTATTGATAACATTTATTTTATCACTTTTTGTTGGTTTTTGTTTTTACAGCCATTCTTTATCTACCTCATTTAGTAGCCATTCAAAAAATATTACGATGGTAATAATAATAATAACTATTTTTTTGATTAATTTGCACATTTACAACTAAATTTCATGAAGCTAAAAACAAAACCTTCAGTGTGAAACTGATTAAAGTCTGGTTAGTTTCAGGTACCAGCAGAGCAAAGAGTTTTAATCAAATAACTAAGATCACAAAGCTGCATTCCTTAATTTGCAGTTAGCACTTTTTAGGAAAGAGCTGCACTGCAGAGAAAAGCAGGAAGAGATAGTTTGTCTCTCTACCCTGTGAAGGGGGGGAGGAGAAACCAGGAATAAATGGGTCAGGCACAGGACACTGTACAAAAGAACTTTATCTGAATGAGATGGCAGGAACCACTTATCTACACGGCATATCTCTTTCTCAGTCACATGTTTATTTAGCAACCATTTTGCTTAGTGACCATTTTGTTACTGATTTAAGAAACAGATTGCGGTCTCTGAAGAGAGGGTATACTATTATTTTAATAGTTAATTTGTATTACATTTGCAGCTTGTATTTTACTAAGAAACTAATACATATAAGATAGTGTTTTATGCTCTTCCAAAAATAAATGATCTAGAATACTATCCTGACATCCAAAATTTCAATACTGAAGTCCTCTATTTTACTCATTGTTTTTTTTTTTAAAAAAAATGGGAGTTTTCAATTTATTCATTTTTAAAAAAATCTATTTCAACTCTTCATTTAAAAGCTTACAAGATGATTTAGACACAACGCTAGAGCAGAATTCTCTCTGTGCTGATTTCCTAGTCACTTTCATGTAAAAGAAAACACCACCAACCCCTAAACTAAATATTTTCCATACAAGATCTCATACACAATGAATCTTTGTTTCCATCCATATTTTTGATTGTTGTTGGGTTTTTTCCTCATTTCCTTGTTTTTAAATATGTTTCGTAATCTGTAAACTGCTCAGATTCACTGGGAGTTGGGCAACATATAATATCTAAATTATTATTACTATCTGTTTACAAAAATTGAGTTGTGAGTGGCAATGTCACAATTGCCAGTTCTTTTGCTGGTACTGGCCTTCATATGTGTTAGGACTATGTCCAAATGGTTGGGTTGTTAATATATAAACAAGCCACCAATCTATGTTTGTATATGTTTAAGTTCTACAACTTTAAATGTATTGCTGTATTCTGATTGACTGTAGTGTTTCAAGATTGCCATAAGAGGGAGCTAGAGATCGTGGTTTCAGGTTCGTTCTCTCTGCTGACTCATTCCTGATTGATTTTGTGTCTGATAGTGAGCTCTGTGTGAAATTGTTACTCTTTGATAGTATCGAAGTGTTTGTAAGCTGTAATATCTTTGTTTCATGTTTAAGACAAAGACAGGCTGGTAAGAAGATTATTGTACTTCTTCATATTGACTGATTGAACATTGACCTGGACTGTTTAATTGGACTGTGCTATTTATCTAAAAGTAAACTATTTTATACACTTTAGCAAATCTGTTTGTGACTGGATCATTACTCCTATCCACTGGTTGCCAAGCTGAAATACTCCGTTTCTACGTGCATGTCCCTGATAACTCAGGGATCGCTCTGCACACTCCTTAACAATATGCATCAAGTTCTTCTGAAGAAACTAGCATGTTGTAATGTATGGGCATAGTAAATGTGTGAATTCAAGCACTATGGCCTTTGACAATTGGCTGATGGATATTTAGTCAATGCAAGGATTTTCTAAGTGCCCCCCCCCCCAAGATTTGTTGGTATGGCACCTAGTGCACTGATTATCATTATTATTTAATTTACAAACTCTATCAGAAGAAAACCAATGCAAACCATATCTTCATCAATACCATGAAGTAGAAGAACTAAATACAGGGAGTCCTCAACTTACAACAGTTCATTTAGTGACCGTTCAAAGTTACAACAGCACTGAAAAACTGACTTATGACTGTTTTTCACACATATGACCATTGCAGCATCCTAATTGTCACATGATCGAAATTCAGACGCTTGGCAACTGACTCATATTTATGACGGTTGCAGTGTCACAGGCCATGTGACCACTTTTTGTAATCTTCTGAGAAGCAAAGTCAATGGGGAAGCCAGATTCACTTCAAACTAATTTTAAGTAAATTATCACTAATTTAACAACTGCAGTGATTAGTTGTGACTAGGAACTCTGTTATCCTACTATGTGTTTTATAGTTCTAATACTCAGCTTAAATCCCATTTAGGCATACTGGAAAATTTGAACAATGTGTGTAACAACTATTTGTTATTTTGCATTAATAATGTTTTATAAAAGGAACCTAAAACATTAATGAACATTAGCAAAGTGAACTTCCTGTTGTTGAACTGTAACATCATACTTTAAGTTCTTTTCTGGAAATGGCTAGATAGCTGAGTAATACAATCAGCAATTGTGTAACCAGTATCAATCACATTCCATTACATATGTGAATGTGCTCTTCTCTTCACTTTTATTATTTGAATGCAAATCTTCGAAAAACAATGACAGTTTTTTTCATATGTGCTGAAACCTAAATTTGGAGTCCAGAATTTTGTATTTCAATCAGTCACATAGCTACACATTATTTATAGTATTCTTAGTGTATTGTTTACTATTTAGTTTTTTCTCTCATTGATTTTAATTGTGTTTATTCTAATTCAATTGTGTTAAATTTATTTTAATTCAATTTTTAAATATAATTTTTTTATATTTGAATATTTTTATAGTTCAGTAGAGATATCTCTTGGCCAGAAATTGAGTATCGTATATCTTATACTACTCTAAGTTGTTTGTTGTGTACTAGAATGTGTTAGCCATATGATATCTTCAATCTGCTATTTAATTGCAAGTCATTGATCAATATTCTTATTGTATTTAGTGTATTTCTATCAAATATTATTTTTTTTCTTAAAGTAATAATAGCAACAATGGTATTTTAAAAAAGGAATACAGATAGTTCTCGACTTACAACAGTTCATTTAGTGGATGTTCAAAGTTACATCATCACTGAAAAAAGTGACTTATGACCATTTTTCATGCTTACGACCACTGCAGCATCGCCATGGTCACATCATCAAAATTCAGACAGTTGACAACTGACTCACATTTATGAAAGTTGCAGTGTGCCAGGAACAGGCACACCTTTTGTGACCTTCTGACAAGCAAAGTCAATGGGTAAATCAGAGTCACTTATCAACTGCAATGGTTCACTTAACAACATTGGCAAAAAAGATCATAAAATCGGGCAAAACTCACTTAACAAATGTCTCACTTAGCAACATAAATGTTGGGCTCAATTGTGATCATTAAGTTGAGGACTACCTGTATATATCAGTTTACTCTGAGATACAAATAGTAAAATAAAATCTGCTCAATTACCGAGTCAGCCCATTGTCCTGGAATATCATGGTCTCCAGCATAAGACATCCAAGCCTGATTTCTGTATGCTGCAGGTGGTGCTGGGATGAAATAACCTGTGAACCCAGGTCGGTTTGCTGCTGGGATGGCAAACACTGCTGGAACTGTATTTCCTATCAAAAAATAGGGAAGATAGTTAGTCATCGAAACACATTTTATAAACACAGAGGAACATTTTAAAGGACATCTGAGATGTTCCAAATAGAAGATCCCATTGTTTAAGTCGCGATGGAGAATTTCTTGCCAAAAGTAGATCATGTATATTACTGCATCTGCACCTAGTGCCAAGTTGCCACTATTGTGGCACGTTTTGTGGAAGAGACGGCACCTATATATAGAGATCAGCACTGACATTCCATGTGATACAGCAAAGACGGCAGCATTATATTCATGCAACTAGTAGAGATACTAGTTCATTGTCCAAATGAATTACTGTACCAGCTTTTCATTCATTATTTCCATCAGTAAGTGGCACAATGCAGATGTATATTCTTGGATTTATGCAGAGTAGAAAGAGATGTTTCTGGGCATGTTTCAAATAAAACTTGCAAGTATACATAATGTATATGTGATATGAGAAACAAAATAGATTCCAGGGTTTCTCTAAATGTGTTGCTTCTTTTGTACAATTATTAGCTGAAACACCAACATAGTTCATTTTCAACAGAGTATTATTGAACAATGAGCAATCACAATAGGATTAAGAGTTTCTGGAAAGAGCTGTAACCATCTGTTTCGATTTTATGAAAAATCGATTTTGTGAAATATGTTTGTGTGTAACAGTGCTTTTGCACATTTGCAAAATCTTTCAAATTCTTCTGAGTGAAATTTTGTGTTTAGTCACGTTTTGAGCAAAATTGTTGGATTATTAGAGAATAAGGGAATAACATTATAGATGTGACTGTCTTACGTTGTGTGCGTCAGACTTTAAGTAGTTCAAATAACCTAGCATTTAATGTTATTTAAATCTTCAGTTCCAGTGAAAAATCCGAGTAAGTTTTATATATGTATATTGTCACTTAGTCACAATCTTGCTGTTTCCTGATCCTTTTTAATGTCTTCATGAAGAGTTTACTTGTCCACAGGGATGACCTTCATCAGCTGAGAAGTGAATAGATTTTTCAGTGTCTGTCACTGGTATCTTCTGGGACACGCTCCTCAAATTGCTGATATCACATTACTGCTCTCAGCAAAAATGTTGCAAAGTATTTTTTTAAAAATGAACCCACCGTTATCATCTGGTCATGAAGCACTGCTCTTACAGACTAAAGATAGCAATTATTCACATGCTAGGGTTTTAAATGTTCCAAGTATTTCATCATCTTTTCTAGAACTCAAATTTTAAATAATTAAGTATGCAAACGTTATGGAGCCTGGTTTTCTTTTCTTTCTTTTTTTTTTTTGCTGAAAAGAAAATATCTTCGCCGTAAGTCCACGTTCGGGAGACAGCTAGTAGCATGTGCTATTAATATTTTATTTTCTGAGTCCAATGTAGTTTGCTTTGGCATATTGTTAGCATCTTTTGTGGTTGCTATTGATATAACTTTTGGAGCCTAATCTTATCCATATAAACTAACTGAATTCAATGGAACTTATTCTTATGTAAATATAAAAAGGTCTAAAGTTTTTTTCCTAAGAAAAATATCTCCAGAGCAATGTTAATTTTGAAACTGTCTCCATATGCTAATTTTGCTACAACTATCTTTGCTATGCATAACATACCTCTCTTGGAATAATATTTCAGTTTTACATATTACAGAATTCGAGTAAAATTTATTGTAACCTTCCTGTGAAAACTCATCAAGTGAAGGACTCAAGAATTACTCCATCATTTTAAGTTCTAAATTCACTATCATATTTATGAATACTATAATTTTATTTTCTTTCTTTATTTAGTTCATCAAAGCATCTATGCAAAATGTCCTAATGCCAATGTGGTTCTCATAAGATCCTCTGCTGAGTAGTGGAACTTGTGTGCCTTATGCCTCTTACCTCCATTTAATGTTTACTTAGGAATTTATACAGATTACAACTCAACCAGTGAATAGCACTTAACACCTGCCATGATTGTTACATTATTGTCATCAGTTGCTATTTCCTTTGCAAGAGCCTATTTATCACACAAAACTGCTCTCTTTTTATGTCTTATTGACAAATATGTTTGAGTAGCTCAAAACAAAACACTTCACACACATAGAATGTTAAACAGAAACAATGTATTTTAATAAGACAAAGTTCCATTTTTCCATTTCAATTTACAACATAGTTTTCCAGCCTTCTTTGTCTACAATGGGCTTCTCAAGTTTGCGCAAATGTTGCTTATTGGTTTACAAGTTATAAAAGGAACCAAATATACCAACCAAACAACCTTCATTTGGGAGAGAATATTAGAAGTTAGCCCCATACCATGTGTTCCTTGAGTTATGTCTCTTTAAGATCTCTGAGGTGAGACCTTAAACTCTGAATTTGAAAAGTTTCAGGAAATTATTTCTTCTGTCGATGAATACACCCCTGAATCAATATAGCATACGGTGTATTTAACCTTATGGGCCTCAACAACAATTCTAAAAAGAGCCATTCCAATAGTAATAATAATAGTAATAATAGTCATAATAATAATAATAACAAAACAGAGACATCATATTACAAACAAAGTCCCTTGAATCCATAGATTGGAATGATTAGATTTAACACAAGTAAATTATGAAATTAGAAAATATTTTACTGCTTAAAGGCATTTCCAGTACCAATATTTATACCACAGCTGTATATTTACACCACACTTTACAATCACAAAGATGGCTTGTAACATGAAATCCAGGATAAGGTTAGTGAGGATCTGCTATCCTGCTGGAGCAATTGTAATTTTCCCTTGAGTAGTCACAATTACAAATATGCATCCCCCAGAACTAGAAGGATGCAAACCAACACAAATAGAACAGAATTAACCTTTAATCCATGTTTAGAGGGTTAGGAGAGGGGGAATGGAAACTTTTCTATATCTTCTCCACCGTTCTGATCTTGAGTAGAAGAGCAGCAGTGAGCATTTCTTCTATCCTCAAGTTAAACAAAGAAAAGAAGCAAGGGGAGGACCCACTGCTCTAGGGTAAATGTGAAAAGATCACTCAGAATTAGAACCCGTATAAAAGTCACCATCAATACAAATATGTAACTTCCATTTCAAACTTTTTCTCCTGAAAAAGGGAAGAACTGTGATCATGATTGTGCAGACCACTTAAACCAGACTCACGTGGTCAAGCAGAAATCTTAAAATACTGGTGGTGGTAGTAATAGTAGTAACAGCAGGCATTTTAAAACTGTAAAGTTGTTATAGATGGTTTATTCTCCTACAAACAACTGATTGTAAGTTGCTTGCACTTTGGGAATTCCATGCTAACATTTTGAATCCCTTATAGTTAAGATTCACTATAGAAACATGTAAGAAGCATGTTCTAATCCCTAGGCCAATTTCAGGATATATTTTACCTATTCAATACAGAATATATGGCTCAATTAATTATTCACTCAACATTTCCTAATAGGATTAGAGATCAAGATGTATTTTGTTATTGTTCCAGATTCTCTTTTCTGAGGTAGTCAAAATGGTTAGAGAATCCCGAATTATTTCTTGTAGTTAGTAATGCCAGTTGAACTGCTTATCTTTATTTTAGTCTGCATGTTCTTGTTATTTTTAGGTGATTTCAAGAAAATACGATGACCTGATCAGATGAAAGTATTCATATATTCTTGCAAGTTCCAGTTATAAATGAAACCATCTACCTTCTTGAAACCATTTATCTGTGTTAGAAGCTCTACAGGATCTAATGGGATGGGATTCTAGATTGGAATAATTCCTCTGAACTTTACAGCTTCATGACTTTCTGAAAGCCACATGCAGTCCTATACTGCTTCTTTCTGCCTTTTTTTTTTCTAAAGAAGTGAGATCTGCCTTGGAATTACAAATTGATGTACTGTATGTAAAAACGTTTATGCCAACTTTTGAAACATCAACAATGAGTAGGTTAAAATGGAAATATTGTCCAAATATCTTCCAACCGCCCCATCCCTGTTAACCTCCAATATTTATTTAAGTCATACTCAAGCGGCAAAGTTTTCATAGCAAAAAAAAATCTTGTTGAAAACTAACACTGATTGAAATTACAGTTAAGAGATTGGATAACCTTTATTGTCACTTTTTCTGTGTATACACTGGCACATACTAAAAATGAAATTCTGATGCCCATATTTTCTCCATTTTGATGTTATCAGCCTAAACAACAGAAGTCAATGTATGAATCTATGTGGGATGTGGTGGAAACAAGAATTGTTTTACAAAGATCAAAAGGTATGCAGAGCTATAGTGATTTAGGTTAGTTGCATTTTCTTTTTTATCTCATGAAATTAATTTCTTTGGCTTACTCTATCTCCTTTTCTATGTTCTGCTTTTCTGAAAGAGTAAAGTGAGATGACTATGTCAGCATTCAGCATTCAAATAAAAGAAATTAAAATATCTCTGGGATTCTCAAAATCAGCCCCTTATTCTTAGGGCATATTAACCTTATTCATTCATTAGATTTTATAAACCAACACTGATTTATTCCCAGAAAATAAGAAGCTAGAATATTTTTGCAAACATGGAGTAATGCTGAAATATCTACACAATTCTTTAATATATTTATTCCTAAAAAAACTGGCAAAGCTCAATTCAGGTGGTCCTCATTTAGTGACTCTCTAATTTAACAATCATTCCTAGTTATCACCTAGTGGTGATTAAAAAAAATAACTTTACAACAAATCCTGTAAAGCAAAAGAAAGTTGAAGTAAGATCATAAGCACAGTCACAGTTTGACTTAGTAATCACTTCAGAGTTGCCAGTGCCAGTTGTGGTCACTAAATGATGACTACCTGTATAACTAAAGATTTTTCAAATCACATGTCAATAATAATGTTATCCATTTCAGTTAAATCTGAGGCAAGATTAATGCACATTCTTGATTAAATCTGAGTTTTAATTATGGAACTAGAGTCAAATTTATTTAGTGAGTATGCTCACTAAAGTCAAATAGTGCATAGTAGTAATAACTAAGTTTTCTCATTTCAGTAGATCTAATTGAAATTATTGTTTCATATTGAACAAATTGAAAAGAACATCATATTGTTCTTTTCTTTCATAAAACTATAGATGTCAGCATTCTATCTTAGTGACAATATCTTACATTCCATCTTTTCCAGAGAGGGCCCAAAAAATCTCAATTTGTTCTATTATCAACACACTATTGATAATATATAAATATATCATAGCAATAATGCTTTACTAATGAGTCACACACAGATACCTCTGCATCAAAAATATCCATTTTGAAGTATCACTCTTGAAATTCTAAACTGACCAACATTTAAATACTTAAACAAGCATGTAATATGCATTATTCTATCTTATTTTTAAAAACAAAACAAAACCAAGAAATCATTAGTACATGGTTTCCAAAATATTGTGTGACGTTCAAAGAGGAATATTCTGGGTTGAGTCACCCTGTTTTCAGACAATAAAAATTAGAACTGAGAATAAAGTAGCAAGAATAAAAGGAGGAGCTGAACGGATAAATTATTTCAGAGGTTAGGATAAAGTGATATATCCTAAAATGTAGGTTAAAATCACTGTGCTAGGAAACTACAGAGGGTGAATAATCTGTAACAATTTTGTGCAATCCCATTACAGATCAGTTCCAGAAATGTTCATCAAAAGAGTATTTTTTCAGAAGCAGCCTATGGCATGCTATCTGTGGCAGAAGACTACCCAGAAGCACTATAACTGATGATTGACTATTTCAATAAAGGAAAAAAGGCTTCAAAGCTAATGAGACCTATGAGTAAAAGAGCACACAAGCACTAAGCATCTCTTGACAACATGCAAACTGTGCCAGTGGCCCCACGGAGACTATTTACATGCCTAAAGTTAAGTAAAATTCTTCAATGCGCCACTGGATCATAACCTAAGGCAATATAGTGAAACTTCTTTCAAGCCCTTTGTTTTAAAGATAGAGATAGAAAGAGATAGAGATAGAGAGAGAGAGAGAGAGAGAGAGAGAGAGAGAGAGAGAGAGAGAGAGAGAGAGAGAGAGAGAGAGAGAGAGAGAGAGAGAGAGAGAGAGAAACTTATCCCAATCATTGAACATTGCATGTTCCATTGCTTTCCATGAAAGTATACTTGTATAAATATAATACTATATTATACCAAGTATAATTATATTTAGTATAACTATAATGCTATACAAGAATATAATGCTTGTATATATAATTATACTCATTGGTTCCATGTAAGCACACCTAAAAGTGTGGCCTAAGCTGCTTTTATTTATGTTGTACTTTTTAGGGCACATCTGTTTAAGAAAAAGCTATGAACTGTTGATGTATTATTACATGATGATCTTACAAAGACTATTAAGTTAGATTTTTAAAAATATATTCCATATGTAGGAAACATTATAGTAGCACTCATTTTTGTTTTCAGATTTAAAAAACAAAGGGAAACATTTGTCACATCCAGCAGTTCATTCAGCCAGTGTCATTGCTCTTCAGATTTTTCCAAATGTTAACAATTAACAGAAGTCAATTCCTTCTCTTTAATAAAAACTTCAAGAAATTTAAAGTAATGACACATCTAATCATTAGGATAGAAATGTATATTCCATTAGTTAAGTACTTCATAAACTTCATACATTGTTGACTATTTTTTATTGTGGAAATCAGATTAATGGCTAGAGATGCAATTTCATTCCACTGATATTTACTGCTAGTAATATCATCTAAAGAAAAACCAGCAGAAGAGAAGTATTGTTATTTCCTTTGGGAAGGGGGAAGGGCAAATGTTACAATAGCAGATAAAAGACAGGGCAGGGGTGTCCAACTCTGGCAACTTTTAGACTCATGAACTTCAACTCCCAGAATTCCCCAGCCAGCCATGTTAAGGTTGGACACCCCTGATCTAGGGCAAAAGGATTTGGAAAGCGCATACAACAGCCACTGCCTGTATTTGAATTGGCACCCATGGTATTTGAACACCCATGTATTAAACCACAAAATGTAAAGGAGGAAAATCCAAAGAAAAATTGTGGCATCAAGTAATACTGTTTAATCAATAAGCAAGTTAGCTGTTCTCCCTACAAACTTTTTCCATTCAGGTTTTATTTACCTAAATTGGTCATTGAGAGTAGGAATAAGCTTTTATTTTAAAAGCTATTATCTAATTTACAAAGTTGAATTTTCAAGAAAAACTTCAAAGAAAATTGTTCCAAAACTTTGGGGATAATAATGTACTGTTTTTTGTCTACTGATGAGACTGAGATAGGGAAAAAAGCAATTTAGTTAAAAAAAGAAGAAGAAAACTAAATCTACACCACGCCTTTTGCACGTGATTGAACAGCTAGTTGGCTTACCTTCCTTTCATCATACAGGCTGTAACAGTCAGGTTAAGAATAAATATTTAGTAGCAGCACCCTTTTAAAAAAATCTGCTTCTTCTAAATCTCTTTATTATCCAAGTAAGCACATTAAACAAACTAGCAACACAACTATTCTTTCTTTGAAAACAATACATTTTTCATTAGCTGAATTATTGACCAATCAGAATAATTTTCCTCTAAAGTCTTAACTCATGAGCTGCAATAATATGTAATATCAGGAACACCAATGAAGTGGGAGATCAACTTTACAATGTAAAACAAGATATACTCCCAACTCATTCAAACACAGGCATATACAAACATTTAAGATGTATAAATCCAAAGTATCTGATAGACTGCAGTCTTTTGCTCTGTTTTTAAACTAAGAATTATTTTGATCAGTTGGTTAATAATTCTACTGAATCAAGGAAATGTCTTGAGGTACAAGTCAATGGTAGAATACAATCACTAATCTTCTCACCCTCCCAAAGTCTTCTGCAAATAATAATATAACTACTTTTCCTTTGCATGTTTCAGGATCAGTTATTACTGTCTTCAATTAAAGTGTCTCAGGCAGTATGAAAAAAGATGTCTGAAATCCTGGAGAGCTGCTAACACTCATACCTGGAGATTTAACTCAGCATGAGGAAGTTTCATGTGTTACCATAACATCATCTGCTGAAGCTCCTTGTGGCAAATACGCCTGCATGTATAATCATATTCAGCTTATTAATGACAAATGGAGTTAATCTGAATGGATTTGCCATATCAGAAACTTCTTGATTACCAATTGGAATACCATACCAAATTCACTTTTAAACACTTTGCAAGGAAACTAGAGCTTGGAAGCTGTAGACACCATGAAACAGCCACATGACATTTACCATCAGTTCAGATTGGCTTCAATACACTATGCCGAGAACAACAATTTCCCCTAGCTTTTTCTAAAAAGTGCCTGGCTTTTGAATCTACACACATGCATTCAGTTCAAAAGTAATCACTGCAAAGAAAAAAATACTATGTTACATGGCCATCTGTTTTCTGTCCTATAACACAGTAGCAGTTCCAAGGTCCTGTCTTAGAAAGATGCTAATTCCAGGTGCTTCAAATAGAGAGACCATGTCCTTTCTCTCCATTCCTCTCCTATGTGTTAGAAATATACTTCGTGTGATAAATGAAGGTGTGTGTGGGGATCCTTTTATCAATCCTCCTCCTCAAGCCTTCAAGAGAACCATTAACACAGTTTTAAACAAGGGTATTTGTTAGATCTCATACACTTGTCTCTATGCCATACAGACTTAGATGTGGTCTCTGTTTGTACCGCATGCGTTTTTCACCTGAGTAATTCAAAGCTGATTGATCCAATGGAGCCACAGTTACTGGGGCTTTTGATACTGGGACAAAAGGGACATGATCATGTGGCTGTATCTGTTCAGTCCCACTGGACTCTGATACTCTTGTCTTGCTGCCAATATCGGAAGTTGACCTGCACAATACATATTGGAAACATTAGTCATGTCAATGTCAAATATACCTTGGTCAAAGTCTAGAACCCATTTATTCTGGAGCTGCACATTTAAGTACTTTGATGTAAATTATCAAAAAGCAGAACCACTTCATCCAAAGCAGCAGGATTTCTTTAAAAGTTTGTGAAAGAAGATAGAGAAAATATTATCATTTTGACATTTCTCACTAATAGCTAATCCTATCAGCTTTGCTGACCGCTGCTTCAAACTAAGTTGCTTTAGGTAATAATTTATATTTATTTTATTTATTTATTTATTTAAATGGATTTATATGCCGCCCAACTCCCAGGGGACTCTGGGCGGCTCACAACATGTCAAAATCCATTCAACAATATAAAAAAGACACAATAATTAAAACTTACAAAAATTAAAAAGAGCATCTAACATTCATAACCAGGGGGGGGGAGACCCATATTTGGTCTGGGTTGGTCTCTCTTTCACCCCGCCTGCCGGAAGAGCCAAGTTTTTATTGCTTTACGGAAGGCCAGCAGGGTGGGGATAGTCCTGATCTCTGGAGGAAGCTGGTTCCAAAGGGAGGGAGCTCCCACAGAGAAGGCTCTCCCCCTCGGCCCCGCCAACCGGCATTGCTTGGTCGATGGGACCTGGAGGAGGCCAACTCTGTGGGCCCTAACCAGTCGTAGGGAGGTATGCGGCAGGATGCGGTCCCGATATATTATATATCTTTTATCCTGTCCTGCATTTTGATATGGTAATGTAAACACCAGAAAACACCTATATTGATGTAAACAATTCTAATTATAACATTTAAAAACATGAATGTTAATAATGACATACCTTTTGTTAGATATTTGTATGCTAAGCTTACTATTATTTTCATTCTATCTGACAATGAATGATAAGGCTGGCTGCCAGTGCTCATTGATAGTTTTGCACACCTATGATGACATCACTGACAGCCAATGAGGATAGCTCAGCTGCTTCTGTATTCTTATACCAATGCACTGTGAAAATACATCATTCGTATTATATGGTGGCTTTGCAGTATATTCCAAAGTGTTGGGTTTTTTTTAAAGCAGTTTGTCAAACCAAGTAATTTGTAAGACTGAACCACACAACAGCAAACAACTACTCAAGCATGAGGTGCATTATTAAGTTAATTTGATCTGAGAATATAAAATTTTAAAGGCATTATCCACAATCAAAATGAACAGAGAATTGTGCACTAAATATTTAAAGTATGTTAACAGTATGTTAATACCTGTCTACATTTATTATAATTACCCAATTTACATAAGTAATATTATAGTAAAAATGTTCCAAATTTTTCTTGATTGCCACCCCCCTCAAAAATATTAAATTATCCACTTGATCTTGTGCTGCCTGTATTTGGTTATTTCAGGAAAAAACAGTTCTATTAATTATTCAATTCTTTTATAGCAAAGTCACCCTGAGATTATACCTTTGTAATCAAGGATTTAAATCATGGTTCAGACAATACTAGAGAATAGATTTTGCATATTTTTACGTATCTAAAAAGTTTGTATCCAAACATAGATATATAGTTTTAAAATATTTAATCATAACATTATACGTGAAATTATACCATTTGATTGAATTTCAAAAGTATATGTTAAATATAAGGAGCTAGCTTCACAGTAGTGTAGTTGAGCTTCAGCATTAATTACTAAGGAAATTAGAAATTTCTGTAGTACCTCCTAAGAGAAGTTATAGCAACAGGTCCTGTTCTGGGAGGCACAGGAGGAGGTGGAGAACCCATCACCATTTCAGGGAGTGGAGAAAATCTGTATGCCTGGGAAGAAATCAGAGATGTTTCCTCAAAAAAAAAATTCCATTATTAAAATAACACTAGATTGTCTTTCTCTGCATTAGAGAAGAAGTGTGTTTGATTGAATCCCACAATAGATTCTTTTCAAAGGTAGTGGTCTCAAAAGCCTAATAATTAAAAATGTCTTCAAATAATTAAAAAACAAACCTTTCAATGTGCTCCAAAGTTCTCATTTATTAATTTTGTAAAATATTATACTTTTATAATTTTACCAAGAGTCAATCTTTTTTCAAGATAAGAACATTTAACATATATAAAAATGAGTTATAGTTCAGTTTGGGGATCCCCCATTTTCATTCTCCTTACTTGTCAAAAGTTAAATCTCAAATAAAGTTTCTTTGGGAAAACCCATGAAACATTATGAGTAAGTTATATTTGTTTTAAACTGCTCATAGCAACTCAGATTAAATGAGTATGCACTCCTCTTTTGCACTTCTGTTTTTCTTATGCCAAATTTTATACCATAAATATTCTTAATATTTATTCATATTATATCCTTTTTGTGTGAATAGCTTTTTGTACAAGTTGCTCTAATTGAAGAAACAAGAGATCACAATAAGCATTTATTTTTCCATTGCTTGCAAGCATACAGTTATGAGAATAAATTGTTGTATGGATGTAGGTTGAACTGATTTCAATACACATGTCCAGTAAGCAAGTTTTAAATCATGTTGCCTAATAACTGGAACCTGAAAATAACACATGAATAAATTAAATCAATGGTACGTAGAAGGAAATAATATTGATATCTCATTGAGTAATTTCAAGTCATCTGACAGATTGCTGATTCTCATATATTTAACAAACCCAATAAAATGAACCAGCATCAACAATGCTGCTTTTATATTGCTCAAAAATAATAAAACATTATGGTAACTAGGACTGATTTTGGTTTGGGCAGACTGAGACTTCTATTTAGTTACATACCCTGGCCTTGAAATTATGTAATTCTACACACACACACACACACACACACACACACACACACACACACACACACACACACACACTGGCAAAAATTCGTTCATTTTACAATTTCACAACCTAGTTTTAAACAGACACACTGAAGTTTTTCTCATTCTTCCTTTGTCAGAGAAGGAAAAGATCTAGTTTAAAATTGTATATCTATGACTTGGTTGCTAATCATTCAGGATTAATGAGCCTTAGAATTTATGCCATACAGAGATACTTAAAAGCGCTTCACACATACAAAATCACAAAGAAAACACTAATTTGCAATATTCTTGTCTCTTTTTAAAAAAATTCTAATTATCTGCATCCCAACCCACATCCCACACATTTGAACAAATAACTTTTATTTTCTCATTATCGTAAGGGAAATTAATGGCGTAAATATATGGCAAGATGACCTCTTTTTGTTTTTTGAGTGAAGGAGAAAGACAGTAACTGTTTCAAATACATAATTAAAATATTTTATGATTCTTCTCATAAGGCAATATTTTCTTGAACATAATTAAACATATAATAGAACATGCATTTCACATCTTTGAATGCAAAGCACATTGCAGGCATAAATTTTACCTGTCTTATCTTCATAGTGTTGATTTAACATGAAAGTTTTTTTTGTCTCTGGGCTCTTTTCTAGTAGTGTATATTCATGAACCCATTCCATGCCGTTAATAATACTGCATAGAGTGTTTGTTTAATGAGTCTGTCAGTCTATCACTCTTGCTCCCTCTAACTCAGGATAGAGACGTGGTGGCGCACAGGTTAAAATGCAGCATTGCAGGCTTCTTCTGCTGACTGCGGGCTGCCAGCAGTTTGACAGTTCAAGTTTCACCGGCTCAAGGTTGAATCAGCTTTCTATCCATCCGAGGACGGTAAAATGAGGACCCAGAATGTTGGGGACAATATGCTGACTCTGTACACCACTTAGAGAGGGCTGTAAAGCACTGTGAAGAGGTATACAAGTCTAAGTGCTATTGCTATTGCTACATAAGTGCTATTGCTATTACTGATACTCTAGCCTCAGTTAGAGGAACCAGAACAATGAACGGAAGCATATAACTTCCAATATTGTCTATACCTTGAAAAATACTGTTTATTTTTACTGCTATTAGCTCATTACCAGGTTAATTGTCTAGTTTGATAATTCATCTTGCACGAATATGTAACTCCAAGATCACACACATAACCTTACATGAAATATACAATGTGATTTTAAAGACAAGGTTCTTAAAGGCATGTAAAACACTGTATGGCATATACAAAGGTTCTGCAATGAAATGGATACATATTCAACCAACACAAACAAATTTTCCTTGAAAACTTATGAAACAAGCCCACAATAGCTCTTTATGTATCATATGTAACTGATCACTTACAGGTCGTGGTAAACTGTACTGATACACTTCTGGTCTATATGTTGGCACCCACTGTATTCCACCTCTAGGCCGAGACATGGTACCAGGAGCACTGGTCACAACTTCAGAATATGGCAAATTCTGTGCAGAATTGTAAGTGTCTTGTTGCCTGTTCTGTCCTCCATGACCTGCTGAAGCCAAACTAAAGGCTTCCTCTAGTAACATGTGCATCTGTTGCCTAACTTCATCAATAGATGGCTGAGAACTCAGAGTTGAAGTCTCTGAATGGCCTTTTGCTTGATGGGCTCTGGTATAATTTCGAGATTCATTGACACGGTCAATATTTGTTTCTTCTATCATTTCAGGCTCTGTCTGTTGGATAAAATATAAGGGTTTAATGGAGATTGTTGCAATCATTTTTTTATGATGGCGTTCATACATGTGTACAATGAGCAGATATGTTCACTCATCATCTTAAACCCCTTTTATGAGCTCTGTAATTTAACAGATAGCAGAAAACAGCTATGTCCTGTGTTAGAAAAACACTAGGACAGCATCCCAAGGAAACAAGGAAATCAACAAGTACAAGAGATCCTAAGCTTGCTTTCATTCTTCCTATTCAATTCTTAATTGCCCTCCCCACTCATTATAATCATTTAATTAGAGAAGTGATAGAGATACGGTGTTGGATCAGGTACATATTTCCATTCAAGCATAGAACTTACACTGGCAACAGATCTTTACCTTTGCCCCAGTCTTAGTAAGTCACTTTTACATTTTTATAAATGCCAGTCATTGTTATTCACTATTTGCTTTAAAGAAGAAAATACTTAAGAGAAATTATAATCAGGCAAAGATGAATATACTGTTATTAACTATTTTATATTAATAAATGTTTTGTATTGAAAGAAAAAGAGAATAGCTATCTAGCTTTGATTTCAATGAATTTCTAGCTGCTTAAGAAATCTAGATCATATAAAGATTACAAATGTTACAAGTATCTGATAAAAATACCTATTTTATGCCTTAATATTCTCTACATCGAGAGTCACAAGTACTGTCAATGAATTCATGGTTATGAATAGACTTAAATGTTTAAAAAGTTTATATTTTTTCAGCTTTCAGCTAAAATCAGCTTTCTCTTGAACTGCCAACACAAATTATATTTCATTACATGTTTATATTCCATTTTTCTCTTTAAAAGAAATGTTCAAATCAACTAACATTAACATACAAAAGTCAATAAACAGCAAAGCTGAATAAAATAACTTAAAAATCGGATATTCTTATCTAGTAACTAGACAAGTGTTTCAACTTTGAGGGTCTCATCATCTTGAAACCAATTGGAACTTAATGTTTCATTCAAATTTCTTGGATACTGCCACAGGCAAACACAGAAATGGTTTGCCTTTGCCTTCTTCTAGATTTAATTCTTGTAATTCTCTTCTCCCAGGTGTATTTATTTCCTACATACTTGCACAAAATCTCTTGCTCCCACTCTCACTAGATTATGTAGTTTCACTTTTTCCTTTGTATTTTACAAGCAAGGTGTATACACTTAAGTGTATAATAGGAGTTCCTGCTCCCGCCCACATTACTTCCTAAATCACTAAAGATAAAGAGGCTTCCCACCAGATCAAAGTAGTAATTCTAGAAGAGTTAAAAATTAAACCACACTTGTTAAAGGACAAGAGGTTCATTAAATGAATAGGTGACATTGACTACTTCGTAGGATCCTCTTTGCGGGCATAAATAGAACAACATAAGAAACAAATAGGGTTACTGGAGCCATAAGATGCCTCAAAAGCCCACAGAGCAAAGAAAAGAGATTGCTTCCATGTTGTTGCTGGTGGAAGATATATTTATTTGATTTGTGTTAAACTGATCAAACCGCATCTAGTACTTAATTGATTTGTACTTGTAATGATTTTTTAATAATTGGTTGGGACCAATGAGTTATGGATTTGTGTCCTTCCAGTGATGAAGATGATTTGATAATTGTGGTCTAGTCACTATTTGTGAATTAGTTCTGTACCACAATCACTATATCCTATCCTATAGTAAAAAGAAAATACAGTAGAGAGATACAGAAAGATGAAATAAACATAACAGAAATGAAGCATGGCACAAACCAGTGTCCATAGTATTTACATTTGCCTTTATAACAACAATGTAACAAAAATACAAAATGACCCAATTGCAAAGGAAACATGCACAAGGGAATACTGCAATTAGGGAAATTCTATGTATGAATAACTACAGCAAATCCAGCTTTATCTCATACCATAGATCGTTCCTTTACGTTGCTGCTGCAATGACGCACAATGATGCATAGCACACTATAAACCTAAATGCATTTCATATTATGATTTATGTACTGTGACACATAATGTGAAAACACAGACAATCCTTTCACAGTTGATGTTTCAGTTTCCTGAATCCTGACAAATATAGCAAAGAATCACTATACTTCAACAGGCAGCAAGATTATTTATTACCTCATAAGCACTGCTTTATTTATTTATTTATTTATTTATTTATTTATTTATTTATTTATTTATTTGGGTTCTGGAAATCAGAGAAATATGATCATTGTACACAATGTAAAAGGCAAAAACCAAATATAAATCAGTCCACATTGAAGAAACTGGCTGGTGAAAGCTGGTAACAACTAAATAGATCCATGGTTTGACTTCTTGGCATAGTTCCAAATACATTATGACATAATTCCAAATCGCCTTAGAAACTGGAGAGAGAGAAAAAACCCTAGATGTCCTTCTATACTACATAGTAAACAAAATGTTTCATTACTTTTATCTCCATTAGATCGTTGTAGTAGTACTTATAGTACAGTAACATTTGATTTACTGGATCTTAATAAATGGTCCTTGCATGAAATGGACCATGCATGCGATGGAGCAAATTTCCCTGATAATTTATATCATTTGCATAATATCAATCATATCTATTG
Organism: Diadophis punctatus similis; assembly: GCA_023053685.1. Classification (NCBI taxonomy): domain Eukaryota; kingdom Metazoa; phylum Chordata; class Lepidosauria; order Squamata; family Dipsadidae; genus Diadophis; species Diadophis punctatus. The sequence continues at coordinate 242,933,779 of JALIGW010000001.1, forward strand.
TGCCAATTTTTGGCTTTTACATAATGACATAATTACTCAACTGTAATATTTTGCATTATTTTAATAATAATGTTATCATGAAAATAACATAAATCACTATGATGATGTGCTTCCTTATTTAATAAACAGTATCCCAATTAATTGATTAAAATGGAATTTCATTGTATATTTAAACACAAAAGGCAATGCAAAGAAAGAAAAATATTTTACTATTGCAGAGGACTATGTCATAGCAATTTTGAATACTATAGCTGATAGGGTTTTACATTTTGGTCTCATTGATAAAATATATCTTTAATAGTTTCATATCAGTTTACTTATCAAAGTTTGTGACAAAAGACATTAAATACCGTAATATAGTAAGAATTTTGATGTTGAATAACTTGCTCCCATTTTCTCTTGTCTTTCCCTCAAACTTCTCCATGATTTTGATCAGTGTTTCTTAACCTTCTTTTCTCTCAAGTCCTTCCAACTTTTAAAAATTATGGAATACGGCAAATTAGTTTTTGTTTGCATGGGTTATATTTTTCAACATTTACACTATTAAAAAGTAAACATGATGCATTCACTGCACCTATCACATCTCATGATTGTTCGATGAGATTTTAATATTGTATTATTTTCAACATATTGATTTCATGGACTCTAAGAGTCCAGTGTTCAAGAAACACTGATTCAAACAATCCTCTAAAGAAGAAGGATAGGAAGAGCATGACTCCTTTGAGCTTTGGTGTTGGAGAAGACCTCTGAGAATGGGCGTTGGCTTACCTGAACACCTTTTCTCAGTAGGTTGCGCAATAGTCCAGGAATGGATTGTTCCAGTCTGATCTGCCCAGATACTGAGTCTATGATTTTTCTGGCCACTCCTCCATGCCTCACTGAGCATGCCACCATTTTCAATGAAATGATGGCTGAAAAGGAGACTTGCACAGAATGTTAGAGACATGGCAGCTCCAGGTCCCATGAGCGTTCTGTAGGGCAGGGCTGGACTATTGCACAACCTACTGAGAAAAGGCGTTCAGGTAAGCCAACGCCCATTCTCCAGTAAGGTTGTGAAATAGTCCAGGAATGGGATGTACCAAAGCCTGATATCCCTAAGGGCGGGTAGCCAATGGGACTGGAGCCCCCAAGGCTAAATGGAACTGACCCTCCTCCCAAAGGAAGCCAAGGCGAAGACATCTAACTTGTAATGTTTAATAAAAGGGGAGGGGGTGGTTCAAGTGGCCGCCCTGCAGACATCTTCAAGGGGAGGCCTGCGTGGCCCATGCAGCAGTGGTAGCTGTGCTCCTTGTGGAGTGTGCGGTGAAGTTTCTGGGAGCCAGGAGAGACTGTGCCTGATACGCTTTAGCGTTGCATGCTCTGATCCAGCAGCCAATGGTCGAGGATGACACTTTAGTGTCCATCGAAGCAGGTTGGAAGGAGACGAAGAGGTCCTCTGATCTCGTGGTGGGTGCTGTCCGCTTGATATAAATTTTTAGGGCCCTCCGCATGTCCAGTTTATGTCACCTTCGCACCCAAGGCATGAGAAGGGCAAGGGCAGAAGTTCAGCAGGACGAACTCCTGGGCCCGGTGGAAATAGGAGTTGATCTTGGAAATGAAGGAGGGATCGAGTCTTAAGGTTACCTTATCCTGGTGGAAGATGCAGAGGTCATCTTTAAGGGATAAAGCCCCCAATTCGGAGATACGCCAGGTGGATGTTACGCCGACCAGGAATACAACCTTGAGCGTCATATACCTGAGACTGGTAGTCCGCAGGGGCTCAAATGAGGGCTCCCAGGTAGGGTATCTGTGGACCGGTGGGGGGCACAGGTTGCTGGCGCATCTAAGGAAGATTTGGATGTCGGGATGACATGACAGAGGGGTCTTCTTCCCACCGCCCAGCACGGTAGACAATGCTGCGACCTGCCGCTGCAATGTGCCATGCCTCTGTCCAGGCCGCCCTGGAGGAAATCTAGAACCTGCGAAACAGAGGCTGAGACAGGGTCAATGCAAAGCGGTCTGCACCATTTGACGAAGGTTGTCCAGGTGGCATTATATATCCTGATGATGGATTGTTTTCTGGCTGCCTGCATAGTTTAAATGACTTTGTCAGAGTAATTCCTCCTCCTCAGGCGGGCCCCTTCAAATGCCAGGTGGTTAGTTGGAGCCATTGAGGCTCCGGATGTTCCAGGATCCCCTGGCTGAGGGATATCCGCTGAGGAGGGATCCTCCACGGTGGAGATATGGAGAGGCTGATGAGATCCGCAAACCACGGTCTGCGAGGCCAGTGAGGAGCCACCAATATTATCTCTGCTCCCTCCATGATGATTTTCCAAATCACCCTTTGAATTAGGGGGAGAGGCGGGAATGTGTACAGAAGCCTGGTGGGCCAGTCACACCTGAGAGCGTTGCTGCCCTCTGCCCCCGGGGAGGGAACCTCAAGAAAAACCAAGGTAGTTGGGTGTTCAGGTGTGTGGCGAATAGATCCACCTGGGGAGTCCCGAATTGTCCTGACACAAATGTCCTGACACAAAGAGGGGTGAAGGCGCCACTCGGCGTTGTCCACCATTGTCCTGCTTAGGAAGTCTGCCTGTACGTTTAGAGTCCCGGCAATGTGCTCTGCCGTGAGGGAGAGGACAGACCGTTCCGCCCACCGGCCTATCAGCTGATATTCTGCCATGAGGCGTTTGGAACGAGTCCCTCCCTGCTGGTTGAGGTGGGCCTTTGCCATGACGTTGTATGTTTGCACGAGGACATGACGTCCTTGCAATTGATCCTGAAAATGCAATAGGGCCAGGTTGATAGTCCTCAACTCGAGCCAATTGATGCTGTTGGCTAAGTCTTGCACTGACCAACGTCTCTTGGCTACCTGACTGCCCAGGTGAGCCCCCCCAGCCAAAGAGGCTTGCGTCGGATGTGAGGATCACTCAGTCTGGTTCCAAGAAGAAGCTCCCCTTGGTGATAGCTGGGGAGATCCACCAGTGGAGTGACCTCCTGACCTCTAGAGGGACCCTGATCTGGGAGTGGGAATGAGTTAACTTTGCCCACTGATATGGCAACAGAAACCACTGGAGGGTTCTTGTGTGGAAATGAGCCCAGGGCACTATCTGTATGCAGGACACCATTTTCCCCAATAGCAGGGAGAGTGTAGCTAAGGTAACCCTGGGGTGCTGCAGAATGTCCAGCATCACTAGGTCCCTGATGCTGTCTCGCCTGTCCTGAGACAGGAATAACTGACCCAAGGTGGTGTCTATGATGGCCCCTAGATGAGTCAGTCTGGTGGACGGAAGCAGGTGGCTCTTGGGGAAGTTTACCCAGAACCCGTGATCTGGTAGGGTTCGGATGGTCAAGTCGAGGTCCCCTTGTGCCCTGATGAGCCTGAACAAAGATGTCGTCCAGGTAGCATTGCAGCCTCACTGGAACGCGTCTCAGGTGAGCTGCAATGGCGGCCAAGACTTTGGTGAAGCACCTTGGGGCCAAGGTGAGCCCGAAGGGGAGAGCTCGATACTGCATGTGTCTGCCTGCATAACTGAACCTCAGAAATTTGCAATGTTCCAGCAGGATTGGGATGTGGAGGTAAGCCTCCGAGAGGTCTATGGATGCCAAGAAGTCTCTGGGCTGAATTCCCTGGAGGATGGACGCTAGGGAACTCATCTTGAACCTATTGTAGACCAGATGGGTGTTGAGGATCTTTAGATCCAGGATCGCTCTCCATCCCCCCAAAGACTTCGGTTCAGTGAATAGGATTGAGTAAAATCCCTGTCTCAGCTGGTCCTCTGGAACAACCTCTATTGCTTGGATGTCCAAGAGGTGTCTTATGGCCTGTTCCATGAGACCTTGCTTGGTACTGTTGCTGGAGACAGGGCACTGTAGAAAGCGATTCGGGGGAAGGGAGAGAAACTCCAAGGAGAGGCCGAATCGAACTGTGTTCAACACCCAATTGTCGGTGGTTGTTAACAGCCACTGGTCTACAAAGAGGTTCAGCCTGCCCCCTATGGCTGCTGAGTCATTTTTGCTTCCGGAACTGCTGGGAGCCGGTGCCACAAAATGGCCGCTTGCGGAATGGACCGGCTCTGTCACGAAAGGAAGCCCTGTCCTGCTGGCGAGACTGCAGGAATGACCTACGCTGGGGAGGGTCCTCCTGAGAGTAGCGAAAGGACTGCCTCCTGAAGTATGGAGCAGACCTCCTGTCAGCCCTTTGGGTGGAAGATGGGAGGAGTTTAAGCTTCTCCCTGTTTTAAATAAGGAGCGGGTTGAGGGGCTCCCCAAAAAGCATCTCTCTGGAATAGGGGGGAGCAGCCAGCCTCCACTTTGTTTTCAGGTCAGTGTTCCAACTGAGCTGCCACAGCAAGCGCCTCAAGGTGACCGTGGAAACCAAGGCCCGGGATGTGTACTTGACAGCATTAAGGGTCACATCAACCGAGAACTGAGTGGCAGCGATAATTTTATTAAGGTCCTGATTCAAACAGCTATCCTGAGGGGAGAGCCTGTCCTGCATTTCCTGGAGCCACAGGAGGGTGGACCGGTTAAAAAATGATGCCGCTGAGACGGCCTGAATGGCCCAGGCGGTTGACTGATGATTTCTCCTATAAGCTGATTCCAATTTCTTATCCTCCGGTTTCAACCTCTCCGATGCATCACCTGCCATGTAAGGGGAGGAGGAAGACAAGGCTGCCACAGGGCTGTCTAATGCCGGGAGTTGAAGCATTTGGGCAAATTTAGGTGCCATGGTGTAAAAATGCTTGTCATTGCCACTGGGTGCTGGAACAGCAGCTGGGTTGGACCATTGTTTTTGGACGTCCCGGAATAGTTTAGGAGCCATAACATACAGCTGTTGAGCCACAGGTTCAGAGAATAATGCCTGGCTGTGACGCTGAGAGGAGGACTCAGGGTCAGGAGGGGATTCATCCTCCGATAGGCAGGCGGTGGCCTTTGCCTTATGAAGAAGGGACTTGAATAGTCCAGGAGGGAATAAGCCAGTAAAGGCAGGTATTCAGGGGAAACCCCCTCATCATCAGATAGATCGGGGTCCCTCAATATCTCTTCCCCTGTGAGAAAGTCCTCCTCATCACTGGAGAGGGAAGCAGAGCCCCTAAGAGGGGTTAGGCTAATCGCCGGTGAGTGCCTGGATTGATAAGACAACGATTCTGACATGATGGATGCAGAACGTTGCTGTCTGAGGCTCTCAGGTAGGCTGCGTAGGTCGCTATCTCAGTACTATACAGTATCAGCAGGGGCTTCCTCCGGATCAGAGTCATCAGAGTGATCTGATTGAGGCCTCGTAGGAGCTTGGCAGGCAAATGGATCCGTAACACCGGCCAACTGTCTGCGCTCCCTGGAAATTGTGCGAGAAGAGGCTTCTGGAGACAAGGCCTGTGAAGAAATCACTGGATGCTCCTGCACGGAGGGATTAGAAACAGAGCGATCACTACCAGGGAGCTTGTGTTCTTTAACTGCCTGTTGGCCCTTAGCCGGTTGAGGCTTGTCTTTTGGCTTGGAAGAACTTTTGCCCTCCTTTAACTTCCCTGAGGCCTTTCTAGGGACAGAGGCCTCTGCCTGCTCCAATGTATGGGAGCAATCCACCATTGTGCAAGACCAAGTCGCTAACTGAGGCTCGAAGAGCAGAAGTAATGGGATAGTGACCGAAGTCAAAGGGCCCAATTGTAGAGACTTGTCCAAACCTAGGCAGCCACACGATGATGGTGGCTGAAGGTTGAAGCCGGAAGGTGAAGGCCTAGTAATACTAGGCCGCACTTGGCTATGAACTCACTTGATAGAGGTTTAGGCCGAGCAGGTCTGGCCAGTACTTAGAATCAAGTTCAGCGAGTCTGAGAAGCTCTGCCGGGCTGAGCCTGAGAAGAAAGAGTCGAGAAACGAGATGAGGGACTTAGGTAGATTAGTCCTGCAAGGGTGGTCAATGTAAGGCCGATGTACTTGAAGTAGTACGAAATGGCTGCTCGAGACTCTAAAATGGCCACTACAGCCTTGAGATAAGGCGTGGACACAATATGGCCATTCAAGGCTCTCCAATGGCCACCGCAGCCCTGAATAGGGCGCGAGCAAGGGCCAGGTGATAAGGCACTTCAAAGGGCTCTGAGGACCCTGAATAAGCAGCTTCACTGACAGTCTATAATTTTCTCCAGTGTAAAGAACTGCCAGGGAAAGCGACTGTCACTGAGTGAAACTCAGTGCCTGCGCGCGCCCAACTCCAAACAATGGTGGAATAGTGCCAGCGGAGTTGCCAACGGCTGAAGGGCAATGGGACGGCGCTGAGAGAAAAGCCTCCTTTGGACTGAATGTCTGCAAAATGGCTGCCGCGGCTTGTGCGATCTAGCGGTTGGAAAACAAGCCTACGGCCGGAGAATGTCTATCTATTGGGAAGGTGTCGGATGGTCCCCAACAGTCTCAGAGACCAGAATCGGTGGGGTGTGGTGGCGACAAGCCAACCACTGCCGAGCGTCCGAAGGGCTTGCCGGCTTGAATTTGTCCTTTGATTTTTTTTTTCATAGGAATTAATTGGGAGTGGCCGATATGAAAAGAATAAACCTGAATCCAGAAGTTCGGATGTGCAGGAATGGTTTTGCTAGAGACAAAACTGCCAAGACTGTTTCAGATCTGACTGAGTCGGAAACTGGGGCATGCTCAGTGAGGCATGGAGGAGTGGCCAGAAAAATCATAGACTCTGGGCAGATCAGACTGGAGCAACCCATTCCTGGACTATTTCGCAACCTTACTGGAGAATACTATGAACAGCCAAGAAAATAAACCAATGGATTATCAAACAAATTAGCTCAGAATTTTCACTCAAGGAACAAATGACCAAAGTCAAATTATCCTCCTTTGGACATATTATGCTCTCTAGAAAACGCTGAAATGCTGGGAAAGGTGGAAGAAAAGAAAAGAAGAGGATGGCCAGCAGCAAGGTGGATGGACTCAATTACAGTGACAATGAGTGCTCCATTAGAACACTTTATCTGAAAAACCACGTTAGGACTAGATCATCATGGAGAAAATCTATTTAGATGGTCACTACAAGTCAAAAACAGCTTGATGCTACATAATAAATCAATCAAAATCTCCTAACTATTAAATAGTTAGGAATATAACTGAAAGAATTTTGGTCACACATTCAATGAAGAAGTAAAACATAGTGCAACTTAAGTTGGTATCAAGATACTTAGATATAAATTATTTATATAGCAAAGTATAGTCGCATCCATTTAGTCTGTATAGCTATTATAAGAAAGAACAAATATCTGGGACACTGAACTATCATTATGTAAGAACCTGAAATTTAGTCTATAACTCTGTAATGCATCTTGTCTATCATAAGGCCTTGTGTTGCTCTAGGACAGTGGTTCCCAACCTTTTTGTGATTGAGTACCACTTGGAGGTCCCGTACAGTCGCCGCGTACCACCTGGTTCCAGAGAAACTAAATTTGATCAGATATCACTTTATTTCCATAATTGTACCGTTCCTTTTTTGGCCGGCGCATCCAGCAACTGGATTCTCGGGCCGCTGGGACCAGGTGGGTGGCGTGTGGCAACAGTTGCAAATCATTGCCAGATTATCTTGTGTTAGGCAGTAAACATTTTTGTGAAGTAAAAAATAACTAACTAAAAATCGTTCATGACCCCGAAAGTGTTTGCATACCACCTGGAAGGCCCTTGCGTACCACTAGTGGTATACCACAGGTTGGGAACCACTGCTCTAGGATTCCAATGTCTTGGCCAGAATGACTACCTGTAGTAGAATGTGAGGAAAACTTTTAATCCAGCCATATCAAACAGGAGAAAGGATCACACTGATACATTAAATAACTACAGTCCACAAAGGAAGAGTCTGGAGAAAATTAAGTTATTACTAGAAAATATGACGACTGTGATACTATGTGTATAGTACAAAAAACATGAATAAATAAATGCAATATATTGCAACTTTTTTTTCAGCAATACTTTTTTATTGGGTTAAATGCGAAGTTGATATTCTTAAATTGTTTGAAATGTTTGCTTGCATATAAATAGGTTTCCAAAAATACAAAAGATTTTTCTCAGTTTTAGTGAGTAATTTTTTTCCTTTTCTAAACATTTGTTTCCCTTAAATTTTGATTTATAAGTACCTAACATAGCAACTCGATTATTTCTGTTTGAAAATCTATGGGATTTTCTTCTGGATTTACAGAAAATGGATTTTCAATCATATAGCATATTCTTCGGTCAAAGCAAAAGTTTCACAGAATTCCTGAATCAGAAGGCTAAAATGCTCTCCTCATTTTTTTTCCTAATTCAGTGTGCCTGATAAGGAATATGCTGAATGCAAATAAGAAACTGATCCAGTTCTGCTTTTTGAGTTGTCCTTTCAAAAGATGTAATTTTATTTTAATCTTTTATTGAATTATACATATTAAAGATTAGTTGATCTTTTCCTTGAATCTGGGAAGATTCAGATTATTTACATGAGTTGTGACATTGCAAAATAAAAAGATATTACAGTTCCACTCTTCATTTTCGGGCTGTTTAAATTTTCTAATTCATTTTCAAGAAACTTTATTACTTCACCATTTATATTAACAAAATGCTGCACACAAATATTGCTATCTTCTCTCGGCAAAAAAATGGGCACAGCAATCTGTATACAGTACACTGCTTTAAAAAGCTGCCTTCTGTAAAACATTTTCAATCAACAGTTATTTCTCTTGCCATTTTAAAGGTCATTTCAATAACAATCTCAATTTCGGTGTTTATATTCTTGAAAATCTGTTTTTCACTAGGGAGATTTCTTTGCCCCTCAGTAAACTGGCAGTTTTAATTTTTTTTCTCATTATAGTCTAATTTAGCAAGGGCATGATGTTTTATCCCACAATTTCATCAGGGATTATATTTTGGGGGGATGTTTCACAATACACAAGACACACTGTAGGGTTCACTTCCAAATAAATGGTATACTTAGCATTTCTTGAGCTTTCAAAAAATGCTGGCTGGCTGCATAAGGTTACTTGGCAGGCCACATGCAGACCGCAGCCCATATGTCATTCAAACCTGTTATTATCCAATTCATTTTAAGTCACCACACTGGGGGAGGCTGTCTAAAGTTTTAGCAACTTAATCAAAAGAAACTAGGTAAGCAAACTGAGATTCTTAGGAAGTAGCTTCTTAGGTGCACTACAAATATCTCAATATGTTCTTGCTAGGACTTTTGTAGTAGGCTGTTACTACAAAATAATTAATAATTTTAATTTTAATAATTAGTAATAACTAAGAATTTATTACTTATTATCAGGGGATGTCTTATTTTGGGGAAAACAGGGTGTGTGTGTGTGTGTGTGTATATATATATATATATATATATAATTTATATTGGGTTTTGATTAAATTTACATTTAATCAAACATTAAATGTAAATTAAGCATCTCGACAGAAGGTATAAGTAACAATTCACAACTGTTCTGTAAAACATTATATAAATGACGGTCAGTTTAAATTTTTGGGGGGGAAATTCATAAATCTTCTAAATCCATAAAAATGAACATATAACATTCAACCTGATTTCAGGAGCAGATTTTATAAACCCTTTGCAAAATATTGATTCCCATTGCGGACTCAAAACTGCAAATATGTAAATATATCATTTTGCTAAGATAAACTTAATGTGTACTGTAATTGTTCTAAAGCAATTTATTAACATTGTAATATGCGCAACAAATGCAGTCTGCATACACTTACATCATATCCACTATTGCGAATACCACGTCTCTGTCTTTCACGTGTAACTAGAAGATCCATTTCAGTTTCTCCTGGACTAGGACTATTCAAAGATTGTCTGCTTCGGTAAACTGAGGTCTTTGTTTGTTGCCTATAGAAAAAGGAAATATTTACATGTGAATAAAACAGGACAAAACATTAGTACATTGCTCTGATATTTAGCCTATATTGATTTATGGACAATTATTAGTGGCATAATAATATTTTAATTATTTAGACCTATATGTATCAATTCAAAATGTACAGCATTATCTAAGCAATCTTTGGATCAAATTATGCATTGTTTGTGCTGGTAAAAACTAGCTGTAAACTGGATATTGCCTTGTGAATATCTGTATGTAACCATATATATCTACATTCATAGAAGGAAATAATGACAATAACCCAACAATCTTTAAATTAAATTAGCTGACCATTCAGCTAAGTGATAACTCAATCCAAACTCCTAGTCTAAAACCAAATATTGTAAATAGGACTGGATTTTATTATGTTCATTTATTGGTGGAATGGAGTCCACCGCTCCAGAGCATTTTAGACTTCCTCAGGTAGATTGAGGAGTTGCAAGACAACAGAAAGCAGGTGATCTCCTTTAGAGTGAAAATCGATTCAAATGATGTTGGCTACTGCCCACAATCCAAATTAAATTGGCATCTGATAAATATTAATTCAATAAACAAAACAACAGAAAATTAATTGAACTGTGCTTTATCTCCATGCCTATCAGATTTGCTAATTGACCATGGGACCCACAAATTGATTTCAGCTGATTTTCTATTACACAGTAGCCATAACACAATATTCAATATAAACAATGCTTTTAAAATTGTATAAATAATATAAACAATGCTTTTAAAATTGTATAAATGAAAGAATCGAAGCTCATTAAGGAATTTAATTCTAACAAAACAACTCCTGTGTACTTTAAACATCATATATTAGAAGAATTTAACAGATTATATATAACAGATTGCACAACTTTCACAGACTGTACGTTTTTCTTCAAGGCATTTCTCTGATTTTCTATTGAATTTGATTGCATGTCCTTCTTCCACACTTGAAACAGCAAACTATGTGAACGCAGAACATAGAACACAGAATAAGAATTGGAAGGGACCTCAAATGTCATCTAGTCCAACCCCCTGCTCAAGCAGACCTTATACCATTTCAGACAAATGGCTGTCCAATCTTTTTTTTTGAAAGCCTCCGGCAATAGGGCCCCCCAAATATTGAAGGCAAGCCATTCCACTGGTTGGTGTTCTCACTGTTAGCAAATTTCTCCTTAGTTCTAGGTTGCTTCTCTCCTTGATTAGTTTCCATCCATTGTTTCTTATTTTGCCTTCTGGTCTTTGGAAAATAGTTTGACCCCCTCATCTTTGTGGCAGCCCCTCAAATATTGAAACACTGCTATTATATCTCCCCTAGTTCTTCTTTTCACTAGACTGGACATACCCAGTTCCTGCAACCGTTCTTCATATGTGCTTATATTCATATGTGCCTTACATTTTATTCATTTGCTCATAGTGCTCAAATTTATATTTTATATTTTAGAGAAAGGTTTTTAGAAACCATTAAAGTTCTAAGTAAATGGGAAACATTTGAGAATTGGTTGGATCAGAAGTAACATATCCAAATAAATAGCTCTATTTAATTTGCAACGTTTAGCTGATTTCAAGAAAATTAGGTTAACTGAACCAATTAGCAGAACTTTGCCATAATCAAAAGGAAGAAGACAAAGCGATTATCTACCACCATACCATTTTTATGTGTTAGAGATTCTTTCCTAGTTTACAAGATACTGTACCTGATGGGATTTTATTTGATAGTGTCAAATGTGGGACATTTAATCAAAATATTATCAAATTGTGGATAATATGGAACATTATGAATTACACACAAAATATAATATTGATCGAGCTATGAAAGAAAATTGTAACAGAAACTCAGAGGTTTTAAGTTCAAAATGGAAGGCATGATTTCCAGTCCACACCAGAGTTGAAGACTAATATGGGATATCTTTGAAGTAAAGTTTGTTTATAACTTTTTTGCTGAGGTTTACTCTAGTATTTTCCCTATCTACAAGCAAAGGGAAACGTTTACTGAAGAAAGCTTTTCATCTGATGAATGCTTCTTAATTCCTAAAAAAGAAACGAGTTTACACCCCATTCTCAGCTCAAGTCAAGTAACTTGAGTCTGAAAATACTTGTGGTCAGGGATTATGCTTCTTTTAAAAAATGCAAGATAATTTCTCACTTTGTTTTTTTTTTTTTGAGGCTGAAACATCTGGGATGAATAAATGAAAAAAGGAAAGAATTATGAAATTTCCTTTTACCATTAATATAGCACAGTGTTACATGTTATGGAAACAAGTAAAGATACTTTCTTGCTAAAATGTAAGTTTGGTAATTTACTATGGCAAACAACGAGCATGGAAGTGATGTTACCTATTACCAGGCCTTAGAATACTGGGGCTATATAATTTTTCATTACAGCTTTAATCAAAACTCATGTCTGAAACCAATCAATCAATCAGATCTTAATTGTACTCAGTGATCACAGCTATTTGCAGTTTCAAAACATAATAGACAGGACCTTCAAATCTCTCTCTCTCTCTCTCTGTATGTGTGTGTGTGTGTGTGTGTGTGTGTGTGTGTGTACACATATATATAAAAGGATGTATGTATAAAAGGATACATATACATACATACATATATATAAAAGGATGTATGTATGTTTGTATGTTGAAGCATAACTTTGGAACGCCTCGAGAAATTTCACCCAAACTTGGTACACAGATGACTTACCCTCTGGAGACAAACACTGTGGGAGGTAAGACACCCCTGGTGTGTGTGTGTGCATGTGTGTGTGTGTGTGTGTGTGTGTATGTGTGTGTGTGTTCCACCATAACTCTGGAAAGCCTGGGCCTTTAAGGAGAGCGAGTGTGGCGTCCTAGAGTGACATATGTTCATGATGTCATGGGAGGGGGAAGGGAACCTGATTAGGCCAGTACAGCAGTAAACCTATGAAGGGAGCCTGATTAGGCCAGTACAAAGGCCTTCGATTGAGAGTGCCATGGATTGGCACGATTGAGGGTGCGGCAGCCAGATCTCGCAGGAAACAGCTACGTCCTGTGTTCCCAGGATCATCCTTCACCCCAACTCAGGCCTAGGCTTCCCTCACACACACACCTATGAAGCAAAGGGAACCTGATTAGGCCACTACAGAGGCCTTTGATTGAGCGTGCTCCCTCACATAGTGGGCCTTTAAGGTCTAGGACTCCCTCACACAGTAGGCCTATGAAGGGAGCCTGATTAGGCCAGTACAGAGAGGCCTTTGATTGACTGTGCTCCCTCACACAGTGGGCCTACGAAGCAAAGGGAGCCTGATTAGGCCAGTACAGAGGGCTTTGATTAAGCACACCACAGCCTAAGCGGATTGCCCCCCCCACCTCACTGCTTCGGCCGTGTTCCCAGGAAACAGCTCCGGCCTGTGTTCCCAGGATTGTCCATCGCCCCAACTCAGGCCTAGGCCTCTCTCACACAATAGGCCTACGAAGCAAAGGGAGCCTGATTAGGCCAGTACAGAGGCCTTTGATTGAGTGAGCCTCAATCCCATGGCCTAACCGGATCGTCTGCCCCCACAGCTCACAGCTTCGGCCCGTGTTCCCAGGATCATCCTTTGCCCCAAATCATCGCATGAAGGATTTACGTTCCAGTCCCAGGCCCAGTTTGAGAAAATGGTAAAATGGGGAGGCAGAGGTAGGAGGGGTGCTTCTAAATCCCCCAGCTATCAACAGCTTCCGTAGCTGGGATTTGAACAAGGTCCTCAAGGCACTCATGAAAGTACCATTCGAGCCTTTGGCCATTGTGTCTTCGAGAGAGCTCTCCTTCACAGTCCTGTTCTTGGTTGCAATCACTTCGGGTTTCATAGCTGGGGACGTTATCAGTCAACCCCAGGCTTTGTGTTTTCCATAAGGATAAGGTGGTTTTGAGATTAGACCCTGCCTTCATGGTACATTCCATGAATTCAGCTTTCCACTGGGTGCAGGAGCTCATTTTCCCATCGCTTTGACTCTGTTGTATCTGCTGATGTGTAAGTCAAAAATTGGTGAAGGATCCAGTTTGCAGAGTTTCACTTTCCAATTTGTGCAGACAATTGGCAAGCTGACTTGCTATGTCCCCATTTCCGCCTAGGAACCTCCCTGATTGGTCAAGACAGGAGCTGCACAAGAGCGGGAGTTTAGAGCCTCGCTATTGGCTGTCGCGTCTGACAGCCGGCTATAAAAGAGCTGTCAGACACGGCAAGAGCCTGCGGGCTGTTACAGAGCTGTTATGAGTTGTTGTTGCTGTTCTTCTGTTGAAGCCTTAATAAAGGCTGTTCTGTTCCTCATCCTGTCTCGTCTCAGTTCCTTAACCCTTCCACTGCGGATTTAATATGACTTACTCTCTAGAAAAAAATACTGCAGGGTAAGACACTCCTAACACCCCTCGGGGTGTTTGTGTGTGTGTCCTGGCATGCAGGTGGCACACAGAGCCCAGCTCAGCTCCTGTGCATGTGCACGCGCCTCCCGCCCGCCAGATGATATTCAGATCTCTGCCGCACATGCACAGGGGAAGCATAGGGGGTGCAGCGCGAGCCCCCCCCACGGCCCATTTTGGCTGCAGGGAGGCCTACTAGGCCCAAAACAAGCCCCAGGGGGGTCATGCGCACATGCGCGGGAGCAGGGGAGATTAGGATGAAAAAAATACCCAGGCAGGGCCAGGTCATCAGCTAGTTCTATATATAAATGAGAAGTAAATTATTCAAAAAGATTCTTGAACCAGGATAATTTTCTCTGCTCTGAAGATTTTTAATCAAATGTAAAATTACTAAAACTAAAACTAAATGTAAAATCTCTGAATTATGTTTCAATGGTTATTGAAATTTTAAACTAGATAATATAATTTTATTGCTAAAAATAAGAGTACTGGCAGTAGATGAATTCAAAATTTATTTGCTTTCATGGCCACTGCTTCATAATGTAACCAAATTGAAATTTAACAGTATAGCATCAATAAAATTCCAGACAGCAGCAGAGACTATGCCAATACCCACTGGACAGCAATGGTGATCTACTTTCTACTACTTTCCTGTAGTAGTAAGGGTATTTCTGAGGTATCTGTTAAAGGCAGAGAATAAGATTATTGTGATGGTGTTTTGTGATGCCTGGAGGTTAAAAGTACTATAATTAAACTTTGTACCACATGTGAATATAAAGGACATTAGAAAATGTGCACAATCAATTCAATTTATCTCAGAGGTCAAGGGTAGATATCCTCTTATATAAATGTACTATTGAATTTCTGTCAGAAGGGCAGAAGGCAAGGTATCAAATCTGCTTAATATAAAAGTTCAACTAAGTGTTGTATGGAATATATTACTGACTATCTGACTACTAAGAAAGGACTCTCTAACGTACCTACACTGTGTATTTTTGAAATATGGAGTTACTTTGTAGTCATGTAGCATCTAGATCAAATTAATAAATAAGTAATAGAACAAACATTGTCTTTATTTTTCTTTATCGAAGTTAAGCAGTCATGGCACTTCATATTACTCTGAATTAGTAAACTCACTGAAAATGATGGTAATTAACTGTGCAGATATATCCTCATTTTACACATATTGAGAGTACATCTTTATGTTAAAACATAAGTCTGCAACAAATACAAACAGATTCTAATTTGAGAACCTGAGAATCCAACTCTCAAAACTTCCCACTGAAGAATAGACTATAGTTCACGATTTCTTCTACTCTTCTCCAGGTAAAATGAAAAGAAGCAAAAAAAAAAAAGCATTTTGTGATAAAATCACAAAAGTATAATCAGTTCATTACTACACAGGGCAGAAACCAGATCTGATCTACATTTTTAAAATCTCAAATTAAAAAATTATCAATCTACCATCTCATATTCTACAAGAAAAATTGGATGAAACACAGATCAAACTTTACTTCCAATAAAAGTGATTGAAATTTTTATTTCATAAGAATTCAGACAGATGGAGTGGCACCTTAATAGCTGTTAGACCTGAAAGTGCAACAATACTTTTGCTGCAAACCACCAAACCACCAGGAATGCTTTGTTTCGTTCAACATAAATATGACTGTTTCATCAAAATGGACCAGCTGAAAAACAACAGAAATCTTTTTCATTGCCTCTTTTTGGAAAAAACAAGTTTAAATATTATCAAATACAGCAATGCCTTACTGTGTCAGCAATGCATTATTGCAATACAGCTACCGTATATATTTCTACTTCTAAAGTTATATAATAATTCTTTTGATAAGCTTTGCATGAACTATGTTCACAGGAGATTGACAGATTTAAAATACTGGAGATCTAGCCAAGAAGACGATATGCTATCTTTACACACAGTGAACAATCTATAGTTACCTTAATACCGCAATTTTGTGAACATCAACTTCAACTGTGGCAACAATAGGATGACCACAGATCCTATACATTATTTTTTCAATTTTTATATTGCATCTCCAATAGCCAAGCAATAACTACCACCCTTTATTTGAATTCTCTTAAAAACCTTCTTCTAAAAATAGATTACTATCAGGGTAGGGTTCCCAAAATTTTTACTACCACTCTGTGGGTGTGGCTTATTTTATGGGTGTGGCTTGACGGTCATGTGACCGGGTGTGAGTGGCTTGACGGTCATGTGACCGGGTGGGAGTGGCTTTGCGGTCATGTGACCAGGTGGGAGTGGCTTTGCGGTCATGTGGCTGGGTGGGGGTTGCTTGGTGATCATGTGACTGGGTGGTCATGTGACTGGCTGAGCGTGGCCAACTTGACGTCACTCACGTCAAGGGTTAGGGTTAGGGTGCCTGGCCTCTCCTCGCCTCAAAGGCCTCAATGAGATACAATTTCCCTATCTATTTACTACTACTGAACATCCAAAATATACTATTTAATCCTATGTAATGTGTATTACACACAGGCACACAAAAATATACATTATCTACTATATATACTGTATGTCTCTCTCTCTCACACACACACACACCTCTTCTAAACTATACATATTCAACCTACTTACTGCATTTGGAAAAACACACCCAGAGTCCACTTTAACTTTTAAAAAAATCAAGGAAATTTCTTTCAAAGTTTAGCTACACTTTGATTTATGAAGGATCTGGATATTTTTATTGCATTTTCTGTACCATTTCCTGGAAATCTTTTATTTAAAAATCCAGATTTTCATCTCTGTTTATCACTGTGGAAAACTGTAACTTATGCTACACAATGTTGATAGATTCTTGGAGAGGAGGCATCACCCTCCCATTCTCTACGGATGGTATGGATATGACAGGATTTTGGAGAACCTTCCTGCTAGCAAATGTGCTGCTTTTTGCAGTGAGAGCAGAGATCATAATGAAGTATCAGAAAACAAGTTAGTATTTCTCTGCCCTGCAGACCTCTTGTTCCGATGTCCAGTAAGTATTGTTTCACTTGTATCTTGGATGGGGATCTTTGAGACCAGAGATATAGGAATAGGAATCATATGCTTCTTTTTGCAAGATGCATTATTTCAAAAAAATAAAGCTATAACAATAACAAGTATGCCTCTAGAGTAATTCCTTAGTTTAACAGACCCTTAGTTTAGTGACTTCAGATGCAGCAGACAAAATCTGCCTATGGAATTTATGCTTCTGCATAAAAATATCTTATACCATTGGCTAAAAATGAAAAATTAACTTAAGAAAAATCCCACTTACCATTTGAATTTAACATACATTTTGTTTTAACAGACACCTCTTCTCCCCATTAGTCCGTTAAACTGATATCTTACTACAACTTCCATAATTAGATTGGTTATGTTAGTACAGTCATAATTAATAATATTCAGGCTTCTCACTCAGTAAAAATAAAAAATAAAAATACTTTGCATTTACATCATAGTAAATGCAGGAATCATTGTAGAATTTTCCCATATTTATTAGAACCAGGTATTTTGCAATTTCCAGTGGAGCCTTTTTATAATGGATATCATCCTTTAATCTCTTTTGTTCAAATATTAGTAGAAAAAAATAGCTAGGATAAAAAAATATGTGCACACATATAAATATGTATGGATACACACAAGCACCAAATCAAAAAGTTGTGAAACTAGAATTTCAATGTCAGATAAAGTATTGCCAGTCCAAACAGCAAATACCACTAATATTTAGAAGACCCATTGGCAACAAAGAATCTCTTTGGCAAGACAGTGCAAAACAGGGTTGGATGTGCCAGATAGCCTGTCTGCGTTCTGCCAGATTGACTTGGGCCACTGCTCAAGAAAGAAGATGGACACAGCTGGTTTTGGTCACATACAACACCTTGCTTCTCTTTGTGGTTTTCTCTCTACTAGGAGCTGAAAGTCTCCCCCCCCCCGTCAACCCATATGGCCAGTTGTGCTCCCTAAAATAAACAATTGCACCCCCCATTGCCAGCCTTCCTTCCTTCCTTTTCTTTCTTGTCTCTCTCTCTCTCTCTCTCTTTCTTTCTTTCTTTCTTTCTCTTTCTTTCTTTCTTTTCTCTCTCTCTCTCTCTCTCTCTCTCTCTCTCTCTCTCTCTCTCTCTCTCTCTCTTTCTTTTTCTTTCTCTCTTCTCGGTGGCGGGAAAAGGAAGAAAGGAAGAAAGTGCTCTGGGTGAGCGGGCGGCCCGGCCCAGCGGCAGCACCGCCACCCCTCTCGCCTTCCTGGCTTCGGCTCTGGGACCTTTGCGGGCCGGGCAGCATTGGGGCGCACACCTATGGAGATCCGCCGGGCTCAGACTCCGGGGCTGGCGGGGCAGGGAGACAGTGGCACTGCTTGGACAGCCAGCAGATAGGCGTGCCGGGCGGTCTCCGAGCTTCACCAGGAAGGTAATCCGAACGCCAGCCGGGCCCACGAGCGCTCCCACCCACACCTCGCTCCTAGTCTCCCGGGAAGTCACAGCGGACAGATCTGGGCAGGGCGGAGCCGCCGGTGGAGCGCTCAGTGAGGGTGAGTGGGGGGGAGGAAGGGCGGCCAGTCCTGTCCCGGCACAAGCGCATCCCCCAGGAAGCAGCAGCTGACAGATCTGGGCAGGGTTCTTCCTTCCTTCCTTCCTTTTCTTTCTTGTCTCTCTCACTCTCCCTTCCTTCCTTCCTTCCTTCCTCTTTCTTTCTCTCTTTCTCTTTCTTTCTCGGGGAGGCTACCATAGGGAGACCTGGTGGGGCGAGTCCCGCCTAATTCAACCCCAGGGGACTGCCTCACACACACCCGTTGCCTGGCAAGCCTCCCTTCAGGCCAGTGCGTCTCTTACCCTGGCTCCTGCGGCAGCGCTGCTTCTTCTCAATGACTGGCAAGGGAGGGTGGTGGTGGTTCTCCTCTAGAATCCCGGCTGTGGGAAACACCAGGGAAGGCTGCTGAAGGGGGAGGGAAATGGAGATAGTTTCTGCTGACCGTTCCACCCCCCCTCAGCAGCCAGAGAAGCCTCGAACATGCGAAAATGCCTGGGATCATCTCGGCTGAGAGGCACGCAGCGGGGGAGGGGGGGAGAGAGAGAGCTGTTCTCGGTCTTCGCCTTTCAGCAGGGAAGGTAGGGAATCGGTGGACCTGAGCTGTCTGAGGCTTGGGAGAGCCACACGGCAAGGACTCAATTAAGTTCCTGAGGTGGAGGGAATGCTCCCTCAGCCATCCTCCCCTGCTTGGACTCACTGTGGGGTAGGAAGGCAGCGCATGCTCAGTGCCGGAAGCTCGGCTTCTGGGTATGCGCAGAAGAATTAAAAAAATTTTAAAAAAATTAAATAAAAAATATGGCGGCGCCCAGGGACCTGCTGCAACTGACCGTACCGGGACGGTGACGTAACCAGTGGGCTGCTACCGGAACAGCGTATTGGGCCATACTGGTAGGAATCCACCTCTGATTACTATGTTGGGAGCCTCAACTGATTTCTCCAAAATCCCTAACAGATAACAAAACTTCATAAAAGAGCAAGAGCAGAAAGATTAAATTATTTCCAATAACAAAAGCTTAAAATCAATAAAGTGCCAGGAAGATTTGTCTGATTAACTCCTATAAACTTAGCTCTGCTTGATCAGGACTAAGTTGATCAATAATAATACTGTACTATAGGAAGCCCAGATAATCTCAAAATTGATTTTCTAGCTATTTTTAAACTGTAATTAACTACAGTATGAGCTTTTAACAGATAAAAGAATTACAATTCAGGTTCTAGAATTAATTCCCAACAAATAAAGGTAATCTCAGTGCTGGGGCAGGATTTCAATGGAATAAAAAATAATAGTTTCAAGTGGAAACCCAGAGAGAGACTAAATTCTGAAATTAACTGTTCCAACCAGTAAACCAAAATAAATGTCAATGATAAAAATTCCTGAAAGTGATTTTTTTATAAAAGCAAGACTGAAAAGCTGGGATGACAGACCATTATGCGAAACAAACCCGAATTTTTCAGTGTATTTTAACCAAAATATTATGAGCCTCCTTAATTTTTCTTTGCTAAGAATTATTTTGGCAAATGGGGATAGGTTACTAAAATATTTTTCTGTTACTCTTATACATAAAAGACAGTAATGGGCTGACACCAGTTGCACACTTACCGGTAAGTGATTAAATAATGATACTGTTTTCAGAGAGATTATTAGGCATTCCTTGATCTAATTGTGAAACTATTAATGGGAAAGGGGATAGAGGTACATTACAAAACTAATTATAATGAGCAGCAACCTTTGTGAAATTGTCTTGAGATTATAATGAGCTGAAATAGAGAAGGTTTACTAATGAAGGAAGTATTAGTACTAACAAAAGGCATAAGCTGGCCGAGGTCAACATGGAAAATAATGTAAGGATTTAAAAAATTGAACATATAGCGAGAAATACTCCGAGGACTGTAAAGGACTTGAACTGGTCCTTATACAATTTGCAACACCAATTTGTTTTTGGTGTAATGTATACAAAACATACAAATAAATATTGATTTATAAAGGTCAGTCTGCATAATGCATTTTGTTGACAATCATTATAATTCAGAGAATCATTGTCATTTCTTTCAATGAAAGAAAGAAAATACAGAACAAGAAATAGGAAAATCCATTCCCTTTCAAGATTACTAAAGTGTTTAGTACAAAGAGAAAACGTGTACTGTCTATATATTTTGTCAAAGGTTTTTTTTTACCATCTAATGACAGGATTACGAATTGGTCATTTTTATTTAAATCTGTTAAATCTATCTAAGTAACCTGATATTATCTGCTGTTTGTTTAGTTTATATAATCCCTACTTGATCATTCTTAATAACGAATGGTAACACTTGCTGTAATCTATTTGCTAACGCTGCAATTGTGTCAACATAATCAATGAAGGCTGAGAGCAGATTGGGTATAATCTTTACCTGATTTTGTTATTATTGTAATACAAATCTGATTAAATGCCTCTGATAATATTCCATTAAAATTATTTTTAAATAATTTTAAAAATTATTATTTTAAAATTATTTAAAATTATTTAATAGCTGCCTCCAATAGTGGAGCAAATAACAGTTGTTTTTGTGTATCATCTAAGTGCAATAAGCTGATTTTACTTTAAAATGTCATCTATATCATCATCTGATATATTTAGTCTCTAGTTTACCATATAGTTCTGAGTAAAAATTTAAAACATTGACAATTTATATCTCTTGAAGTTTTATGTATTACATATCTTTCACCTCTAAGAACTGGAATTATTGCCCTATCTTTCTTTTGCTTTAAACAATTCTTCCTCTGTATTTATATATATCAGTACATGGGCATCTAACCATCTACACCCGAAAATATTTTAATTCATCTTTCAAATGATTTTCCTTCTTATTTTTAATCTTATTTTTCTATTATGCATAATCAATCATTCTACTTTGGTTATAAGATGTACATGCTTCCCATTCAAAAATTTGGGCACTTGATGTCTTTGGATTCAAATTAAAGTGTTGCAAAGTAGTCACCTGGACAAATTTTCATTTCATTTCACATACAACAAAAAATAGATTTAGAGTTTAACATTTGGCCTATACAGAAAAGGACAGTCTATAACAGCATTTGGTTAGAGATACGCTGTATAAGAAGGGTAATGCATCTTTAAAACAGGTATTTTTACACTGTCCTACATTTAATGTTTTGGGAGAAAATAGCAAAAGATACAAATGTAACTAAAAAATTTTTTTGCAGAAGATAATAATCTTTGAATTAAATAACTAGTACATGGTACAACTGGGCAACATAAATGGATTCTTCAAGCCCTTATTATAGCTAAAAGACTCATAGTGCAACACTGGAAATATAAATGTATAGTCCAATTTAATCAATGGACTGAAGATTTGACTACACTTGCTACTTATGAGTGGATTTGTGATGACTGTCCCTGATGCTTCCCCAGATATCTCTCCAAATGTCAGCTCGGAGGAGGATGAACCAATTCCGGGCACATATGGAGGGGAGTCAATGGCTCCGAGCAGCCATCTGAAAGGGATTTGGCTGAAGTACAGCTGCAGCAGGACAGCCCTGAGGCTTCAGATGGGGAAAGCATGCAGCTGCAGCTGGTCAGCGATGAGGAACTGCCTTCTGCACCTGATCCAAGAACACGTAAAGCAGAGAAAAGGCAAAAGCAGTGAAGGTCAGCCCGATTCCTCAGCCTAACCCTTCTTGATGGGCTGCACCAGAAGCTGGCTATTTAGCACAGCAGACAGATGGAGGCGATGTTGGGAACATGTTCATTTCCTAGCTGTGTGCCTTGACTTTGGATCATGCCTTGTGAACTCTGGACTTTTCTTGACTCATGAATCCTCTTGTATTGTGGATTTAATTTTGCCTGCTGGTTTTATCTTGTTTGGGAAACTTTCAAGTGCCTTGTGGATTCATTGGCCATTGCTCTGTAGACTAGCATTGGTCTGCTTTTGGCTAGACTTAATTGGGACAGTTCTGGGGTTTTGGTGAAGGGAATTGCTGGGGAATATTAATAAGCCCATTAAACCACTTTTATGTACGCATGTGAGTGAGCGGGACAGCACAGGATTACATATAGATATTAGCTTTGTATGGATAAATACAACAAAATATGGGACTCATATATTCAAAATAATATAGGTTAAAAAAATGACAGCTATATAAGTATATTAGAAATGAATACATAAACATGCACAGATATGTGTGTGTATAATGCTTTCATCAGATAATTATTTATAGAATTGTAACTGTTTATTGCAACAATATATTATACCTAATCTTTTTCTGTTGTATTTTTTCACTCATTTTTTAAGAACCGTATTTTTTAATTACAGGTAGTCTTTGACTTACAGCCAATTGCTTAGTGACCATTTGAAGTTACAATCTACTTGAAAAAGAAGACTTTTGACCTGGATCTGAAGTTGCAATTGTTGTCCTCCCCCACCCCCCTGCCCCATGATCACATGACCACACTTCAGGACTTGGCAACATGGTCACATTTATGGCTGTTTGAAATGTCCCTCAGTCACATGGCCACATTTTACTTTCATTTTTTCATGAAACTGCTTAACAACCATGGCTGTCACTTCATAACAATCTATTTTTCGAACGTAACAAATTAAACATTAAAATTTATGTTGGAAAATATTTTCCATGGTCTTTTTCTACAATCTGCGGAAGCAAATAAATTTTCACATAGGTAATAACATATTATTAAAATATTATGCAAAACACATTGGAGGATTTTTACACATTTGATTCTTTCTAATTTTTTAGTTAATTAATATGATTCAATTACTTCATCATATTCTTTACATAGATTATATGAATCTATTCATTGTTGATTTATATTTCTACAGTAATCTGTATTAATTTTAAAAAGGCTTTCTATGTAATTCAGGAACTATTTTATCTTTTGCTATGCATGTCGGGTCTAACTCACAAGCTGTTAAGCAGATCCCTATAACAGTGTTTTGCAGTATTATCACTATTTATTTATTTATTTATTTATTTATTTATTTATTTATTTATTTATTTATTTATTAAAATTTCTATGCCGCCCAACTCCCGGGGGACTCTGGGCGGCTCACAGCAGATATAGAAACACATAAAAAACAATTTTTAAAAGGAGCCATATTAAAATACTATCCATTAAAAAAACAAACTTTCATTCATACCCTGCCTGCCGGAAGAGCCAAGTTTTTATTGCTTTACGGAAGGCCAGTAGGGTGGGGATGGTCCTGATCTCTGGAAGGAGCTGGTTCCAAAGGGAGGGGGCTCCCACAGAGAAGGCCCTCCCCCTAGGTCCCGCTAGCCGACATTGTTTGGTCGACGGGACCTGGAGGAGGCCGACTCTGTGGGCTCTAACCGGTCGTAGGGAGGTATGCGGCAGGATGCGGTCCCGAAGATAACCTGGCCCTGAGCCATGTAGGGCTTTAAAGGTAACGACCAACACCTTAAATTGGATCCGGAGACTAATGGGCAGCCAATGCAGCTGGCGGAGGATAGGTGTTACGTGGGTGCATCTAGGTACACCCACCACAGCTCGCGCAGCTGCATTTTGCACCAATTGCAGTCGCCGGACACTCTTCAAGGGTAGCCCCATGTAGAGCGCATTGCAGTAATCCAGCCGTGAGGTGATAAGGGCATGAGCGACTGTAAGAAGTGCCTCCTTCTCCAAGTAGGGTCGCAATTGGTGCACAAGATGTACTTGTGCAAAGGTCCCCCTAGCCACAGCTGAAAGATGTTGATCCAATTTTAGCTGTGGGTCTAGGAGGACACCCAAATTGCGGACCCGTTCTGAGGGGGTTAATTTCTCCCCCCCAAGAATCAAGGAGGGACAGTTGGTTGAGTCCTTAGGAGGCAATATCCACAGCCACTCAGTCTTGTCAGGGTTAAGCTTTAGCCGGTTCTTCCCCATCCAGACCCTAACATCGGCCAGGCAGCGGTCCATTACGTCTACGGCTTCCCCAAATTGAGACGGGGTGGAGATGTACAACTGGGTATCATCAGCATATTGCTGATACCTCACCCCGTGTCGTCGGATGATCTCACCCAGCGGCTTCATGTAGATATTAAACAGGATGGGCGAGAGGACCGAGCCCTGTGGCACCCCACATAGTAGGGGCCTAGGGCTCGACCTCTGCCCCCCTGTCAACACCGACTGCGTCCTGTCAGAGAGGAAGGAGGAGAACCACTGCAAAACAGTGCCGCCCACCCCCACCTCTCCGAGACGACGCAGAAGGATACCATGGTCAATGGTATCGAAGGCCGCTGAGAGGTCAAGTAGCACCAGGATAGAGGAATAACCCCCATCCCGGGCTCGCCAGAGATCATCCATCAGGGTGACCAAAGCCGTTTCCGTACTGTAACCGCGCCTGAAGCCAGATTGAAAGGGATCCAGAAAATCAGTGTCATCCAACAGTCGTAGGAGCTGGAGTGCCACCACTTTCTCAACAACCTTCCCCGCGAAGGGAAGGTTGGAGACTGGACGGAAGTTCTTTAAATCCGCTGGGTCCAGGGAAGGCTTCTTGAGGAGGGGCCTCACCACCGCAGCTTTTAAGGGCTGCGGGACGGACCCCTCTCTCAAAGAAGCGTTGACCAACGCCTGGAGCCAGCCGCGTGAAACCTCCCTGGTGGCCGAAACCAACCAGGAAGGACACGGGTCCAATAAACAAGTGGCTGAGCTCATAGCTCCTATGGCCTTGTCCACATCCTCAGGAGTCACCGGTTCAAACCTATCCCATATAACCGGACTAAGACTCGCCCCAGTCATCTCGGCCTGTACTGCCCAATCGGAGTCCAGGTCTGTCCGAATCTGAATGACTTTATCCGCCAGAAACCGAGAAAATTCCTCAGCTCTACCCTGCAAGGGATCTCCGCCTTCCTCCTTAGCAAGAAGGGTGCGGGTCACCCTAAACAGGGCGGCTGGGCGGGAGTCAGCGGACGCAATAAGAGCGGAAAAATGCGAACATTTTGCCGCCCTTATCGCCACTAAGTAAAACTTAATGAAAGTTCTTAAAAGTGTCCGGTCAGACTCAGCTTTACTAGATCTCCATCGTCGCTCTAGGCGTCTCTTGTGGCGCTTCATCTCCCGGAGTTCCTCGGTAAACCAAGGAGCCCTCCTGGATCCACTTCCACGGAGAGGCCGCAAAGGCGCAATCCGATCCAGAGCCCCTGCTGCTGCCTGATTCCAGGCCGCAACCAGAGATTCGGACGAACTGTGTACCAGGGATTCAGGTATTTCCCCAAGTTCCCTCTGGAATCCGTCGGGTTCCATTAGGCGCCTGGGGCGGAACCACTTAATCGGTCCCGCCTCCTTGCGGTGGGGGAGTGGTGCCATGAAATCCAACCTCAGAAGGAAATGATCTGACCACGACAAGGGTATGTGACTAAACCCCTCAGCCTCAGATCATCTCTCCACTGCCCCGAGAGAAACACAAGGTCAAGCGTGTGACCACCCTCATGAGTCGGACCCTGAACTACTTGGGTCAGGTCCATGGTTGTCATGGAAGCCATGAACTCCTGGACTGCCCCTGAGGCTTCGCCGGGCGATGGCAGATTAAAATCCCCCAGCACCATCAACCTGGGGAACTCAATCGCCAGCCCTGCAACCGCCTCGAGCAGAACAGGCAGGGCCTTTGCTACGCAGCTAGGAGGCAGGTACGTTAGCAAAAGGCCCACCTGAACCCCTAGGTCCAACTTCAGAAGGAGAGTCTCACACCCAACAATCTCCGGGGCAGGGCTCCTTCGAGGACACAGATTCTGGCGAGCTATAATAGCCACTCCTCCACCCCTTCCCTGGGGTCGCGGCTGATGCTGAACCGAGAACCCGTCCGGGCATATCTCCGAAAGGGGCACCCCCCCCTCCTGGCCCAGCCAGGTCTCGGTAATACATGCCAGGTCAGCCCCCTCTTCTAGGATTAAATCCCGGATAAGGGGGGCCTTGTTGGTAATCGACCTGGCGTTTACCAGCAGCAGCTTGAGCCCAGGGCCCTGACATCCCTGGTTACCAGGCACTCGGGTTGAGCTAGGTGGAACCAAACCAGAGGGGACAGAACAAGGAATCGCTTGTAAACAGCGAGTTCTCGTTCTCCGAGAGCGGCCTACCCCTCTGCTCCCGCCATACCTGCCTCTCCCTGTTATGACCGTAATGCTCCCACTCCCTGTCCCCCCAGAGATCCCCTCCCCTTCCCCACTGGTCTCCCTCTCTCCCGACAGGCCATGCATTCCATTCACATCAAGCCAGGGGTCGGACTCAAACCCCCCTCCGCTTCTGTTTCCACACTCAGCAGAGGGGGGCAGAATCTTAATCCCTGACTCACTCATTCCTTGACCATCCGTCTTAAACATACAAACCAACAATCACCCCCAAGGTAAAATCTTTAAAATAACGAAAGTTAGTGCAGGAAAAAAAAAAAAACATAGAGAAACAGCCTGGTTAATAGTCCTCAACCAGATCCAGTTGTTTGCACACTTAATGACCGTATATGTAATGGCTAAGCGGAAAAAGTCTCTGCTCAGAAAAGTTTTCATAATGGGCGTAGTGGTCATAAAATTACAATTTCCCCTACTAGTCTCTGCAAGATTATAAAGAGAGCGTCCCAGATATTGGCTTTCCTGCTCTTTAACTTCCCAGTTCTCCTTCACCGTAGATCTCAAGCCAGTGGGGGAAGTAGTATTCGATATAATTAAAACAGCAGGAAGGAATGCATGGGAGGGGGGGGTAACAGTCAACCAAGTCCTCTCCACGATGATTAATCCTGGATTAAAAAATGCTGTGCCGGCGGCAGCTCCGCAAATAGAGGCTACTGCCACCACCGCCACCATCACAGTCAAAGAACGAGGAACCGCTGCAACCCAACCTGACGGATACGCTCGGCCAACCAGCTGGAACATCGTCTGCAACATCCGGGAGGATCGCCAAAGCCGACAATGCTGGCTAGGCGAATCAACCCCTCCCCTCGGCAGGCAGTCCGACCGGAGATCTCTATTCCACGTCATATCCAGCCTTTAGGGTGTCCTTTAGCTTTAACTCTTATTATACAGCTCCTCTTTCAGTCCTCTTACTGTTCACATCCAGTCTCAGCTCATCCAAGCACGACTCCCGACCAAAGTCACGTTCTTTGCTCAACAAACAGTCATGCCGGGAGGTGCTTCCTTTACGCCCCACTCTATCTTGGGCGATTATGGATGATATCCTCTTGCGATCTGGGGTGCCCGCAGAAGCCGTTCTCTGGGGGAAACACTCCTGTTCTCCACCTCTGCTGTTTCTGTTTGTTGTTGGTATTATGATTGAATTTTCCTTTCGTTATTCCTCTCGTTGTTAATTTGAGCCGTCCCAACCTCAACGCCTCCACCTCGGCGCCGCCATCTTAACGAGGCAACGTCCTCTCACCTCCCAATCTGAAAGCTGACACACCACTGATTTCGCAACGAGCGAAGTCGCCACGTTGCTCACTGGGGTCTCTGATGTTTCGTCTACTTCCCCAGTGATGGTAATTCTGGGAAGGAAGCCCCCAGGGTTTGGGAAAGTGGTGGGGTTGGGTTAAGGGGGAGCAGAGCTCAGTTCAGCTCTGTCTTACCGCTCGTGGCTCCACCCCGGAAATCTACATTATAAAATGAAGATCTCTACTGACTAATACCCTGAAAATTGACTTTTTATTTTATTTTTTGCATCCTGTTTTTATGAATGCAATAACAGAATAGGAGAGAAATTATTGGGCTGGGCTGGGCCCTTATTCCACTCTTAATAGTAGGAAGTGAGAGAAATTTTCAGTCATAAGCAACACAAAAGATAGAGCAGTATTCCATTTAAACATACTGCTTTTCAACTTTTAAAAATTAACATCTTGTTCCACTTTCATTACTTCAAAAATGATGCACCTATCAACTAAAAATATGACAACTCATTCAGCAGAGGATGGCACACCACAAAAACACTATTCATATGCAAATGAACTTGTCACTTCACATTAACACCTACCATATGACACCAAGACAGCAATTTGCACATTTTGTCTTTTTTATGGTACATGAAGATTAGCATGACAGTCTACAAGTATACATAGAAAATCTACTCACCTGTTTTTGGGCTCTGCAAATGGAGAGGATCCATCTGTATCAGGATCCAGAATATGGTCTATTTCATTTTGTGTTTTTTCATATATTTTGTTTCTATCTGCCAAGCCCTTGTTGTCAATTTGTGGGAAATCATAATAGCCTTTCCGCTTGGCTTTCAATCGCAATTTGTTGCGATAGTGTTCTATATCAGACTTCTGTTTCAAGGCTTTGTTAATCTGACAATACAATTTAAAAGGGAAAATATACAAATAAATAAAATTAGACGATGAGTTTTTAAGCTGAGTAATTCTGTGAAACAACAAACATGGTTGGAATTCATTCAACCCAGGGTTGAAATGCTCCCAGTTCGCTCGTGCCTGTCGGTTGTCAGACAGCCAATCGCGAAGGCAGCGCGAGGCTCTGCCCACCTGCCCGGACGCCGCCATTTGAGTTCTTATACCCTCTGCGCATGCACAGAACGCTTTGCGCATGCGCAGAGGGTAAAAGAACCCAAATGGCGGTGTCCCGGCTGATGGGCGGAGCCTCACGCTGCCTTCGTGACCGGCTCTCCGACGACCGACAGGCACGAGCGAACCAGGAACATTTCACCCCTGATTCAACCACACTATTGAGAACTTTTTAACAATTATTTTTAAGGCTTTCAGATAAAGTGTGATGCTCCATATAAATGTAGAGAACACTCAATCCTAATGTCAGAAATAATAAAGCTTGGATAGTTCAGCAAGACAAGTCTGAAACATATCTACAAATCAACCACAAAATATTTACAAGAAAGAAGGATAAAAGTTTGGAATGTCATTCACAGTCCCCTGATTTGAATATTAATCTAAATTTGTAGAAGAATCCAAATATAAGGTAAAGGTAAATGTTCCCCTCGCACATACGTGCTAGTCGTTCCTGACTCTAGGGGGCAGTGCTCATCTCCGTTTCTAAGCCGAAGAGCCAGCGCTGTTGATGACGATTCCGTGGTCATGTGGCCAGCATGACTAAATGCCAAAGGTGCACGGAACGCTGTTACCTTCCCACCAAGGTGATCCCTATTTTTCCAGTTGCATTTTTACATGCTTTTGAAGTGCTAGGTTGGCAGAAGCTGGGGCAAGTTAACGGGAGCTCACTCCGTTACACGGCGCTAGGGATTCGAACCGCAGAACTGCCGACCTTTCTGATCGACAAGCTTAGTGTCTTAGCCACTGAGCTATCGCATCCCCGAATCTGAATATACAGGAGACCGAAGAGTATTTCTGAGCTAGAAGAATTCTGCAAGAAAAAGTGGAAGAAAAAATTCCCCACCAAAAAATTGATTTTGAATTACAAAATTTTTACATGCAACTATGTCAAAACTCATGGCTTCAAAATCTAAGGGACTGGTTTGGACAAAACTCAGCAGCACTTTTTCGTGCGGCAGTTGATAAATATAGGATCGCTAACATGATCACCAATGTCCGATGACGGATATGGCACAACAAGAAGAAGAATGTCAAAACTCTGTATCAGTAAATAACACTAGTGTTCTATGCCATGTCCCAACATGGATGCTCAATGGAATGCACTGTAATATAACCACAGTCTAAACCATGCAGTGTAGAACTGAATAACTATGTGTTACTGGGCAGTTTTTGTGTAAACCTCAGGCTGCAAAGATACTGATTAAAGATTGTCAAATCACCTTATCACAGCAGAGGTGAAAAGAACAAATTTCAGCACAGTTTTGAAAGATTATTTAAGAATAAAGAAGAATCTGATTACACATTCACATATCAAGGCATAGTTGAAGGGAAGAGAAACTTTATAGATGGTAGTTTAGGAGAAGAATAGATGCAGTATAAATACAAATTCAACACTCCCCTTGGAATGCCCTCCTTAAGCAAAACATCTTGACATATGTACATAACCTGCAGTAAGCTTCATTATCCTTCTTATCCTCTTGTTTTCTTTTAACTTCCACACAGGGGAATATGTTCACAAATTATATGCAGTGATATATTTAGGCTTTCTTTCATAATTTAGAATATGATGTCTATGGAAATTTTCATAATATAATATTGAGTCAGAGTTTCATATTCATTATCCAAAATCTCTTTACATAAAAGCTACATTGTTGATAGAGTAGTTGTATAAGAATAAAGTTATAGACGTTTGCCATCGTTCCATTTCATCATCTAAAAATTGTTTTCTTTCTAAAAGCTGATCTTCTTTGTTAACAAACTGTTTTACTATGTGTAAAGATAAACAAAGAAAAATAAAGCTATTGGGTTTCATCTATTTAATGGTGAAATTGAATTAGCGTTATTTTTTCATTGTATACATTTACACACATTTGATGCAATTAATTTGATACAAGATTAATCTACGAGACATACGGTGTATTTTTCCTTCCATTTGACACTATGTGTCAAGCTCTTGTTAAGATTCTCACTAAGCTTTTTTTTTTAATTTATTGAAAGAGAAAAGATATTAGGTTACAAAAAAATTTAGACAACTGGATAGTTTCATTTTAACGCACAATTTATCTTTAAATTTGCTCAGTCAGGGACTTCTTAATCGCCTTGTTACCAATTGTTGGATGGACGAGAGAGATCCTAACTGTTTTCCTGATAACAGGAGAATGTGCAATTGTTCTGAGCTAATAGTGCACTGCAAAATGTTACCTACTTTCCCAGGCTCTGAGAGGCCTCCAACATTGTCGTACTTTAAATACAGATGAAGAAGGGGAAAAAAAGAATTTCTCTTCTAAGAATGGTGCACATTTATCATTTCAACAAGGTAAAAGAGGAAAACATATTCGGAAGAAAGGAGAGTCTGAAATTTAATTTATTTGGTCTGCCTCTCAGAATTGTTGCCAGAATCACTGGACTATTACACACACAATTTTTTGTCTTTGCTGCCAAGTCACCAATTGCCTTAGTAGTCACATTATTGAGCATTCCCTCCTCATATCACTTCCTTTAACAGATATATCAAAGCTCAACATATAACAGAAAACCAATTATGAAATATATTCTTACCTCCCCATTAAGAATAGCTGTATCTTGGGTCCTCTCTGTTCCTGGGTGAGCAGGAGGCAAAGCTACAGGCTTTATTGCAATCAACTGTACAGATCCAGAAGATGTGTCAAAGGGATCAATGGCAGATTTAGTCACATTGTCAAAAAGCATGCTTCCATCCTCTTCATCACTTAAAGGCACTAAAATAAGTTAAAATTTAGTCAGTATATTATTTTGGCATTTTACATGTAGGCCACTGTGGGAGAAAGTAAAAATGAATATGCTAGATACGGTAAACTGGAAAGCGAATTCTTCTAGCTAGAATCATCACAGAAATGAAAGCTATAGTTTTTATTTTTCTTTATAATGCTATACTACATACCTTTTTATGATCCTGTAATCCCTTAATGCCCTTCCTGGTGCCTATGTGGAGTTTGCAGCAGATATTTTTTCTTTGTGCCCTGGTAGAGAAATATCTGCCACTACACCACCAGTTGAGGTATCTACAATATGCTGATGATACTCAACTCTATATTTTCATTCTTGGTGAGCCAAGCAATGCTATGGCTACCCTCTTGCGGTGCCTGGAGCCTGTGGGGGCCTGTATGGGGGACAAAAGGCATTGACTGAACCCTGGGAAGACCAAATGGGTTTGGTTACACGGGGCTCTGGGATCTGAGATGTTGCCATCTTTGACTCTGGATGAGATGGAACAGCCCCAGACAGATCTGGACTGCAACTTGGGGGTTATCCTGAACTCCAATTCTGACTTTTTTTAAAATAAGATTTTTATTGTTTTTCTCCACAATACATCCATACATATACCTTAATTCTTAACAAAATACACATAATTATATATTTCTATTTGATATAACATAAACCCATGTCTTAATTTGCACCTTTTATACTTTAATTACCCGCCGGTTTTCCCCTTTGTCATATCACTCCCCTCCATCTCCCTCTCTTCCCTCTACCTTCTTTCTCCTTCTCTCCCACTTTCCTACTTCCCTCCTCTCCTTCTTCCCTTCCTTCTCTACTTCCTTTTCTCTCTCTTAACCTTTCCCTGAGTGTATCTATTCACAATCCATGTTATAGTTAACAGACAGGTAACTTATGTCCCTAATCCCATTTAATTATCGGTGCTTCTCTTAAACTCGTTTCCCTCCCCAGTATCCATATTTATGCTTATTTCTTAAATTTTACTAGGTATATTAACTACTATCTTAATGCTGCCTCCTCAACTACCTAATTTTGTCACCTGAATCTACCACATTCAATTTTCTATTTTCCTCCAATTTACTCAATATTACTTATCTTCTATACATATTCATTTTCTAACCAATTATAAAATTTCCCCCATACATTATAATATTCAGAATCTTCCTTATCTTTAATTTTCATTGTCAATCTATTCATTTCCGCACAATCCAATATTTTCTTAATTACCTCCCTTTCAGAAGGGGCTTTTGTTGCTTTCTATTTTTGCGCAAATGCAATTCTAGCTGCTGTAGTTATATGAATAATTAAATATGTATCTTCTTTACTAAATTTCTCTGATAATATACCCAACAGGAATATCTCTGGTTTCAATTCTATACACTGTTTCAATATTTTTTCTATCCACATTTGAATTGAACTCCAATACATTTTGGCTTCAGCACATGTCCACCACATATGATAAAAAGAGCCTGGTATTTGCTGACATTTCCAACATTTCATAGATTTATCTTTAAACATTTTAGCTATCCTTTCTGATGACATGTGGCATCTATAAAACATTTTACACAAATTTTCTTTATATGCTGTCGCCATTGTCAATTTGTAATTTCTTTCCCAAAGCTGTTGCCATTTATCAAATTCTATAATATGACCAAAATTTCTTTCCCATTTAATCATCGTTTTCTTCACTTGTTCTTGTTCTAAATCAATATATAATAAGTAATTATACAATTTTTAATTAGTTTTTCATCCGTTCCTGTGAGTATTTCATCTAATTGTCATTCCTAAATTGATACACTCAATTTTCATATCTTTATCATATCTTGATTGCAATTGCATTCTATCTTTATCATATCTTGATTGCAATTGCATTCTCATATACCAATCCATCTTTATTCCCTGTTTCTCCAATTCTTGAATAGATTTCAATTCCCCCTTATCTGTTAAAATATCTTTATATCGTGCAATATTTCCCCAGTTAAATCTATTCGGGTACATTAGTGCTTCTATTGTTGATAACCAGTATGGTATTTTCAAGTAATGTTTTTCTTTTATCTTTTCCCACACTTTATACAAAGAGTTCCTTATACAATGTCTCTGGAAATAGCTGTGTATTTTACTTCTTCCATATCATAAAAATGCGTGCCATCCTATCTGTAAGTCATGTCCCTCCAAAACCAAAAGTCTTCTGTTTCTTAACAAAATCCATTCTCTTATCCATGTCAATACCGCAGCATCATAATATAATTCCCAATTATATTGGGGACATGGGGGACAAAAGGCTTCAACTGAACCCTGGGAAGACCAAATGGGTTTGGTTACACGAGGCTCTGGGATCTGAGATGTTGCCATCTTTGACTCTGGATGAGATGGAACAGCCCCAGACAGATCTGGACTGCAACTTGGGGGTTATCCTGAACTCCAACTCTGACTTGAGGAACAGGTGGCAGTTGCAGCTAGGAGAACCTTTGCACAACTTCATGTTGTGCGCCAGTTGTGGCCTTTCCTGGATCAGGACTCCCTGCACTCAGTCATCAGGCCCTAGTCATCTCATGGTTGCACTATCCAATCTTTCAGAGATTGCTCCAATCCAAGAAAAGCCCTGTTCCCTTTCCCTCCACATATTCAATTGGAGATTGGTTGCTCTGCTTTCATTTCTCTCCTGTGGGCTCTTTCCTAGTTTTGTCCTATCTAAACTACTTCTGCATAGCACAAAATCTGAAACTCTGGACCACAATGTATCCCATTAAAGATAGGAATGTTTATAAAATCCTCATAAACACAACTCTTCATCACAGTATAGGAGAACATTTAAAATAGTCAAACCAAGGGGATGCAAACACATAAATTAAAGGTTAAGGTTTCCTACCATTGAGTTTAATTCCTGGTAACTACATGGAATGGCAATGAAAATTTCTTGACAACATGGAAGTGGTTTGCCACTGCCTTTTTAGAGGATGTTTTTCTAATTTCTTACTCTGAAATTTCCTGGATTTTTATGAATAAAATAACCAGTTCATACACACACACATACACACACACACACACACA
Source organism: Diadophis punctatus similis (assembly GCA_023053685.1). NCBI lineage: Eukaryota > Metazoa > Chordata > Lepidosauria > Squamata > Dipsadidae > Diadophis > Diadophis punctatus. Next base: position 242,968,849 of record JALIGW010000001.1, read on the forward strand.
CACACACACACACACACACACACACACACACACATGCTGAAATCTAAATATATAGATTTTATAGTTGCGAATTCTCAAATACTTGTTTTGCAATTGTGACTCTTCTGGTTCATTTTAAGATTGTATCTAATAAAATCTCCAGAGGAGGAATATTCTCCTCTGTCTTCTGCAATTTTCCATCTGACTCAGATAAGCTAAGGTATAGATTTCTGCAAAGTGAATGCAGGGAAAGGAGGGAAAGGAGCTAAATCAGTCCATTATTTCATGCTTAGTGCTTAAACAAGGATTCACAGCTTCCATGCCATAAGGCAACATTCTTTCATTTTCCTTTCATTCTGTTAAAAAGCTACCTGAAGCCAAAATGTATGGCATCTAATAAATAGCTTTATAATCAGAACAGCTACAGTTAGCAGCAGCATTTTTTTATAAATGTGCCACTGTTATAATTTGCTTATAACAAGAAAGTTTCCAGAAAGTAAGACCATCCTTTGGGTTCTAAAAGTAGGGTAAATGTAAATATTAATACAATGTATTAATAAAATGTCAAAAACTCATTATTTTCTACCTTAAAACCATGTAGGCAAAATAATAGCATTATAAACATCAGAGATGCTATATGCAGAAAAGATGGATTGAAGATAGCAAATGAATTATTTCTCATTTTTTATTTTATTTGTACTGGAAGTTCTTGAAGACATGATAACTGAGCATAATCAGAGTCTTTGGTGCAGTTTTTCTGAATTTGCTGGGAAAGACATAGGTTTGAGTCCATCAAAATGACATCTTCATTTCCCCCATCATATATATAAGACTTAATGTGATAATTCATGCTCCACTGAGATGGGACATCTCAGAATTCATTAGTAATTTGAATTATATTTATAATTGGTTTTGAGAAGAAATCATTCATACCCCAAAAATGTGATCTCTTACAGATTTTGAAATTCACTTGCAAAGGATTATGGCAAATTTTCCTTCCCGTTTAAAACAACAGCTCTTCAACCAAGCTGTGCATTGTGATAAATATCATAAAGCTGGAGAAAGCTTAGCATAGTTTTTATCTAAAGCTACTGTTTTACCCTTTGCTTGTAGTCACCTCTACAACATCCTTTATATTCATTACATCCAACTTCTCTTTCCAAAGCTCAGGTAAGCATTTACTAGAAAATAGAATAGTTACTATAGAAACTGCAGTTCGTTTTAAAAAAAAAGATTCTGCATATTTGTACCGACACTCTTATGCTGCCAAGATCAATGATGTTTACAGGAAAGGAATATCATGTGGGACTGCACAAAATTGCATACAGTCCCACCTCCAACTTACAGAACAAACATTTTGAGTCCAAAGTTATACATGCCTATTTGAAGATAAAGGATGCTAAGTTGGAAAGGCAAGAAAACCGTCATGTAATTTTTTTCTTCTTTCAGGTTAGAGTTTGAAATGGCAAGTTATGAACACAAACCGGGAACTAATGTTTCCTCTCTAGGAAAGCTTTCTCTGTCCTAATCTGTAGTCCTTGAAGTACTGACTACTCATTTCTCAAAGGTCCAGCTCAGTGGTGGGTTCCTACCGGTGCGGTCCACTCTATAGCACCGGTAGCGGCCCGCTGGTGACGTCACAGTACCGGTGCGGTCAGTTGCTGGTGCCTGGGCACCACCATTTAAAAAAAAATTTTTTTTAATTTTTAAAAAACATTTTCTTTTGCGCATGCCCAGAAGCCGAGCTTCCGGCACTGCGCATGCGCTGCCTTCCTACCCCACAGTGAGTCCAAGCAGGGGAGGATGGCTGATGGAGTGCGTGAGACGCTGAAAGAACGGGCGGCAGGAGCTATCTCCATTCCCCTCCCTTCAGCAGTCTGAGAAGCCACGAACGCGCAGTGGTTATCCTAGGCATTTTTGCACGTTCGAGGCTTCTCGAGCTGCTGAGGGGAGGGGGAATGGGCGGCAGGACCTATCTCAGTTCCCCTCCCTTCAGCAGTCTGAGAAGCCACGAACGCGCGGTGATGATCCCAGGCATTTTCGCACATTTGAGGCTTCTCAAACTGCTGAGGGGAGGGGGAACGGGCGGCAGGAGTCATCGAATGGGGAGAAGCATTCAGGCCGGACGGAGCCTCCTAGAAGAACCACTGCCGCGGTCTTGCTGCTCCTGCTGTGGGGGGCTGCGTTGCGGGTGGGCAATGCCCCCCCTGCTTCTCCGGCTGCTGCCAAGCTCCCGAGGCCCACGCCCACCCGGTCACATGGCTGGCAAGCCAGACCCACAAAATAAGCCACACCCACAGAATGGTAGTAAAAAAATTAGGAATCCACCCCTGGTCCAGCTGTTGTACCATCCCTGCAGTCACATAGTCATGATTTGTGTGCTAAGCAACCACCTCACACTTATGACAGTTGCAGTATCCCATGTCACATTATCACTATTTGTGACCTTCCCTGCAAGCAAAATCTAAGGGAAAATCAGCAGAGGTGGTCACATATTGCTTCATAAAGTCGTACTCCCCCAGCCTCCTTGTATGTTTGTTGACCTGTGGCCTGGTTCCCCTGGTCTCCCTGCACTCATGAGTTATTGATGTCTTTGACCAAATACATCCATAAAATATATAGAATATGCATTAAAATGGCAATTAAAAGAAGTTAAATGAGTTAAAGAGGAAGGAAGGAAGGAAGGAAGGAAGGAAGGAAGGAAGGAAGGAAGGAAGGAAGGAAGGAAGGAAGGGGAGAGAGAAAAGTTTAAAGGTTTCAAAGAATTTACAAGTTATTTACAAGTGCTACTAAATTCTTCTCAGTGCATCAGTGCAGGAGCCTGTTGCCCATCCGTTTTAAAGTAAGATAAAAATGGCACGTAATGAGGTCTGAATATAAGACATCAAATGAAGAGTCCTGCTCATACATTAGCTCATCTGTTTATTACATGAATTTGACAAGTCTTAGAAGCTTTGAAGACTGCCTTAATTAAATTTGGGAAAATGAGTATTATAGATATCACATGAAAATGGAACAGCATTAAAAATCCTTCGGTAGGGAAATGATTACCCAATGACCCATGGAAAACGTTTTTCATAATTAGACTGAAAAGGACAGGGTTTAAATTAGTTTCCCATTATTAAATCAAATTCCCAATCCTAATAACAAGGTCTACCGTTGGACCTTTTTGCTTCTACTAGTTCTTCAAATGCATATTCCTTCATTCACATGTCTTGGTAAGATGTTGTATGTCTAAATTAGGAAGGTTTTAAGAAGATTAAAGCCTCTACTTAATAGTAACCATAAGATGTCACTTTCCTCTTAATCAGAAAAACAGGATTTAAAATTGGTTTGCTACTATGACAACCAATGAACCAGTCTTATATTTGATTTCCTAAATAAACCAATGTGAATGGTAGAGACAGTTTTCCTCATTTTCGAAGTCTGTTTCTTTTCTTAAGAGATAATATATGTTTAATCCTTGCATTAAAAGGTTGTTCAGCTAATTTATCAAAATATTCATAAATTCAGTCTTATTAGTTGTATTTATAAAATCACTTCTGGAAGTAAAACACTATATCAACTAGCTCTGTTTGGATTGTTCCAATTGCTTGTTCTTATCATTTAATATGAATATTTTTTCTATGTATATTTGAAAAAAAACTCGCTTCAAAGGCAGGGAGTATCATATATTTGGCACACAGAATATGTACAGATGTTCAGATGGAATATGGCATGACACTCCGAAACTGAGCATAAGTTACTGACAGAAGTTACTGGTTTAGACTGAAAACACAATTGAATGAGCTACTTAACTGTACCTATAAAAAGTGAATTCATCTGGTTTAACTAGAGGTGCCTGAACAAGATCTTCCTGAATTGATGTCTTCTCTAAACTCTGATTCCTTTTCTCAATATTTGATTCTGTCTATAATTCAGAAGTGAAACTATATTTCAACTCAGTTATTCTGCAATAGGCAGAAATATTTTACTTCTATACTTGCTTAATTTACTGAGGTTATATTAGGTCTCTCAAATTATCCTTTAGACTTTTATCAAGGAAAAAGGAGCGTTTTTAATCTAGTTGACTAATAATAAAGTTAATAAAAATAACTTGGGAGAGAACCAAAATACTGTCTATAATCAAATACATAAAGCCATCATTATTCCTATCTTTCTTTGTTGCCCCAAACTGCAAGAAAACCTGGGACAAGCAAACAAAAATTCATCCATGTAGCTTAGTTTACATTTTTAACTTTTCTGTGGGTTTTTGTAAAGCCTTTTCTCTAAAAAGAAGATTGATTTTTAACCTTCATTATTTATGCTCACTGGGTATCTAAGTTAGTTCACCTCACTTAATGAATGTGTGAATAAATCAATTCCATCAGTGAAATAGGAATGAAAGCAGCCACCATGAAGAAAACTTGGTAGCAGCTAAGGAGAGGCAGAACCTTAGGGGAAATTGCTGCAAGTAAACACTTGCCCTTTCCTTCTATTTGCTGAGAAATATTAGTTGCAATACCCCTGGGGAAGATGATTGATAACTTCCTAATAAAATGTTTATAGTCACTAGATTAAATTCAGGTTTAGCATTCTCACAGATTTACCGTATTTTTCGGAGTATAAGACGCACCGGAGTATAAGACGCACCTTAGTTTTGGGGAAATGGGGGGGGGGGGGGGGAAATCTACCTACCAGGTATTCATCTGGCTAGCGTCCTTAGTCTGTTCAGCTTCAGCACATTATTTTATCCTCTGGTTAGGGCTGAAAAAGCCTTTTTCAGAGGGAGTAGGAATGAAAGCAAGCCTGCAAAGACTTAGGGCAGGAAAAACTGCTTCGGAGGGAGTAGGAATAAAAATAAATGCAGCAAGCCAGGAAGATCGTTAGAACCGCATTGGGGCTGAAAAGCACCGCTTTTTCAGAGGGAGTAGGAATGAAAACAAGCCTGCAAAGACTTAGGGCTGGAAAAAACCTTCATTGGAGGGAATAGGAAGCCAGGAAGATTGTTAGCACCTCGTTAGGGCTGGAAAAAAAGCTTCAAAAAAGCTATATTCGAAGTATAAGATGCACCCAAATTTTCAGCCTCTTTTAGGCTGAAAAATATGGTATATTGAGTTTTTCCCACTTTTAAAATTTTTTTTGTACTTTATTAACAATCACAAAGCCTGGAAAGACTGAACAAATATTGTCTGTTATATGTCTGAATGGATTTGCAATTGCCTTTCTCTTTCTCTTGTTAAGAGATCATACACTGTATTGTTTAGCAAAATATTTGTTTTTGCAATAGGGCTGAGTTGAGCCAGACAAAAGTGGGCATCTCTTTGAAATTATGCCTATAAAGCCAGTAAAAAATTGCAATGCACACTTGGTTTTTCAAAAGCCTTTGACAAAGTTCTTCTTGAAAAAACTCTGAACAAATCCAGCTGCCATTGAGTATATCAACAAGTGTTCTTATAGATTGGCAACTTGTAACAAACAAAAGAGAGAATTGGGGAAAAGTAGCCAATTTTATAGTGGTAAGATGTGCAAAGAGGCCCCATAAAGATTTCCATAGGGACTGGTATGTTTTTTAACTTGTACATAAATATCTAGAGTTGGGGTTTAGCAATGAAGTGGTCACATTACCTAATGATAAATTATTCATAGTAATAAAATTGAAATGGTGAACTCCCAAAAGATCTCTGTAAAATTAGTAAATAATTTCACGAATTTTAAGGTAATAATAATGTCATTATAAAAAAACAATGGTAATAAAATATTTGAAGCACTGTGTACATGTTTAATCAATGCACCTTAAAAAAATATAAGGGAGAATATATGCCCCCCAAAAGCAACCAAAATGTTTATTGGTCAGGGCAGTTCCCCTAAAACAGTGATCCCCAAACTTTCCGGCTAGGTGGAGGCAGTGGGGTGGGGTGGGAAGAGGGAATGGTTTCGTGTACATGCGTGCACCACTTTCACAAATGCAGCTTCATGCGCACACTCCTGCACACCACTTCCGCAGCCCAGTTCTGAACGGGCTGCAGCCTGGCACTCGGTTGCGGCCTGGGGGGGGGGGACCTCTGCCTTAAAAGGAAAGAGTACAGCTATTTAAGTTCTTTAAGATAAGAAGGAGGGTAATGGGGATTTTTAAAAATTGATAAAATTGTTCATCTCCTAGATAATGTGGGTAAAACGATTCAGGATAATAAATACCACATAAACTGAAATTTGCTATCAGCAGTTGTGGCAATGGAAACCAATTTGGATGACATCAAATGGATGGGTTCCCAGTGGTGACTATTTAGTAAATAGCAATGACTATCTGCTACCTCCTAAATCACAGACAGTATGGATAAAATATTGCTTGCCAGGAAGTAACAATTGAAGGGTCTATCATCCTCCCGTTCAGGCTAATAAACTCCTAAAATGCAGTTGGATGCTCTGACCCTGCAGAGCTCTTCTTATATATTAGCTATAAATATCTTACTCTTGTGATTTCAATAGCTTTGCTCTAAGTAAATTTACAAGTGGATGCAATGCAAATATTTTCTTGTTTAAATAAGAATCTCCTTGTGAATGAATTTCAGTAACAATTATCTACACTGCAAAGATTGATCAGAATTAGGGTGAGCTTGATCAAATGAAACATTAGTACAGTTTTATTTAAAATGCTATTTTTGAGGCTTAAAAACAAAAACAAAACAAAAAAAAGCATACAGAAAACAACATATCCTTATAAAATAAAACAAATAAGATGGCATTCTGGAATGATTCAAGAAAGGATTTTTAAAACATAGTCTTTTACACATTAAAATATTGTGAATGGAAAGTAACATGCAGGAGATTTTTTTTTCCAGAAAATCTTTAAAGACTTAAACTTTATGAGAAATAATACTAGATATCACTTGCTGTGAATAGTTAGCATACACATCTGGTAATACAAAAATTTGTGGACATTTTTCTGGTAGTTATAAATGTATAAACATATCAATTATACACAGACATTAATGTGTATGCACAATACCTCTAGACTCTTCACATTTCATAGCATCACTTTCAACCAATATATTGAGAAAATATTCTATTGTATTATGCAACTTTTCAATATCAAGCAGTTTGAGGACAATCCTAAGATTTTAAAATTATATTACTTCAACTGTATACTGCTTCTCACATATACATTTAATGCAGAAGTTCTTTCTGCCGATTTTAAGAGAAGTTGTGAAATTTCAGATTATGTCCTTTTCATCAGCAAAAGACATTGTTTTTTACAATTTATTTTTAGAGTTTAAGACAAAAGAAGTAACACTTTACACAACATGAACAATATCCCATAGAATATCAAAAATTAATATCCAGTTGTCATTAAACATAGCTGGTAATTTAAATCAAAAAGCCTACTTCTCTTCTTAGGACCACACAGAAAGACAGAACAAAAGGGACAATGTTTAAGAAAAAACAATAGCATGCTACAACTTTGTACCACAATTTTTATACTGAAATCAACAAAATTAAGGGACTTTAACAAATTTTGCCCAATTAAAGCAACATCAAAATAGAAATGGAAAAGCATGTGTTATAAATCAAATTTAGATTCAGACCACACTGCCTTATTTCTTCCTAATACACCAGGAAACACAGCAATGATCAAAGTTGAAATAAAGACTGAGGTCATACTAAAGAGATGGTCTACAGAACTGAAATAAGGGTTATAAATAAACAAAAAAAAAAAAGCAAAAAAGTGCATTGTAGATAACTGTATGGCATTAATTCAAATCAACTGCAATATTATATTCAGTATTATATTTTCTAGGGTAATCTATCTCCATGGGAGAAATGGAAGGTAATTTAGTAGATCATTCACCAGGGCACATTTCTCACCATTTCTTTTTCTTCCTTCCTCTTTTGTCACTTTCTGCTGTGCTGTAACTTTCTGTGGAGAGCCTCGGCCTGAATTGGGCTTTCCTGATTCGTTGCTGATGACAGAACCATTTTCACTCAGCGACCGGCTGCAAGTAACCATAGCAACAAGGAAGAAGACTAAGTTTTTCCTGCATATTTGTCATTTCAAGGTTATTGCATTTGCTTGGTCTGTGTCACCGCCTATTCCAAGCCTGATTTTTATAGACAAATAAATATTTATAGTATGTTGCAAGGAAGAAACATAAAAACAGCAGGAAGGCATCCATAGTATTTCCAGGGGAGGGGGTTGTTATAACAACCAGAAGTCAGAACAATCTCTATCCATGGCTATTGTTTTCTTTATAAGCGCACAATAATAAAGGGAAAATCTTGCAACAAAAAAAGATAAAAGTTTCCCCCCCCTCTCACATAGAGGCCATTAAATAAATAATTCTCAATACATGCATCTTTATTCTAATATTGGTTTAGCATATTGCTACAGACTCATTCCATGGCTTTTTATACAATCGGAAGAGAAATAAAGAGTATTTTCCGGTAGGGAATTCATCTTTAGCCATATTTCAAAAATAGCACTAGGATAAAGGGCACTATAATAATCTAAAATGTTTAATAGTCTCTGGAAAGAGGGAGAAAGCTTTTTTTTTTAACCACTGCAAAATTTCCTTTTGTGAATGTATAACTAAGATATTCAGATGTGCATTCATATTCCTGTTCACAGTCTGTGTAAATATTATGCACACATTTTAAAACAGTAAAGCAAACAGCAGAGCACAGCTGGTTTAATAGTCAAATCTGCAAGAAAATGGGAACGATCTGCTTACATTTTAAAAATAGCCATAAACTAACCATCACACTCCCTATGCCTTATTAAAACAAGCCATGTACTTCAGCAATATCTGAGATCTACAAGTTCCCTATTCCTGACATGCTGAGAGACTTGTCAAAGGGGGGAAAAACAGTTCTTAAAGGGCACCATCCCGTTTCAGTTTTAAAAACAAACCTAGTTCATATATAAAACTGTGCCAGGATATTAGCCATGGAATTATATACTCCATTCCAAAGAGCAATTTAGCAGTTATAAGGTGAACTAGTTAGAATTCTATGAATAATACATTACGGTAGTAATTTCTGGAAATAACAGAAATTGAGTAGCAACTGCCTACTTGTCTTTGTTCAGGCGGCTTTGGCTCTCGTCACCAATGTGAAATGAGAAAAGGATTTCTGTATTATGGAACCAATTGAGCATCTAGGGCAGTGGTTCTCAACCTTCCTAATGCCACGACCCGTGCCCCGCCCCTGCGCCCCCACTGCGACCCACCCTGCTGCCGGGCCCGCCACGACCCCTGCCCCACCGCCACCATTTGGGTTCTTTTACCCTCTGCGCATGCGCAAAGCGTTCTGTGCATGCGCAGAGGGTAAAAGAACCCAAATGGCGGCATCCGGGCGAAGTCTCCCGACCCCTGTGAAAGGGTCGTTCGACCTCCAAAGGGGTCGCGACCCCCAGGTTGAGAACCGCTGATCTAGGGGCATCCCCAAACTATAAACCAGTTTCTTTAAAGCACTATAATTCCATTCATAACATGTTGATTAGGTATCACACATGCAGATATTGCAACAATGCATTATTTTTCTTGATATCTTTTTTAAAAATCTAAGTATTCAAAACTATATTGTACCACAGAAGTTTGAGCAGATTTTTTTGTGCGTGAAAAGACTGAAATTGTAAACACAGAAACAATTAGAAAAATCTGTCAACCATCTAAGCCCTAGTCTTTCTGCTGATATTGCTCACCTCTTTCTTGTGTCATTGGACTTGGCAGTTTTTGCTGTGGTCCCATCCTGAACGATTTCCCTTTCCTGGGATGCAGGAGCATCTCTCACAGGAACAGGCAAAACTACGGTCTCTTGGGTGACAGGCAAAGCATCATCTTCAGTCCCTTGTTGGCCTAAATGTTGCTTGGCGTAGTCAAAACCTTGAACTGGCTGGAAAAAAAAGTGAGGGGACTCAATGATATACATTGCATCTAAAATCTGTGTCTAAAAGTGATGAAACTTAAATGTACTTAAATGTAAGATTGCTTTTGAAACGAATTGGTATTCATTTTTAAGTATTTTAAGACTAAATTTAAAACTATTTTTTCCACAAAATAGAACATTTACTGTTTAAACAAAGTAAGATTAGTCCAATTTCATGCCTCCATTTTTGGCTGGTGTGACTGATGTGATTCAACTTCTTAGCATCCCTAATATCCTCATATGAGTTGCAGTTAAATGGCAACAAAGGCAAGAGATTCCAAGAACAGTGGTGGTAAAAAAAAGAAAAGAAAAGAAAGCAATGGCAACAACAAGTGAGCATTTGAAAAGGATGATATTCGATCTGGCACAATTTTACTTTTACAGTCACTCACGCCCTTGTTACCTCACGTCTTGACTACTGCAACACACTCTACATGGGGATACCCTTGAAGAACGTTCGGAGACTACAGCTAGTGCAGAATGCGGCAGCGCGTGTGGTGATGGGTGTCCCTAGATACACCTATGTGACACCCATCCTTCGCGAACTGCACTGGCTGCCTATAGGTCTCTGAGCACAATTCAAGGTGTTGCTGATTACCTTTAAAGCCCTACATGGCTTAGGACCAGTTTACCTCCGAGACTGCCTTCTCCAACATACCTCCATAAGACCGATTAGAGCCCACAGAGTTGGTCTGCTGGTGGTCCCGTCAGCCAAACAATGTCAGCTGGCGGGCCCACGAACGAGGGCTTCTCTGTGGCAGCACCGGCTCTCTGGAATACACTACCCCTCAAGATCCGCATTATTCCCACCCAACCAGCCTTCAGAAAAGCACTAAAAACCTGGCTTTGTTGACAGGCCTGGGGCCAATGATTTTAATATAACATCGAGCACTCTTGGCCCATGAATGAATTATTGTATGGGTTTTTAAATTGTTGCTTTTAATGTTTTTTAAAGTTTTAATAATCATTGTTTTTAATGCTTTTTATATTTATTGTTGCATGTAAATTTTTATTGTTGTGAGCCGCCCAGAGTCTCTGGGGAGTGGGCGGCATACAAATGCGACCAATAAATAAATAAATAAACAGACTACTGACTTACTGGACTGAAATCAATAAAAAGATTCAGACAAGTAGAAAAGAGAAAATTCACTTTTGACCTTGCAAAAATTACTTGTTTTGAAATATTAATCTTGTAAACTACAAAATAGAAACCAGTATTTCACACTTTTTAACTACATCTTGCAACATATCCATTTTTAAACTTTACCAGTGGGACACAATTGTCTGTTATCCACAATACCATCTGCTTCATGTAAATATTAACTATTCTTATGACAATAAATTATATAACAGATGCATTAAATATTACACAAGTACACCGGTTCTAAAATAATAGTTTCAAATGAACCTTTACAATTTGTAACATATGGTTTAAAACAAATGGAAACAGAATTCTTATTTCAATTTTTTTCAGATCAAATATTCATCTGTAACTATCACGCATGTCTTAAATTTGAGCAAAAGGAAGGTAATTTAGGTACTTCGCTTAAGTTTTATGGCTTTCCCTTTGGTATCATAGAGAGGTGTTTTCGGGTAGCAGGACAATTTCACAAAATGGGTGTAAATTAGATCCAAATGGTAGAACTATAACATCAAATGTCCAAATATATTGTCATGGAATGGCAAAAAACTGGCACTGGTCCCTTAACAACAAGTGCCAGAACTATAAGGATATATAATTTTAGTGGGGAACCTCTCCCCTTTTCATCACTAATTAATATGGTTGGACCAGGATAAGTAGCTGTGTGTGCAGCAGTAAAATAGGGCAATCCTGGAACTAGTTCTGAAAAGAAAGCAGAAAGCTGGTTTTGATGTAGGTCTACGATCCACTAACACTCCAATTGTGGAACAAAAATCAACTGAAATAATCCTATGAATCTGTACAGTCAGTTTGTGTATAAATATGTGTCTGTATATACAGTAAACTTTCGAATATAAAAACAATTTATTTCTACAGAAACTGACTGTAAGTATTAGCACCTTTGAAACTTGTCAATATTAATACATGAGTAAGATTACTTAACCACAATAGAAAATCCCTATTTCTATGTGACACAAAATAAACCAGGGGGGAAAAAACCAGGAAAACATCCATTACTATTTTACCGAACAAAATCCTAGGAGAAATGGAAATATTATTAGCACCATCTCTTTTTCTTCACTCTTAACAACTGCTCGTAGCAATAGTACTTAGACTTATATACCGCTTCACAGTGCTTTACAGCTCCTCTCTAAGCAGTTTACAGAATCAGCATATTGCCCCCAACAATCTGGGTCCTCATTTTACCAACCTCGGAAGGATGGAAGACAGAGTCAACCTTGAGCTGGTCAGGATCGAATTGCTGACAGTCAGCAGAATTAACCTGAAATATTGCATTCTAACCACTGTGCCACTAGAGCTCTTCTGCTTAATGAACGCTTATAGGGCCAATAAGGTTTGAATCTGATGGTTCTATGGTGAATGAAACCAGCAATGGTTTCAAATTATTTTTTATCAGAAGCACAACTTCTCCTCTGAACTCAAACATCCTTTTAAAAAATGCTGGACATCTCAATGTTCAAAAAATTAGTTCATAAAAACTTTACTTTTCCTGCAACCCGAAATTACTCATTACTTTGTTGAAATAAACAGTTGGAAGCACCTATACACAAATTACCCATGCACCTATCATCTATATATCTGTACCCAAATTACATCTATACTTTTCCATTCTTTATTTTTTTTAAAGAAAAATATAACAGATTGAATAAGTACAGGCAAAGTTTCTTATCCTTTCTTAATTCTCAACAGACATAACATGTTTTCTTTTTTAAAATATAAACAAGATGTGTCAAGTCAATAATCATTTAATTATCAAAATGTTATCATACATGATTTTTTTATTTCATTTTACTTCTACCCTGCCGCAATCAAACAACTCTTGGCAGCTTAGAAGTTATATAAACAAAAATTAAAACATCTATGATGGGTTAAAACCAATCAAAACAGAAAGACCAAATAGGAGGATAACCCTATCAATCTCACATAGGTTCAAAGTAAGTCCTCCAAAATAACCTTTTTTTAATTTTCAGAAAAACTGAGAAGGAGAATGCCAATAGCAATAGAAATAGCACTTAGACTTATATACCGCTTCATAGTGCTTTTACAGCCTCTCTAAGCGGTTTACAGTCTCAGCATATTTCCCCCAACAATCTGGGTGCTCATTTTACCCACCTCGGAAGGATGGAAGGCTGAGTCAACCTTGAGCCGGTGAGATTTGAACTGCCGAACTGCAGCTAGCAGTCAGCTGAAGTAGCCTGCAGTGCTGCACTCTAACCACTGCGCCACCTCGGCTATAATAACCTGATTATAACAACTTGATCTCCATCAAGTGTCTGGTATAAAGCTCATCACTTCTGTAAAAAAGTAGCACTAACTAATCTTAGTCATGTAAACATCTTAGAAATGTGAGATTCAAGGAAGTTTCTCCCTAGCTGTTCCAATTGGTTGGGCTGATAATGGTTGGAGCATATGGACCTGAAAGTATCCAGATACAAGTCATAAATGAATACTGTATGTAGGTCAATATCAGCATCTTAAATTTTACCTGGAAACTAGCTGGTAGCCTACGTATAGCCTGCAAAAACAATGTTACTACATTGCCAGCCATAAACACCAATAAACATGTAGGCTTGCAGCATTGTAGACCAGTTGCAGATTCTGGACCGGTTGCAAATTGCAAGAATATCTTTTAAGGGCAGCTTAATATAAAGTTCAAATAGGTAAATAGGTAAAATAGGTGGTAATACAACATGAATTACTGTAGATGAGGCATCTCGTCTCAGGTAGAGCTGCAACTGGCACACAAATCATAATTTCTGGTCACACCTCTACCTGCTGATAAACAGGAACTGTGAATTCTCTAGGATAGGGACCCGGTGCTTATGTAGAAATTGTATTGGGAGAGTTCCCTTTCCTCCTATTCCTCCAAATTCATTAATCCCATTTGGTCTGATTTTTGACTCAACATTAAGATCTACACAACCTATAAAACTGCAGAGACTCCAACTGTGAACTAGCTTTACATTATCATTTTCTGGTATACAGATTTATAATCAGGATGCAATACGTGCCAAAAAGTTCTGAGTTTGCAAATCTCCATGTAAACATTCACCAAGGTAGTGAAAATTCTGAAAGGGCTTTACTGCTATGGAAATATAGAAGTTTGGTTAGAACTGAAACTACCCAACTCAGAGCTAGATACCTAACAGCAATTTGAACTATGCAAAAGAATTGGCCTGAGTAACACTCACATTAAATTTGTTTGGACTGTCACCAGCACTTGCTTGATTTAAAGTGCTGATCAGTTATGTTCCATCAAGTTGGTGTTGTCTCATAGAAAAACAATACAATAGACCTCAACTTATGACCACAATTGAGCCCCAAAATTTTGTTGCTAAGCGAGACAGTTGTTAAACGAGTTTTGTCCCATTTTACAACCTTTCTTGCCACAGTTATTAAGTGAATCATTGCAGCTGTTAAGATAATAACGCAACGGCATTGAAAAAAGTGACTTAATGACCATTTTTCATACTCATGACTATTGCAGCATCCTCATGATCATGTGATCAAAATTCAAACTCTTGGCAACTGGTTCATATTTATGACGGTGTCCTGGGGTCATGTGATCAGCTTTTGTGACCTTCTGACAACCAAAGTCAATGGGGAAGCCATATTCACTTAACAAAGGTGTTACTAACTTACCTGCAGTGATTTACTTAACAACTGTGACAAGAAAGGTCGTAAAATGGGGCAAAATTCACTTAACAAATGTCTCACTTAGTAACATAAATTTGGGCTCAATTGTGGTCGTAAGTCAAGGACTACCTGTATTCCATTAACTCCTGTAACCTTCTGACCTGATAATGATCAGAGTGCTGATCTAATTTCATCTTCTAGTATCAGAGGTTTGTGCTAGTAGGAAATACCATCTAAGAGATGATATGGGATGGGATGGGATGGGGTAGGGTAGGGTAGGGTATGATAGGATAGGATAGGATAGGATAGGATAGGATAGGATAGGATAGGATAGGATAGGATAGGATAGGATAGGATAGGACACGCACAACTCTGAACCGGTAGCAAAGGTAAGTGAAACCCATTACTGAGGAGAACCTATACTATTTCAGACAAGTGACTGTCTAGTCTCTTCTTAAAAACCTCCAGTGATGGAGTGCCACGATTTCTGAAGGCAAACTGTTCCACTGGTTAATTGTCCTCACTATTAGGAAGTTTCTCCTTAATTCCAAATTGCTTCTCTCTTTGATTAATTTCTAACCATTGTTTCTTGCCCTGCGTTCTGGTGCTTTGGAGAATAATTTGATCCCCTCTTCTTTGTGGCAGCCCCTCAAATACTGGAATGCTGCTATCATGTCACCCCTAATTCTTCTTTTCTTTAGACTAGCCAAACCCAAAACCTGCAGCCATTCTTCATATGGTTTAGTCTTCAGGCCTTTGATCATCTTAGCTGATCTTCTTTAAACTTTTTCCAAAGTCTCAACATCTTTTTTTTTTGTAGTATGGTGACCAAAATTGGTTGCAGTATTTCAGGTATGGTCTTACTAGAGTTTTATAAAGCGACACTAATCTTGGATATGGGTAACTCTATTGTACAGAATTTCAGTGTCTGGTATCTTTCCATTATCTTCTTTGAATTTGTTGCTATCTCTTCACTGAAATACCTTAACATAGTAATTTCAGATAAAAATGTCTTTCTGAGTTTGGAAATCTTTTAGTAGACTTCCTGTGTTTTTCTCTGTCAATTTCCATCTATATCTTTACAGTCAGCTTTAGCCACATCTTTGCTGTTATAATTGAGCTCTTCCACTTCCGTGTGCCAGTAATAAAGTCAATTTGAGTTCTGTGTACTCCATCTGCTGATGTCCACATACATAAACAACTTTTGGTTGCTAAAAGACTGCATTAGTAATGAAGAAATCACTGGATTGGCAGAAACTATTAAATCATTCCACTTCATTTCTGTTTTCTAGGCCATACTGTCCAACTACATTTTCCTCTATACTGTTTCCAATTTTGGCATTCCAATCTCCAATCACAAGCGGCACATCTTGTTCAGCTTTTAAATTGAACATGACCATAAAACTCAACTTTCCTCTTCATCTGCATCAGTAGTTGAAACACAAACTCAGATAAGGGTCATATTAAAGAATTGTCCATGAAATCTAATTGATATTATACTAACTGCATTATACCCAAGAACTGCTACAGCTACATCCTTTTTAACCATGAAACTATATTGTCCTTTGTTTTTTCTGCCCTTGGTAGTAACAGTGTGATCTTCCAACTGAAAGCACCCAATTCCTGTCCGTTTCATGCTGATGTCTAAAATATCAATGTTAGTTGTTTCATTTCATTTTTCACTATGTTGAGCTTTCCAGTGTTAATGCTTCTTAAATTTATATTCCACTATTTTTCTTTTTTTGCAGCTTTTACTTTTCTTTTCCTGCATGCCAACATCATCAGCAAATATATAAAGTATATCGATAGATAGATAGATAGATAGATAGATAGATAGATAGATAGATAGATAGATAGATAGATATAGATAGATATAGATATAGATATATAGATATATATAGATATATAGATATATAGATAGATATAGATATAGATATAGATATAGATATAGATATATATTCAAAAAAATCCCAAAGGCTTTAATCTCATCATCTTATAAACACTATTTGTACTCTGAAAGATCCTCAGCTCTTCCTCAACAGCATATTGACAGCTGTCCAACTTGAGGGACTCATTATTTGACTTGATGTTATCAGTTACTTTTTCTTGTCTATCCATTTGGTTTCCTTGGTAAAATAAAGCAGTGGTTTTTACCATTGCCTTTTCCACACAATATGAAAATATGCTTAAAGTGATAACCCACCTCCAGCAACTTCCTATATTGCTGCTGCCCAAATAGATGTCTCCTTCCTTTAGCTGCAAAACTAGTAGGAACTTCGCCCTTTGGGTGACCCTGTTGGGATCATATATTCTTGGCATACATTCCAGTGTTCTTGTTCATTCTTCCCAGGAACATCCCTTCCCCACCACAATGAGGCAGCACAGCAGGATGTGGGAAGAGACTAATGGACTGGTAGATAAATTATTAATCGGCTGGAACTGCTCTATTTCTTGTTTCAAAAGAAGCTTCCCCCCCCCCCGGTTTTTAATTTCATTCCAACTTCCAACTGTTGCTTTCTATCTGACCATTTTGAAATGGGGCTTTCCTTGGTTTTATATTGAAAACTGGAATAAGTTTATTGACTTGGCAGAAAGTAAGGCATTTCCTCTTGAGTTTCAAATTTTAAACCATTAGCTGCACATTGATGCTATTAATTAAAAGGAACAAAGGGTGCACTGTTATAATAATGTAGTCAAAAGATTAAAAATAAAAAGAGTTCCAGTGCACGCAGATTAAATAATTCAGTCTTTTATCATATTCAGGTTGCATCAGGTAAAAAACTAAATTTGGCTAGGCTCATTTTCAACAAATACAAAAAGAAGAGAAATGCATATATGCATAGATTCTTCTGTGGGGAAGAAGGAAAAAAACCCTCTGTTTTCCCCATGTTGTAGTTAAGTCATTTGAAGCAAAATCAATGAAGATGGTAAAGAAATCAAAGTAGTCTCAAGATGCTGCACTCTTTTTCAAAAAGCCACTGATCTCTCTCAAATGACAAGTCATTTGTCTGGATTCCTTTAAGGAACTCTTCCTACAGTGCAGCCTCAGAGGTGCAGCAAAACCTTTCTCCTCTTGGTCGCCATGCACGGCAGTGTTTAATCTGAAGGTTTAATGAACTGCTTAGATCCATTCACTGAGGAAGGGTTTTTATGAAATGGTCCAGTAGGCAGACCTTCTGTGCAAAGGTCTGCTGTGTACAGAATGCTGTTAGCAGCAGGAATAAAGGACTGATTACGCAGCTCTATGCGCGGTGTTCCCCTCTGAGACCTGAAATCAAAGCAAGCCGGGCAAGGAAAACAGACACAGAGACATATTTTGCAAGCAACACAAAATACCGGGATTTCTCATCACGAACTTGGATTGCTCATTCTGAAAAACAATGCACCAAAACGTTCTTAACAGCCATATTCAAAATATAAGCAGCAGTAAACAGGATTTTAAAACAATAAAGTAACCCTATTGCAAATCTGATTTTTCATTCAGAAGGAGTGTCAGGCATTTTTTTTTTAATAGCATATTTAAATATGGTATGCACTATTATTAACAACTACGGTATATCCACTGTGAAACTTTTATATTTAACAATTGGCTACTTTCCTTTTATGATAAGAAGTCAATGATCAATGAGGTTAAAATGAAAAAAATATTAATCAATACTAATTAGTACCACAGCAGAGAAATGAGAGGAATCCATAAGAAAATGCTTCAGATGGGAGCCATTTTCCTGAATGAAAGGATCCCTCTCCTCAGAATTACTGCAGGGGCAGCCTGTGGGGCAATGCCATTCGGGAATAATAAAGTTAAAGTATTCCCAACATAATCTAAATTTTACTCACATACATAAATACAGTTGCTGCTAAGTTTTAAAACAAAAGGGGGAGCCATAACTAACTCACACTGGAGAGGAGAGCTGCAATTTATCAAACTGTAATCTATCTGGGTCTCTCAATTTGTCAAAGCTCTTACATCCTCCAATTACAATATGTTTTGATACTCAAAAGATAATATTAAATAGATCACTGTATATCACTGTAAAGTCACAGTATGTTGGGGGAGAAGGGAATTACTGATCTCCACAGCATTTGTTCAAATATGTTTCTGAAACTTTAAAACAATTACCGTATTTTTCGGAGTATAAGACGCACCGGAGTATAAGACACACCTTAGTTTTGGGGGAGGAAAACAAGGGGGGGAAATCTGCCTCTGCCTCCCAGCAATTTGCCTCCCAGCAAACAGCAAACAGCACAGATGATATACACTGTTTGCTGTGTATTTCTGTGCATGTGTGCCTGGCCCATAGAAATAGCAAAGAATTGGAAAAATGTACATTAAGGCAGTATATTAATGCCAGAAAGTTTTCTTAAATGTTGTCACACTAACTCCTCCCAATTATTTAAATAGATCTACTCCAAACATGACTAATTCAAGGTTTAACTCAGCTGCCTTATCTTAATACTAAAACAGGACACTGTTACATTCAGATTATACTTGTACAGATGCTGTTAAAATTTATGTGGCTTTCTGGAAGTATACATTATTCTCTGCTATTTAAAAGAAGATACAATAGCACTGGGCCTCTTCAGATCAAGCATTTATTTTAAAAAGCTTCTTCATTTTGTTAAGTTGTCTAGAACAATAATAAAGCAGTCTTTAAAAATAAGTCTAATAATTTGAGCATTCTATAGACATTTATAGTTATTGACTTACCTCCTTGCATCCAGTTTCAGCAGTCTGATTAGCACAAGAAAATAAAAATCTGCCTCTGCCTTCACCTCCCAGCAATTTGCCTCCTTACAGCTTTACTTTCACTTTCAGTTTAGCACGTGGTCTGTCTGCAACCTCAATCAGCTGAGGGTCGGGAAGCTGATAATCAGTTGTTTGGCTTAACAGGCTCTGTTCTGTTTGCTGCAAAGAGGTAAATTGCTGGGAGGCAGAGGCCAAAGGGTGGGAGTGGCTGGGTGGGGTTACATTCGGTGTATAAGACGCACCCAAGTTTTCACCTTTTGGGGGGGTAAAAAGGTGCGTCTTATACTCCGAAAAAAATACAGTACTTAAGATAGTAATAACTAAAAATAGTCTCGATCTAATTAAGCTATTTGTGTTTTACTAAATAGTTCTACTATTTCTTTATTAAAATAAAATAAAAATTGCAATTTAACCTCAATCTTTGCATTAAACATAAATTATTATTATGACAGTTAAAGTTATTTTAATAACTATTGAAGATTTTTTTTAGGAAAATGAGACCAACTGCCATAAATTCAATTAAGGCAGATATTAAAAATAACTTCAGAACCTGAATGTTCAGGTTCTGAATATGAATCTAGATATTGAACAGCAAATTTTCTCCATGATTTTGGAATGGCGGGACCAGCTTGGTTTGACATGCTGACTCAATAAATGAATAAATAAAGAAATCTATATTTCTTTGCAACCATGCTATCCAAATATTTTGGGTTTATTTATAGTTTTTAGATTGTAGTACGTAGATATTAATATATTTTAGGTTACTCCAATTAAGCAATATGCAGCTTTAGGGAACTAGAAAGGCAAAGAAAGTTGACAAGTGTCCACATGACATTTTGTGGGTGATGGACTCTGAATCATGTATGCTGCATAGCATCTATATTTACATACACACATACACACACACTATTTTCCAGCCTTTATAATTTTAAATACTGAAATAATGTGCTATCCTTACAACAGAAATAAAATAGGCTTTGCTTCTGTCAGCAAACGAAACTGCCATTTATTCAACCGTAATTTTGATGCAGAAATAATAAAACAAGCATTTGATTGCATGTACATGCCTATCTCCTTATTACAAAATTCACTTGTAAGGTAAAAAAAACCAGAATGAAAAGGTGTTTTAATGAGTAGGATAAGTCTTAATACAAGGTACATGTGATATCGCCCATTACTTGCAATTCTCTGAGTGACCACTGGTGGGGAGTGGGGTGAGTTGGAGAACTCTGAAGTTTAGCTCTGCTTCCAGTCCTAATGATATGAAAATTAACTAAAACAATACCTTTCACTTTCTATGATTTGGAACAAAAGGACACAGAATAAAATATAGAGTTCTTACTATGAATCAGGGAGACTTAACAAGCCTATATTTACTTCATTTTCATCCAATTACCAAAAACAAATGGTGCCTTTTCGGATCTCAATCATGCTAGTTCCTGTCAGGAATGGTTTCAATCTGTCTTTGAACACAGATTAATGCCTTGGTAAAACTTGTCTAAACACAGCACACTTAACTCATCTTGCACACATGGATGAAGAACGTAAGTCTGAAGAAACAAATTCATATGCCTGAGCCTAGGATGAAAATAGCCTACCTTGGCTCTTTGTGGCAAGTTCATCGTGGTGTCTGCCTTGAAGTCATTTTTGTTCTTCCTGCATAGAACAGCTGTGATGATAAGGATGATGACTGTAACAACTGCTATGGGAGCCAACACTGCCGCAATGATCCATAAATTGTTGGGTGGGTTTTTAACTACAGCTGCATACATCAAGAGAAAAGGAAAGAAATAAACGTATAAATCAGAGCAATGATCCATTTGACTGAATAAATTTTTCTCCAGCCTTCTCCAATCTAAAATCCTTCCAGATGAACTGGGACTGCAATTCTTGGTGTTAGTCTCACAATGCATCAGGGGAATGTCAGTTTAGAAAAGGGTAGTCTATTTGTTCAGTCAATTTTTTTTTTCTATTTCTCCTATGTTAACTGAAAACCTCTGACAGAAGGTTTTCCCTAAGCATACGAACTATGCTCTATCACAAAGAAATAGACTGCCCCTCACGCACAATTATATTCAACAGCATCAATTTTATTTAGACATTTATAAAAAAAAGCATAGGACTACCACATTATAAATATAGAACATATTACAAGAATGTGTGCATATGAGTCTTCTATTGTTAGAGGCTACCAATCTAATGTAATTTTTAAATTAAAATCTCTATGCTGTTGTAAATTCATTAAATCATTAATGTAATGATTTATTAATGATTTAATCATTAATTTTAATGATTAAAACATTAATTAATAATTTTAATGATAATAATTAATCATTATTCATTAAATAAAATCATTTATGGCATAGTATTAATTCTGCCCAGAGTAGCAGTTGCTGCTGCTTCGACACGAAGATATCTGACAAATAAGCAACCAGTCTGAAACTGATCTTAGCGCCTAATAATGGGGAATATTGTTCACTGATATTCAAAACATATATTTGGGCTTCTTTTTAAACTAAAGTGGCCAAAAAGTCTATAAGAATGAGTTTTACTATGGTACTACTTTTTTCTTCCACTATTTTTAAAGATATCTTTTGAAACAAATGAAGTTGGTCTATTGCAAGAGAAAATCATTTTTAGCCATTATTAGAACAGATTTACATCCTCCACTGTTATTAACATGACTTCTAAAGGCAACGCATCATTATATATGTATGTTGGCATGGCAAAAATTGACTGCAAAATCCATCTTTTAGGATCTAAACTGAAATGCATGAAGGAGTGGTACAAGAGTTTTAGCTTTAAAAACAAAACTTCCACAGTATAAACTGTCCACCAAATTTGACTGGCAGCAACGTTCCTTTATGCATTTTCAACTGGAAAACTAATGTGTGCTTTCCACAAGTTCCCTTTATGAAAAAAAAATGAAAGTATCTGCATGGTCTCACCTATTCAAGCTTATTTACTAACTTTATGTTTGGCTCTTTTTACCAAGACTACAGCTGAAATCCAGACAAAATGAGGGCAGGCCACTGTGATGGCGATGTATAAAAAAGGGGGGGAAATATGGATCCTAAACATTATAGACTGGTTAATCTGCTAAATGTCAGCATAAAGTGATGTTTCAGTCATCTGACTGGAAATTTGCAGATTGCTTGGAACAGCATTTGGTATTTTGTAGAATTTTGTAGATGTTAAGAAAACAATTTAGCACAGGTTTGTTAAAAACAAATCATGCCAAACCAATCTTATTTCATTTTTCAACATAGTGACTAAATGAGTAGACCAGTGAAATACTGTGGACATAATAAGTAGTGGGTTCTAAAACCCTTTACTAACGGTTCACACGCAGTGTCCCGGGCAGGTGGGCAGAGCCTCCCGCCGCCAGCGCTACCGGTTCTAAGAACTGGTCCGAACCGGGAGCAACCCACCGCTGGACATAATATACTTAGACTTCAGCAAGGCATTCGACAAAGTAGACCACAACCTACTTCGTGGTAAGCTAGAAAAAAGTGGGATAGATAGCATCACCACCAGATGGATTCGTAACTGGCTGATAAACTGTACTCAACGAGTAGTCCTTAATGAGTATACATCTACATGGAGGAAAATAAGCAGTGGGGTACCACAAGGTTCCGTCTTAGGCCCAGTACTCTTCAATATCTTCATAAACGACTAAGATGAGGGAATAGAAGGGGAACTTTCCAAATTTGCAGATGATACTAAACTGGCAGGAATAACTAACAAACTAGAAGATAGGCTCAAGATCCAGATGGATCTTCACAGGCTTGAACACTGGGCCCTATCTAACAAAATGAAATTCAATGTAGAGAAAAGTAAAGTCTTACACTTAGGCAAGAAAAACCAAAAGTACACATATAGACTGGGTGAAACCAGGCTTATTAGCATTAACTGTGAGAGGGATCTTGGAGTCTTAGTGGACAACCAGCTAAATATGAGGCACAAGTGTGCAGCGGCAGCCAAAAAAGCCAATGCAATCCTAAACTGCATTAACAGAGGGATGCAATCAAGATCAAGTGAGGTACTAATACCACTCTATAAAGCCTTAGCAAGACTACACTTCGAGTACTGTATCCAGTTTTGGTCACCATACCAGGGGTGAGTTGCTCACTTACCCAGACCGGTGTGCTGCTCCGTGTTTCTTCATGCTTCGTGAGCGCACATGCACGCTATGTGCGTGCGCCCCCTTGTGCGATTTTGCTTCTGCGCATGCGCGGAAGCAAAATCATGCCAAAATCTCACGAGGGGATGTGTACGCGAGAGAGATTCCGGCGCAATTTTACTTCCACGCATGCGCAAAAGCTCACCGAAATCTCGCGCACGCGTGTGTCCCCTCGCAAGATTTCAGCGCAATTTTGCTTCCGCGCATGCGCAGAAGCAAAATCACCCAAAATTCGGGGGGGGGGGAATGGCGACGCACGCGACTGCCCAGTGGAGACTGTACCGGAGCAGTCGCGCGCAAATTGGGTCATCAGCGGGTCCCTACCGGAGCTACGCACTGGACCGCACCAATAGGAACCCACCCCTGCACCATTCTATGGAAAAGATGTTGAGACTCTAGAAAAAGTGCAGAGAAGAGCTACCGGGGTGATTAGGGGACTGGAGACTAAAACATATGAAGAATGGTTACAGGAACTAGGCATGGCTAGTCTAGTGAAGAGAAGGACCAGGGGAGACATGATAGCAGTGTTCCAATATTTGAGGGGCTGCCACAGAGAGGAAGAGGTCAAGCTATTTTCAAAGGCACCTGAAGGTCAGACAATGAATAATGGATGGAAACTGATCAAGGAGAGATTCAATCTAGAAATAAGAATAAATTTTCTGACAGCGAGAACAATCAACCAATGGAACAGCTTGCCTTCGGAGGTTGTGAGAGCTTCATCACTGGAGGCTTTCAAGAAGAGATTGGACTGCCATTTGTCAGAAATGGTGTAGGGTCTCCTGCTTGGGCGGGAGGTTGGACTAGATGACTTACAAGGTCCCTTCCAACTCTGTTAATCTGTTAATCACTAGCTGAGATGAAGGCACACAGAACTAAGGGATTTCTTTACTCAGTGGTCTGTGAAACAAGGATGCATATTGGTTCCTTTTATTCAGTTTCCCTATGTACTCTGAAATCAATAGTCATTAACTTAAAAAAATTGCTAAACTATTATATGCAGATGTTCTCATAATATTTCTATTCCCTGAAATCGGTTTTACCTCCACTTAACATCTATAGAGATGGTAGAACATATTAGTTTTCTATTTTTTTATTACTTTACTGTTTTCAACTATTATGAAAACCAGCTCCAAACCTCTGAAAATATAATAGTCCTAATTACATAAAAATACATAAATACATAAAAAGTACCAAACATATGTAGCTTAACCAAGTGCTAACACTACTGTAAAAAAAAACCCCAATAAACAGGTATGCAAAAGGAATTTGGGTGAGCTATTATCTGTCTGCATAAATAATACTTAGCTCAATAGTCTATTTTATATAAAGCAGTTCCTATTTCTACTGGGTCCAATGTGAGAACATATTAGTGAGCAATTGTTTAATTCACATTTGTGTCGGGGTTTACTATTTTTCCTGGTACAAACTCTACCATACTAATTGAATGCATTCCAGAATACATTATATTCTGCAAACTAGAATACATTGTAATATCTAGAAATAAACATGGAAATTATCTGCAATGTTAGAATAATTTATCATATACTTCTTTCTTTATCTACAATTAATATACATAATTTCAGTCTTGACAAAACTATAGACAAACAGCCAATGCTTAACTATAATTTAAAAACGCCTTGCTCTGGAGAAGATATGTTGACCTACTTCAAAGTCTTAGAATCTTAGCTTAACAAGTTCAGATATTGATCTGTTTTATTCAGCCACTTTTTCTTCTTTTATACCAGCAAGTACTGTAATAGGTTATTCAGTTATCTACAGTATATATTTCTCACAGTTTCCAAATAAGCAAAGACAAGATACCAATTTCAAACAATTTCACACTCTAGCTTATCTTAACCATTCATTACACCATTTCACTTTGTACATAACAAAAAGTTACAAAAAATAACTAGATAACTGTTGTGGTTAAGGGTAGATATAGGTTGCTTGTTTTCTTGCTTGCTTAAATAAAGGAAAGAGCAAAGAAGGCATATAGGTTCTCAAAATCATTCATCTCTTGCTTCAGTAAGACAAGAGGTTGACAATCCAAACACACAAACTGACTTCTAAGAAATGAGCAGGATATGGAATGTTGTTGTTATATAAACCTTACATATCTTTTATATAACAGCATGCAGCTTCTCATCTATCAATTTCTTAAAAAAGAGTCCCCAGGGAGTGGGCGGCATAGAAATCCATTAAAAAATTAAATTAAATTAAATTAAATTAAATTAAATTAAATTAAATTAAATTAAATTAAATTAAATTAAATTAAATTAAATTAAATTTTAAATTAAATTAAATTAAATTAAATTAAATTAAATTAAATTAAATTAAATTAAAAATTAGATGAATCTAAAACAAAAAACCCAACAGAGGCAGCAGGCAAGAAGTCACTAAAACAGGTTGTAAGTACAGTACACTGTGCAATCCAAAACTAAGACTAATATATTTGTACAGTCTATGTCACATTTACTGCATTGAAACAGGCTGAATCTAAGATTTCTTTTAATTCTTCACCTAGGCTATCATTATGGCATGCTTACACTTCCTATAATCCAAAGGATCAGTGTAAATTATAATCTCACAAATAATATACTCACACACATATTTATGCATACATCCTATATTATCAGAAAGCTCTTCCATATGATATTGTTCTAAAGAATGTGATATAGTATTCAAAGAGAAAAAAGCAACTAATAAGCAACTACAGAAGATAACATTTTTAATAAGCCTCGGCACTAGAAGGTTTTTGTTACATTTTCATAACAATCATAAGAATTACAATTAAACATCTAAAAGAGAAAGAGGGTAGCAAAGAAAATATTTCTTACGATCAGCTTGTACTTGAACAACATATCCTAGGGTCAAGGCCATCCTTTGTGAATCAACCGTAGTCAAACGTTTAGCAGCTATTGTGCCCAACAAAGGTTTCCCATTGTATAAAGTATAGTAAGTCAATTCAGCAGGCTCCCGGGGACCTGGAATTCGCTGCATTTTTACCATCTTAAAAACACACACACACACACACACAAATAAAGACCATAGAAAGCAATTACATCTGTAATGTTAATACGTTCATTTCTATATCCTGCAAAAGACAACATTAATTTGTAAATAGGCTTGTAAATTTAAATTACATTTTCAATTAAATTTGCAACACTCATGAATATTCAGGAAATTATTTAGTTCAGAAATACCAGTGGGAACTTGTTTGTATCCCATATTGACAAGTTATACATAGACAAGGCTGCAAATCTCAGTATTCCAGACACTAACTCTTTGTTCAGGAATTGATTTCCTTGGCAGAAAGCTCACAAACAAAACCTGGCTAGATTAGTTCATTTATTGAGAGAAATGGATGAACCAAAAATAAACATACAAAATTTGTCTTCTATATTACACAGGAGTATAAACCTACTAAACGCCAGGATTTGCATTGTGGGCTTAGTCTTTTCACCTGTCAGGATAAGAGAACTTTCACTGTTGTCTTGTTATCTATGAAAGTCACTTGATCTATGTCCACATAATAGCCCACTGCAAATTTATTTGCATTCCTCTCGCATTTCAGTTTCTAGGTACTATATTAATCTGAGTGATTCCAACTTCTTGGTGCTTTATAAACTCTGCTCCAATCAAAACAGATCAGACACCTAGGATCTTGCTCCTAGATTTTCTTTTTATGCAACCATGTGCAAATCAGATAACCAACTAATGGAGGGGAACAGTAATTAGGGAAAGTCCTCCCCCAAACCTGGAATACCTTTATTCATGTGTGCTATAGATACATTAATATATTTGGTACAATATTTCATATTACCTACAGAAAACAGAAAACTTCAGTGTAAAAATCTTCCCATTAGCAACCAAACATTCAGTGGAACATATATATATATATTCACATGTCTCATTTTCGAACAAAGAGATGAAGAAAAAAACAACTGTGAGTTGTTCTAATTTCAACCTACCAAAATTTGTAATAAAAATGAACAGAAAAACCTTAATTTCTCATAATCTTCACTACAATATGAAGTTTCTGGTTGATATCCCCCAAAATACTGCAAAAGAGGGAGAAACTTAATAATTGTCATTAGTTCTTGTCTCTACCTGCACAGTAAAGCTGCCAATAGTAGTGGCTCGTTTAAATCGTCTTTCTTGTTGATGAGACATCATGAACAGTGGTGCTAAACGTTGCTCCATGAGTCTTGCAAAACTTTGGTTATTCACCCCCAGCAATGTAATGTCAACTCCCAGTAAAACTACAAAAATAGAAAGAAAATGCATATTGCAACAGTGAGTTAAAATATATAAACATATATGCTTTAAAAATGTTTTTCTTTCAAGTGTGTGTGTGTGTGTGTTTATGTACAATATTCAATCCAGCATAGGGCCTGTACATGTGTACAAGTACTGTGTGACCTTTAATTGGTCTTTAAAATATATCTTAATCCTGCAACATATTTGTAAAATGTTTTTATTGAAAAATGGCTTGGAAGCACATTCCACAAATCATATTGTGGACATTAGCTTATGTCATTTTATAGCTGTTCTTATTATTAGATTACATACTTTTTCACATGTGCTCTAAAAGGTTAAATAGTTGTTTTATTAGCATTGTTTTACTTTGATTATTGTTATATAGATGATTTAAATATTAATTTCCATGTGGAGACCGCCCTTGTAAATTATGAACAGATGGCAATTACAATAAAAGAAATGAATTGCCATGTTAAAAATGATCATAAAAATATGGACAAAATGTTCTCATGGGTTATCACAATTGTTAAAAGTCACCGTGAAATAACAAACAGTACCTGCACACATGTACATTTCTTATGCTATATTGAATATTGTACATTAAAAAAAAACCACACAACATTTGAAAGTGCAAAAAGAGGAAAAAAAATATCTAAAAGACCAGAGAAACAGAGTTGTAGCTTATTTATTAAGAAATAGAGAACAGGGATTCTATTAGATTTACACTGGGAATCACAGAAACACAAGAAATATTTGTCCCTCTAAGAAATGACTGGTTTCTACTTATGTTGCAGCCCAAACAAATTGGAAGTAATCAGCTACATAACAAAGTATTTGTTTCAATTCAGGAAATAAACGTTCTCTGTGGAAGTAATTTAAACCGAAGCACAGCTGTACAAAACCTGCAGATTTAGGAAGTTCCACATTTCTCCACAAAACTGCAGCATGAATGAATTGTGCCGAAGCACAGTTGCATTGCAGAAAAAATTATTGTTCCATATTCTTACTTGCTTAAGCAGAGAAAATATGCAACTTGCATAGTTAACCATGCATACTGAGAATGTTCATGTTTTCTTAACTACTGTGTTCTTGGATTTAGCAAAAGAAAAAAAAATAAACAAATCCCACTTGTATTCTTCCAAGAATGTGTCTTTTATTCCATTAGACAAATTGGATTTTCTCAGAAAATTAATCTCACTGGTAGAGTTGTTTGGTATGTAGGGGGCAAATTGTTGAAAAAGGAGAGCTAGCAAGGGAAAATCAACCCTTCTCATATGCATGCTGAGAGGAACAGCGTAAGTATGTTGCTATGAGACAGCCAGATGTATATATGACCAATATGTATTTATAAATCAACACTTTGTATACCTCGTTATTTTTGTTAAGATTCTGAAACTTGTAAACCTTGGGCAAATTATTTTTGGATATGAAATTCAGTTTTTTCAAAGAACTGAATAAAGCAATAATTTGCAGAAGTCTCAGACTATTTAATACTTTACGAAGTCACCTAAAATGGCAGATATCACGCTCATTTTAACAGTCCTCACAATGTCAAGGTTCTCTCATGTGAAAGAAAAAAAATTAAAAGTAAGAAAATTAGGAAAATGCTGTCGTAAAAAAATAACTTTACCTGTAATCACCCAGTAATCTCTAGTTGCTTCTGAAGTATCGAGATTTGGATATTCCAGTGCTTTAAATAAAACAGGAAACAAAGCAATCAAATACACAACTAGCTTCACATTTTCCAAACTGTCTTTTTTCCTTGTGCTGTACCAAAAGTTTATTCTGCAAAATGTCAGCTTTGTTTTCTTACCAGGAATCCCTGCATGCAAGTATTCCTTATTTCTAAATGTCTCAATAACCTCCAGAATCAGATAGTCAAGCTCACGCGCAAAGGGAAAATCACACATATCACCTATACTTTCCAAATAAGTTTTATACGGTTACATTATAAATTGTGCACCGGAGAAAATATATGAGTTGGTGTTCTTTGGAAATCAAGCCCCGCATGTAATTTATTGCTACTCCTATCTGGCATATAAACTGAAGTCATAATTCCCTTCAGAATTTGCTAATCAGGTTTTAGGTAATTATAAAAATAAAAGACAACTAAAATGTGATAATAGTGAAGGTGGGAAAAATCCACTTCAAAACCAGTTCAAAGCAGCAGTGGGTTGCTCCCAGTTCAGCGAACCAGTAGCGGCGGCGAGAGGCTCCACCCACCTGCCCGGGATGCTTTTGTGCAAAAGTGTTGCGCGCGCAAGTGCACATGCAAACCAGTAGTGACGGGATTTAGAACCCACTACTGGTTCAAAGGGTTACAAAAAAGTTAGCTATCCTATTCATCCAGGTGATGGGCAGAGACAACAGAAGTCAGGGAAAATCATGTCCAGAGGCCAATCAGGAAAATAGTTTCCTTCTCTCAGATTGGCTTTCTTTTTAAAGGAGTCTTTTGGCGTTGGAGTTTTTTCCTTCAGAAGCAACTGAAAGCAAGGAAGAGGAAAAAGTATATTTCCCCAAAACAGAAGCAACAGGGCTACATCTATAAATTTAGGCACAAGTTAGGATTAGTAAAATTTGCTGTAGTATAGATTCCTTATTACATTCATTGAGATCTTGTCTCTACGAAGTTGTGAGAGTTCCTGGACCTGAGGGAGCAATTAGTTCTTGAATTAATAGTGATTAAAATCAACCTCTCAAGGCAGCAATTGTTCATTTCTTCTTCTTTTTTTCTTCCTTCCCATGTCTTCTAGGTCACTAATAACACTCACTGAGTTATTCTATACAAAAAACCTAAATAAATTCTTTCTTTTGAAAGAAGTATTTCTTTCTTCATCGTATGCCTTCTTGCCAGGTCAAACTATTCAAGGAACAGGACTGCCACAAGACTCTTCTCTGGAAAAGGAGTGAAAAAGAGGGTACTCTGGAGCAAAATGGCTGAGGATTTGTGAAAAAAAATTGAAGATCCCCTTCTAGATTGCAATAAGGGGTCCCAAGGTACTACTTCATGTATCTACATGAACCACATTATAGTCCTTTTAATATTCCAGATTGACAACTACAAATTATGTATACATGTTCAAGGTTATTTTACTCAAACTCCAGAATATATACTTTTTCCACAATAGAGTTATTTATTTCTCCCATATCGTATTCCACCTTTTTAACATATAATTCAAGGTGGCAAACCTGATATTCCTGCCTATTTTCCACACGTGATTTGTAAATACCTCTTGAAAAGACAAAAATCATTATAAAACTAGTGAGAAGAATGCTCATAAGACCAGAATTTACTCTCCCCTCCAGGCAGGTCTTCTAGAAGTCCCCCTCCTCGCAAGGTTCATGAGGTACAGCCACTCTTTGTTTAGCGGCTACCTCATTTAACAACTGTTCGCAAATACAAAGTTAAATTAAAAAAATATATTTTCTGACCTTTGCACAACTTTATGGCCAAATTTTGTGTGCATAACTACCAAAACCTTCACTGTGAAATGTTAGCAAATTTAGGGAAGCACTATATTGCACAGAAAAGCAACTTCAGGAAGAAACTGTCTGTTTAAGCAATCTCTATACCCTGCGAGGGGCAAAAAAAGGGGGGGGGAGAAAGAAAATATGTCAGGCTTAGGTCATTGTGGGAGACAATATTGACTGGGGCAGCAACAACCAGAGATCTTTACAGCATTTATCTCTCTCCCTCAGAGACATGTGTTCACTTAGCAACCATTTTGCTTAATAATATTTTTCTTTTGATTTAAGGAATGGATTGCAGTCGCTAAACAAGGGGACGATATTTAAACTAAGCAATAGGCCTCCTCTGCAGCAGCTCCAGTTTCAAAACTCTTTCTGTATGAAGCTTCATGTAGCCCCCTGCTTGTCAATATTCTATTAAGAAATTAAAATTGTATTGTTCCTTTGATGAGCTTTCACCCCTGATTGACTGAACGAGAGCATCTACCTTGGGGTATGATTTATTCTGTGGTTGCTCTAAGCCACAAAGAGCCCTTCAAGATTGGGGGCAGGTTACAATACACAAACAACATGCAATAACTAACTGTTTTCCAAATCGGTACCACCCACATGTTTTGGCCATGCTGAGGAAGATGAAAATTGCAATCTGGATTGGTTAAAGCTGATGTGCATAGTCAATAGACCCATAACTGTGTGTAACAATACATATCCATACAGATAAAATGTCCAAAATAAATTCATTCATTAATTAATACATTAATGCAACATTAACAGAATTTTAATTTAAAAGACAGGTATACTGATGTGCCAACATTCACATATGCCATGTAAGAAGAAACATATTTTTTTGAGCAATCAATTATCAAAAGTAAATCTCATTGCAGCAATTTTATTCTATTTATGACTTTTTAAATCATGTATGAAGGAGATTTTACAGCCTAAGGGGAAATGACAGTATGAAAATGCTCCGTACCTTTACCAATAAATTAAAATTATGCAGTAGCAAATTAATAAGCTCTTTCTAGATTGATATTTACAGAAGAGAAATCGTGAACCTTGTATGCTCTTCAGATTTATGAGTTAACAGCAAAAAAGCAAAAAAAAAAAGTAATTATGTGAAAGAACAGGAGAGGGCTGCAATATAATGAAAAGAAACATGAAAAGGTATAATTTCTGAAAGGTTCTTCCTCAGTGCCAAGTTTAAGATAAAACCCATCTTGGTGTATATGATGTTGAAAGAGTAGGAAAAATTTGTTCCAGCAACAAATGAACA
Source organism: Diadophis punctatus similis (assembly GCA_023053685.1). NCBI lineage: Eukaryota > Metazoa > Chordata > Lepidosauria > Squamata > Dipsadidae > Diadophis > Diadophis punctatus. Next base: position 243,001,460 of record JALIGW010000001.1, read on the forward strand.
GAAATGGATCCAGCTCAGAGTTTATTTTGTAACAAAGTAAGTCACTTGATTAGAATATGCATATTGTTCTTTTAAATCTATTGTTCAATGTTTATAAAAATTTGGTTGCCGGCAAAGTCACTGAGTAATTTAATTAATTTAATTTAATGGATTTGTATGCCGCCCAACTCCCTAGGGACTCTGGGCGGCTCACAAGTAGTCATTTCATGACCTCATAACATACTTTGGAAACCAGTCTGGGGAACTGGTACTACTTAATTTTATTAAGCCCCTTCAGTCTTTCTTTTCAGATGCATTTTAAATAGAGGTTTTCCCCATATTCCCTTTTTAGGAAAGATGGTTGGCAAAGTAAACTAACATTTGTTATCTGAAGCAAACTAAATCAATGGTTCTTAAATACTAAATATTTCCAAATAGACTATCAGTTATTAGTAAATATGTTCTTGAGCTGAACTCACCTCTTAGTGACTTTTTGATTCTTTCCACATCCATGTCATGGCAGCATATGAAAATGAATTGCTCCTTTCCCCAGAATACCTTTTTAACAATCTAGCCTGCAGCTCTACTATGTGTTGTTATTATTTGAGGGACAAATGAAGTCCTACCCTCCTTAGCATTATGGGATCAGCCAAGACCACCAAGGGGTTATCACCTCCTGAACCCTCATTTAATATGAATGATTACCAAGTATTAGGTCAATATGAAGAACATGGATATTTGATCCAGGACGAATGACTGTTATCTTTTGGGCCAGTTTGAGATAGATGCCTTGTTGTAAATTTTCTATGAGTTGATTACAACAGGGGTCCCTTTTTGATTCCACAGATGGGCGGCAGTGTGCACAACCTAATTCCCATGCATGCACAAATGAAGTTTCACATGCTCACCCACCATTTTGGTGGCCATGTTACCAACAGGTTCAGGATCCCTGGATTACAATAACAGTTCCAAAGAGAGGGTTTTGAAACTTTAATTTTATCTTTTTATTATTGTTGTTGTTGTTGTTAACTATTGGGTCGTTGCAAACAGATTTAGTAGTTTAAAATTTAAGGGGGCCTGTTTCACAAGGGGTGAGAAACTAATATTGTTGTAATATATTAATCAGTATTCAACTAGTTTAGTTTGCTTTATTGTTATTGCACCTCGTACAACTAAATTAAATGCCATCTTCAGTGATATAAAAATAGTTATAGGGTGGATAATATGTGTATGTGTGTTGGGGTTTTTTCCCAATGCATTTTAATGTTTTGTTTGTTTTGTGTTTTCTTCTTGGTTTTTTTTTTTAATAAACTTTTGAAGTTTTTTGAATTTGTATTTTAACTTTTTTTAAATAAAATAAAGATAGAACAATAAAATAGGGAGTAATGTAAAGAAGACTTACCTTCAGCAATAGTTAGTGGTGGGAAAGTAAGATAGAATCCCACCAATTCTGCTGAAAGCTGGTTAAGAAGGTTGCTTGAAACTGTGCCATTTAAGACTGTACTTTCATTTCTCACGACATAAAACAGAGTGACAGCTTGAGACACATTTGATGTGTTCAGGATCTGAAAAAATAAAACAATTGCAATAGAGACAGAGTGGATAAATTCATTTTGATTTATTGCTCTTTCCATGTATTATTATATTAGTGCAAAGATCAAGGGTAAATGTTAATCATGCTACTACTGAATAAGACACATGCGCCCAGGTATTTTTACTCTTTAGATAGACAATCCAACCAACACAACAGGCAGTAGAAAATAATATTTCTATTCCACAAACAAAAATTCATCTTGGAAGCACATTCTTTATATCTATAATAATGGGCCATTTGGATGTATCTATAATGATGGGCCATTTGCCTGTATATATGAAAGAAAATGGTAACATTTCTGTTGTTATGTTTGATTCTGCTCCATTTTTAAATTTTAAGAGCTAAGCATTCAAAACATTCAAATCTGATTTGTTCTTACAGTTTTTCCCACCCATTTAATCTGCAGGGCTATCAACTATACAAATTATAACATATTTTATACTATGGAAAGTAGAATTGGGGGGGAAATGGGAGAGGGAACAAGCAGGAGAAGTAAAAATGGCATGTTCCATGCACGGGAGAGACAATATTTCATTCAGGTTTCTTCCATTAAAACAAATAGGGAGTGGAGGAAGTTCAAATGGGAAATGTGTCTTGTCTTCATGGTAATGCCATTTTCAACAGAGTAATGTTATGCCCACAAAGTTTACCACATGCTTTCAGTGCATATTATGCAAGTCTAATTGCACAGACCTGCAGCAAACATCTGGGGCAGAAAAGACTGCTATCCTTTCTTGATGCTCAAAGAAGAAGCAAAAGAGCACACATAACTCTTCCTCGTCTCTATTAGTTTAAAAAATGCCCCCCAAAAATATGCTGTGCATCATGCATGAATTGAAAGAACCAAACAAATTCTTGCTTACAGGCACATTCTAAATGTAAGAAAACTCAAAACAGATTTAATACAATGAGATAAAGATCTCATCTATGATAGGAAGGTGCTATTACAAGATTCTGTACTGATGAAGGACAAAAATAACATAAGGGAGGGAATATACAGGTATCAGGTCCAATCACTCCTATCACTCATGTTCATTGCCGGCTTTTTGCTCTATCTGCTTTGAGGGTATATTATTCTAAGAACCATTAAATTATATTTAAAAAGGAACATATTTATATGATACTAAAAGGTATTAAAAGTTCAAACTGATAGTAATATAGATCAGTTTGCTCATATAACAATTATTCCAATGCCAAATAAACTATTTCTTGTTCTGAATTCAGTATTTTTTTCATGAAGCAATTACTATATATGATTCATACTCTTTCCACACAAAGTAAAGAGTTCACTTCTGCCAGTCAAGCTTATCAAGCCAAACTTTTGACACTTTTTCCTTTGGCATATCCCTGTGGATTTCTGGCATGACTAGTCAACTAGAAAGGAGCCTATCAAACTTTATTTTGATTTTTACCACTCAGTATATGGAATATGACTACATATCTGGAAGTGAGTATATAATTAACTGAATGTAAAACTTGGAAAAATGTTTGAAATTATTATTGAATTCTGCCATTGCTCCATTTAGTAACACACATTGCTGTAAGATTCCTTCGTCAATCAGTAGGTGGTTTTAGGGAAAAAAAGAATCATGATGGCACATATCTTTTAGTTATAGCTTTTAGAAGATTCCTATATCCATAAAATAAAAGTAACTGGTTTAGTTTTTCAGCATCTGAGAATGGAATGGAATGGAATGGAATGGAATGGAATGGAATGGAATGGAATGGAATGGAATGGAATAGAATAGAATAGAATAGAATAGAATAGAATAGAATAGAATAGAATAGAATAGAAAATAGAGTAGAGTAGAGTAGAGTAGAGTAGAGTAGAGTAGAGTAGAGTAGAGTAGAGTAGAGTAGAGTAGAGTAGAGTAGAGTAGAGTAGAGTAGAGTAGAATAGAATTCTTTATTGGCCAAGTGTGATTGGACACACAAGAAATTTGTCTTTGGTGTATATGCTATCAGTGTACATAAGGAGAATAAAATACATTCATCAAGAATAAAAAGATACAACACTTAGTGATAGTCAAGATTACTAATAAGCTATCAAAACATACTAGGAAACAAGTAAGGAAGAGAAGAATAGTAGTAATACAGTCTTAGTAAATTATTTGACAGTGTTTTGGAAATTAGTTGTTAAGCAGAGTGATGGCATTCGGGGGAAAACTGTCCTTGTGTCTAGTTGTTCTGATGTGCAGTGCTCTATAGCATCGTTTTGAGGGTAGAAGTTGAAACAATTTATGTCCAGGATGTGAGGGGTCTGTGGATATTTTCACAGCCCTCTTTTTGACTTGTGCAGTATACAGATACTCAATGGAAGGCTGGTTGGTAGCAATTATTTTTTCTGCAGTTCTAATTATCCGTTGAAGTCAGTGTTTGTCTTGTTTGGTTGCAGAGACAAACCAGACAGTTATGGAGGTGCAGATGACAGTCTCAATAATTCCTCTGTAGAATCAGCAGCTCCTTGGGCAGTTTGAGCTTCCTGAGTTGGCGCAGAAAGAACATTATTTGTTGTGCTTTTTTGATGAAGTTTTTGATGTTAGGTGTCCATTTTAAGTCTTGAGATATGATAGAACCTAGAAACTTGAAGGACTCTACTGTGGATATTGTGTTGTTTAGTATTGTAAGAGATGATAGTATAGGAGGTTTTCTTCTAAAATCCATCACCATTTCTACGGCTTTGAGTGTATTTAGTTCAAGATAATTCTGGTTGCACCACAAGGCTAGTTGTTCAACCTTCCGTCTGTATACAGATTCATTGTTGTCTTGAATGAGACCAATCACTGTTGTATCATCTGCAAACTTCAGTATTTTAACAGAGGGATCTTTTGAGATGCAGTCATTGGTGTACAGAGAGAAGTGGAGAGAGCACACAGGGGGCTCCTGTGCTAATTGTGCAGGTATCTGATGTGATTTTGCCTAGCTTCACCAGCTGCTTCCTGTCTGTTAGGAAGCTTATGATCCATTTACAGGTGTGTTCAGGTACCGCTAGTTGGTTTAGTTTAATTAGAAGAATGTCTGGAATGATGGTATTGAATGCTGAGCTGAAGTCTACAAAGAGGACCCTTGCAAAAGTCTCTGGAGATTCAAGATGTTGTAGGATGTAGTGCAGAGACATATTAACTGCATCATCTGTCGATCTATTTGCTCAGTAGGCAAATTGCAAGGGGTCTAACAGTGGATCCGTGATGGTTCTCAGGTGGCCGAGTGCTAGTTTTTCAAAGGTCTTCATAACTACAGATGTTAGAGCAAGCGGTCTGAAGTCCAGTAAGTTTTACCACTATATGCTTAAGTAATCTTTCAATAATAACTACAAATAAGGGGTTAAGATCCATTATTCATACAGCTTAACTGCTTTTAAATGTGGAACCGGACTGTATTCACTTTAATTGGAGCCCTGTGCTTTGTGAACTGGCCAGTTAACACAATTCAATTGGTTTTGCAGATAATGAACAGGATTTTGGTCCTCATGTTCTCTTTGTAATTTTATAGGGAGACCAGTTTGAGATGAATCCTGTCGTTGCTAATTACTGTGCTAACTAATTCATTCGTTCGTTCGTCCGTCCGTCCGTCCGTTCGTTTGTTCGTTTATTCATTTATTCATTCATTCATTCAACATATTTATATAGCCACCCATCTTGTAGAACATAACCCTGGGAAGCTAAAAGTAATAAACATGAACAAAAGAAAACCAAGAAAAGCCAGGCATCCAATCCATCATCAACACTCATTTATGCATCTGCTTAGCAGATAAATAATTGCAGAGAGGATAAATAAATTTCTGCATTTCTGAATCTTTTTTTAATACAAAGTCCAGCTCAAAATATCAAATTCTGTTTGTCAGAGCAGACACACACAGTATTCCCTGAGATCCACCAACAGTATTTCTTTGGCTCCAAAGAAAGTGGCATATTGAACGGAAAAGTGTGAGAGATGTATAGAAATGAAATACAATTTTGTAAGAATAGCTGCCCTTGTATATGTTTATATAAACATGGAAGCAAGATTCCATACATATATGCAGTGGTTAAGGTGTTAGACAAGGAATAGGGAGACCTAGAGTTTAGTCCTCTCTCAACCATGAAATCTCACTGGGATAACTTTGGGCTGGTCATACTCTCTCAGACCAAAATAGGAAGAAAGAGCATTATGGATACTGCTTTGAGCTCCTGTACAAAAAAAAAAGAAGGGCAGGATATAAACCTATCAAATAAATGAATAATGATAATAAATGGATGATAATAAAATAAATGAATAATAAATTACAACTATCATCATATGAATCATGAATTTTCTCTTAATAAATGGTAATAATAAAATATATTTATATTGGCCTTCCAATTATACTGGTAACGATATGATAAAAATAAGACCTGCAAAGAATCTTCACCTGTTGTACATAGTAATAATTTGATAAAAGATAAGAATTTTTACCTGAACATTTAATTTGCTAGTGGTATTCAAGACTTTTCTCTCAGCATCTTGAAATGCCTTCTGCAATCTTTGTTCCATTGTCTGAACAAATCTGCATGATTGTATGTTGTCTGATTCATCCACAAACTGTAATTCTAGATGAACAAGAGCCATTGCATTTAGTGAATATATATTTTCTTGCAACAGTACTGAAGTGGTTGGCCATTTCTTTCTTCTAGGATGATTTTTACTGCCCTACCCAGCCTGATATTTCATGGAGCTCTCCCAGCTATGTTTAGATCCAAGCCCAGACAAGGTCAGCCACATTCACACTAATCAGGATTAAGCCCACTGAATTCAAAACTTACTTCTAAATAAACAGAACAAAATTCACTGCACAGGATTTCATACTATGGCATTAAAATAGAGCATTAAATATATAGTACAAGTATATGTTGCTTAACCACCATTTGTTCAGTGACTGTTTGAAATTATAGCAGTGCTGAATATATGTTACTTATGGCCAGTCCTCAAAATTCTGGCCATGGCAGCACCCCCATAATCACATGATCATGGTCCAGGTACTCAGGTGCCCAGTTCGTGATTACAAAGTCACAGGAAGCTGTGCCACATAATCACTATTTGCAAACTTCTCTACTGGCTCTCCACAAGCAAAGTCAAGGGGGAAGCCAGCAGAGAAGGTCACAAGTTGCTCCCACTTTTTTTCTAGCCTGCACTACTCCCCATCAGCTCACAGCCTCTGCCGGCCCTTCTTCAGCCTCCCCTGACTTGCACACAGCCTATGCCAACCCTCTCACAACTTGCACGCAACCTGTGCCAGCCATCCCCCACAGCATCCCCACGCTCCTTATCTGAGACTCCTGCCTCTCCCTGCTTAATGACTTGTATGTCTTGAAGTTACAATGGTAACCAGTGGTGCCTGGGATTGCTGTCGCTATGTGATGTCATCATGTGATATCACACTTTATAACCACATCTCTTAGCGATGGCAATTCCACTCCCAATGGTGGTCATAACCTGAGGACTACCTTAGTAATGCTGCATTATGTTTCCATTTCAAGTAAATCAATTCCAATCCAACTAATTATGATAGATACAATCAGTACTGTTGTTTGGATTTTTTCCCTCCTTCCTCTTTAACTCTTTTGCTTTCTGTGTCATGTTTTTAGTTGATAAATGTAGAACAGACACTTTTAATAGTGGTATTTGTTAACCATTCTGCGAACCTTTTTGAAGAGTGTTAAAACTTTTTTAAAGAGTAGGAAAATAGTGTGATACAGTTAAAGGAATAACAACAATCAAATGTTGTTGTAACACATATAAAAAGTGTGCTTTGTTACTCCAGACTTAGTCGTTTAAAACAAATTTAAGCAATTCTAATAGCTAATTCATTGTTACAATTAAAATAGCTAATTTTATCTAATTAACTGCTACTCTTTTAATTTTCAAGGGGCAGATTGACCCAATTGTTCTCAAATACTATCTGACAGAAGAACAAGCCTTAAACAGGGAAGGGAGGAATACCCACGTCTAATACATTTTGATTACTGGAGCACAGTGTCTTTGGGGCCAAGTTTAGTTCCCCACTCCAATTTATAAGAACCTTGGGTGTACAAAGACATTTTTACTTCCTGTTCTAACACTGAAATTTGTAGCTGTACTAACAGATATAACCCTATTACCATAGATTAGAGAACTTAGAGAAAATTTACCTGTTTTCAGCTGAAAATGATAAGCTGGCAATGGGTTCCATGGCAAAGCTAAGACAGCAACAGAATGAAGATTTGGCACATGTTTCCTAATATCTAAAGTGGCATTAGTAACACCATAAGCAATTAGCATTTCAATAACCACAGCAGGTATGAAAACGAGTCTGTCCTGAGTAACATAGTAACCAACTGTCACATTGTTTGATTGTTCCAGAATTTCTATCTGAAAAATAAAAAAGATAAATATGCATTTCATATTCTTCACAATTAAGTGTTTTGATTCAGATCGCTAAGAGAACCGTATGACTCTTCTGTTCAAGGGACTAAAAAGATTAAACTGTTAATCTCAAAGAAATGATCAAGACAAAATTGCCCTTTCAATAAAATTATGAATAATTAAAAATGTTTTGTTAGATTAACAGATTCATTGAAGAATGAGCATAAAGTGAAAAGCACTTGGCCTTAGGTGACCTGACTTACTTCAAATGGATTATTCCCTTTGTTGACTAATTTAGTATTCATTAGTCATATATTACTAAACTCTACACCAGTTACAGTGTCTTGGAAAAATGCAAGTTGTTATAGCAAAATACAAATGAGAAGTTTCTTGATTCTATGTTATACTATATGCAGATATGAATTAAGAGCTTGCCTTACAAGACACTGAAACATTGGAATGGAATACTATCTATGCATTTTACAAATCCATACAGACCATTATTCTTTTGGAATAAAGCAAAAATAGCAATGGAAGGGATACTAAAGTTGTAGAAACCAAAATATTATGCAAACCAGAGAACAGCTTAATAACAGTAATAGCGCTCTATTGTATCTCCTCAAATATTCTGGAAGTAAATTCTGTATGCTGTTCCCCTTTTTCAGATTTGATCTATTGCCTCTCCTACAAGTTAACTGACCTTAACTGAATAACAGAGTTAGAAGGAACCTTGGAGGTTTTCTACTCCAACCCCATATTCAAGCAGGAGACCCTACAACATTTCAGACAAATAATTGTCAAATCTCTTCTTAAAAGCCTCCAGTAATGGAGCAATCACAACTTCTGAAGGCAAGCCATTCCACTGGTTAATTGTTAGCTAAAAATATATCTAAAATAATAGAAGTCCCATTCCACTGGAATGAGTTGCATGTTTCATTACGGACACTGCATTTTCAACCAGAGATTGCTCATTGCAAACTGCTCAGATTTTTCAATCTTAATGATCAACGCTCCTGCTCTGCCTAAAATCAAGGAAATATATTCTAAAAGAAACTGGTAAATAAAAATTGTTTGTTTTCATATTTGTAATTCACAACAATTCTGCCAATTCTATACATTTTCACAAAGATGTTAAAAAGAACCCTTAGCTTGTGTTCTTAATCTGTTTATAAAACAGACACCAAACTTGCTTACTTGTGCATTGACATTTTGATTGAAAGCTTGACGCAATGCCAGGGTGAGACCTTTAGTGACATTTTGTTTCAAGGAGCCATTCAGCAGCAGTCTTCTTGTATTCAGAAACAATACTAGAATGTAAAGATGCGTATTTATTTACAAGTATCCTTTGTTCTCTATCTTTTTTTTCCAAATCACAATGCCTGGTCATATAATTTATAAACAAACTGAATTCTGCAAGGGAATTTACATTCAGTACTGAAAACTTGAACTCAGGTAAAGATTATTATTTACAGTCAACGGCCATTATTAATTGTTAATCTTTTAAACCAACAAAAGCAACTATGTCATCATAATCATAATTAAATAATTAGAAATATAAGCGTTTCTTAGAGCAATATTTCTGGCCTAGAAGAATCTGCAGCTTCTCATAAAGTTTCCCAATTTGCTACTTGATGACAAAGTCTTCTCTCCTTATTTTGGCCATTTAATAAAATTGGCTTTTATACGTGATTCCAATTTTGTAATTGTTCTGGATCCATTTCATCAAATGCTCTCATGAATAGAATATCTGGTGGTGTGACCTCAGAACAATCTCTCCTATCCTGGAACTCTCCAAATGTACTGCAACTCTCAGAAGGAGCCAGCTTGAGAAAGACTGCCTTGGAGGAAGAAGAGGACAATACAGGGGAATTAAGCAGATCTTGATATTGCCAGCACCTTAGAAAATGCCATTTGTGGAATCCGGAGGTTCAGGAAATCAATGTTCCCTAGCTGGTCCCATCCTTTATCTCCAGGCATAGATTATCCACAGGAACAGAGGTAATAGTATGTTCAAACAGAAGCCTAGAATCAAAGACACAATTTCCCATCTAGAAACACAATGTTCCCAATTCCCAAATCCTACCCATAATCATGGGAAGGCATGCTTCTCATACAGTTCAAATTAGGAACTTCCTAATAAGCTTATACATTAGGAAGGTATAAGACTTCTGGCAAGATCAGAACCAAACAGACTAAAGTTAAGAGGACAGATGAAAACTGCTCCTTGAAGAAGGAGATCTCAAGCCACCAGCAATACATGGGTGGGGGAAAGAGTCAGAAATAATAAATATTGAATGTATTAACAATAGGGTTTATATTTTATACTGAGCAATTGCTGAAACCCATTCTGAACTGCTTCTATAATTCTTGTAATACCTTACTTATTAAAGACCTGTGTCTTTGAATCCTTATCAATATGATTCCAAGTCTAGTGTCAGCTAAAAGAAAGTTGATGGTTGGAATGAGGCAGTAACATCAGCTATAAAAGGTCTTAAGCTTGATGAACAAATCAGCACATTATCCCATGTATGTTTGTAAAATCTTTGCTGGACAGTTCCCTTTCTATCTTATACAATTGGGAAACATGCGGCATCATGTGGAGTGCAAAACTACTAAAACCTGAAAGGAGTTTCCTGTTATTTCGAAGTGAGAAAGTAAAGAAAATTGTAAGGGAATCTTTACAACAAGGATATCAGAATTAGAAAAAAGATCTCCCCAAACCTAGCTCTTCCTGTGTGCATAATACGAACTTACCCTACCTGAAGTCCTTGGTGTTAAACTTTGTCCCTTAACCATCAAATGGTGCCTATCTGGGTAATACACCAAGATTCTCAATCTACTAGATCAGAGGTCCCCAATCCCCGGTCCATGGACCAGTACTAGTCCGCAGCATGCCAGAAACTGGTCCGCGCAAACAAGCAAAGCCCCATCCACAGGATGCTGGCAGCCCGTGAAACCACAACTCCTCTGGTCCATGGAAAAAACTCTCTCCAAGGAACCAGTCCCTGGTACCTAAAAGGTCGGGGGCCACTGTACTAGATAACTCTTGGCCTTGAGATTAAGCAGACTTTTCAGCCATTCAACATTAACGGAAGCACCACTAGTTTTAGAACTGTGCTATAAGAACTTTGAGCTATGCTATGTAAAGAAAGATTTAAACAATACTATCTATCCACCTGGTTATCCTTTTCACTTACTATGCAATTAGCATAGTAAAAAAAACTGAAATTAATTATTACACTTTCATAATCAAAATCATTATCTAGCATCCAAATGTACACATATTCATACCTGTCTTAACAAGTAGGTTTCTGGACAGCTGGCATTCCAGAGGGAGAACTGTTGTCACATTAACAAAAGCTGATTCAGTAGCAGCAACAGAAGCATTTTCAGCAGATGTAGGGAGAAGTCTAGCTGTTTTCGCTGATGCTGTAATAGATGTCAAAGCTGCTGTCATTGTTAATGGGTATGCAGTTGATGTTTTACTGATGTCTGGGCTTGTGGATTTCTTGGTGTCAAGTAATGTTTCAGTTTGTCTTGGTGCATGTGTTGTGGGCACTGAAGTTGGACTAAATTTCTGAATTGGGGATGAACTAGTGATATATTCAGGTATTACAGAACCATCCCTTGATACAACTGGAAAATCTGCATGTATTACTACTGGGCTTAAAGTTGGTGCCATTTTTGTGACAGTGTTATTTTTTGCTAATGTTGACTTTAACGTGCTTAATGCCATCACAGATGGTGAATTGTCAGTGCTCAGTGAGAACAAGGATGAAGTCAGCATTGGTGATGTTGGAGCTGATTTTCCTGTAACTGGTGTTGCTTCTGAAGTTGCTAGAGATGATAATACACCAGGAGACACAGACGGTAACACTGTAATGACAGAATGAGTAAAGTTGGTTGTTGGCAACAAAGAAGTTAGCTGCGTTTGTGATGCATGGGTAGAAGTTATGATAGCTGCAAAAGTGGTATGTGTTTGCAATGGAGTGATTGTGGTGATCTCATTAGGTATTTTAACTGTACCTTGGGCATTATTTTTATTGTTTGTGTGCAACATTCTAGTAGTTAATGCTGTAGATGGTTTGCTCAATTGATTATGTGTTTCTGAGTTCAAGTTATTTACAAAGTCTGTTGTTTTTCTTACGATCGAGTATTCTTCAGTGGCATTTAATGTTGGCACTGAACTTACAATTGATTTAGGGGGAGCTTTTTTATTACTAATTGTACTAACTTCATTATTTACTGGAACAGTTAATTTAGTAATGAACTGAGAAGCCGATGAAAATGGAAGTAAGGTGTAAAACATGTTTGTTGAGGCAAACAACTTTTCAGAGTTACTTGTCTGAGGTTTGGGTGTCCTGTGCAATTTGTCAGTAGACAGCCATGAATGAGAATGTGTTGACAAAGTTGTAGAAAATGTATCCAGATTAGATGTTCGAGTGTTAGTAGCTGTGAAATCTTTTTCTATGGAAGATAACGGTATGTTAAGTTCTGAGAAACCTTTAGACTTCATTTTAGTGAAAGGTACAATTGAAACTTGCCGAGCAGATGTTACAGTAATATTAATGGATGCTACTGAAGAACTGGAAGGTTTGTTCTTTACATAACTTGTTGATTGTTTCCAGACAGGAATCTTTGAATATGTTCTTTCTAAAGCTGTGTGGCTTGCATTATCTTTTGTGGTTAGGAATATCTGGGTTGTCTTCTTTCCTGAAGACACACTGCCATCAGTAGTGGACTGCCAAACTCTATTGTCCCAGTGAGGAACTAAAGCTTTATTTAACATATCTAACTTGCTTTCTGAAGTGGCATCAGTAAGGCCCATGGAAAATGTTGCTGGGGTTCTCAAATGATCGTCTGATGAAATAACTGAGACAAAATCATATACATCTATAGCAGTTTTATAAGTTGTGTCAACCATATGTGAATGTTCATCAGCAGAATTATTTAAAAGTGGCTGAGATAAATGTTTTGAATGTGAGCCTAAAGTTGTGAATAATATTGAACTTTTCTCTTGTTTTGTTAAACTAAGATTTGGGTTTTGTTCTTTAGATTCTATTGGCTTTAGCTTCATAGAATCATTAAGCAGAGTTATAGATGTGACAGTAGAGCGAGATTTCAAAAGGTCTCTGAAAGAAGTTGGCAAAGAAACTGGAAAAGTTGTAAAGGTTGTTCTTTCTTGTGAAAAAACATTCGGAAGCATTTCTTGCCAAGGTGCTTGTTTGCTGACCGGAATTGTTAAAGGAAACTTTGTGGATGGTGTCTTCCAAAACCAGTATGGAGTGATATTATTTGCACCAAGAACTGTGAACACTGTAGGATCTTTTGTGAAAGACTGTTGTTGCAATAATTTCTCCACAGAAAAATTAGGCGGCCATATAGTAGCTTCATAATTTCTATCACGAGTATCTTTTTTAAAAGCCCAGGTTAATTCTGTGATGTGAGAATTTGTTAAATTAGTCTCTGAAACAAAGTTAGGATTTGAGGTTGAAACAGTAAAATGAGCTGCAATGTAGGATGGCCAATTTGTCCTCATAATTAAGGAAGGAACCTCATCCGTTGAATAGAAGGTGGGAACATTTGCCAATGTTGGTATTTGGACTATTGCATTATCTCTTCTTATTGTTTCTGAATTAACTACAGTTTGCACTGTTGAGGAAGACATATTAGTCAAATGAGAAAGCCTTTGACTTTCAGGAGATATTAATGCTCTCTCTCCTGTAGATTTTGATATTATCATAGAGGACACTCCAGTAATGGTTTCTGATAATGAAGACAGAGCACCTGAGGTATGTAGAGCTGATGCAGAAGTCCATGGAATTGTTTTCCTGCTTTTAAGAATTGGGTATGATGTGGTTACAAACACGCTTTTTTTCAGAGATGTTGTGATATCCATTGGTTTACTTGTGAATGGTGGGGTAAAAGATGCTTTATGAATTAATTCAGAAAATGAATTATTTTTTCTAAAACTCAGTGCAGCTTTTTGAGTAGGTAGTACATCAAAAACCTCACTGGGCATAAATGCACGGAAAGCAAATGGATGCCATTTCCTATCCCTTGGATATAAATATCTCTTGGCTGTTTCTATGGGATGCTTATTAATCGATTCAAAATTATAACTAGAGGAGGAGGTAGCAACCCAAGATTCATTGCCAACCTTTCTGGGCAGCACATATTTTGCTGTGCTCGATGAATTATCTGATTTTTTATTCGAGTTAGGTTTAGCTGTGTTTGTGCTGAGTAAATGTTTCACATTTATGGACAAGGGCATTTTGGTAGATGACACAGATGACTTGGAAACAACAATGATATGAGGTGTATCCTTTGTCAAAGACAAAGGGGATGATAATGGGAAGTTTGTAAGTATGTTTGATCTTAATGTGATTTCATTTGAAATGGAAGATGTTGTACATGGAATTATCTGAGATGACAAAGTAGTAGCTGTATGTGTCACTGAAGATGATGTAGACAATGCAGGGGGCACACTAATTTGAGGCAAACCTGATACAATAGTCATTTCATCAGCTTCCTGAGGCTTCGTTGGTGATTCAGTTGATACCTCAGAAGGTTCCTGCGATGCACTGTTGCCACTGCCTTGATAGAGAGTTGGTAAAAGCCTAGTTTGGTCCATAGTTCTGGTCCGAGTTCCCGCTAATGTACTTTTTATTATCTGAAGCAAATTAGCGTTCTCCAAGGCTTGCTTCATTGAAATATCACCCACTGAGGAAGACTCAAGTTCTTTAGAAGGCCATGTTGGTGATAATACAGCTCTCCAGTTAGTAAAGGGTTCTGAAGAGGGAGCAACAACATTTATCCGTTGTTGTTCAGCACCTGAAAGATAATACATTTGTAATGAAAACCTACCAAACTTATATTAAAAGAGAACACATACATTTGAATTTATTTAGAAAGGGATTGCACCCATCTCCAGCTCTCTTTCAGATAGAACAGTTAATTTGAGATCACATGGGAGCATAGACTGATCAAGGATGGATTATACTGGCATAAAAATCCGGTTTCCTGGATTCATCAGCATCTAGTCATGTCGCAAATAGAACATAGTTGTGTTCTGACTCAACCTTCGCAAGTAGTGATAAGACATTTACTTGCGAGTAAAACAAACCCATTTTTTATAACAGGGCAGTAACAGTTTTTTATTCACATAGATAAACAAAAAAGCAAACATTATTAGTCCCAACAAACCTGGATTTAGTCAAGAAATCCAAATTGCTTGCTGTATACTAGAAACGAATGGATGTCTGTGACAACCAGCTACTCCCAAACCCCTCCTATTTATTTCCCAGCCAAAGAGGGGCTGGCTATCGTCTGCGTCTGCCTCTCCCTGAGAGCCAGCTTATTGTTAAACTTTGCTCTCCTCTCTTTTCCTCTCTGGGCATACGTTCATCTGGATGGACCCCATCTGTTCCTCCCCCTCACTCAGCTCAGGCCCCGAAGACAGCCGCCTCTCCACCTGGGGGAGGACGGAAGGCCCCGGCTCTGCATCTGCCTCTGATGCTGTTTCCTTATCAAAGCCTTCCAAAGGCACCGAAGGTTGCCAAGGCTCTCCCTCCACCTCCTCCTCATCTGACTCTGACTCTGACTCTGCAGCTAGCTGGCAACCGACGGGCCACAACAAGTTGGAAACAGGAGGCTCAAAGTATATCCGCAAGAGGTAGATAAAATGATATGCAAAGTAGTCCTATTCCTCAGGGAGAACAGATTCTCCTCATAGAGTAGAAAAAACTTTATAATAATAAAGTTCTTGGCAACAGTTTCATTGATACTGGTAACTGTACAAAAAGGTAAAATGTATGATAGCGAGGATAAATTACAGGTAAATATAACCCTGTTGTCAGTTACATAAACTACAAAGACTTGACCCGACTGCACTTGAAAAATTCTCAATGTTGTTATCAGCTACAAAATGCCAATATATTAAGAAAGTTGGAGTCAGAAGCTAAACAAATGAAAGACAAGTATGGTGACTTGGCAATCAATGCTGCATAGGAATATTGTCAGCCTTGGCTGGGTTCCTTCACAGAGCAGCTGTAGGTGTTATCTTGCCAGCAGTAATTATGCATATAATTACATGCAGGAAAAGAAAGCAAGAAAATATAGGAAACAAAACGAGAGAAAGGAGAATAAAGGTTAAAATGTCCCAATAATTCTCTGTATATGTAGATATGTAAGGGAACATATATACATATGTACATACAAGCATACTCACACGAACACAAAAATGCAAAACTAGGCCTGTCATTTTCAATTACAATGAGTAATTGTACTTTACTGTATACCAGAAATGGCTTGACAAAATTGTACTCATACCTGCACAAATCCATTTTAATATGAAAATCAACAAAGGTAATAATAATATAGTTGATATGACATGTTAATTCAGATTTTCAGAAATATTTAACTGTGTTATATATCAGAGAGACGGGGGGTGGAGGGAAGGAGGGAGGAAGGGAGGGAGGGAGTAGTGTTGGTTTTCTATTAAATATCATCCAGTACAGCTACCACCTTATCTCAGGAAATTATGTTACATCATCAATGCAGTATACTACCTATATCATAGTATTTCTGCAACAAGGAAGAAAATAAAAGGTGATGTAGCAGGAAGCGACATGGCCCAAGTACAAAATATTGAAACAAACTGGGATTTTTTTTTAAAAAATTGAAGTACAGAAATAAATGGAGGAATACAGAATAGAAAGTAATGCAAAATGTTGCCAATGTAATCAAAACTTTGCATTGGTCTTACCTGACATGCCTCTTCTCTGTGTGCTGCCGGAGAATCCAAGCATGGGTTAACTTCTGTCTTTCTGCCCAGAGACTGAGTTGTCAAAGTTTGGCCACGCCTCCTCTGCTCGGCTGAGCCCGTTTTTCGACGAAGACATAGCTCTCTAATAGAAGAAGCCCGTCGACGATGTGGGCCACCCCTGGACTCTGGACCAGGACAGTCGCCAGGGTGGGTTTAGATTCTCCCGCAGCACACAAAGAAGAGGCATGTCAGGTAAGACCAACGCCCCTTCTCCAATGTGCTGCTAGGAGAATCCAAGCATGGGACATAACCAGCTTATTGTCTTAAGGGCAGGAAACAGTCTGGTCCAGGGTCCCCAAGGTGGAATGAACCCTTTGTAGCACTCTCCTTCTGAATGACACCTCTGCCGAGGCGAAAGCATCCATCTTGTAGTGCCCAATAAAGAGTGATGGGGAGGACTATGTCGCTGCCCTGCAAATGTCCTCAATTTAGGCCTGCATTGCCCATGCGGCCGTCGTGGCTGCACTCCTGGTCGAATGGGCAGTTACTTGCCCAGGTAATGGCCTGGTCTTACATTTGTAAGCCTTGGCGATGCACGCCTCCAACCACCGTCCTACAGTGGATGAAGTCACCTTCCTGCCCATAGATGAAGGCTGAAATGAGACGAACAGGGATTCTGTTTTCCGAAAGGATGCTGTTCTTTTGATGTATCTGCGGAGTGCCCTCATGACATCCAAGGTGTGCCAACTTTCCTCCAGGGGGTGATTAGGCCCCGGGCAGAAATCTGGCAATATGATCCCCTGGGCCATATGGAACCAGAAATTCATCTTGGGGAGAAAGGAGGGGTCCAATCACAGAACAACCCTGTTCGAATGAAAGATGCAGAGATCCTTTCAAACCGATAGAGCAGCCAATTCAGAAATCCTCCTGGCCGAAGTAATGGCTACGAGGAAGGTGACCTTAAAGGTCAAGAACCGGAGATGGTTCAAATGGTGTAGAGGTGAGGGCTTGCAGTACCATAGTAAGATCCCAGGTGCGGTACCTATATACCACAGGGGGCCACAGGTTAGCTGCCCCTTTGAGAAAACTGCACCCTCTGATGTTGAGTGAGGGATTGCAGATCGTCACATGCAAATACTATGTACAAGGCTGCCACCTGCCTACGGAGGGTGTTGGGAGACAACCCTTTGTTCAGCCCCTCTTGTAGAAAGTTTATGATCTCTGGGACCGATACCAAGATGGAAGCGATGTGCCCCCTGGAGCACCATTGACAAAATGCTGTCCAGGTTGCATTGTAGATCCGATTTGTTGAAGGCCTTCTGGAGGCCTGAATCGTCTGTATCACCTTCCCGGAGAATTTGTCCCTCCTGAGGATGTTCCTCTCAAGTGCCAGACGATCAACTAGAGCCACTGAGGCTCCGGATGGAGCAAGGCCCCCTGGCTGAGATAAATCCTGTCCTGGGGAATCCTCCAGGGTCGGAATACTGAAAGGCTGACCAGATCTGCATACCAAGGGCTTCTGGGCCAATGAGGAGTGAGAAGAAGGACCTCCGCCCTCTCCATTAACACCTTCCTGATTACCCTCGGAATGAGGGGAAGAGAAGGAAAGGCGTATAGCAGCCCTTGGGGCCAAGGACTGTGGAGCGCATTAACCCCTTCTGCCCCTGGTGTTGCAAACCTGGAGAAGAACCTCGGCAACTGGGTGTTCACTGGGTGAGCAAACAAGTCTATGATCGGATGGCTGAACCTCTCAGACAGTTCTTTGAAAAGGTCCGGATGCAGGCACAACTCAGAATGGTCTGGGGCAAAGCCAACGTCACAGCAAGACAGATGTTTCCCTCGGTGGCTCTGAGGGAAACGCCGAACTCCAGCTGATAGGGGACCCTTTTTTGAGTCAGAACTGCTCTGGAGGAGCGGGGAATAAGGGAAGCACCAAGCGGTGGACCGGGGGGTGTCACACACCCCTCAGGCAGCCGACAATAGCTTCCTGACCATCAGCTGAAGTGACGACCAACACTGGAAGCACAGAGCAAGAATACAGAGACGTCATCTGGGTGAGAAATTTTTAAATGCTTGATTCGGAAGAGTCGTCAGAGGAAATAGCTGTATTGTGGTTTTGAGTTAAATAAAAAGTGTTTTGAGAAGAGCAGCAGAAAGGGGAAGCGGCTTTTTTTAGCTGCTTCCGGACTGGATTTTAGCGGCGGGGAAAGGAAAACGCAGAGAAAGGACTTGACTTAACTGACTGGAGAAAAGTTTGATAAAGAGCCATTTGGAGATAATGATAGAATGTTAACTGCCTGTGGAGTTTTGAAATGAACATTAGCCTTTTTCTTTTTCCTGGGTTTTTTTTAAGTAAGCTGTGTTGGATTATTGAAAATTTTGAATGGGTCATAGTGCCACCTAGTGACTAATGTTAGTATATTATAACCTTGAAACACAGCTGGAGATTTTTGTTTTTGTGTTAAAGGAACGTTTTATCTGTTTTGGACTGAGAAAGAAAGAGACATACATGGATAATATTGAGTTTATTTGGTGATCATCTACTGTTTTGCTTTGGAGTGTCTGTTTTTTTCCTTTTTTTCTCTCCTACTGTTGGGAATAGATTTTTGTTTTGTTCTTTTGAACTTTGAAGCTTGTTTAAAGGATTAAGGCAGGAAGAGCCTGAAGAGTAACAGACAAGGTTTTTTTCTTATTTTTTGGAGCAATAAGGTGTTGCTTTTTTCTTTTCTTTTTATTGTTTGGAATATTTTTCTTTTCTCTCTCCATTCTTTTTTTTTGGGGGGGGGGAGCCTTAAGATTTAAGAGCTGTTTTTTTTTTCTTTTATGCTATTAAACTCAATAAGCTTTGGATATAAATACCACTTTGTTGTTGTTGTTTTTACAAAATTTTGAAGATTCATATTTTTCATTATTATTTTATTATTATTATTATTATTATTATTATTAATTTTTTTCCCTTCGGCTTTTTCTTGTTTAAATTTTAACTGAATTGTTGGAGTATTTCTTTAAAAGCTGTTTTTTGTATATTTTGTATCTTTGTTTTGGAGAACTGTCTTTAATTTTTTCTATTCGTTAAATGGCTTCTTTTTCTTTTTCTATTTTTGAATTTTTGCTTGCTTTCTCTATATTGGTAACTTTGTTACCAATACAAAGTCCAGGACAGAAGACGGATACATAAGCACAGGGAGATAAGTCCAACATGATGGAAATAAAGAGTATGATTCAAGCCCTACAAGAAACTTTAAAGAAAGCATTGGTAAGGTGGAAGAGACTATGGGTAAGGTGGAAGAGGAATTGAAAGAAATGAAGGGCTTGATGGAAAAAAGTGAACAACATTTGCAGAAAATTGAAGGGAAAGTTGAAGTGAATGAGAAGAAGATGAAGGAAATGGATGATCGATTGACAGAATCTGATAAAAGACAGGAAACAACAATTATAACTCTAGAGATGGACCGCTCTGAATATTACTTACGGTTTCAAAATGTAATGGAAGAGAGGGAAGAGAATTTGGCCGAGATAATGGAAGAAATTTTGGCAGAAGCAATGGAATTTTTGCTTGCTTTCTCTATATTGGTAACTTTGTTACCAATACAAAGTCCAGGACAGAAGACGGATACATAAGCACAGGGAGATAAGTCCAACATGATGGAAATAAAGAGTATGATTCAAGCCCTACAAGAAACTTTAAAGAAAGCATTGGTAAGGTGGAAGAGACTATGGGTAAGGTGGAAGAGGAATTGAAAGAAATGAAGGGCTTGATGGAAAAAAGTGAACAACATTTGCAGAAAATTGAAGGGAAAGTTGAAGTGAATGAGAAGAAGATGAAGGAAATGGATGATCGATTGACAGAATCTGATAAAAGACAGGAAACAACAATTATAACTCTAGAGATGGACCGCTCTGAATATTACTTACGGTTTCAAAATGTAATGGAAGAGAGGGAAGAGAATTTGGCCGAGATAATGGAAGAAATTTTGGCAGAAGCAATGGAAGAAAGCAAAGAAAAGATATTGAATGATATTGATGAAATATACAGAGTTCACACCAGATATGCAATGAAAAATAAGTTACCTAGAGAGGTTCATATAAGATTTACAAAGAAGGCACTGAGAACAGAGCTTCTACAAAAATTAAGAAATACTACTATTAAATATAAAGAGAAGGAGATTGTAGTATTAAAGAAAGTTCCCAGAAGAGTCAGAGATTTAAGAAGAGACTACCAATTCT
The DNA here is from genome assembly GCA_023053685.1 of Diadophis punctatus similis. Classification (NCBI taxonomy): domain Eukaryota; kingdom Metazoa; phylum Chordata; class Lepidosauria; order Squamata; family Dipsadidae; genus Diadophis; species Diadophis punctatus. Next base: position 243,022,387 of record JALIGW010000001.1, read on the forward strand.
TGACGAGAAAATTGATTGAGCGAGGTGTTAACTTTAGATGGTTGATATCAGAAGGGATAATGGTGGTGTGGCATGAGCAGAGATTTAGATTAGATACAGTCGATAAAGCTGAAATATTTTACAGACAACATTTTGTACAAAGTGAGGAAGGAATAAGAGAGAGATGTGAGACTACAGAAAGAGGCAATAGATGAGATGTTACAACAACAAGCAACTCAACAAGATGAAGGGATACAAGAGAAAGAATTGGAAGGAGTGACAGCCATGGAAGTTAGAGAGCAAAGGGAAGGGAGGATGACTAAATTGGCCAAGGCGTTAAAGTAAAAAAAAACAATCATGGAAGAGGAGCTTAAGATGATTTCGATGAACATAAATGGATTAAATTCGGCCATAAAAAGGAAAAGAATATTTAATAAATTGAAGAAATTAAATATGGATATAATATGTTTGCAAGATGTACATACTAGAAGACAACATAAATTATTAGAGTGCGTAAGATTGGGAGATTTGTATTCGGCATTAGCAGATCAAAGCAAAAAAGGAGTGGCACTTTATATACAAAAAAAATAAACTCGAAATGTGTATATACAGATGAAGATGGAAGAATCCTGATGGTAGAAATATCAATGAACAATAAAAAAATATTATTAGTTGCAATTTATGCACCAAATGAAAGTCAAGACAAGTTTTATTCTAAATTACATAAAAAAATAAATGTATGATGGAAGACTTTAATGCTATTGTAGAGGTTGATTTGGACTACAAAACAACAACAAAAGAATAAGAGACAAAAGAAAATTACCAAAATCCTTTTTTACTATGGTAGATGAATTGAATATATTCGATGTGTGGAGAGAGAAATTTCCAAGAAAAAGGCAATACACATTTTACTCTTCTAGAGATATGTCGTGGTCAAGAATAGATATGTTATGGATGTCTTTGGATTTGGTATCTAATATACAACATATAAATATCGAAACTGGCATATGGGCTGACCATAATCCGATAACAACTACTTGGAAAGGACAATAGCATGGGCATATTATAAAGATTTATATAAACAGGAAAAAATTGAGAACAAGAACATAGAGCAATATTTGGAAAGAATGGAATTACCTAAAATACCAGAAAAATATAAGAATTTGTTAGAGGAAAAAATAACAATGATGGAATTAACTGAGGCAATTAAAAGACAGAAAAGTGGCAAAGCGCCTGGACCAGATTGATTACCAGCAGAAGTTTATAAAAGATTTGAAGAAACATTAGGAATTGTAATGTTGGAGCTTTACAATGAGTTAATATTGGAAGCCAAGATACCGGATTCCTGGACAGAAGCATTTATAACTTTGATTCCGAAAGAAGAGACTGATCTATAAAAAATTAAAAATTATAGACCGATTTCGTTACTGAATGCAGATTATAAAATATTCGCTTCAATAATAGCGAACAGACTTAAAAGATTTCTTAGTGAATTCATACACTCAGACGCCATGTGTGCTTTTCCCAGGGACATCTCTGATTCTTGTCCTCTGCCCTTAGGTTCTTAGCAGCATCCCCAACAAGGTAAGGGGAAGGTGAGGAGACGGCAGCAACAGGATCATCAATGGAGGGCAGTGAAAGGACCTGAGATAAGGAAGGCCCCATGTTGTATAATTTCTTATCACTGTAACTAGAAGTGGGAAGAATCCCCGGCTGGACCCATTGGTTCTGGACCACATTAAGAAATAGATCAGGAACCGGGATGTAATCTTGTTCTGCTACAGGAGCAGAAAACAGGTCTTGTTCTGGGCCCTGGGGCGCCTTTTGTGGAGGCGGAGCATCAATGCCAATCTGGGTTGTGGCCCTGGCTTTGTGGAGTAGGGGCTTGAATAACCCCAGAGAAAACAGCCCGGAAATGGCAGGGGTGTCAGGAGAAAGATCCTCATCATCTGAGTATTTGAGCCTCCTCCCCCATTAATGATTCATCACTGCCTATTGACTGACAGCGAGACTGGTGCCTAGGCTGAGGCAGGCAGTCCTGTAAAGGTAACTGCTGGGAAGCGTTAGAAGTGCCAGACCGCAGGGAGTGGCAGCTGTTGGCGTTGCCAGGCTGCCTCAATTCCCCTGGTAATGGTCTCAGAGATGAAACGTTTAACTCTGTCAGAAAGATCCGGCTCTTCCTCCTCCCTAGGGCGCAATCCTGCAGCTGTTGGGGTATAAGTGGCCTCAGGTGGACCCCTAGCATTGATGGAAGGGTCTTGCCATCTAATAGGAGCAGAGCAGGCAAAGGGATCCTCAAAAGCCTCTGAGATATGCAGTAATGCAGGTGAAAGAGAAAGCTCAGTAGCGCCCTCTAGGAGGGCTGTTTGAGAAGCCAGGCTGACAGTTGGAGCAGGGCGGCAGATTGGCTGGTAGCTGACAGTGCAGTTGCCTGCAGTTTCTCCGCTCAAGAAATCTGCTTCTCTAACGCTTTAAGCCGCCTTTCTTTGTCTCTTTGCTCTCCTTTGGAGCTGTGAGACTTGAAGGGCTTTTCCACTCTTTTCTTGCCCTTGTCTGCAGCAGCAGAAACCTCGGGCACAATACCAAAGGCTCTCTCCCCAAGGGAACGGTGACGATCCGCCATTTTGTTGCCTCAAGGGCAGTCTCAGAAGCCGATTCACAGGCACTACCACAGGATAGCCAGTACAGAAACCTCTCCCTTCAGCCCAAAGCAGTCTGTACTGAATGTGAGGGAGAGAAAGAAAGCAGTGGCAGCTGTGCCGAAAATAATCCGGACTAGCCAGCTCACTTGCTGCGATCGCTAAGGGATCGGTTAGTACGGACGGCAATGCTGAGACGAACCCACGGCAGCCAGCTCCGCAGCAAAAAGGCAGCAATGAAAACCGTTTGGGGAAGCACCCCAAAATGGCAGACAGTCCCCTCAGTTGTTGGCAGCGTTTCCAGAGCCCTGGAATGGCCAGCGCGACCAAGTCGTGAGCGGCTGACAGGTGCCTAAGCACGAAATTCAAACCTGCCCTTCGGTCGTTGTCAGTCAGAAAGCAGGAAGCGAGCAAAAAAGCAGGAATATGTAGGAATAGGTGCTGAAAGGTTCTTCTGCCTAGAAACTGGGAGTCACTAATCGAAGCATCTCTCTCTGGCAAGACTGAGTCAATAACTGGAGCCAGAGAGAGAGGCAATGGGGCGTGGCTATAAAATTCATGACTCAGTCTCTAGGCAGAAGGACAAAGTCAACACCCATTCCTGGCCTATCCTGCAACCTCACTGGAGAACAAAAATGTTATTGATGGCATAGCTTTCATTTTTGTCAAAGAAAATGTCCTCAACAATGACAATTGGAGTTTTTCCCACCTTAATGTTCCTTCTTAATTTCATTCCATAACTTAACATAGTTATTATGGTATAACATAAAATTCATATTAGTCATAATGATATCCAATTATTTTACTTTTTCTCAATTTTAAAACTATTTTGTCTATCAATTCCTTTTGCTCTTTGATATTAAGAAATTAAATTTTACAGCATCAGTTGCCCTTGTTAACAGAAAGGAGAAGTGAAATAGAGGTAAAAATGAATTATTCAAAAGAAAAATAATTGCAAATAAACCAGGGAAACGATTGGCATATAAACTGAGGAAAGAACAGAAAAAATAATATTAAAAATACAAGATGGGAATACCATAATAGCTGATAATTTATGCAAAAAGATGCAAAAAATATTTCCACAACATTAATCTAAATTATACAAATGAGAGAAAAAATTCCCTGGCAAAGACTGATGAATATTTAAAGAAACAAAATTCACCAAAGATCACAGAAAAACAGAAACAATTAATGAATAACAATAAGGAAAGTTTGTAAAAAAGGGCAAAATAAGACCAGATGGTCTTATTATACAGTAATTATTTTGAAGATGAACTACTACAACCTTTGCAACATATGATGAACTCTATTTAAGACAGCTGGATAGAGGCCAAAGTTGTATTAATACCTAAGAAAGTCAAGATTTGATCTCATCAAAAAATGATCACCCAATATCATTACTGAATAGTAATTATAAATTATTTACAATTATTTTAGCTGAGAGAATGAAAATAATTTGCAGGACTATTCATGGAAATCTGTGTGAGTTTTTATGCAAAAGACAGTTGAAGGACAATATTAGAAATGTATTGGATATTTTGGGATACTTGGAGCAACATAACGAAAAACAAGCAGTATTTATTTTTCTTGATGCAGAAAAGGCCTTTGACAATTTAACAGGACTTTCTTGTTTAAAATTTTGGAAGATATGGATTTTTGAGAATTTTATCAATGTGTAAAATTGACCTATAATTTACCAAAGGTACCAATAATTGTGAATGGTGAATAAACAAAAGCTTATAACCGTGATGGCGAACCTATGGCACGGGTGCCACAAGTGGCACGCAGAGCCATATCGGTGGGCACGCGAGCTCAGGTCCGGCGTGCATGTGTGCACCCAGCTGGCTGATTTTCGGGCCTTCTGGGCTCACTGGTAGTCGGGAAACAGGCTGTTTCCAGCCTCCAGAGGGGGTGGGGAAGGCCATTTTCGCCCTCCCCAGGCTCCTAGGAAGGCTCTGGAGCCTGGGGAGAGCGAAAAATGGGTGTGCCATTGCATGCTGGGAGCAGGGGGGTCATGTGTGCATGTGTGGGGGTGCATGGAATTATGAGTGTGGGCATGCACACACGTGATCCCCCACATTCCCCCCCCCTTTTGGCACGTGAACCAAAAAAGGTTCGCCATCACTGGCTTATAAGATTCAGAATGGGAATAGACAAGGATGCTCCTTGTCACCATTGCTATTTATTTTAGTCTTGGAAGTATTCAATAGAGATATAAGATGAGATGAGAGAATTTCTGGAGTGAAAATTAAAAGAGTAACTTATACATTACAAGAGTTTGCTGATAATCTTGAAAGATCCCTTAGAAGGAATAGAAATATTAATGGAAAAACTGAAGGATTTAGGCATATTAGGCATAAAGCTGGCTTTAATAAATAAAATAAGAAGGTGTTAACATAAATATGAACATCAATCCAGAAATATTTTCTATGTGCAGATAAGGCAGGGTGGATTCCTACCAGGACTGGGAAGGAGGGAATATTCATATTTTATCATAATAAAAAAACAATTTGGCACTGTGAATGTATGTTAGCTAAATGCAATCTCAGCAATCAAAAATCTTGTGGGAAGTTATTGGAATAAACAACTTAGAAACCCAAACAGGAAAATGGATAAAAGATAAAAAGTCCCTTCTTTACTTTTACACTTTTAACATTCATTTGATATACCTTTATATATCTTAGATAACTTATCTGATGTTAAATACCAATGATACATCATCGTATAGAAATTTTCTTTAGATTATAACTGAATGTAAATTTTAAACCTTCATCCATATATTTTCCCATTGTTCAAGCATCACATTATTTCCAAAATTTCTTGTCCACTGAATCATACAATGTTTTACATGTTCATTTTCCAAATTTAATTTCAATAATATTTTATAGATCTTAGTAATAATAAGTTCATGGTTGCCACATAATGAAATTTCCAATACATTTTGAACAAAGTCAAATCAATAGCACTTTTTATCCAGTTTAAATCTTTCTTTCAGTTGTTGATAAGTAAACCAATGGCAAACATAACCTTCTGATTCAAGTTCTTCCCTCGGCTTCAGTATTGGGTCACCAGAGTTTAGAGATAAAATTTTACCATACATCAACCAGTCTGGCTTTGCCACCATTTCTTTTCTTTAAAAAAGCTTCCTGGAGTGACACCCAAAGGGGCAACTTCGTAGAGAGCTTTGTTTTATATTTATTCCAAAGTCTTAGTATGGCACGTCTAACAAAATGATTATTAAAATCAACATTAACTTTACTTTTATCATACCATAAGGAGCCGTGCCATCCAAACCTTAATTCATGGCCCTCTAATTCAAGTAACCTCTTATTCTGGAGACTCACCCATTCTTTTGCCCAGGTCAAACAGCATGCATCAAAATACAGTTTCATATGTGGTAGACCCCAAACCCCTCTTTCCTTAGCATCTTGCAGTGGCTTATATCAAATTCCTGGTTTTTTCCCATGCCATTTTTATCATCTATGGTGGACATGTGATAAAGAAAAAAAAATTTTGAGTATGATTCGAATTTTAATACAGAAAATTTTGAAACTGGAAATAAAAACGAAACCAGAACTTTTCCTTTTGGGCCTAATGGAAGAAGAACTGGAGAAAAAAATTTGGAACTTTGTTATACATGTTGACAGCAGCAAGACTATTGTATGCACAAAAATGGAAAGACACTTCGATTCCTACTATGGACGAATGGTTGCAGAAGTTGATGGAGTTGGCTGAAATGGCAAAATTGACTACTTTGAGTAAAGAAAAGAACATAAGTACTTTTGTTTCCACACAGAGACCTCTTCTGAACTTCGTGCTTGAAGTAGAAAAGAATGAAACTTTGATTTTGGGTTTTACCGAGTAGATTGATAGATCTTTACAGAAATGGCTTGTTCATATTATTATGAAAAAGCAAAAAGTTGTGATTTGATGTTAATGCCTTATTTTACTGCAACAGAGAGAGTCGGAAGTCAATGCTTCTTTTTCTTTTTTTTTCTTATCCTTCCTCACCTCTTCCTCCTTTTCCTTCCCACTGTTTTTCTATTTACTTTTCTATTTTGTATTTACAATATCTTATAATTCAATAAAAATGTATTTTTAAAAAAGGAAAATGGATAAAAGATTATCCAGAGATATAAAGAACACTCCATTTTGATTTCTCTACTTACAATTACTCTATCTCAAAACACTGACACAATCCAGCTAAAGTAAAGCTCTTTAAAGTCTACAATCCTTTACTTTATTCAATAAAACATAAATATGCTGGATCGTGCCCTTAATGTGCAAGAAATATATAGATTAATAACTGGAATGGTAGTTTTATTTTCTATGATGGTATCTCATGCATCTGAAAATCTACTGTCTCTGCCTAAGCAACTCTGTCAGTGAAGGCAGGGGACTCATTTTAAGAAAGCTGGCAGGGAAGACAAGATAACAGATTAATAATTAGAAGGCCATCAACCTTTCATAATGAAGAGAAATACCAGAGCATTTTCAAGTTGCCAGTACATTACTCCTATGTTTCCAATGCTATTAAAGTTATTTACATGACAGCAATTGGGGGAGGGAGTGGAACTGTATAATTAACTGCTTTTGGAAATGAAATGGAACCAAAAATGTGGCATACAGAGATGAACATAGATAAAACAAACAAGAAAAGAGAAAAAAATCCATCTAGTAGGGGCTTATCTCTACACCAAACTTCCCCAACTTCTACTGTACAAGCTTCAATTCCCAGAGTTCTCAGTCTGTTTGGCCTAATTTCAACATATCTGAAGATATGGGATTTAAGAAAAGATAGTAGACAAAAAGGGGATAGAGTAAAAGCTAAACAAAATGTGATCCCCTCATAATTATACATTATATATAATATATAATATCTACAACCCTCTTCTATAGATATGCTAACTAGTTTTTACATTTCCCAGAATGGAAAAGTAAACTAACTTTCATTTTAATTGATATATGATTCACCTTGAATTGTTCTTACAATGTAAATTCAATACATTGAAAAATTGAAATCCATTTCAAAATGCAAAGATAAAAGCAATGGCTCTCTTTTTCTGAAATAATATTTGGTTCAAAACTTCACAGTGTCCCACTTTTAAATGCATAAGAATGCTAACAAAGAAGGAACTGAAGAAGCAGCTCAGATATACTGTAGAGAGAAAATGGACATTGGTCTTACCCGAACGTCTTTTCTCAGTGCGCTGCAGGAGAATCCAAGCGTGGGTTGACTTCTATCTATTTGCCAGAGACGGTGTAGTTTTTTTCTTGGCCACGCCTCCTCTGCTCGGCTGAGCTCGAGTTTTTCGACAAAAGTGTAGCCACCCAGTGGAAGTGGTACAGTGCTGCAGAAAAAGCCACCCCCAGACCCCCGGAGCAGGCTGCTAACAGGGTGGGTTTGGATTCTCCCACAGCGCACTGAGAAAAGACGTTCAGGTAAGACCAACGTCCATTCTTCAGTGCGCTGCTTGGAGAATCAAGGTTCTATGGGCGGGAGTCGGACTGGTCCCGGGTCCTCAGGGTAGAATGTACACTCTGAAGCACTCTCCGTCCGAAGGATGCCTCAGTTGAGGCAAAACTGTCCAGTTTATAGTGGCGGATAAATGGCGTTAGAAAAGACCAAGTAGCCACCCTGCAAATGTCTACGATAGCTGCCTGTGTAGCCCATGTGGCCGACATTGCCGCATTTCTGGTAGAGTGAGCTAAAATCCATCTGGGTAAAGGCCTGGCTTTAAGCTCATAGGCCTTTGCATTGCATGTCTTCAACCAACAGCCTATTGTGGAGGGGAACACCTTCCTGCCCATGGATGAAGGATGGAATGAAACAAACATTCTGTTTTTCTGAAGGGCTCTGTTCTTTTAATGTATCTGCGGAGGGCCCTCCTGATGTCCAAGATGTGCCATCTTTCTTCCAATGGATGATTTGGTTTTGGACAGAAATCAGGCAAAATGATCTCCTGGGCCCAATGGAACCAGGAGTTCACCTTGGGCAGAAAGAAGGGATCCAATCGCAGAACAACTCTGTCTGACAGGAAGATGCAAAGATCCCCTCGCACAGATAGTGCTGTCAACTCAGATATCCTCCTGCTGAAGTAATGACCATGAGGAAGGTGACCTTAAGGGTCAAGAACTGAAGACTGATGGTCGTCAATGGTTTGAATAGCGAAGATGTGAGTGCCTGTAGGACTAAGGTAAGGTCCCAGGTGGGATGTCTATGTACAACAGGGGGCTTCAGATTAGCGGCTCCTTTATTTATTTATTTATTTGGTATTCTTATATGCCGCCCAACTCCCGAAGGACTCAGGGCGGCGTACAACAGAGAAAAATACAAGAATAAAAATACAAGAATAAACCAATAATAAATATTAATTAAAAGCAAATTTAAAATTTAAAAATTTAAAAATACAGTATAAAAAAACATCAACAACCATTCAACAATCATACGTACTTGGGGGTGAGCTCGAGTGGATTAAGCTTTACCCCTAGCCTGCAGGAAAAGCCATGTCTTAACGGCTTTTCGGAAGGCCAGCAGAGTGGGGATAGTTCGGGTCTCTGGGGGAAGTTGGTTCCAGAGCGCGGGGCCGGCCACAGAGAAGGCTCTCCCCCTAGGGCCCGCCAGCCGGCATTGCTTGGCCGACGGGACCTGGAGGAGGCCAACTCTGTGGGCCCTAACCTTTGAGGAAACTGCGCACCCTTGGATGTTGAGTGAGGGGGCGCCAGTTCTTATAAGTTAGAACCGTAGACTAGGCTGCAATCTATCTCCGGAGGGTGTTGGGAGCCAACCCCTTGTCCAGCCCTTCCTGTAGAAAGTCCAGTATCTCAGGTATCAATACCAAAAGCAGTTTGATGTGTCCCTTGGAGCACCATTGACAGAACGCTCTCCAGGTTGCAGGGAGGCGGAGCCGGTTAAGTGGTTCCACCCCAGACATCAAATGGACCCTGAAGGGTTCCAGAAGGAGCTTGGGAAGATACCCGACGCCCTTGTCCACAATCTGGCGGAGTCCCTGGTAGTTGCCTGGAATAGGGCGGCATCTGGGGCACTGGACAGGATTGCGCCTTTGCGACCTCTCCATGGTGGTGGATCCAGGAAAGCTCCCTGGTTTACCGAGGAGCTCCGGGAGATAAAGCACCAGAAGAGACGTCTAGAGCGACGCTGGAGAACCAGTAACTCTGAATCTGACTGAACACTGTTAAGAGCCTTTATTAGGGCTTATTTAGTGGCGATACGGACGGCAAAATGTTCACATTTTTCCGCACTTATTGCATCCGCTGATTCGCGCCCAGCTACCCTTTTTAGGGTGACTCGTTCCCTCCTCAATGTAGAGGGAACGGAGGAGCCCTTGCAGGGTAGAGCTGAGGAATTTGTGCAGTTTCTGTCGGATAAAGTCGCTCAGATTCAGATGGACCTGGACTCTGATTGGGCAATTCCAACTGAGATGACAGGGGCAGGTATTAGTCCTATTGTGTGGGATTAATTTGAGCCTGTGACGCCTGAGGAAGTGGACAAGGCTGTGGGAGCGACAAGTTCCTCCACTTGTTTGTTGGATCCGTGCCCCTCCTGGCTGGTTTCGGCCAGCAGGGAGGTGCCACGAGGCTGGCTCCAAGCTTTGGTTAATGCCTCCTTGAGGGAGGGGTCCTTCCCGCAACCATTAAAGGAAGCGGTTGTGATGCCCCTCCTCAAGAAGTCTTCCCTGGATCCAGCAGAATTAAAGAACTTTCATCCAGTCTCCAATCTACCCTTTGTGAGAAAGATTGTAGAAAGTGGTGGCGCTCCAGCTCCTACGGTCATTGGATGAAACAGATTATCTAGACCCTTTTCAATTGGGCTTCAGGCCTGGCTACAGCACGGAAACTGCTTTGGTCACTCTGATGGATGATCTCTGGCGAGCCCGAGATGGGGGTCATTCCTCTATCTTGGTGCTACTTGACCTCTCAGCAGCTTTCGATACCATTGACCATGGTATCCTTCTGCGACGACTAAGGGAGTTGGGAGTGGGAGGCACCGTGTTATCTCTCCTATCTCTCTGATCAGTCGCAGTCAGTTTGGCAGGAGGACAGAGGTTGACCCCTAGACCCCTCGTTTGCGGGGTGCCTCAGGGCTCAGTCCTCTCTCCCCTCCTATTTAACATCTACATGAAACCGCTGGGTAAGATCATCCGACGACACGGGGTGAGGTATCAGCAATATGCTGATGATACCCAACTATATATCTCCACCCTGCGTCAGTTCAGTGAAGAAGTGGATATGATGTGCTGGTGCCTGGAGGCTGTGAGGGTCTGGATGGGAGTCAACAGGCTCAGACATAACCCTGACCCTGAAGTTCATTGACCCTTTCTGACCCCGGTGGCTGAGGGTATTGCCTCCGAAAAACTATGTCGACTGAGTGGCTGAGGGTATTGCCTCCAAAAAACTATGTGGACTGTCCATCCTTGGTACTGGGGGGGAGAAATTGCCCTCCTCAGAACGGGTTTGCAATTTGGGTGTCCTCCTAGACTCACAGCTAAGATTAGACCAATATTTGACAGTTGTAGCTAGGGGGACCTTTGCACAGGTTCGCCTGGTGTACCAATTGCAACCCTACTTGGATCAGGAAGCTCTTCTCACAGTAACTCATGCCCTTGTCACCTCACGGTTAGATTATTGCAACACACTCTACATGGGGCTACCCCTGAAGAGTGTTCGGAGACTACAGTTGGTCCAGAATGCAGTTGTGCGAGTTGTTCTGGGTGCACCTAGGTACACCCACATTACTCCAATCCTCCGCGAACTGCACTGGCTCCCTATTGGTCTCCGGACACAATTCAAGGTGTTGGTCATTACCTTTAAAACCCTACAAGGCTCAGGGCCAGACTATCTTCGAGACCGCCTTCTACCACATAGCTCCCAGCGACCGGTAAGATCCCACAGAGTTGGTCTTCTCCGGGTCCCATTTATTTATTTATTTATTTATTATTTATTTATGGTTTCTTATATGCCGCCCCACTCCCAAGGGACTCAGGGCGGCTTACAACACAGGAATAAAATACAAGAAAACCAATAAATTCAATTTAAAATCAAAATACAAAAATTAAAAATTACAGTATAAAAACACCATTCAACCGCCAGACATACCCGGGGGAGAGTGCAGATGGAATTAGGCTCTCCCCCCTGCCTGCAGGAAGAGCCATGTCTTAACGGCTTTTCGGAAGGCCAGCAGGGTGGGGATGGTTCGGGTCTCTGGAGGGAGTTGGTTCCAGAGCGCGGGGCCGGCCACAGAGAAGGCTCTCCCCCTAGGACCCGCCAGCCGACATTGCTTGGCTGACGGGAGCTGGAGGAGGCCAACTCTGTGGGCCCTAACCGGTCGGAGGGAAGTATGAGGCAGAATGCGGTCCCGGAGATAACCTGGTCCTAAGCCATGAAGGGCTTTAAAGATGATGATCAACACCTTGAATTGGACCCGGAGACTAATGGGCAACCAATGCAGCTGGCGGAGTATAGATGTCACGTGGGTGTACCTTGGCACACCCACCACAGCATGCGCAGCCGCATTTTGTACCAACTGGAGTCTCCGGATACTCTTCAAGGGTAGCCCCATGTAGAGCGCATTGCAGTAGTCCAAACGGGAGGTGACAAGGGCATGAGTGACCGTGAGTAGAGCCTCCTTCTCCAAGTATGGCCGCAACTGGTGCACCAGGCGAACCTGTGCAAAGGCCCCCCTAGCCACAGCAGTAAGATGGTGTTCCAATTTTAGCTGTGGATCTAGGAGGACCCCCAAGTTGCGGACCTGATCCGAGGGAGTCAATTTCTCTCCCTCGAGAACCAAGGAGGGATAGTTGTCACAATCCTTAGGAGGCAATATCCAAAGCCACTCAGTCTTGTCGGGGTTGAGTCTGAGTCTGTTCCTCCCCATCCAGATCCTAACGTCGTCCAGGCATCGGCACATTACATCGGCTGCCACACTGAAGTCAGACGGGGTGGTGATGTACAGCTGGGTGTCATCAGCGTACTGATGGAAACACACCCCATGTCTGCGGATGATCTCCCCCAGCGGTTTCATGTAAATGTTAAACAGGATGGGCGAGAGAACCGACCCCTGAGGCACCCCGCATAACAGGGGCCTAGGGGTGGATTTCTGCCCTCCTGCCAACACCGACTGCATCCTATCGGCGAGATAAGAGGAGAACCACCGTAAAACGGTGCCTCCCACTCCCAACTCGCCGAGACGATGCAGAAGGATACCATGGTCGATGGTATCGAAAGCCGCTGAGAGGTCAAGTAGCACCAGGATGGAGGAATTTCCCCCATCCCGGGCCCGCCAGAGATCATCCATCAGAGCGACCAAGGCAGTTTCTGTACTGTAGCCGCGCCTGAAACCCGACTGATAGGAATCTAGATGATCTGTTTCATCCAGAAGCCGCAGAAGCTGAGTGGCCACCACCTTCTCCACAACTTTCCCTAAAAAAGGCAAGTTGGAGACCGGACGATAGTTCTTCAAGTCGGCTGGATCCAGGGAAGGCTTCTTCAGGAGGGGTCTCACCACTGCAGTTTTTAACGACTGCGGTACGGATCCCTCCTCCAAAGAAGCGATGACCACCGCCCGGATCCAGCCGCGTGTCACCTCCCTGCTGGCCGAAATCAGCCAGGAAGGGCACGGGTCCAATAAACAGGTGGAGGCCCCCATCGCCCCCATGGCTCTGTCCACATCCTCAGGAGAAACAGGCCCAAACTCCTCCCACAACGATGGACTAAGACTAGCCCCTGTCAACTCCATGGACTCTGCCCAGCCAGAGTCCAGGTTTGACCGAATCCGAGCGACTTTATCCGTCAGAAACTCGGCAAATTCCTCAGCTCTGCCTTGCAAGTGCTCCTCGCTCCCCCCTTTTGCAAGGAGGGAGCGAGTCACCCTAAACAAGGCGGCTGGGCGAGAATCTGCGGACGCAATAAGAGCGGAGAAATAGGATCGTTTCGCCGCCCTTATCGCCACTAAATAAGATATGATGTAAATTCTTAATAGTGTTCGGTCGGAGTCGGTTTTGCTGTACCTCCAGCGGCGCTCCAGACGTCTCTTCTGGCGTTTCATCTCCCGGAGCTCCTCGGTAAACCAGGGAGCTTTCCGGGATCCACTGCCGCGGAGAGGTCGCAAAGGCGCAATTCGGTCTAAAGCCCCTGATGCTGCGGTGTTCCAACCAGCCACCAGGGAATCAGCCGAACTGCGTACCAGGGTTTCAGGTATTTCCCCAAGTTCCCTCTGGAATCCTTCTGGTTCCATTAGGCGCCTGGGGCGGAACCACCTAGTCGGTCCCGCCTCCCTGCGGGGGAGGAATGGAACTGCGGAATCCAACCTCAGTAGGAAATGATCTGACCATGACAGAGGGGTGATGACTATATCCCTTATCTTCAGATCATCTCTCCACTGCCCCGAGAGAAACACAAGGTCGAGCGTGTGACCACCCTCATGAGTCGGACCCTGGATTACTTGGGTCAGGTCCATGGTTGTCATGGAATCCATGAACTCCTGGGCTAACCCGGAGGTTTCACCAGCAGAAGGCAAGTTGAAGTCCCCCAGCACCATAAGCCTAGGGAACTCAACTGCCAAGCCGGCTACTGCCTCGCGCAGCTCAGGCAGGGCCTTGCTTACGCAGCTGGGAGGCAGGTATGTTAAGAGAAGGCCCACCTGTACCCCTAAGTCCAACTTCAGAAGGAGAGTCTCACACCCAACGATCTCCGGGGCAGGGATCCTACGAGGATGCAGGTTTCCACGTGCTATTATAGCCACTCCTCCCCCCCTTCCCTGGGGTCGGGAATGATGCTGCACTGAGAACCCGTCTGGGCATATCTCGGAGAGAGCTACTCCTCCCTCCTGGCCCAGCCAGGTCTCAGTTATACAAACCAGGTCGGCCCCCTCTTCCGTGATTAAATCTCGGATCAGGGGGGCTTTGTTGGAAATTGACCTGGCATTAAGCAGCAGCATCCTGAGCCCAGGGCCCTGAACACCCTGGTTGCCAGGTACTCGGGATGAGCAAGATGGAACCACATCGGAGGGGCCGGAACAAGGGATCGCTTGTAGACAGCGAGGTCTTATTCCCCGAGAGCGGCCCTCCCCTCTGCTCCCGCCATACCTGCCTCTTCCCATTATGACCGAGATGTTCCGGCTCTCATCCCTATCAGAAACCCCCTCCCCTCCCCCGCTGGTCTCCCTCCCTCCCTGCAGGCCATACACACCATTCTCACAAGATAGGGTCACTGAACCCATCCCCCCGCTTCTGTTTCTACACTCAGCGGGGGGAAACGGAATTACAGCTCCCAGCTTTTCCATTTTTTATACACACATTCTTAATTATCAGACATTCAGATCACTCATCCCCATACATACACACATCCATACCATAATTATTTAGAGGAGGGGAGTATAGTTAAAGGTCTTTTCCAAAAAGGAAGGAAGGATCCTCCAGGCAAGGGAGTGCTGGGGGAACAAATTCCCTGGGTCGGCTCCGCCTCCCTGTTGCTCTGTATACCCGGAATGGAAGGGAACCTCGTTTACGCCGATGATGTTGGGAATATAGAGTCTTATGTCCCTCAGAATGCAACCAATTTCCGACCAAGGGGAGATTCCACATCTTCACCCTGTTTGCAATAGTCTTATTCCCGATAGTCTTAGGGATGGGCAACAACATCCATGGGCGCAGGGGTGATATTAGGCCACATTCAGTCAAGCCCCAGTCGGTCTGCACCTGGGAATCCCGTTTCGCTCTTAATCTTCTTAGCCAAACAAAAGATAGCAGGCAGGCGGAGATCGAAAACTGCTGCCTAGTTGGTCTCACTCTTAGAGCATGATCAACAGCAGAGCTCTCAGCTGCCAATGACAATGACGAGGCACGCTGTCCGAGCTCGCTATCTCTCCACTCCGATGTCCACTCCGATGTCGTCGAAAGCCGGAACTGTAATAGTAAACCGCGGCGAAAAAATAACAGCACCAGCGGCAATGCTAGTTCGAAAAGAGCCCAGCTGAGAGCACTCAGCTGGGAGAATCCAGCCCGAATCTTTAGCGGCCCAGAAGTCAGACTCAAATCCTCGCCGAAACAGTGCCAGTCAATCTGCTGTACACACCTGGCACCGCCCGGTGTCCTCTCCTCCCGGGTTGCTGAAGTTCCCGTCACGCACCTCCCATCAGCTAAACAGTGTTGGCTGGCGGGTCCACAGGGAAGGGCCTTCTCTGTGGATGCCCCGGCTCTCTGGAACCAGTTACCTCCTGAGATCTGGACTACCCCCACCCTATTGGCCTTCCAGAAAGCGGTAAAGACCTGGCTTTTCCGACAGGCCTGGGGCCGTTGATCTTGTGATGGTAACCAGCGAGATCTGGCCATGAATGGTATGCATGGGTGAAACTGTTTTTGAATTGTAAATTGTTTTTAAACTGTTTTTAGATGTTTTTGTACTATTTTTGATGTTTGTATTTCTGTTGTGAGCCGCCCAGAGTCCCTAGGGAGTTGGGCAGCATAGAAATTGAAGAAATAAATAAATAAAATAAATAAATTATAAATCTGATTTGTTGAGGCACGCCTGGAAGCCTGAATAGTTCGTATCATCTTGCCAGACAATTTGTCCTTCCTCAGGAGGTTCCTCTCAAGTGCCAGACGGAACCCCTGGCTGAGAGAAATCCTGTCCCGGGGAATCCTCCAGGGTCGGGACACTGAGAGGTTGACCAGGTCTGCGTACCAGCGGCATCTGGGCCAATGAGAAGTGAGAAGAAGGACCGCCACCCTCTCCACCAACACTTTCCTGATCACCCTCGGAATGAGGGGAAGAGGAGGGAAGACATAGAGCAGCCCTTGAGGCCAAAGACTGCGAAGTTCATTGACCCTTTCTGACCCCGGTGTTGCAAACCTGGAAAAAAACCTCGGCAACTGGGCATTCATCGGATGGGCAAACAAGTCCATTATCGGCTGGCCGAAATTCCCGGATAGCTCGTGGAAAAAATCCGGGTGCAGGCACCACTCAGAGTGGTCTATTGTCCTTCTGCTCAGCCAATCCCCTTGGACATTGATTGTCCCTGATATATGCTCTGCTCTGATGGAGAGCATATGCTTCTCCGCTCAGAGCCCGAATTTCTCTGCCTCGCTCATAAGGGATTTGGAGCGAGTGCCCCCCTCGCGATTTATGTGGGCTTTGGTGGTCACATTGTCTGTTAAAATCAAGACATGGCAGCCTGCCACGGCGTTCCGGAAGTGGCAGAAAGCCAGGTGGACTGCCCGGAGCTCCAGCCAGTTTATATTGTTTGTTAGATCCGCTGGAGACCATTGTCCCTGGGCCACCTGAGAAAGAAGGTGGACGCCCGAGCCGAATAGGTTTGCATCTGATGTTCCAGTTATGTGTTGGGGTTCCTTAAAAATGGATCCCTTCTTTATGGCTGCTGATGTCCACCAGTGGAGCGAGCGAAGGACCTTCAGTGGGACTCATACTCATGGCCTTGGAGTTGCTGCTGCCGGCTCTCTGGTGTGGTAGCAGAAACTATTGAAGAGTCCTGGCATGCAGACGTGCCCAAGGTACAATTGTGATGCAGGAGATCATTTTCCCAAGCAGCTGTGACAGGAGAGCCAGAGGGGCCGACTGTAGGGATGAGATCTGGCTCACTAGGGCTCGTATGCTGTCCTGGCGGTCCTGGGACAGGTGGTCGGCACTACCAGTTCACTCGAACCGGTCTGAACTGGCAGAATACCACCTCTGGTGCTAACCTCTAAAAGAATAAAGGATGATACATCCAGTCACTGAAGTGACTCCAGTTTACATCCAAAAGGATGAATAATTGTCCTGCTGGAAAAACATTTACCAGACTTGTCCAAATAAAAAAAGTCATGAGCATTGAATCTTTCTTTACCAGTCCCATACACACAACTTCTGCTCCTCAGACCTCTTAAAGGTCAACCTTACCTACTCTGACTCTTCTTTATCCAGAGACTATTTTTTAACTGAATTCAAATGCTGGAAGAAAGGAAGCAATGCCTTGTTCTCATATTCAGCTGCACTAAATACCAGTTACCTCCTCCCCTATGTCATCTCATCTCATACCCTTTTAAGCACATTGCTACCAATCAGCCCAAGGATTAGTACTTCTTCCTCCGTTATCAATAGCAATAGCAACAGGACTTACATACTGCCCCATAGTGCTTTACAGCACTCTCTGACCAGTTTATAATGTCAGCATATTGACCCCAATAGTCTGGGTCCTCATTTTACTGACCTCAGAAGAATGGAAAGCTCAGTCAACCTTCAGCTGGTCAGGATCAAACTCCAAGCAGTTGACGGGTTAGCCTGCAATACTGCATTCTAATCACTGTGCCACCAAGGCTCCTCCTATCCCTAACAAGCAGGGGCGGGTTGCTCACTTACTTTGCTGCCGGAACCATGCGTGCGCATCTCCACGCTTCGGGGGGGCGCTCGCTCGCTACGTGTGCGCGCCCCCTCGTGCGATTTTGCTTCTGCGCATGCGCGGAGGCAAAATCTCACCAAAATCTCACACGCGCGTGTCCGCTTGCGAGATTTCGGCGCAATTTTGCTTCTGCGCATGCGCAGAAGCAAAATCGCCCAAAAATCACGGGAAAAAATGGCGACGTGCCGGGTTGACAGGCAGAGAGGGCTCCGGAGCGGTTGCGAAATCCGCCGCTACCTACCGGAGCTGCGTACCGGACAGCTCATGCAGGAACCCACCTCTGCTAACAAGGTATCTGACGCAGGCACACCTATTTCCTAATTTTGGGGATTCTAGATGTGCTATTGTGCTAGTGTTATGGTGTAACCCCCTCCTTTGCTTGCTCATAAAGTAACAAGTAGCCTGCATATATAATGGCAAATGCAGACAACGTACGGATTTGGGTTACTTTGTATTTTGGAGAAGCAATATCTTAATAATCTATGATCAAAGTGGAACTGTTCTCCTTAAGATGATAATGACATTGAATTTGAGCTTATAGCAGAATTTAGAGCTCCACTCAGTACTGCTGATGTCCTCTCCCAAAGGCATCATTAGTAGGCTGCTTCCCTAATTCTTGCTGGCACTGCCAAGGGCAGCCAGTTTGCCGAAACAGCAGAAAATCACAAAGTAATGGCAATGAACAAAAGTTTTTTAAAAATATAATCATTATTTTATTTTGTTTAGACTTTATAGAAGAAAATCATTATTCATGTATGTCAAGTATGTCAACTGCCCATCAGAAAAATCATGGGTATAACTGGTTTAGATACAGTATGTAAGATATCTATTGCATTTTAACGTTTAAAATAAATACCTATTACTAAGCACCTTTTAATACTAGAAATAATTATTCATGCTTTTAGAAATCTTCCAAAATAACAACATATTAAATCAATCCTTTTAAAAGTCCACATATATACTACCACTAATAATAATTTATATTTACTTATTTACTACCCACCGGGGCGCAGTGGCCTAGTGGTTAAGACAGTGGACTTGTAAACTGGAAGTTTGGCAGTTCAAGACCCATGAACTATGCGATGGGGTGAGCTCCCCTTCCTTGCCCCAGCTCCTGCTCACCTAGCAGTTCAAAAGCATGCAAATGCAAGTAGATAAATAGCTATCACTTTGGTGGAAAGGTGACAGCATTCTGTGTGCCTTGGAATATAGTCATGCCGGCCACATGACCATGGAAGCATCTTCAGAAAAAGCTGGCTCCCTCACCTAAGAAACAGAGATGAGCATCAGACACGACTGTACAGGGGAAACCTTTACGTTTTAACTTTACCTTTATTTACTGTCCAAGACCAAGTCGCATCATTAATATATGCATATGTAACTACATATAGTAGATATATACAAAAAAAATGTTGAAACCATATAATGTAAATATTTCATTGTAGGGACCAAACACTTTCTATTACCTAAAGCTATAACTATTGCCTTCAAAATACCTGGTATTGGTCATTTAATAAGAATAGTCCTCAACTTATGACTATAATGGAACCTGTATTTCCACTGTAGGTCATGAAACAGTGGAAAACATGTAATTGAAATTGCTAAATCAAAAGGAATATATTTTGAAATAAATCATATAGTCTTGATTCAAATGCTGAAAAAAATGGAAGTGGCATTTATTAATTTACTTTTTTTTCCCTCCACAACACCTCTCAGAGCTTTAAAAACCTTTGGCCGAAGTTGAAGACTCTCTACAACTGTGGGAAGATTTTTTTAAAAAAGCTTATTTGTCCTTCCATCAGTAATATAAAAAAAACCTTTCATAAGCTTGTACGTTCATTTTGGAACCTAATATTCCCATAATCAGTTCAATATTATTCAAGGAGTATTAAAATTCAGATGATTACAATGCTATCCATACTGTATATGGGGGTATAACAGACCCTTTATACCACTTTGCCATCCTCAATTTCAGACGATGATTCACTTCCAATTCCCAGTTTCTTCTGCTCCAGGCAAAAAAAGAGCAGGAGACTTCACAGTCAGATCTCTTCCATTGGGCACCTATTCCAAAGTTTGATCATGATGCCTTCCTCATGCATTAACTGTTCTCATTCCCTTCTCTGAGACTTCCTGCTTTAGGACAGTTAGCAGTACTTACTGGGAACTATCCATGGTCCTGATTTATAAAAGCTGCAGTGACAAAGCAGAGTTCGTCTGGAACTAATTTGTAATACTTTGTTTATATTGATTTGTTCTGTTTCAGCAATAGAGCAAGTCCACAAAAACCTTAAGTCACAAACCTACTCCTTCAAGGAGAAAGTACACATAACTCCCCCTAAGATTAACTATTACAACAACTACTAGGCTGCCTAGATATCCATTGACAACAATAAATATAAATTAGGATTCACTCAGAATAATAGTTTTCCTCAATCTTTACAGCACACTGCCTTATTTAGAACATTACTATTTATTAGTAATAATTGTTAATTAATTGTAATAATACAAGTATTACTATCTATGATGACAAACTTTCTGTAGCTCTATTGGCCTAAGTGTCGATTAAAAGCACTCTCAATTTAGCCTCTGATTCCTAAAGGACACTTATTTTTGTTCAAGCTCAATGCAAAGTGCCTTTAATGGGCATTCATTAAAAGAGTGCATGATCTAAAAAAATAATCTAAGAGGTTTCTATATTAATATATGATCCCTACCAAATTATAAAATTCACATAAAACGGATTTTTTGGTGAAAAAAATCTGAAGTAGGGATCATCTACCAAGATTGAGCATCAGCCAAAATTCTTCCCCTGTGAGAGATGCTTTATCCAAGTAGAGGAATCTTATCTATGGAGGTGAAAGTAACTCTGAAGACATACATATAGAGGTAGTCCTCAACTTACGACCACAATTGAGCCCAATATTTCTGTTGTTAAGTGAGGAATTTGTTAAGTGAGTTTTTGCCCCATCTTACAACCTTTTCTGCCACAATTGTTAAGTGAATCACTGCAGTTGATAAGTTAGTAACCCGGTTGTTAAGTGAATCTGCCCCCCCCCCATTGACTTTGCTTCTCAGACAGTCACAAAAGGGGATCACATGACCCCGGGACACTGCAACTGTCATAAATAAGAACCAATTGCTAAGCATCTGAATTTTGATCACATGATCATGGGGATGTTGCAAAGGTTGTAACTTTGAAATAGTTTGAAATACGGTCATAAGTCATATTTTTCAGTGCTGTTGTAACTATGAACGGTCACTAAATGAACTATTGTAAGTCGAGGACTACTTCAGCTGATTGCTAGCTGCAGTTCGGTGGTTCAAATCTCACCGGCTCAAGGTTGACTCAGCTTTCCATCCTTCCGAGGTGGGTAAAATGAGCACCCAGATTGTTGGGGGCAATATGCTGACTCTGTAAACCGCTTAGAGAGAGCTGTAAAGCACTGTGAAGCTGTATATAAGTCTAAGTGCTATTGCTATTGCTATTTATGCAACTAAGACACTGTTGTGCCTACATTTGATGAATTCTCAGATGAGGAATAAGAGAGAAAGCATTGGAAGAAGCCTCAGAAGATTCAACTAGAAACACAGCTCACAAACTGAAGCTAAGCCGAATAATGCTGCCAAAGATGAAGATATTAAGGTCAGTCCTTCTCCCCCAAAGACTAGGAAATACTTGGAGTGCAAGAGATGATGTGCAGTAAAAACTGGGACAGCTCTTGCACGATTAAGATTTTTGCTAGATTTTAGGAAATTAACAACTCCTAGGCTCAGACAAAAAATTCCCTATTGCAGTATTTAAGCTTGTGTCTGACAGTCTTGTGTTATCAGCAACTACGGGCTAATGATAAGCTGCTTGACTTGTTAGTCATGGTTATGATTCTCTGTACTTCAACCCAGTTTTTGTAACTCTGGATACTCTTTCAGATTTCTTTATGGCAACACCTTGGATCTGAAGAATTAGATACATTAGATTCTGGTTAATGGCCCTGATTTCATTGTGCACTTGCTCTCTCTCCTTTGCCATACTTCTTCCTTTGCAGTTTACAATCATGAACAAAAGTCAGATCATGCATACTCTGCCTGAAATCTACATACTATATGCTAGCATCTTCAATTACCGCAGCAGCTGTTTAATACATGATTCAGTAATAAACTTCATTGGTTTCTTTTTTCTTTTTAACCATACCTGGGGAGGCTGCTGAAAAATTAAAAACTCTCCAGACTGTGGCTAGATCACAAGACCCACACAAAAGTCAAAAATTGCATATTCTCTGAGATCCATTTTTCCTAGCTAAAAAGTGCAAAGAGAAAATATTTCAGACAAAATTGTCACAATTTTGATGTTTCAAAAGCACAGTGAGAGACATAAAGAAAGTGAATTAAAGTGTGGATTATGTAAAGGAAAAGATCATCCCAAAAAAGAGAATACAGTATATGTAGTTCAGGGTTGAACTGTGGAATCCTTGGTGCTCTCTTGCAGACATTTCATTTGCTTACAGACACTTCATTACCCAGCTAGGTAACATCATCGGTGAAAATGTGTTTGGTTTGCCCTGCCAATTTGGTAAGGATGTAGTTTTCTTCTTGGTAGTTCCTAGATTAGGGCATTATTTTCTACTTGATTGGTGGTCTAGTGTTAATCTCTGCTTATCTGGGTGTTGGCTGCAGGGAATGTATCCTGGGTTTTTTTCTTTTTTTATTGTCTCTTTTGAATGGTGTGTAAATGTGCTTTATCCCTATGCCTATTTATTGGTGTGAACACTTTCCAGGAATTCCCTAGCATTTTGGGATTAGAAGGAAACAAAAAAAAAACCCAGAACACCGGAACATATCCTCTCCAGAAGGATTCCACAGAAAAGATCTTGTTAAATATAGTTTACACCAACATCATTCAATATATGTCTCCTTACAAAACATCCTTGCTTTTATTACATCCAATTCATGTACAACTTATGCTCTTTATTTTTATCATCTCTATTTTGAGGGATTTGTTTAGTATATGTTTACACTATACAGCAGTCTATTAAGTGTGCAATAGCAGTATGTCTAAAACATGATGCACATTCCATAATTTTTAGAAATATATTTTATTGCTAAAATGCTAATCATCATCTGGGCCTTCAGCAACTTTTTGCTGGTGGAGGGTCTTGTAAAAAATGAAATATCTATTAATAAAGTGAAGCATAATAAAATCAGGTAGGACCTCCATTTGCTCTGATTTTCTAGTATTTATAAGCAACCACAAGTATGAATTTGAATTTATGAAGACCAAGATAATTCTGTGTCACAGGAAAAAAAAGTGTGTGGGGGAAGAGAGAGAAAGAGAGAGAGAAGTTCTAGTTATATATAACTTATAATTGACTCATTTTTTTCCTATGAAACAAAACTACTTTGGTTTTCATAAATTATTTTTCAAATCCATATTTGTGGTTGCATCATACAATCATTTGGGTTGTCAATCAACAATACAGACTACTTGTAAACTTATAAACACATTCATGTTCCTAACTTCATCACATCCTTGGCTTAATCCTTGTTCAATCACTCAGTTAAGTGTTTCATCTATTTTCAAACATGCTTTATTTCCATCATATATCATTCTTACAATTGTCTTTTAAGTTACAGGAAAGCAGATTACAATTGCATTTTAATTCCAGTTCTACTTTATATTAAACTGGATATTAAAACTGCACATCAAAAGAAATGTGACCAATTACTCAGACAGGTATAAGGTCACTTATATGTGGATATGTTTAAGAAGAGGCTGGAAAGCCATCTATTGGAGTGTTTTAATTTAGACTTTTTGCACTAAGCAGAAGACTCCTCTTTCAATAAAAAATGGAGCCTACATTATTTAAGTATGAAGTTTTCTCACTCTCACACACACAGAATCTACATAAGTAATCTATATTACTAAGGCTCAGAGCTAGAAGGGACCAAGTCCAGAATATCTTAGATTGGGGTGGGCAGTCACTTAACAATCTACGATTCTCAATTAACAACTCCAATGGGGGATGTTAGGATTGCCATCCTAGATCATTACAGCTCTATGACATTTTGCTTTATGATCACGCTGACTCATGATCCCAATCCTAGTCCCAATTGTGGTTATAGGTTGAAAACTATCTGTAAACTTCTTAAAATCTGAATCACAGTTGTGACAATGCCCACTACAGTAAGTAATCATAAAATACATTTATTCTACCAAAACTGACACTTGTTTTGTCATGATTTCTAAGAAATGGCAAGTTGATTAATAATAGTTAAATAAAGCTTATTGTAAATATTGTAAAAGGAGAGGAGCAAATATCGTTTAACAAAGGTTACGGAGACAATGCTTATAAAACACGTGTTACTACTACGGTTTAACAGTTGAATATGTGAATAATGAGAAAAATGACAGTTTTCAAGAGAACGCTATTATAAAAAAATGTTCCCTGCTGTGCATTCTAGTAGCACCTCTGTGATATGCTGATAAGCATGAAAATGGAACTTCTAAAAAGCAAAGAATCTGACAATCTCATTAGTAGAGATCAAGGCTCTCTGGAGAAAACATAAGCAAACCATGTATATCCAATACAATCTATTTTTCCTTACTTCCTTCATCTTAGCCTTACTGTTTTACAATCAATTTTTAAAAAAATCTTAAGAGCAATTCAGATCAAGCACTTTTCTAATACTGTACATCTAGACTTTACACTCAATAGACTTTAGCCTCAATCTATACCATTGTAAGAATCACACTAATAATGGGACACCCAAGTATAACTTTAAAAAAGCCAACTATGAACTCATAGACGCCGACCTCTCAACTCTTGACTGGAAAACTCTATTCTCTAACTGTAACACTGCCAATGACCTCTATAACATCTTCTTGCTCGAAATCAAAAGAACTATCAGATTACACGTACCACTAATAACCACCATAACCAAGAAAAACAAACTACCCATATCAATAAGGAAGTTACAAATAAAAAAAAATCCCTCTGGCGAAAAAACAAAACAGGCTATACAGCTAACTTCAAAAACCGCTACAAAAATATATGCCACCAAATAAAGACGGAATGCTCCAACTATCACAGCAAACAAGAGGAAAACCTCCTTCGCACAAAATCCAACCGCGCCTTCTACAACTTTGTAAATAACAAACTCAAGGACTCAAGACCCCTCCCACCACTAAAAGGACCCAACAACAAAGAATGCTATGATGAAACAGTCAAAGCAAACCTCTTCAACACATTCTTTGGCTCAGTCTTTGTAAACAGCAACGGCTCATGCCCAAAAGTCCCCAGTCGTACAGCAAATAATCACAACGATTTAATACAAATAGACTTCACTGAAGACAACGTTGAAAAAGCACTATGCAGCCAAAAACCTTCCCTGTCAATGGGACCTGATGGACTATGTGCATACTTCCTAAAAAAACTCTCCACAGCCATAGCTGAACCACTAAGCATAATCTTTGAAAAATCCTTCAGGACCAGTTCCCTACGGTCATTAGCCACGGTCATCCCCATCTTCAAAAAGGGAGATCCCAGTCTAGTAGAAAGCTACAGACCAATCTCTCTATGCTGCGTCACATGCAAAGTCATGGAATCAATCATAAACCAAACCATTACCCACCACCTAGAAACTAACAACCAACTCTCAAACAAGCAATTCAATTTCAGTAAAAAATTATCCTGTAATCTACAACTACTACACTGCAAAAACATATGGACCTCAAAACTTGACCAGGGCAAAACAATAGACGCAATTTACATAGACTTCTGTAAAGCCTTCGACTCAATGGTTCACGATAAACTACTTCTGAAACTGAAATCCTACAGCATCTCTGGACCCCTTCATGACTGGATAACTGCGTTCCTGTCAAACAGACAACAAGTGGTCAAAATAGGGAGTGCCCTATCAAATCCTGTACCTGTTAACAGCGGTGTTCCCCAAGGCAGCATACTAGGACCAACACTCTTTATACTTTATATAAATGACCTTTGTGATCACATTACAAGCGACTGCGTTCTCTTCGCTGATGATGTAAAACTCTTCAACACCACCGACAACACTGCTATCCTCCAAAAAGACCTAGACTTTGTGTCAGAATGGTCAAACATCTGGCAACTCCAAATCTCAACCAACAAATGCTCTGTCCTACACATTGGCAAAAAAAATCAGAACACCAAATACAAGCTGAACAGACAAGACCTTGCAGACGACCCTCACCCTGTCAAAGACCTTGGAATACTCATATCAAATGACCTAAGTGCCAAAGCCCACTACAACAATATTGCCAAAAAGGCTTCAAGAACTGTTAACCTAATCTTACATAGCTTCTTCTCCGGTAATATCACACTACTAACCAGAGCATACAAAACATTCGCCAGACCAATCCTTGAATACAGCTCATCTGTCTGGAACCCACACCACATATCGGACATAAATACATTAGAAAGTGTCCAGAGATACTTTACAAGAAGAGTCCTCCACTCCTCTACTCGCAACAGAATACCTTACGCAACCAGACTTGAAATCCTGGGCTTAGAAAGCTTAGAACTACGTCGCCTTTGGCACGACCTAAGCATTGCTCATAAAATTATCTGCTACAACGTCCTTTCTGTCAATGACTACTTCAGCTTCAACCACAACAATACACGAGCACACAACAGATACAAACTCAAAGTGAACCGCTCCAAATTTGACTGCAGAAAATATGACTTTAGCAACAGAGTGGTAAATGCCTGGAACTCACTACCTGACATTGTGGTTTCGTCACCAAACCCCCAAAACTTTACCCTTAGACTGTCCACTGTTGACCTCACCTGATTCCTAAGAGGTCAGTAACGGGCATGCATAAGTGCACCAGCGTGCCTACCGTCCCTGTCCTAATGTTCCCTCTTATCAGTACCCATCTTATGTATATAAACAACGTTATATCTATGTATATTACCAACACGTACTTGACAAAAATAAATAAATAAAAATAAATAAATCTACTTCCATAGAAGTGCGTCTCTAAAGTGCATCTCATTTTCAGCCCTCAGAATATATTCAGCAACCTGTGCCTAAAGACAAGCTCTGAGCTAACATAAAGATTGAGCAGTTTCTACTAGTAGGATTTAACTGAATTATTTGCCTGACTCTCACTCTGTACTAACACAGGCAGTGCTTCAAGCACTGCATTATAAAACATTCTTGAAGATAACGAGATCCTTATGGTAACTGAAGTACTAGCTGTGAAACATCAGAAGAAAAATGACGGGGTGGCAGCTTCTAACATCCAATGTGACAGCTAAGTAGTTTCTTCACCACTACGTTGGAGCTTAATGGTATCGCTACCAAGCTATCATTCTTACACTATAGTAGCCTTAATGCCATACAGGATAAGGGGATAAAACAGTGCAGCCAGAATAATGGTCCCTTCCCCAAAGGACCATTATTCTGTTAGCAATTCTATTGCTGCCTATCACATTATTGTTCCCCAAATCTAATACTTGGCAACATTTGGGAGGTTGATGGTTGCATTTAATATATGAGTGTTATGATAACAATGGCAAATTGGATGGGGTAATAATAGTTAAGGCCAGGTTTTCTGGTTTTTTTTTTTTTTCTAGGATCTAGGAAAGAATGCTGAGGTTTTTCTCTACTTTTAAGCTATATTATGAATAATGTATGCAATAGTTTTCATGTGTCTGCTACCTCAGAATGGAAGAAAATTGCACCACTAATGTTTAGCAATCAGGGTCAGAAAAGGAATTTTCTGGCTGTGCATGTCACTTCTAGTGGCCTCATTTAATATACAACACCCAGAGGACCCAGATTGTTTGGGGCACTATGCTGACTCTGTAAACCGCTTAGAGAGGGTTGTTAAGCACTGTGAAGCGGTATATAAGTCTAAGTGCTATTGCTAACACAGGTAAGAAGAACACAGAAGATCATACTTTTCTTCTTACATTATACCATATACTGTATCCCAGGGTTCAGGATGACAGCACCTATCTTGTAGAAGATAGAGATTCTAGCAGTCCCCGACAAATGGAATTCAAATTACTTGGAAGCTCATACCACAATCAACATCTAACCATACTTATAATATGGGAATTGGCTGCATTACAGAAGGAAAGATACACTGACACGGCAGCCATAGTAGTAAACCATCTATATAGTATGGACTTCAGATAAAGCCTGCATGCAGAATACACAAATGACAAAAGATTAAACTTTTCCAACTTGCAGCAAAGTTAAGAATTCTACAGACGTAATGCTAACTACATAGATCAAAGCATTGCTGTATTAATACTTTTGTGAAAGGAACAAATGAAACTATTTTGTTTCCTAATATGTAGAGATGACTCAATAGATTAGCCTGGGATTCAAAAGATAAAAATCTCTAGATTCCATTTTTTTAATGAGTGGCTCATGAAAGAAAAGACTGAGGAAAAAAATACATAAAAACGTATTGTACTGCTGTAGCAGTATGAAAGATATAAAGCACAATGGTCTAAATTCATTTGCTATCTATTTGAACTGAGCCCTAAAAGACTGACTGGTTTCCCTACTCCCTCCATTCCATAAAACCTTCTCAAGAAGGGATACAAGGATGGAAGTGTTGGAAGCAATCTACAGTATGTTAGAAGGTACAAACTTTACTTGATGAATTGTGAAAAGGGGTGTTGGTCCTACCTGATACACCCTTTCTCTGAGTAGCTCCGGGAGAGTCCAAGAATGGGTTGTTTAGTCTGTTCTGCCTAAAGACCGAGCTGTCAAACCTGAGGCCACGCCCCGTCGTCACCCTCTCTGGCCCAGTTTTCAGCAAGGACGTAGCTGTGAAGCAATCTCAACAAGGTTAAGTGATAGCTCCTGGACTTCAGACCAAGTGGTCGCCAGGGTGTGGTTGGACTCTCCCGGACTACTCAGAGAATGGGCGTATCAGGTAGGACCAATGCCCCTTCTCCTGAGTGCTCTCCGGAGAGTCCAAGAATGGGACCTACCAAAGCTGGCCGATCTAAGGGTGGGTCACCGCTTGGTCGGAAGTCCTCATATTCGCATGCACTTGTTGCAGGACCCTCCGTCCGAAGGATGCTTCCGCTGAAGCAAAAATGTCTAACTTGTAATGACGAATAAAGGGCCAGGGTGAAGACCATGTCGCCGCCCTGCAAATGTCTCCAATGGACACTTGCGTTGCCCATTCCACTGTTGTGGCTGCACTTCTTATAGAATGGGCAGTCACCCCTCCGGGAACCGGTAAGGCCTGTACTTCGTAGACCTTAGCAATACAAGCTCTCAACCAACGGCCTATTGTCGATGGAGTTATCTTGGTACCCATCGATGAAGGATGGAAAGACACGACCAGTGCCTCCATCCTTCTAGTAGGGGACGTTCTCCTTATGTAAAACCGGATGGCCCTCCTCACATCCAAGGTATGCCATTTCTTCTCCAGGGCATGAGTTGGCCCTGGACAGAAGTCTGGCAAAATGATCTCCTGGGCCCTGTGGAACCAGGAGTTCACCTTGGGGATGAAGGAAGGATCCATCCTGAGGACCACCCTATTCTGATGGAATATGCATAAGTCTTTTCTGATTGAAAGAGCTGCCAACTCCTAGATGCACCTGGCTGACATGATGGCCACAAGAACGCAACCTTAAAGGTCAGGAAACGCAAGCTGACAGTCCTTAGCGGCTCAAAAGGCATGGAGGTGAGGGTCTGTAGGAGCTTAGATAAGTCCCAAGTGGGGCACCTGTGAATCACAGGCAGATTCAGGATTGCCACCCCCTTGATAAATCTCCGAATAACTGGGTGGTGAGCCAGAGATTCCTGTTCCCCACATCCCAACACTATTGGAAGGGCTGCCACTTGCCTGCAGATGGTGTTGTGCAACAGGCCCTTGTCCAGTCCTTCCTGGAAAAAGTCCAGGACTTGTGGCACTGACGCTGAAGTGGGAACTATGTCCCCTTTAAAACACCAGTTAGTAAATGCTGTCTAAGTAGAATTATAGATTCTGTTTGTAGATGGCCTTCTTTAGGCCTGAATTGTCTGTATCACCCTGGAGGAGTAACTGCCCTTCCTCAGGAGGCTCCTCTCAGATGCCAGATGGTCAGTTGGAGCCACTGTGGATGGACCAAGACCCCGTAGCTGAGGGAGATTCTCTCCTGAGGAATCCTCCAGGGCCGAGAAATCAAAAGCCCTACCAGGTCTGCAAACAACGGCCGTCTGTAGTAAAAACATAGAAACTGGCAATGGGCCGGTAGAATCAGCACATGGAGGTAAGCCTCCG
The DNA here is from genome assembly GCA_023053685.1 of Diadophis punctatus similis. NCBI lineage: Eukaryota > Metazoa > Chordata > Lepidosauria > Squamata > Dipsadidae > Diadophis > Diadophis punctatus. The sequence continues at coordinate 243,052,691 of JALIGW010000001.1, forward strand.
TCAAATCGATGGAAGTGAGGAAGTCGCTCTCCCAAATGCCCTCCAGGATGGATTGGAGGGAGTTCATTTTGAACCTCTTATAGACCAGATATACATTCAATTTTTTTAGATCCAAAATTGCTCTCCACCCTCCCGAATTCTTTGGAACAACGAACAAAATGGAATAAATGGAATAAAATCCCTGTCCTGTTTGGCTCTCTGGGACCGCCTCGATGGCTTAAATATCCAACAAGTGTTGGATGGTGGTTTCTTCGGGACAGGGCAATGAATAAAGTAATTCGGGGCTGTGGAAAGGAATTCCAGACTGAGGCCTAGCCTCACTGTGTTGAGGACCCAATTGTCCGTTGTTATTGTCTCCCATTGGGCCGCAAAGAATGCTAATCGGCCGCCGATGGGAGGATTGGTTCGGTAGTCATCTTGGTCTACAAAGGAGCGACTTCCTGCTCTACAAAAGTGCCGTTTGGCCTGGAGTTGTAGTCTGGGATGGTTGCAAAACCCCACTCTTGCTGGCTAGCGTTCAGCCCTATGAGGGAAGAACCTCTGGTGCTGGGAAAATTCCGATTCAGTTGGCTGAAAGGAAGGCTTGCGATAGTAAAGCGCAGGACGCCGGTCTGCCCGCCTAAATGATGATGGAAGAACCTTCTTTTTGTCCTTATTTTCAATAAGGACCAGCTCCAGGGCCTCCCAAAATAGCATGCCACCTGTATAGGGGCAGAGGCTAGCCTCCATTTGGACTTGGCAACAGACTGCCAGTGACGGAGCCAAAGCATCCTCCTAGATGTCACAGTGGACGAAAGAGCACTGGAGGCATATTTTGCAGCATTCAAAGTGGCATCCACTGAGAATTGAGTAGCTGCTATTAATTTATTGAGGTCCTGGTGGAGCCTGGCCTCATGCAGTGGAACCCTCTGTTGCATCTGGCTAAGCCAGAGTAATGAGGTCCAATTGAAAAATGAGGCCACTATGGCCGCCTTGATCGCCCAGGCTGCAGATTGGTGCGTCTTACGCAAGGCCAATTCAGCTCTTTTATCCTCGGCTTTTAACCCTTCCGCTATGTCGCCTGACACAAGGAAGACACAAGGGATGCCACAGTACCATCTACCTTGGGTAACTGGAGAGCTTCAGCCAGATTGGGAGCCAAGTTATAGAAGTGTCTATCATTTCCACTTGGTGTTGGAAAGGAACCGGGCTGTGCCCACTGTTTCTGAACCACATCTATAAAAAGTTGTGGTGCAGGTATGTCCTCCTGCTCCATGGCTGGCTCAGAGAAAAGATGTTCACTGGGACCCTGAAGGCCCGTGGGCCTTGGGGTGGGATCTGCTCCCATTCCAGATGTCACCTTTGCCTTATGCAAAAGTGACTTAGAGATGGTGGGAGGGAAGAGGCCGGTGAAGGCCGTAACATAGTGAGTTAAGCCCTCATCCTTGGATAAATCTACATCTCTTTGGCCCTCATCTTGTAGTAGTGAGTTTTCACTATCTAAGGAAGGATTGGGAGATCGGGTGCCATGCCAATGGGACTGGTACCCTGTTGTCCGAGGACACTGAAGGAAACTGGTGGAGGGCTCAGAGGCCAGGGCAGTCAGGGCATGCGCTTGCTGCAATCCTGCAGCAATGCCCTTTGAAATAGCCTGGGAGATCAATGATTTTATATCTCCAGGCAAGTCAGATATTAAACTTTCACCCTGGTGAAGCCCCGCTGCAGTAGGTGTGAAGGTAGCTTCTGGAGCAGACCTTCTGTCACTGGAGCCATGCTGTCACTCAGTTGTTGCCGGGCAGAAAAAAGGTATCAATTTTGGAAGCCATTATTTCTGTTTGCTTCAACTGCCACATATTTTAGCCTGGGAAATTGGGAGGGGATTTTTTGTTGGAGCGGTGGAAACTTAGTCATAATAAAATTCTTTACTCAAGGACAAATGCCGACACCTGCGTGGAGAGTGTCTCCAGTTGAATGTGAAGATTTGATTGGACCATGTGATGAGCTTGTGGGTATGGGGCAGGGTTGTGAACTTTCAACTGGGTGGGGAAACCCTGGAAACTTTCAGATTCGGGTTTCCCCAGATGTGCCAACATGATATCTCTAATAAATTGGAACTTTGAGGAACTTGTAGCCTCAGAGTTTTATTTCGTTGGGGGTGTTTTCTGAAATCCTGACAAAAGGATTTATCTCCATCTCATTGCAGCCTTGGGAAGACAAGAGAGGAGATTGCTCCCTAGCTGCCTCTGGTGACCAGGCTTTCAGAATTACACCTCCTGAGTGAGTTAACGGCTCACTCTGAAAAGGGCGGGAACTGACAGTTTCTGTCAAGGGAATAGCAGTTTGATTTGCTTGCTCTGTCAGTTCCTTTTGAGCTCTGGAAAAATGTTTTTCTAAGGCCTTTTGTCTTCTTTTGGCATCCTTTTCAGAAGCCTTAGAGGACTTCCTTGATCTTGGAGCCTTAGATGTGGTTTTGGCTTGCCTGCGATTTTGAGCTTCTTCAACAGCCTGAAATAGTTTCGAAGGCTGATTATCTTCCCCCTGGTTTGAGGCGCGCTCCACCATTTTGGGAGGCAGTGCCTCTTTTCAGCCGAGACTAGGCAGGAACACAAAGCCTTGCTGAGGCTGACATGGGGCTGAGGCTAAAGCGTTTGGCTGGGAATAGCTGCCGCGGCGTAGTTAGCCTCTTAACAGGTATGCCTAGCTGAAACTAGGCAGGGACTCCGTGCCTTGATCGCAAGGCTAATGGCGGTGGCGACCTTGCCAGCGGACCGGACTAGCCAGCGCACGCGTCTTGTAGGATTCAGGCTACGCTGAGATTAGTGGCCTTGATGATCAACTGGGCCACAGCTGCCTGAATCTGTACCGATCCAAGTTTTCTTTTTTTATTGTTTTTTAAAATTATTATTATTTTTATTCAAAAAGCCAAACCGGAAGCCCCCGATCCAAGTTTTCAAAGTCGGGCTGGGGCGGCTAGCTCGATCGGAAAGGGAGCCAGCATTCCGGCGCTTTCAAATTAGCGTGTGGCAGCAAGCTGCCGCTGTTAGCGGTTTCGCTTTGATCAACAAACCCTGTAGCGCAAGAAACTTGCTTTTGTCAAGAGTCCAAGAATTCCAAACACGTTTGACACATCTCTTCTGGCTGAGGCCGAGCTGAAAACTGAGCTAGAGAGGGTGACAACGGGGCGTGGCCACAAGTTTAACAGCTCGGTCTCTAGGCAGAACAGACGAGTCAACCCATTCTTGGACTATACCAAAATTTTTGTGAGGGCAATGTGTTTATATATCATCTTGAAGATAGTTGAGGTAACTAACAAGAAGCATACAAAATGCTTTCCTATGATTAATTTAGCCATATTTTGCTTTTCTAATTTAAACAAATTTTGGATTATGAAGTGAACTATTAATTAACTACATACACCAGGGTCAAAATGATATAACACAACACAATGTGATTGGTTAGTTTGTGGTTAAATATGTCATGTACTATTGTTATTGAGTTCACTCCCTATGTATCTCAATATTAAAAAATGAAGTTCTTTTTACTGAATAGCATTTGCATTATATTCTAAAAGTAATATGGACAAATGGATTTCCAAATAATTTTATCTGTCAGGATTCTAGTGCATTTGAAAACTGCTTGCCAGCAAAGACAAAATCATTACTCTAATCCTATCCTAGGCAGGCCATGCATCTCTTATTTTCTCTTAAACAGCTTTCAAATAAATGAAAGCTTTGCTGCTGGAGATCTCACTTGTAACATGAGTAGAAGAAAGATATATCTGCTTCTGTGCACACTGAAAGAGAGCTCAGTCTTAAGTCCCCTGAGAAAATGTATCAAAAACATGGAGATAATGACAAATAATAAGTAGCAACTGTGACAAACGTTTTTATTATTAGGGTAGATGCCTAATTTCAAGAGAGATTGGCGAGGGAAGTGGAGGGCATAGCCTAAAAATTTAAATCCTACTTTTTAAATTGCACTTGCATTCACCCTATAGAATAGAATAGAATAGAATAGAATAGAATAGAATAGAATAGAATAGAATAGAATAGAATAGAATAGAATGGAATGGAATAGAATGGAATGGAATAGACTTTTTAATTGGCCAAGTGTGATTGGACACACAAGGAATTTGTCTTGGTGCATATGCTCTCAGTGTACATAAAAGAAAAGATACGTTCATGAAGAATCATAAGGTACAACACTTAATGATAGTCCGGGTACAAATAAGCAATCAAATCATATTAGGAACTAGTCAATGTAAATCGTAAGGATACAAGCAACAAAGTTATAGTCATACAGTCATTAGTGGGAGGAGATGGGTGATGGGAACGATGAGAAGATTAATAGTAGTGCAGGCTTAGTAAATAGTTTGACAGTGTTGATGGAATTATTTGTTTAGCAGAGTGATGGCGTTCGGAGAAAAACTGTTCTTGTGTCTAGTTGTTCTGGTGTGCAGTGCTCTATAGCGTCGTTTTGAGGGTAGGAGTTGAAACAGTTTGTGTCCAGGATGTGAGGGGTCTCACTATGGCGTGGGAGTTCATCAAATTAAGAAAAATAAATTCCTAATGGTACATTCCTGAAAAAAATTCCTGTTCCTATTCGTCCTACTGTACATTTCTAGGATCATATTCTAAAAGGAAGAATATATGAGATGGTAAATAAGTCCATATTATTAATAGTTGGAATGTACGCTTATTGTTTATCTTAGTTACTATTAACTACCAATAAGGTGGTTAGACACTCCATTTCATCCTTTAATTTACCAATATTTGTGGCAAAAATAATATATTGGGGTTTTTATCTTTTCTGTGTGAGACATATTAACCGATTGCTGCAATAAAGAAATTTATATTAATGAGAAAAGAAATCACTGCTACTAAAACTAACTCTACTTTTAGAGAATGAAAAAGCTACTGCTGGAGTCTGAATTAACAGAACAAAACAGAGGCTAAAATTTGCAGATCTCTTTTATTGAAATCTATGGTTACCACTTAAGAAAAAACAACAAATGTCAGTCTTGCTACTGATACCTAAATGAAATGTTTCCAATAAACTATGTTGTAAATTGCAAAGTGTACTGTCTTGCAAACACACAATAAATCTCATTGAAACACCATTCTAAACATAACATAGAAAGGCCATTTTGGGAGAGGCTCACTAGGTTTTGTGAAGCTGAAAAATACATCATTAGCATTCACTTTGAGGATTTTGCTTCCCTTATTGACCAGCAAAAGGTTATTGCAAAATAATAGCAAAAGCAATAATCATAACTGACATATATGAGATGGATGGTAATTGAGGGTTAAAATGAAACATTAAATATCTGTGAAAGCAGTTGGCGATAGTATATTTTTGTAATCTATAATTAAAACATCTAAAAAAAACAATATAGAATATACATATACAGCTCATGATTTGTGAATGACTGTGTACAAGATTACTGTACACAGACTGTGTACAGCTTACAAGATGGAGGATGACATAATAGGCTCATAAATTAGAATTTTTAATAATTTTAATGGGGCAGATGGATTGATATAGATAATGTAGATATAGATGATATAGATGATGTAAATATACACATAGATATGTAGATATAGATATGTAGATCATGTAGCGATTATGGTTAAAAGAATTTATTAACAGTATTTCAGCCAGGCAATGCAAAATGTTTTAAAGTCCATATTACTCTTTGGTACACAGAATTTAAAAATGATCTTTTTTCCTCTTGGAACCCTCAGCATACATGTTAATCTATAATTGTCATTGTTAATGAAGTGGATTTAAAAATAATAATAAAATACCAAAGGTTTAAAATAACTTCCCATTCTGACCATTCTTTGAAAATAACAGATTGTCCACTATTTTGCTCTCTTTACACCCACCCCATCTACAATTCTTCTGTTAATATATGTGAGCAGTTTCCGATCATCAGATTTTTTATACTTTGAGCATGCATACATTTGGTACACCATAAATATTCCACTGAAAAGGTCAACGTATGCTGTCTTTATAAAAATAAAGGATGCTCATATGAATAGGCTGCCTGCCAGAATCCAGGACAGAAAACTACATGCTGCTCTCCTTCCTATCCAGCAAATCCATATGCACTGAAAAAGTGGAGGTGGGAAAAAATATCACACAAACTATCATAGTTTCTTGCTTTACATTGCTCCAAATAATCAAAGGAATTGCAAACAAAGAATTAAAAGAAGTATTTGTACCTGACACAAATCTGAAACCTTAAAGTAAGTTCAGAACAGTAACTCTTTTGCTAATTTATGGTATCCCTAAAAATTGATTATTGTCTACAAATTGCCACTAGTTCCTTTTATTTACTTTTCAATCCTAACTCTAAAAGAGATGCTTTGACAAACTATTTCATACCACAGAAAGGTATTTAAATTACTGTTCATTTACTGTAATAGTATGTGGGTAAGATCTTAGGAGACAGGGCAAAGAGACGCTTCTAAGGGATCAGACAGGTAAGGGACAACATACCCCACATCTGGAAAGTGGGTGGGACCAGAGACCCCCCATTTCATGGGCTATAAAGGAGAGAGGGGAGAACTGCATTTTTCAGATTTGCAAGATTCTCTCAATGTAGTTTTATAATAAAGTTGAATCAGCTGATCTGTTCATGTTTTCTATCTGGTTTGCCTCACAAGGCCGACACTTACTGAGTAGCTGATGAAATTTGATGTTGCTCTCTGTGAAGGTGCAGTGACATCCTGATGTCATTTCTCCCATTCTTAACATTCTGACAAACCCAAATACAAAATCGCTCTAGATAATGCAAAACAAACTGTTCCCATCACTATGTTTCTGTATTTGCCTGGTCCACATATAATTCAGAGAAATATTATCAGTGAATTAATTTCATATTTAAATGGAGGTGAAGATAATATGGCTGATCTATTAAATCAAACACTTGGCCAGATTAGAGATTAAGAATGATGTTAAATAAAGCAATAAAAATGTATTTGATCAATAGTTTTAAATATTTTCCCACTTGAATTATATTTAGACATTAACTTTTGCTCTACAACTGTACAGCTAATACATTAAACTTCTGCACTCTAACATAGTTCAAATCTTGCATTTGGGCAGTTTTGCTAAAGCATATATACAGGTAGTCCTTGACTTACAATCACCCTTTTAACAACGGTTCTGGAATTATGACACCTCGGGAAAGGTTGCAAAAACTTCCAATCATCGCAAAATGTTGCACCACCTGGTAGACTTATGACTAGTGGCCAGGTGGCCCACAATAATTTGGTTGCCATTTGTAATCTTCTCTGCTGGCTTCCACAAAAGGTCAACAGAGAAGCCAGCAGGGAAGGTTACAAGCTATTACTTGCTGCCAAGAGGATCCCTGTTGTCTCTGGGAGCTGACTGAAAGAGCTGCCTTCTTAGGAGCTGAACTCCTTCAGCGGGGTTCAAAAGGGAGCCAAATCCTGAAGATTTCAGGTTCATTCCTAAACCTCATCAAAGAGGTTCCCTTCTAGGTACACAGAAGAGCTGAACAGCTGAAATCCTTCCACAGGGGGCCTTTAGTCACACCCCCAGAGAAAAGAGGGAAGTGGAAAGCAGAGTCAGCAAAATAAGGTATGTGTGGGTCAGGGGTGAAATTCAAAATTTTTCCCTACTGGTTCTGTGGGCGTGGCTTGGTGGGCATGGCAGGGGAAGGATACTGCAAAATCTACATTCCCTCCCCACTCCAGGGGAAGGATACTGCAAAATCCCCATTCCCTCCCCACTCCTGGGGGTAGGATACTGCAAAATCCCCATTCCCTCCCCACTCTGGGGCCAGCCAGAGGTGGCATTTGCCGGTTCTCCAAACTACTCAAAATTTCCACTAGTAATTTTATCTTAATCTAAGTTAAAACTATCCAAAATAGCCACCGTAACTGCCATTGCTGTTTTGGCGGCCTTGTTATCACTGGAAAGCCCCTTTGACGCACGCCCGAGCAAGCTCCAAGGGCTGGCGTCTGTCAGAATGTTGAAAAAAGATTAAGGGGCCAAACCGTGTTTAATTGAGACGCTGGCGCCCACTCAAGCAAGCTTTGAGGGCTTCTGAGGGCGCGTGAAGATTGTACTGCGGCTGACTGACAGGGCTTCGGGACACTGCGAGCGCAGTGCTCAAGCGGCCTTGAATTTAGGGTCCCAGATTGTTTTAGCAAATCTGCGAGCGCAGTGGTCCAGCAGCGTAATGGAGCCCAGTTGGTATTATGGGAGATAGTAAGCTCGTGTGCCTCTGGGCCTAGTCAGCTGAGGTCTTCCAACCTGTGACAGGTTTGTGCACAGTGTTGGGCCTAGTCAGCTGAGACCTTCCAGGCATAGTAGGGCAGGAAGGTGTCCAGGCTTCTCAGAAGTTATGGGGAAGGAGAAGGCCTGAGCACCACTGGGCCTAGCCGGCCAGGATCTTCTGGCTCACTGTAGGTTTCCATGTGTCAGTAGGCATTAGGCCTCCCAAGCCTTCCTCCATCCCCTTGGGTATCTCTGCATGGTCGCTTACCGACTGCAATGGGGAGAGCTGGGATTGTGGATGTTGAGCAAGGCAGCCATGTAGCCAATGACTACAATGACTTATGACCAGAATTCTGGCCTCAATTGTAATTGTAAGTCGAGGACTACCAGTTTATATAACTTCAATCGTAGTCTAAAATAAAGAAGCCAATCCAGCTATGTTGTATCAGTAAGCCACCAATAAGAAAGCCAAGCAAGCACTGTTATGTCTGTAAGCCCTTCAGCAAATCCCTGAATAAGGGAAATGTCTGGAAAGTCAGAGAGTTAAGATTTATTTCAATGACTAGTATGAAGCCTGACAAGTGTATATATTGAAGCAGAGTTTGGATAGCGACCTCTCAGGAATTTGGATTTTTTTAAAAAAATTAAATAAAGAAGAATGGCTTAATTATTATCATAATGGGATGAATGGTCTAAAAATCCCTTCTATGTTTTTCGCTTATGGATGAATTAATCACTTTTCATCTCTTTGACTTCTGGATCAAAGACTCATTTGTAAATACAGTAGATGCACTTTGTAATTTGCAGTGTGAATAATTATATGAGGAAATGTTTATGGATAATTTATATTGAGTCTACAAGAAAATAATTGGTTTAAACAATTTTCAAGTGTCATGCAAGAATTTAAATCATGTTTATATGCAGAAAAATCTTTTTTTTCTTTGCTGGGTTGTAAGTCAAAAAGTCTTAAAGTAGTTCCAAGATAAAAATGTTTTGGGGTTCTTTACAGAAAATATTACCTACTTCAAATAGGCTCTAATGAGGTGTAATTGTTCCATTTTTCTAATTTGCAAGTGGTCACAAACAGATCAATGATTTTCTGTATCAGATTGATTCATTCAGTTCTTTCTAAAGGAGAGTCTCAAATTAGGTCTTTATCTAATCATTTAGACCCTGTAATAAAACCACCAACTTTGGTATATACTCTGACTTCAATAAATCAGAGCTTCTGAGAGAATTTATAACAGTATAATAGAAAGTGAAGCTTATGTAACTTGTTTATTTAGATATCTTCCCAACTTTATGAGGTCATTTCACTGCTATTAACCAAAGATAGATAGGGTTGATTCTGATTCCATTACCAATTTAAAGTCCCAGAAAACATTCTGTTCAGAGATTAACATAAAAGGACTTAATAGATTCAGCATCTTTTACACTCAGAAAAACAGACACTGCAGCTTCATATGAAAGAATTACTGACTGATTTAGAAAAAAGAGGCTGTCACACAAATAATTGCTAATACCATTTAGGAAAAGAACAAATACTGCTTAAATATCATTTATTAATGCCTACAGATAATTGTTCTGATTTTTAAGCATTTTACATTTCAAATATTCAGGCACTTTTTGCAATTAAGAATTTTAATTATTCTGTTTGCTATGATCAATTTACTTCTTTTTTCCCTCTGTCTTTCTAAAAACAATCAAGGAACTTTAAGAAACAATAGACTAGGATAATTCAATCAGAATAAAGCTGGAAGGGACCTTGGAGGTCTTCTAGTCCATCCCCCTGCTCAAGCAGAAGACCCTATATCATTTCAGACAAGCGACTGTCCAGTCTCTTCTTTAAAACCTCCAGTGATGAAGCACCCACAACTTCTGATGGCAAGCTGATAATTATATTATCTATCTATCTATCTATCTATCTATCTATCTATCTATCTATCTATCTATCTATCTATCTATCTATCTATCTATCTATCTATCTATTCAGTGTAATTCATTATCATGAAATGATCAGCCTCTAACTTGAATCACTTTAAAATTGTATCCGGGGGGGTTCCAACTTACCTCGATGCCGGTTCGCTTCCTCCCGTGCCGTGTGGCCGCGCCGCATGGGTGCGTGCACGCGCAGGCGCAGTACAACCCCCCCCAAATGCAAAAAACCCCACGAAAACAAAATGGCAACCGCATGCACAGTGCCAGAAAAAAAATAAATTAAAAAAATCGGGGGGGAAATTTAAATTTTTTTAAAAAAAAAGATGGCGGCGCTCACAGACCGGCACTGACTGATCCAGTTCAGTGACGTCATCGTGATGTCACCAACGGGCCACTACCGGTTCGGGCAAACCGGTCCGAACCGGGAGGAACCCACCCCTGAGTGTATCAAATAAATAACTGAGGTCAGGTCTACAAAGAAAGACTAGTGCCGAAGACAATGTTACATCTGGGCTGGAGGCACCATTTCTCCAAGCATAAGTTGCAAGAAATCTGTAATGGGAAAAAAGATTGCCTCTATCTTCCCACTGTCAGCACCCAAGGTATAGAAACATATTGGACTGTGTAAGAAGAAAAATGCTGGATTAAGATGAGCCTTGGCAAAGCTATACATTTCTGAAATATCATGGAATTCCAAATCCCTCTTAAATTACAGAAGTCTTGGAAATATGATTGAAGGCCCTATTAATTTCACGGTTTTTCCTTTCAAATGTGAAGATGTTGAATAGGGTAAGATCTATAATCAAATTGTAAAAAAAAAACCATGCTGTTGTAAGCAAGGGTTCATCTTGGCTCCCTCAGATGAGCTCCGCCCCCTAAAATCAGAGACGACTGAACAGGGAAAACCTTTATTTTTACCTTTTATCATCTTCAGTCAAACTCATTGTCTTTAGTTAAAAATCCAAGAGTCTTGTGCCATCGTATTAACTAATATATGTCATTAAGGTTCCAGGGTCTTCATTAAAATTGCCCTGATTTACAGACAGAAGAGATAAGAGGATTAAAAGCAATGAAATCAAGAGAAAATGTAATGAAGGCAGTGATTCACCCCAAACAATACTAAATCTCCCATTCAAAATAAGCTACAAGCATGTAAGATTTCATTTAACTTGGATCATGTAGGAGGAGAGTTATGTCAGGCTGTGGAGTCTAGTAGCACTTTTCTGACTAACATCTCCCCTAATAATGTCTACACTGAGAAGCACCAAGTTCAACCACATGGAGTGGAAATCCATAAAACTTACAAAGAAACTGGCATAGATACAGGCACTAATGTTGTAACCAAATACAAATCACATGGCATCATTCCTAAAGGACTGAAAGCAAAGAATCCTTTACAGTCTGCACACCACACAGCAATGACCAAAGAATATATTTAACTTGGAATAATTCCTCATAGAATATTCAAGCAAGCTTTTGTTAACTGCAAGCTGCTATCAGGCATCTAACAAAAATGTCTCAGAATTCATTCTATGCTTTTTGGGGAATCATACCGTTTTCAAATTGCTCCCAGATGTTACAATTCTAGGTCTCGATATTACCATAATTAGTAAGAAAAATAAACTAAGAAGTTATTCTTTAAAAATTAGCTAAGGTTTATTGCATAAAGATGTGAGACTGTTTTGGAAAGCAAAAAGCATTTACATGATTATAACTACATGATTATAACCACTAAAAGAAAATAATTTTCAACAACAACAGCATGGAAATAAACAGTTAATTTATGAATATTTCTCAACAGCTGCAGAAGGCATAGGAGATGTACTGAGACAAAAACAAATTATGAAAGATGAGATTACAGCAGAACTTCCAACAGAATAATATTCTTAAGTGTTGTCCGGACAAAAGGGATCATTTGATGGAGAAAGGAAATGCAGAAAGGTCAGGGACAAGAAATGGAAGCTTCTGCATCCATCGTCTCTAAGGACAAAACTACCCACCCCCTTTTAAGTACTATTATCTCTATATTTCTTATTTCAAGCACTTCTCAAGTGCTGAGAATGCAGCTCACAGAAAGAAACATTTCATATTGATCAATACAAATTCCTAAAGGTCAATCAGGAAACAAAGACCTGTAACCTTTTGTAATATGGATAGCACTTCTTTACAATGCCATCACTCGTTCTCCTGTCCTCTCATGTGAACCTTACAGAGAACAGAATCTGAATCCAAAGCTGTACTCAACACAATTTCATCCAGAAGCATTCAGTTATAACTCCTATCATGCCCAACCAATTATTGCCAGCTTGAATAATGGCAGTTCATGCCACCACAACTAGAAGGAAAAGGAATTAGACTTATACAACATGGTTGCAGGCAGAAGCTCTAAAAAAATCCAACTACCATGGGCAAAATTCTGAGAAAATGGCAATGCTCCAGTGTTCCTTCCTCTATGTATCATTCAATCCAAGTACACATGACAGAGTTGATATATCTTGAAGACCTATGTTGATGGATGGATGGATGGATGGATGGATGGATGGATGGATGGATGGATGGATGGATGGATGGATGGATGGATGGATAGATAGATAGATGATAGATAGATAGATAGATAGATAGATAGATAGATAGATAGATGATAGATAGATAGATAGATAGATAGATAGATAGATAGATAGATAGATAGATAGATAATTATATATACTTACACAGAGTGTGTGTGTGTGTGTGTGTATGTATGTATGTATGTATGTGTATATGTATATGTATATGTGTATATATGTATATATATGTATATATGTATATGTATGTATGTATGTATGTATGTATGTATGTATGTATGTATGTATATATATATATATATATATATATATATATATATATATATATATATATATATATATATATATATATATACATACATACATACATACATACATACATACATACATACACATACATACAGTAGTGGGTTCCTACCGGTGCGCTCTTGGCTGTCCGTCGCCGCCGAGCCAAAGAAGCTGGCGGCGTTCGCGGCGTGGGGCTTCCCCCGCCCGCTTTCCCGGGACGCCGGGATGCCGCCATTTGCGTTCTTCTGCCCTCTGCGCAGAAGAAGGGCAAAAGAATGCAAATGGTGGCATCCCAACATCCCGGGGAAGCGGGCGGGGGAAGCCCCGCGCCGCGAACGCCGCCAGCTTTTTCGGCTCGGCGGCGACGGACAGCCAAGAGCGCACCGGTAGGAACCCACCACTGTATGTATGTATGTGTGTGTGTGTATGTGTGTGTATATATATATATGTGTGTGTGTGTGTGTGTGTGTGTGTGTGTGTGTGTGTGTGTGTGTGTGTGTGTGTGTATATATGAGATGTACTGAGACAAAAACAAATTATGAAAGATGAGATTACAGCAGAACTTCGACAGAATAATATTCTTAAGTGTTGTCCGGACAGAATATATATATATTTATTCATCAACATAGGTCTTCAAGATATATCAACTCTGTCATGTATACTTGGATTGAATGATACATAGAGGAAGGAACACTTTATTTTCATCATTTATCAGCAAAAAATGCTACACACACACACACACGTGTGTGTATGTATGTATGTATGTATGTATGTATGTATGTATGTATGTATCATTTTTTGCTGATAAATGAAAATAAAGGGAGACTATTAGAGATCTATTTCGAGCTACTTAGCTCTCGTCAGATAGCCATACCCTTACTGGGATTTGAACTCCATGACATAAATATTTACAATGATACATAGAGCACTGTGATATTTCTTGAAAGTATTCTGTACATAAGAACAAAATCTAAGCCAGTGCTCCCCAAACTGCATACATACTTGAAGGGAAAATATCACAGGAGAAGTGTTCCTGCCAGAGCCGTATGAAAAGTAGTATTGGGGGGAAATGTATTGCAGCTCTTTGGTATGCAAATATTTTTAGTACAAAGCTCTTCAGGCATTGCCAGTACCAAGGCTGTATTAGTATTTATTTATTTCCAACCCAATGGAATTTTAAAAATGAATTATTTAAAAGGAGGACTCTGTCTGTATATTCACAGGAAAACTGTGGAAATTGAACAGAAGAGAACCATACTTTGTGAGTTGGGAGAAGACACAAAGGAAAAGTTTGTACTTGAGAACAAACTTCAGATCAGAGACTAGGGGCTGTGGAAAAAAGCATTTAAAAATTAGCCCAATGGAAGAGGCAGCTGAATAGCCACTCAGAACAATGCCAGCTGCTCCATTTTAAGTCCCCCTTTTCCTTATCATCCTTCCGTGCTTCCCTATGATAACATTCACACACACACAAACACAAGAGGAAAGCAAAAAGATGCCCAACGGTGGCAACACATATAGAAGCATCCTAATTAGAGTCTCTGACATAAATACACACAAATGCACACATACAGGCAGCACATATAATATGAACATATCCTGATTACCGGTATCTCCTGGGAAGAAAGCAAACATGCATTCCTTTAGGGATATAAAACAGTACTTCATTATAGGGAAGAAAACACTGGTAATTACTATGACCACTAATCTGTCTATCTGTCAGCACAATAAGTCAAGAATCTGAACAAAGAGAAGTCAGGTGTGAAGGAAAAAAATCCAAATTCCCCAATATAATCACTATGGAAGAAACAGTAGAGCACTGGTGTCAAATCCACAGTGTCACATTGCCATCACGTAATGTTTTCTGAAGTTTTTACCCTTCATGGAGCTGGGATGGCAATGGTGCAGTAGAGCATCACGAATGAAGGCAAATATACATGTCCCAGGATAATGTTGCAAGATCCAATTTGATTAGGTCACCAGAACCAGAAGTTTTACTCTCCCGAGTTTTCGGACTTGTGCTGGAGGTGCTTTAGGCCCGTGATGGCGAACCTATGGCACGGGTGCCACAAGTGGCACGCGAAGCCATATTGGTGGGCACGCGAGCTCAGGTCCGGCGTGCATGTGTGCACCAGCCGGCTGATTTTCAGGCCTTCTGGGCCCACTGGGAGTCGGGAAACAGGCTGTTTCCAGCCTCCAGAGGGGGTGGGGAAGGCCGTTTTCGCCCTCCCCAGGCTCCTAGAAAGGCTCTGGAGCCTGGGGAGAGCAAAAAATGGGTGTGCCATTGCATGCTGGGAGCAGGGGGGTCATGCGTGCATGTGCGGGGGTGCATGGAATTATGAGTGTGGGCACGCACACACGTGATCCCCCGCATTCCCCCCCCTTTTGGCACGCGAACTAAAAAAGGTTCGCCATCACTGCTTTAGGCTATTCCATGAGTCATACTTCTGTGATGCCTTCCTATTGGCTGATTGGTGTGTTTAGTGTCCAGTGATTGGCTGTTTCCTTGTGCTGCCAAGTCCTTGGCTCCAAAGTATCTGGTAGATCATCAGTTGGAATGTTATCACTGCAACCCTCCCCCCCTTGGTTATGATGACATAATATAATATTACAGTAATAAATTGCCACCACTGTATACCAAACATCTTGTAAAATGCGAAAGATTTAACTTATGTGGGACTTCCAAACATCTTGTAAAATGCGAAAGATTTAACTTATGTGGGACTTCTTGAACTACACCCACCCGTTCTGATTGTTCAGATTATAATAGAGAAGGGAATGCTAATTATCTTTCTGATTATGCAAACTATATCTTCATCTATATAATTTCTTTCTGTTCCTCTTCCAGCTGCAAAATCTATACTGTAGTGCTCTTCCAGAGAGTTCCTTCAAAGGTTATTTTCAAGTAATAGAACAGGCTGAAGCAAATAGGAACTCCTGCTTGAGCAGGGGGTTGGACTAGATGACCTACAAGGTCCCTTCCAACTCTAATAATAAATAATAAAATAAAAAAATAGGAGGCAAGTTAGGCAACCATCAATCACACTTCTCTAGCTAAAATGAAGTATTTTAAAATATATGGATACTGTGCTCAGTACTGCAAAACTCAAGTTGAATTGGTACCAAGAAACACGGGGGGGGGGGGTCCATGCACTATTTGTTGTAAAGTAATTAGGGATTCTTTTGTGGGATCACAGTTTTCAAAGGATATCTTTCCCAAAACTGATATGCTCCTTAAAACATTACTACCCTCAGAAACACATGCACAGAAAAAATTGTTTACCTAAATTATGCAATGTAGAGAGAGAGACTTTAAAAAAATCTGAAAACAACCCCAAGAACATCACACTGATTATGGTTTTGTGGGTTTTAATACAGAGAGACTTCTCTTGTGCCCCTAGTGCAGGACTCTAGTGAAGTAGGATCCTCAATCATACAGAAAGCTTACACCTGTGCCTCATTTTCTACTCAGTTTGAGTCTTCCACACGTTTAGCTGAATATCTGGAGCAGCTGTCAGATGGCCTGGGGTGCTCCTTTGCATTTAAGAAGCAGTTTAAGTGCATGCCTTTCTAAAGAGTCAAAAGATTTTATTACCTCCTTTCCCGAAGAACGTCAGTTATTGTAAAATGGCATCTGCCTAGGCCACAGCTAGACAGGATGCATGTTATCCTGCCAATTCAGAGGAAGATGCTAACGGATGCCAGATGGCTCAAATAAACCAAACATGGTACAGGTAGTACTCAATTTACAACCAGTCATTTGGTGATAATTCGAAGTTACAGCACTGAAAAAAGCAACTTATACCCGTTTTTTCATAATTACGACCATTGCAGCATCCCTGTGGTCATGTGATCAAAATTCAGATGCTTGGCAACTGGCATGTATTCATGATGGTTGCAGTATCACAGGGTCATGTGATCACCTTTTACGACCTTCTGACAAGTAAAGTCAATGGGGAAGCCAGATTCATTTAGCATCTGTAATACTAACTTAACAACTGCAATGATTCTATATATAATATTAATATTCTATAATATATAGAATTAAAGAAGCCATCTTTATAGATGTGAGTTACAGTAGGTTATAGGAAGAAGGATTTTTTTTTGTTTGTAATTTCAAAATAGGGTGAAGAGTTGTATTAGCTTGTGTTTAGTTTGATGAATTGGAAGCTACTTCTTTATTATTAGTAGCCTTTGTTTCTTTTTTTCCTCTTCTTTTTTAATCTTTTTTCTTTCTTTTCTTTAATCTTTTACTTTAGTTGGTTTCTCCTATGTCTGTTAAAAATTCAGTAACATTTTTTACAAATTATTTATCATTAGCATCAATTACATTCAGCAGTTCTATGGAACAACTTTCCTAAAGCAAATGGGATTAAATAAACATTGAAGGAGGATTGTGATGTTTTTACAATGATTATTTAACATGATAGACATGTATACTTGAAAAATCAACTGTGCTGATCTCTGTATTGATCGAGCCAGCTTTTCTCAATCTGGGTCACTTCCAGTTAAATGTACCCAGAATGATTTATTAGCAATTGTCATACTGGCTGGAAATTCTGAAACAACACATCTGCTGGGTAGGTTCGCAATTTGGGTGTCCTCCTAGACCCACAGCTAAAATTGGATCAACATCTTTCAGCTGTGGCTAGGGGGACCTTTGCACAGATCCGTCTCGTGCACCAATTGCGACCCTACTTGGAGAGGGAGGCTTTGCTCACAGTCACTCATGCCCTTGTCACCTCACGGCTAGACTACTGTAACGGACTCTACATGGGGCTACCCTTGAAGAGCATCCGGAGACTGCAATTGGTACAGAATGCAGCTGCGCGAGCTGTAGTGGGTGTACCGAGATACACCCACATAACACCTATCCTCCGGCAGCTGCATTGGTTGCCAATTAGTCTCCGGTTACAATTCAAGGTGTTGGTTTTGACCTTTAAAGCCCTACATGGCTCAGGGCCAGGTTACCTACGGGACCGCATCCTACCACATACCTCCCTAAGACCGGTTAGGTCCCACAGAGAGGGCCTCCTCCGGGTCCCATCGGCCAAACAATGTCGGTTGGCGGGGCCGCAGGGGAGGGCCTTCTCTGTGGGAGCCCCGTCCCTCTGGAACCAACTTCCACCAGAGATCCGGACCATCCCCACCCTGCTGGCCTTCCGTAAAGCCTTAAAAACATGGCTCTTCCGGCAGATGGGGTGAATAGGATAATCAGATTCCCCCTGAATGTTGCGTTTATTATGTTTTCTCTTTAATTATATCTTAATTACATTTTTAACTTAAATTATGATTATTGTTTTTAAAATGTACGTTTCTTATTCATGCTGTACGCCGCCCTGAGTCCCACGGGATTGGGCGGCCTATAAGAGCGTCTAAATAAATAAATAAATAAATATGTCACAGGTTCCTTTTTTTGAACCACTAATAACCAGGCTGACCCAGACTCAACAGACATTAAGCACTGGAAACTTGGACAATTGGGTTTTCTGGCTCCCTTCAATAGATGGGAGGAGGTTTTTATTTTACAAAAAGAAAGTTTGCAGAATTCAATCTTTTATCTTTTCTAGTTTTTACTTTGTATTCCATGAAAGTTTTTATAGGTAATCCTTGACTTACAACCATTCATTAGAATAGAATAGAATAGAATAGAATAGAATAGAAAAGAATAGAATAGAATAGAATAGAATAGAATAGAATAGAATAGAATAGAATTCTTTATTGACCAAGTGTGATTGGACACACAAGGAATTTGTCTTTGCTGCATATGCTCTCAGTGTACATAAAAGAAAAGATACATTTGTCAAGAATCAGGAGGTACAACACTTAATGATTGTCATAGGGTACAAATAAGCAATCAGGAAACAATCAATATTAATATAAGCCGTAAGGATACAAGCAACAAGTTACAGTCGTACAGTCATAAGTGGGAAGAGATGGGTGATAGGAATAATGAGAAGACTAATAGTAATAGTAATAATTGGTGACTGTTTTTAACAACAGCACTGAAAAAAGTGACCTGGTGACTGTTTTTTATACTTACAACTGTTGCTGCATCCCCATAGTCATGTGATCAAATCCAGGCACTTGGCAACTGGCATGTATTATGACAGTTGCACTATACCAGGGCCATGTGATCACCATTTGTAACTTTCCCAGCCAGTTTCAAACAAGCAGTCAATGTGGGAAACCAGATTCACTTAATGACCACATGATTCACTTAACAACTGCCCTGTTTTGCTTAACAACTGTGGCCAAAAAAAGGTTGTAAAATGAGGCACAACTCCCTTAACAACTGCCTTGCTCAGCAACAGACATTTTTGGCTCAATTGTGATCATAACCTGTTTTTTTCTTCATTTTCTTCTGTTTTGTTTCCAACTGGGCTTCTTTTTTTTTGTACTGCTGACATTCAGGTCCTTTACCCATATTTTATTTATTTATTTATTTTGTCAACTACATATTGGTAATATACATAGATATAACATTGTTTATATACATAAGATGGGTACTGATAAGAGGGAACATTAGGACAGGGACAGTAGGCACCGCTGGTGCACTTATGCACGCCCCTTACTGACCTCTTAGGAATCGGGTGAGGTCAACAGTGGACAGTCTAAGGGTAAAGTTTTGGGGGTTTGGTGACGAAACCACAGAGTCAGGTAGTGAGTTCCAGGCATTTACCACTCTGTTGCTAAAGTCGTATTTTCTACAGTCAAGTTTGGAGCGGTTCACTTTGAGTTTGTGTCTGTTGTGTGCTCATGTATTGTTGTGGTTGAAGCTGAAGTAGTCGTTGACAGGGAGGACATTGTAGCAGATAATTTTATGAGTTACGCTTAGCTTGATTCTTTTCCTCTTCTTACGTATCTTTACTGCATCTGAGGGAAATTGCTTGAAGATCTTTTACTTTATGCCTGTCTGGAAAGGAAATAAATGCCTCCCTCCCCAGTTTTTCCAGTTGCTGCCTCCTTTCCTGTTGCCTTATCTATCTTTTAGTTTGCCTCTTCGTTTTATTGGCTCCAATTACTCATCCTGTTCTTCATAAGGCCCATGGGGGCAGAGCTCTCAGGCAGTCATCTTCTCTTCCCTTCTTTTTGCCTTTTTTCCTTTTTTAAAATATTGGAACCACGTCGGCTCTTTTCTGATCTTCTGGCATTTCCCCTGTGCTCCAGGATTTCTCAAAGATTTCAGTCACTGGCTCTGAGATGACATCTGCCAGTTCTTTTAATATCCTGGGATGTAATCCATGCAGTCCAAGAGGCATGAATTTATTCAAGGCAACTACGGATTCTCTCACCAATTCCTTATCTATTTTCATCTGCATTTCTCTTCTGCTCTTTGCAATACAGCTTCTGAGAGGCTGGGCTGTTTTTTATTTTGTGAAAATACGAGTGGCAAGTTAGGAATTAAACAGTTCAGCTTTCTGTACATATACAGGTAGTCCTCGACTTACAACAGTTCATTTAGTGACCGTTCAAAGTTACAATGGCACTGAAAGAGACTTATGACCATTTTTCACACTTACGACCTTTGTCGCAGTCCTGTGATCATGTGATCAAAATGTAGAAGCTTGGCAATTGGTTCATACTTATGACCGTTGCTGTGTCCCACGGTCATGTGATCACCTTTTGCAACCTTTTGACAAGCAAAATCAATGGGGAAGACAGATTCACTTAACAACCATGTTATTAACTTATCAGCTGCAGTGATTAACTTAACATTGGTGGCAAGAAAGGTCGTAAAATGGGGAAAAACCACTTAACAAAAGTTTCACTTAACCGCAGAAATTTTGGGCTCAATTGTGATCATAAGTCGAGGACTACCTATATTTGATTCTTTTCCCCTTAATATTTATTCAGACACTTTCAGCAGTTTTCATAGATGTATAGCAATAGCAATAGCACTTAGACTTATACACCACTTCACAGTGCTTTACAACCCTCCCTAAGCGATTTACAGAGTCAGCATATTGCCCCCAACCATTTTACCCATCTCGGAAGGATGGAAGTCAACCTTGAGTCGGTGAGAATTAAACTACCAAAGTGCAGCCAGCAGTCAGCAGAAGTAGCTTGCAGTACTGCATTCTAACCATTGTGCCACCACAGCTCATTATAGTTTTCTTTACATATAACGTACAGTATAGTTATTCTTTACATATAACATAGGTCCATTTCTTCTTTCATTGGATCTGGGGGGTTTAGCCACCTATATCCTTCCATGTATTCCAATCACGAGTGTCATCCCATCAACTTTAAGCAATTCCTACAATGTCACATTTACCCACCCACTACAAGTTCTGCTTTTTTGTTCTCCTTATTCTTAGTGTATAGGTATCTGAACCATTTAATACTGCGCTCCTTAAGTTTCCCTGCTATTATCCCAAAAATATCTGTTCAGCAGGATCACAGGTTACTTGTTTTCTTCTTTCTTCCTTGTCATTTTATTTTTCTGAGTTAGCCTCTGCCTAATTCAGTGTGCCAAGTACAGTCTATCTGAGTTCGTTAAATTAATTAAAGCTATTCCTGCAGATATTTTTGACTAGGAGCAAAACTAAAATATTTTCAATAAAGGATAATAAACTATATATCTTGATATAGACAATTTACCAAACCACTGGGACTAGAGGGTCACAGTATCTAATATTTCACCTTAATCCCATCTAACAAATTCCATCAAGTCCAGCTAGAGATTCAAAGAATTACAGCCCAGGAATGCCTGGAGGGCTCTTATAATTATTGCATCATTTTAAAAATATTTTTTAACTAAAGGTACAGTAGTTCTCGCTTAACAAGTGGTCACTTAACAAATGTCCAAAGTTACAACAGATTTCAAAAAAGTTAATTACACTCCATCCTGAAAATTTCAACTGCGGAGGTCATGTGATTGATTTTCAGGTGTTTGGCAACCAGCTCACATTTACAACTAAAGGTAGCATCCTGTAATCACATGACCATGATTTGCAAAGTTTTTTTGCTATTTTCAGAAACAAAGAGGCACTGGATATGCTAGATTTGCTTAACAGAGTGACTCACTTAATGGCCATTGTAAAAATAGTCATAAAATTGAATCCATTCAGATGGTGACCTGGTTAAGAACTGCAACAGCTTACAACCAAAATTCCAAGTTTAATTGTGATTGCAAGTCAAGAAGCTATCAGAGCTTTTCAGTGGATTGGATTATATAAATTTGTCTAAATAATTCAGGAGTGAAAAATATCTACAAAGGTATATTTTATTTTCTCTGGTTTGTCTCTTATAATATGAGAATATTTGCAGTTGCTATAGAAGTATAGATAATTTCTAGTTTTCTTATAATAAATATTATTCAAATATGAGAATCCTTTCTAAAACAAAAAGGACAAAAATAGTGCAGACAATGTTCAGTGCAATACACTATTACAGAATACCTAATTCTCTTCATAAAATCAAGGAATAAAAAACTCTAGCAATGAAGAGTTTAGGTGCCTTGCAAAAAATACATCTTAAAGAGGCCCATTTATGATCCAGCATTGTCTTAAATATAGATTTGAAAATAATGTTCCAGCTGATGAATGAGAATTCTAAGATAGAAATGCAATTAGTCCAATTTGCTATCTCCTATTAATTGCAATAATTATATTCATGATTTTATTTTAGAAAACATTTCACTTAATTATCAATATAAATAGTCTTGTAAAATATTTATCATTTTTAGATTCTATAATAGAGTTCTATTAAATATTTAAGCAACACAAATGGATGATCACTGCAGCAAGTTAGATATCCATGGCTGTAGGCCAGAAATAGCACTTCAGGCATGAATTAATTCGGCAAAATCTCTATGCACACCTCAGATGACAATAACTTAAAAAGAGGGATGTCGGACTTTCCTATTCTTAATACATAAATACATTTAAGGTTTATGAAATTAACAATAAATGTTTTTAGAATTAAGAAAAACCCAAGGTTCCAAAAAGCCATACTTTTTTTTAAAAAAAAGTACAATTAGCTGATCACTTGACTAAATATTTCTCGATATGTTCTCTATATAACTTTAACAAGTTCATTTTGATAACTTACCCCTAAATTCAACTTCAAAGTTAACTATGTCAGTAATACCTAGTGAATTGGTTTTGCTATTCTTTACATATTAGACTGCTGCAAGAGTCTAACAACACATCTCTTTAGCACAAGTATTTCATCCACAATTTCCCATGAAAATGTATTCAGCATTTATAAAGATCTTAATAATTCTGCTATTAAATGGTTTATAACTGTTCACTTAGTTAACTTTAGAGGATATTACCCTCAATGTGTAACACTCGTATGTGATATTTTTTTCATCAAAATATATGCTAAGGGGAATAAGACAGAAGAGTTTTTAAGGGTAGCACTAGAAAACCTCCATCAAGAAGCAACAATATTCACCTTACAATTTGCCTTCTATAGATAACAAACACAGGAATTATTCTCAAAAACCAGACTGAGTCTGCTATCTTAAGATTATCAAGTGCAACATGCATTTCTCAATGCAACAACCCAAGCAAAACAAATACAACATTTATATATAAAATTCATATCAAGTGCAAGAGATCTGTATTATACAACCAGAATATCAAGGAATTCATGGAATTATTCTGACTCCAAGGCTGCCCAGCAACTGACGTTCAGTATTTGGAGGCAGAATTAAATATCACAATGGACTATTTTGTTTCCTCATAAAATGAGGAACGTATCTCTTATTTGGTAATAGTTGGCAGCTATTATCAACTTCCTGTGGAAGAGAATTCCAAGATTAACCATGTATATGTAAACAAGTATTGTGTTTTGATTGTCTAAATCAGGAGTGTCAGACTCAAGGCCTGTGGGCCGGATGCGGCCCGTAGGGTGCTTAGATCTGGCACGCAGGGCTGCCCTGGAAACAGCAAAGGACTGGCCTGCGGTGCCTCTGCCAACAAAAACGGAGCTTGGGAAGGCCGCGGGCAGCCCTTGTAAGCTCCGTTTTGGCTGGCAGAGGATTACAGGAGGCCGTCTCAGCCAAAAACAGGTCTTGGGCGCTCGGGTCAACCCAGGCGTCCCCGATACAAGTTATGTCGAGCTGGCCATGCCCACCCTGGCCACACCCACCCTGGCCTCTCAAGGTCAAACACAACCTTGAAGTGGCCGTCAATAAAATCGAGTTTGACACCTGATCTAAATTCTCCATCAATTTGCCTTATGGATGACCCTGTCACAACTTCTCATAGCCTACTTTGTCTGTCTCATGTATATTTTTATAAATTTCAGCTACATTAATTTTTTTACTAATTAATACCCTCACCCCCCTAAATTTTGTAACTTATCCTCTAGGGAAGTTGATGTTTTCACTCTCCTTCTCTCCAGTTTTATAGTAATACTTTACAATATAACATTCAGAAGTGATTTCAATATTCTGACTGTTCCTGAGATTTTCATTTGAGACTTACTATATACATAAAGATCTATGAAATCCTGAATCATTCCAGAAGGTGGGGTGGAAGGCCACATCTTGCCATTTACAATTCAACTTAAAACTACTCATACATTAATATCAGTTATCTACTGTATTCTCTATTTTAGATAAATGACATCTTTATTTTATGTCTGCTTAGAAGTAACCCGCATCAACTGACTTCCGGTTTGGAGCGCTTCATCGCGGACGTCCCTTCGTCGGACGCCTTTCCGATCTTTGTTAAAAGCCGCCAGAACAGCTGTCTGGCGGCTTTGAAATCTCTTCCCCGGGCAAAGGGGAGAGATGAGAGCCTGACAGGTGGGGTAGAGCCCCCCCAGCGCCCTAGGAGCCATCTGGTAGAGCGCGAAGGGAGAGCTCCCCATGCAGCCTGTCTCCAGCTCCGAAGATCAGGAAACCTCTGCTTTTGCGGAGCTAGATGTCGCGACCAGCCGCTGCTTCAGGAATGGGATTTATAACTACATTTAAACTACAGAAGCAGACAGAGAGAAACAGGCGTGAGATGGGCAAGTACTGAAACCTCTTTTTTCCTTTTTTTTTCAACTCCTGGGCAAGCTTTCACTTCGGCAAGAGAACAAAGGAAACAGAGTAACAATATGGCGATTGAGAAGTGAAAGTGACTTTCGTTTTCCCAGAGGCTTTTTTTTTTCTCTCTTTCTCTCTTATGGAAACTTTTAACTTGGAAAAATGGTTTTTTCTCTCTCTGTCTCCTAACTCTGGATTAAAGTTATAATAGAAATATTTCCAATAATAAAAGACTACCTGATTTTTAAACTGGAAAGAACTTTAATCAGGCATCTGGCTTTCTTTCTTTTTTGTACTCTTTTGAAACACCAATGGCTTCAAAGTCTGGAAAGATTGTTTTGACTAAAAGAAATGACTATTCATCTGGATATATTTCTAAAATGCAACTTAACACTGAGCTAACACCTCCACAGCTTTTGACACCTGAAAATTTATTAAATAATTTAAAGGTTATGAAACATGAACTTACTTTGGAATTTAATCAGAAAATAAGTGAGATAGACAAAAAAATGCAGGCTGCTTTGAAGAATATGAATCAACAACTCAGATTTGATGTGTTAGAGGTTTGCAAAGGCTTGGCAACAAATATTGAAGTTTTGGCAGAACGTATTGAAACAAATAAACAAGCTTTGGCAACTTCAGTGAATTACATAGATAAAATCCAAAATGATATTGCAAATTTTGAAAAAGAGGTCTTAATGACACAGTTCAGATCCATGGAAGTTGCTATAAGGATTAGAGGTTTGAAAGAAGGATTATATGAAAATTTAAAAGGCAGGATGGTTGACATATTGGATCAGGTGTCTGGAATTTCTAAAGTGGAATTGGCTACACAAATCGACAAAATATACAGAATCAATTCGTGGTACGCTAAACAAAAGCATTTACCAAGGGACATTGTTATATATTTTACCACAAGAGCTTTACGGAACAGAATTATACAAGCAACGTTTAACAATAATCTTATGGTGAATGGTCAGGAACTAAAGATTTGGAAAGAAATCCCCTCTAAAATGCTTAAAGCCAGAAAAAGCTATACTTTTTTGATTGATGAATTTAAGAGATTAAATTTACAATATAAATGGGAAGCGCCAGTTGGAGTAACAGTGAAATTTTCTGGAAAAAGATACCGGCTCAACACGATAAAAAAAGCTACTGAATTTTATGTCAATGTTTTAAAGGCTGATATATCCAAGATTCCAGAGGAAGGATGTATGAAAATAAAAGAGGAGGAGGAGGGGAAGCCACCTTTGATGGATCAAAAGGAAATAGATTCAAAAATCCAAAAGGAGTGCCTGAACCAGATAGCTGGGGAAAAGGAGATGGAGGTCTGAGATCAGACGGGAGACGAGTCGACAAATTCGAATTTATTGAACTATTAAAAGATGAATTATCAAGATACAAAATGATGTGATGTTGAAATATATTGGACGGATAGAGACTAATACGATTGTATTTTTTCTTTTCCCTATTTAATGATTACCTATGTAATATTTAGTTAAGTTTTATATAATTTTGAGGTTATTTTTAATGTTAATAATATTAGATATATATAGTTTGTTGAAGATTTGTTTATTCTTCTTTCATTTTCTTTTTTTGTTTATTGAAGTTAGTAAGTTAATTTAGAATAATATTATGTTATTAATATCATGACGAAATTTAATAGTTGATGATCACTTATGTAACATTTAGTTAAGTTTTATCTTAGAGGTTATTTTTAATGTTAATAATATTAGTTTAAGATTTGTGTATTTTATATTTAGTTATTACTTATGTAACATTTACTTTGTATAAGATAGAGGACTGAAGGGAGGAGGTAGGAGGTTTGTTTGTTTGTATTGTTAAAGAGTTTTCTCTTTCTTTCTTTCTTTTTTTTCTTTTTTGTATCTTTACTATTGTATACAAATGCGATATATTAGCAGTGTATAATCTGGAGTTGAAGTTTTTTAAAAATAGTGTTCTTTTTTTTTTCTTCTTTTTTTCTCTTTTTATTAACAATTTAAATTTATTATTATGCCCTGTACTATCTCTGGGAAATCCGGGGGGGGGAGGTGGGGAGGGAAGGGGGCGGGTTCAGGGGCGGGAGAAAAAAACAAAAATGTTTGTACTTTATATTTAATATTTTGCTACTACTTATGTAATTCTGTACTAATAAAACTTTTTGAATTAAGAAACAGCAAAGGACTGGCCTGCGGTACCTCTGCCAACAAAAACGGAGCTTGGGAAGGCCGCGGGCAGCCCTTGTAAGCTCCGTTTTGGCTGGCAGAGGATTACAGGAGGCCGTCTCAGCCAAAAACAGGTCTTGGGCGCTCGGGTCAACCCAGGCGTCCCCGATACAAGTTATGTCGAGCTGGCCATGCCCACCCTGGCCACACCCACCCTGGCCTCTCAAGGTCAAACACAACCTTGAAGTGGCCGTCAATAAAATCGAGTTTGACACCTGATCTAAATTCTCCATCAATTTGCCTTATGGATGACCCTGTCACAACTTCTCATAGCCTACTTTGTCTGTCTCATGTATATTTTTATAAATTTCAGCTACATTAATTTTTTTACTAATTAATACCCTCACCCCCCTAAATTTTGTAACTTATCCTCTAGGGAAGTTGATGTTTTCACTCTCCTTCTCTCCAGTTTTATAGTAATACTTTACAATATAACATTCAGAAGTGATTTCAATATTCTGACTGTTCCTGAGATTTTCATTTGAGACTTACTATATACATAAAGATCTATGAAATCCTGAATCATTCCAGAAGGTGGGGTGGAAGGCCACATCTTGCCATTTACAATTCAACTTAAAACTACTCATACATTAATATCAGTTATCTACTGTATTCTCTATTTTAGATAAATGACATCTTTATTTTATGTCTGCTTAGAAGTAACCCGCATCAACTGACTTCTGCAGTGGAAACCTCCCATTTTGCAATGAAATTTGTGAAACAAGTCTCTGCGCCAGGATCCTGTTTAATTTGTGCTACAGAGTAAATACTAAACTTTAGAGCAGAACTAGAAAATGACAAATTATAAATAGCCAATGCTTAAAACTGATTTCAAAATGAGCGTTCAATAATCAAAATGCTCCTGAAGAGGTTCATTTTTGGCTGTTGCTGAGAGTAACAGGGTGGGTGGGTAGGAGTTGTTGTCAGAAGCAAGTACAGAACAGTTTCAGTGGATCACAAGCTTGACAGAATATAATTTTTTAAAATTATTGTGCTGAACGTTCTATTTAAAGGCATTTTTATTTGTACACCCAAGGTTCTTAAAAAGGAAGAACATGAGACTGACCAGCTTCCAAAAATATGTTTCGCAGTTAAGAAACAATAATGCTTTTATAACATGTTTGACTGAAAAATGTGACTTGACTCAGAGTAGATAGATAAATAAATGGATTCAAGGAGGAATATGTATTTAAAAGGTAGCCTTCTCTGATAAAGTATGGAATAAAAACAAGAACATTTTGTACTCAAACACAATATATTAAGAACAAAAATATCTCTTTACTCATCCACACATGCTTTGAATGCCAAACCCAAACCATTGTAATTTGTTCAATTGTACTTCATAAAAATATGCCTGCAGTGTTAAGTGGTGCATATTTAACATGAAATATAAGCCAATTAAAAGATATAATGGATTGAAAGACTGCATGTAGTAGATGTTCTCCTTAATAGGAAAAAGAAATTCTAGTCTCCATTCTAGTCTCCATTCCATTAAAAATGTAAGCTATTTTTCGAACAGTAAGCAGCTCTTGCTTATTTCAACAAGATAAGTCTGAAGTAGTGTAGGGCAGTGATGACGAACCTATGGCACGGGTGCCACAGGTGGCACGCGGAGCCATATCTGCCGGCACACGAGCCATTGCCTAGCTCAGCTCCAGCACGCATGTGCGCGCCAGCCAGCTGATTTTTGGCTCGCACGGAGGCTCTGGGAGGGCGTTTTCAGCTTCCGAAGGGCCTCCGGGGGGACTGGGAAGGGTATTTTTGCCCTTCCTAGGCTCCAGGGAAGCCTCTGGAGCCTGGGGAGGATGAAAAATGGGCCTACCAGGCCCACCAGAAGTTGGGAAA
Organism: Diadophis punctatus similis; assembly: GCA_023053685.1. Taxonomy (NCBI): domain Eukaryota; kingdom Metazoa; phylum Chordata; class Lepidosauria; order Squamata; family Dipsadidae; genus Diadophis; species Diadophis punctatus. Next base: position 243,081,772 of record JALIGW010000001.1, read on the forward strand.
CAGGCCATTTCCGGCCTCCAGAGGCCCTCCGGGGGAGCGGGGGAGGCCGTTTTCGCCCTCCCCAGGCATTGAATTATGGGTGTGGGCACTCGCACATGCGCGATAGCACACACGCATGCACTTTCGGCACCCGAGGGAAAAAAGGTTCGCCATCACTGGTGTAGGGTTTCCTGCCTAAGCAGGGGGTTGGACTAGAAGACCTCCAAGGTCCCTTCCAACTCTGTTGTTGTTGTTGTTGTTGTTGTTGTTGTTGTTGTTGTTGTTATCATTATCATTATCATCATTATTAAGAATTATCTGTTTTGCACTCTTGAGAAAAAGTAGTTCAAGATTATCAGCATGTATGAATGCCATATTGTATGACCTATTCACAATATTTGCAATTGGTTTGTGTTTCCAAGTCAATTTAAAAATTGAAGAATCTTGATGATAGCACAAAAGGGCAAACTCTAAATCTAAATTGGAGGGACACAATTTTATCCCACAAGCAGTATTTCTAGCTTTTATTGTTCTTCAATCGCTAAGATGTGTCTGGTTCTTCATGATCCCATGGACTATACCACGCCAAGTCACCCTGTCCTGCACTGTCTCCTGGAGTTTGCCCAAATTCATGTTCATTGCATCAATGACACTATCTAACCATCTCATCCTCTGTCATCCCCTTTTCCTTTTGCCTTTGATCTTTCCCAAACTCAGTCTCTTTCCCTCTCTTCTTATTTCGTGGCCAAAGTGTTTGAGCTTCAGTTTCAGTATCTGTCCTTCCAAAGAACAGTCAGGGTCGATTTCTTTTAGGATTGACTGATTTGATCTCCTTTCAGTCCAAGGGATTCTCCAGAGTCTTTTCCAACACCACAATTCGAAAGCAGTATTTCTAGCAGTTGTACTATTAAGTTAATTTTCAGACATTTAAAGGGTAAATCTCTCACAGCCACAAAATCTGCATTTTTACTCATCTTCACAGTCTTGCACCAATGCAGGTTAAATAAGCCAGTATAAATGTTTAGTGAAAAGCTGCTGATTTACATATTTCTCCAGCAATAACTTTAATCAAACACATAATTGGCATTATCTCAAAAAAAAAGTATGCAATTCAAGCAGTAATGACCAGTTAAACATTGCTTTTGAAATCAAATTAGAAACTACCTTGGCATTTAACTATGTATTAACTTCATTTACTGCAAAAATTCATAGCAATAAAAACCCCAAAGGAGATAAAGATGAGGCAAGATTTTGTTATTGAGTATATCATCTGGTAGTTTTCATAAGCAATGATCTTGGCAGGCTCCAAATACTTGTTAAAATCCTACTGCCAAAAACAAGGAGAGGTAATATTATTTTTCCATCATTGTCAGTCAGAGCAATATCTACTCTCGAATATTACAGGTTCCATACTGCTTCAGTTACAGTTTGTACAAGCTACAGTTTTTTTACATAAACTTTCTTATCTATGATGAAACTTCAGCAAAGTACAAATGATTGTGGAAAAAAACTGTATACCTATTTTTTCTTTTGTTCAATAGTGTCCGATTCTCAGAAACTGCCTGAACAAATCCCTGTAGTTTTCTTTGCAAGGTCTTTCAGAAGTAGTTTGCCATTGCTTCATTCATAGGTGTGAAAGAAAGTGCCATGCCCAAGGTTACCCACGCTGGCTTTGTGCCTAAGGCAGGACTAAAATTCACAATTTCCCAGTGTTTAGCCTGATGTCTTAACAGCTCCACCAAACTGCTTCTGTATCTATATATCTGGGCTAACCCATAGTTCAGATTCAGTTCCATGCTAGTGGTTCAGAGCATACAAGGGAGCAAACAAGCAGCCATGTTTTTCCCTTCCTTAAAGCGGCTTTGAGGAATTATAGATAAATGCTATCATGTTCCTGTGCGCCAAAGCATTCTTTGGAACCTAATTCAAAATATCACACAGTCCAAATATATATTACAAATTGTGCGTAACAATCCACATAACTTTCTTCAATCCACATAGCAATGGTTTAATGAGCATTTCCTTCAGCTAAATCAAATATTGCTCACTGCTGTATAGAAGAAGACACATGTATATCTGGCAGCAAAACCTAACACTGTTACATCTGTGTACATACATATACACACTAAACTTGTTCACATATTCTTTTTTGCTAAGCTTGTTCACATATGATTTCACCAAAAAAAGCAGTATAATAGTATATACAAATACTCAGTGCTTGTCTTTTCATGAATGCCTATTCCCTCTGGAAATAAAAGTTGAGATACTATCTAATTAAGTCCTCCTATAAATTGAAAATTTTTCATCAGCAATAAGGAGATGGGGGTATCTAATTAAATTGTCCATTCCCTCCCCCCCAGGCATCAAAGCTTCTAAGTTCTGCTCTGGAGAATTGTAGAACCCTCTAGAATCAATCTGAGAAAAAATGCAGAACAGTGCAGAGAAGAAATGAGATGAAAATCTTGTCCCATAAGCAAAAGTCTACTCTCACTATATAGTGTTTCACCCTATGTAAGATGAAGAGGAAAGAAATCTGCTCTTTAAATCTGAAATACCCCCTAGCACCGTGGTGGCGAACCTATGGCACGCGTGCCAGAGGTGGCACGCGGAGCCATAGGAGCTGGCACGCGAGGGTTGCCCACCGGCAAACCGGAAGTGCGAAAAAAACGCACTTCCGGTTTGCTGGTGTGCTGTTTTTTGCACTCCGGAGGGTTCAGGGAAGCTCCCTGAAGCTCCGGAATGCAAAAAACTACAAAACGGACAACTTTTCCGCACTTCCGGTTTGTCCGTTTTGTAGTTTTTTGCATTCCGGAGCTTCAGGGAGCTTCCCTGAACCCTCCGGAGTGCAAAAAACAGCATATCGGCAAACCGGAAGTGCGTTTTTTTCGCACTTCCGGTTTGCCGGTTTCGTCGTCCCAGACTCCAGTAAGCCTTTGCGTGGGGGTAGGGGTGTGTGCGCATGCGCAGGGGGCAGCATGGGGGGTGTTGTGCACATGCGTGGGGGGGGGAATGGGTTTGGGCACGCGAGTGCCCGCGAGCGCGCCCCCCCTCTTTTTGGCACGCGAGCCGAAAAAGGTTCGCCACCACTGCCCTAGCATAGCAAAACTGCTTATCTAACTATATTCCCAAATGACAATGAAGACTTCATAGACTATGTAATAATTATTATGCGGCCTATGTAATTAATCAATTAAATCACTTTAAGGGCTAGAATGATAAACACATGTTTTAATCCATTTCTGTTGATCTTTAATATATTTTGTTGTTATCATTTTATTTCAAAACAGATGAGATGATTTATAGAAGATTCTGGAATTGTGAAGCGCCCTGTGCTAATTACTTTTACTCGGATTACTTCTCTCCAAGAGCTTGATGATCAAAACTCTGTGCAACAGGTATTGTTCAGAAAGAAATCAGTATTTCATCTTGGAAGACCTCTTATACAGTATCGCTAAGAAGTTGTATGTCCCTTTTATCCATCTTTCAGAACGTTGCACTTTCCCCATGAAATGAAGGAAAAAGTTTTAGCACTTTCCAAAACTTTCTCTTTTAACTACAGTAAATAGTGTACAATAATTGTCATTCAATTTCTTCATGCAGCCCCCAGATGGTCCAATTAGAGAAATATAGCCCTTTCCCCAAATAGAACAATATTTTGTATGTAGAAAAAATACAACTCTTCTAAAAATATGTTATCCATTGCTTAGCAAGAGTGCAATTACAATCTACTGCAGTTGAGAATTCCTATACCTGTGTAAAAGTATCAGTAATCAGATGTGTTTGAAATCATTCATGGCATGCAATATATCTTTCCCTTATTTGGGGATTTTTTTTAGTTTTAGATTTTTAAGTATTTATAAATTATGTACTACCGGTAGCGTTTTTTAAAAGTTGGCAAATATTTCTACAAACAGCTCTGCAAAAAAATTCCAATTTTCTCTGTCTTTTACTTACTGAAAGATGTTTAATATTTTTAAAGGTATCAACTTCAAAAGAACCATAATACAACATTTTGATACTTTTTCTTAATTGATGTATGAAAAATGCAATTCTCTGCTCTCTCTCTCTCTCTCTCTCTCTCTCTCTCTCTCTCTCTCTCTCTCGCTCGCTCGCTCGCTCTCTCTCTCTCTCTCTCTCTCTCTATCTCTCTATCTATCTATCTCACTTCAGCCTTCTACTAGATATTAGACACTTGCTTTTAAATGTGGCACTGCAAAACAGTTGCACAAAGGGTAAAATATGGTTGCAGACAACATGAATTAAATTTACCATCTGGATAAGTTCTTATTAAAGCAAGCATTGCTAAGCAACAAAATTTTAATTAACTCATATTGGTGGGTATGAAAGTACTGATAGAACTGGATTTTCCAAAATTATATAATAAAAGACGAATTCTTAAATACTGAACTATTGTGATGCAGTATTGGGAGTTAACTGATGCTGTAGTGGGAGATACAAGGACTAAAATTATAAATACCATTTGATGTATGAATCAGGCCATTCATCCATCTAAATTGTGCATTATAAATGCTGACTAGCAGTAGCTTTTCAGCATTTCAGGACTTTTCTCTGAATTCTACGTTGGAAATACCAAGGATATTCTGTATGCTAGTCATATACTCTACCAGTAACTCATGACATTTGTGACTATAACAATAACTTGAATCAAACAATTTACTATTATATATAGCAAACTGATAAACAAGATTTCTAGTGCAATCAAGCAAACATCCAATAAGGAAATATGAAACTAATAAAATAATTGTATACAAAGAGAATGGGCTCTGTTGTAGTAGAGTAGGCAGCATATATATGCATAATATAAGGAAACGAAAGTTAATGGAAGTGGTTATAGTGAAAAAAAGATCTTTCAAATAGTATTTTGTTTTGAAGAATAACAATATCAAGTAATTATTAGCATAATGCAAATGGAAAATTAGAAGTATCGAGAAACCAAGTTATTCCTTAGCAAATTTATAAAGCAATTAAAAATTTCAAACAGTAGCATAAAATTAACTTCCAGAATTGTATTTCTAGAGCAGTTAAAGATGTTTACAGTACATGACTGAAACTGTCAACAAAATAATATTGGTTTTTCAAATTTTATTTTTTTTAAAAACTGATTCCAACAAAGCACAATGAACTTATAGGTTTAAAAAGACCTTCGTGAAAGCAAAGTTGAAGTTTTGGGTAAAAGAGAAGCTCGAATAGAATGCCAATGCAATATTACACAACAAACTTCAAGCAATAATAGTTTTCCTTCCTCTCCTCATTTATGTGTCCTTGAAAACTGCTTTAGAGGGTCCCCAGATCCCCTGGAGCAGATTGGAAGGGAAATTCATCTGCTGGCACAGTTCAGCTTGCTGGCAGAATGATATCATTGGATACAATTCAAGGTTCTCCCCAAGTCTATATTTGCACTGAAACAAAAACAAATGTTTATTACCAGTATCAATCCATAGAGAAGTTTAGACAATTAAGGATCAGGAAGAGACTATTCAATTGAATATATTTATCATTTTTATTTACTTCAACCAGAAAGAAGTTCTTTTCTCCAGAAACAAATGTCTCGACCCACTTAAGCAAATAAGCGAAAATCACTGACTATCGTTTTGAAAGGTATATTATTTTGGGAAGAAAAAAAATCTGAATTGTATACATTTCATATATCACAGGTGGTTTCAGAAGTATTTTGCCTGGGACTCCCACCTCTACCCATTTTGCAGTCATGTGAGGCCCTCGCTTACATATATTCATATATTCCTGGATTTATGAAGGCAAATGGGACTTTTTAGTAACATCGTCGATTTTGGATGGGGGGGAATGGATGTGACAGAAAAGAAGTGAAAAATACCAAAGACAATGTAGAACAACCGCAAAAAGAGAAAGGATGACTCCCATATGAAAAACTATAAAACAGATTAATCACCAAGCAAAATGAACAGAATGTGAATATACAGTAGGTAGTTCTAATTGAATTACCATTCATTCAGCAACAATTCAAACTTACAACGGTGAATGAGGGGAACGTATAACAGATTCTCATAGTTGTGGCCATCTCAGAGCCTGCACTTGGCAATCAGCTCGCAATTATGACATTGCAGCATTCCACTTTCACATCTTCGCCATTTGTGAACTTCACTGCAACAAGTAAAATCAAAGGGGAAGCCTGGAGAAGGTTCAACGGTCACATGACTGTGAGACCGTGTCACATGACTCCTGCAACCACACAGGAGTCACCTAACAACGACAACAATTAGGACTGCTGCAACTGCCCTGATCAATTAATAAGTCATGTGATGTTGCACTTTATGACTGCATTGCTTAGTGACAGAATTGCTATCCCAAATTACCATTGTTAAGTAAGTTCCTTGTATAGGAAGATGTGAAGCCAACTTAGAACAGAGTAAGAATTTTGTTCAGAATACCGCTATGTATGTGAAGTTACACTAATGGAAAGCATGAAAAATGATCCTTAGCAGTATTATAAAGTAAAGAGGCTGCATACGAGAGGAGAAATAGCTGGTAGCCACCTTTAAAGTCCTTCATGGTTTGGGATCAGATTATTTACATGGTTTCTTCCCCGTCTGTTTCTACCAATCTTATCCAATCCTGCAGGATGGGAGTGCTATGGATATTGTTCGTTAAAAAGTGTCAGCTGGTAAGAGTGCAAAAGGAGAGCTCTTTCTGCCATGACGCCTGTCCTTTGGAATATCACACTTTGGAAGATCTGTCTGAATCTGACCCTGCTGGCCTTCCTTAGGACACTGAAACCTTGGCTCGGTGCCCCAGCCAAGGCCCCTAGGAATGTAATAAAGCCCATCTCCTGGTTATGTTAATAGTTGTTTTATGAGTCTTGGCTGCCATGTGTTCTTATTTTCTCTACTGCATGTGTTTTATCTACTTTTACTGTAAGCTGCCCACAATCATGGGCAGATGGGCAGCTCTTGAAATCAAATAGAAGATAGATAGATAGATAGATAGATAGATAGATAGATAGATAGATAGATAGATAGATAGATAGATAGATAGATAGATAGATAGATAGAGAGAGAGAGAGAGAGAGAGAGAGAGAGAGAGAGAGAGAGATAGAGAGATAGAGAGATAGAGAGATAGAGAGATAGAGAGATAGAGAGATAGAGAGAGATGGATGGATGGATGGATGGATGGATGGATGGATGGATGGATGGATGGATGGACAGATGCAGGCAGGCAGGCAGGCAGGCAGACAGACAGACAGACATAAAAGGATACACTGATTTTATAATATGCATAAACCAATGATATTGGATGAAATGATGCAGTGAAAGTAATTATGGTTGAGAAAAACAATGCAGAAAAGAGAAAACTATTAAAAGAAGGTAGAAAATTTTATTTTATTATTATAAAGTTATAATATAGTATTATTTTATTTGATTGTATAATGTGTATACAGGGAAAATAATAGTTGAAAAGAACATAGAAAAAAAGGAACAGTTAAAATTAAAGATCAATCCTTAGCGTCCTTTGGAAGGACAGATGCTGAAGCTCAAATACTTTGGCTACCAAATTAGAAGAGAGGACTCATTGGAAAAGACCCTAAGGTTGGGAAAGATTGAAGGCAAAGGGAGAAGAGGACAGCAGAGGATGAACTGATTAAATAATGTCATCAACACAATGAACATGAATTTGGACCAACTCTGGGAGACAGTGGCGCAAAGAGGGCCCTGGTCCATGGGGTCGCAAAGAGGTGTACACGACTTAGTGACTGAACAACAGCAAAATTAAATTTTAAAAGGCTAAGAAAATGCAGAATGATTTTATGTCTTTTATTGAAATAATATCTGATAAAACCAGTTTTCTAGTACTATTAAATAATATAATAGTTTAAATATTTAGAATAGTTCAAATAGCCACACAATATTCACCTGTATTTCCAGATAAAGACATTTCATTAATATAAAGATAGAAAATGTTATGCAACATACAACACATGTATTTATTTCTGTCTATTTCATTCATATTTTGGAATTTTCTACTAAGATATATGCAACCTTTTTAAAAATGTGGTTATTACTTATACTTAAACAAGTTTTAATTTCTATTTCTCTCATGAAATCATGTGTAAGTAGAGTGAAAATTGTGGAAAATAATCTACGGTATATAAGAGAGAGAGAGAGAGAGAGAGAGAGAGAGAGAGAGAGAGAGAGAGAGAGAGAGAGAGAGAGAGAGAGAGAGAGGGGGGGGGAACTCATAGTCACCATATGTATCTGCTACTCTCACAGAAATACACATATGATGCTACTAGAACTAAACATAAATTCTCAGAGGTTTCACACGTGTAACTAATGCAGAGTATGATATAGTTACACCAAGATAGCTGGAATGCATATCTACTTTTTCATGCAAACTCTAACATACTTTATCTTATCTCTGACCCAGTAAACAATCTGCACAATTCCATTATATTATTAAAACTAACTACATATGAGCCAGGTAACAGCTAGGTCTGAAGCCCTTCTGTCTTTACAAGACTATTGGATATTGTACCCAAAGAATTATTGATACAAACTAATGCAAGTTTACTTTACATATATCATGCAAACAGGTTTATATAAATATAACTGTATTTATGAACCAAAGCATTTTTCATAAGTAGAAAATTACTGGATCTGAAAATAAGCACATGATTTGGAGACAATCTTCTACCCAATATTTAGATCCATGAAATTGAAGGTAACATATAATACCACATTTGAATTTCATTAGGGATTTTCTTTAAAAATTAATTATTATAAATAGCAGTACACTAATTAAATACCATCCTAAGAAAAATAAAGTCATGTAGTCTATAAGAGAATAAGAACAAGAAATTAAAATGGAACTGCTATGCACGATGACATGTCTCAGTGATTTTTGTCTGGTTTAAGTAGAGTTTGTTTTCTCTGACTTAACTTGAATGAGAATCCATGTCATTACATGGGAGAGGCAATGAGCAAAACAATCAAAGGAAGCCATGCCACAAATGGTCCATATGAATTTGAAGTAGGGAACTGCCAGTCAATGTACAAAAACATCTACCACATCCAAAAGATATCACTGGTCTGTTAGAACAAGGAATTTTAATTAATAAAACCACAAAAGAAAACAAAGTCACAAACTTCATCAACAATTTCTAACTCTCTGTAATTCCTTATAACCTCTGTTAGAAACATGGAGGTAGAAAAGTGAACAATTTGCAAAACACACGGCAAACAATAAGAAAGTATTATTACTAATAACAGTGATTTAAATAAAACTTTAATCTCCATGAAACTAGTTCCAATACTTTTTAGTAGTTCTTTTCAACAGCAGTCCCTTTTAAGCATGATTAGGTGCTCTTGAAACTAAAAAGAAGTTTAACACTTCCAAAACTTGATGTCTTTTACCTAAACTGGACTAAAATTTACAAATTTTTTAATACACTCAAATAGTTTTAAGTCCTTATCCTAGCGTTACAGATTCCACAGTTTGGGAGCTGCACTATACCATAACCATAGTAGATGAATATTTTGCTGAAATGTTTCTTCGTAATTGTGTCATCCAAGCATATTTATAATAATGTGTGATTATATGCAGCAATTCATCTGATTTGAATCTCTGCGTTGTTACTACTTTAAAAACACAAAACTGCATAGGAATGGTTTCTAGAATAATAAACACAGAGGGATCTTTCTCCCTTTTGACAAAACAAATCACAGAAACAAATTCAGGTAAGAACTGCAATCTTCTCTTTCAGCCTTTTTCTCTGCAAAATAAAACAGGTAAGGAAGAGAAGTAGAAGGAGAGATCGCAGAGCACTCCTTACACCGTCGGTAACTTTACAAACACAATCCCCAACGCCTATTGAAAAGTAACGCCATGTTATCCATAAAGAGAGAGGGGGGGTCACCAATCTATGTGATTTTAAAATATTAAAACCCTTCGGGAGCATTCCCAAAACCAAGCACGTACTCCCCGGCCACACAAATTTAAGGGTTTGGATCTTGCAATAAAGTGCAGCTATTCTGTAGACAGGGGTTAACTTCTGCGAAGGTAACAGCGGCAAGACGGGAAATGGAAGAACATGGCCCCTATGCGCTACATGGAAAGGACTCCTTCCATGCTTTAAAAAGGGAGTATCTGATAGCAGATAGCCGACCATCCTTACAAACCAGCGCAAAGCTTCATGCAAACCCCGTTACTCAGTAGACAATGGCAGCATATTCCGAGACGAGGAAGTGCTCGGACAATAATAACTGCATCTAGCGGCTTGCAGCCAAAAGACCATCACCAACCACTTAGCTATCCATCACTGAAGACTTGCTTCCCGCCTCCCGCTCCGTGATTTATCGACCCGGCTCTGCGGGCGCGTTTCTTACCTCGCTCCGCCTGGACCCGCTGGCAAAGGACTAAAAGCACGCCAAGCAGCATGACAGCCTTAAAGAGGGATCCTCTGGCGGCCGGGCCGGGCTCGATACTCCTCCGGTCAGGGCATGGCGGGGGTGGCGGCAGCGGCGAGAGCATCGGTAGACTACAGCCAGCGCTGGCCGCCCAAGCCCTCGAGATGCCCGCTGCAAGGACTCCCTGCAGGCATTCAGGAGGCTCACACTTCGCGGCGGCGCCTACCGCCGCCGCCACCGCATCGTCCCCGAGACCCATTGGTGGGCCGCCTCGGCTTGCACATTCCCGTCGAGGGTCCGGCGCCTGCCTGGGTCTCCTGTCACGGCGCGCGGGTTCCCATAGCCGCGCGCCTCCGCCAGGCCAGACAGGGCAAGGCAGGAGCAAGCGGCGAGCCGTCCTTTGCCTTAACAGCAGCAGGTGTGGAGAGGCTGCAGCGAGAGCCGCCCGTCACCAGGCCCTTCCCGCCCTAAGCCTGGGCGCGGGTGGGGGGACGCCTCAGGCTGGTAACGGATGCCGAACGGACGGGAGTTGTGATAGCGGCGCTGAAACGGCGCTTCATCGACAAAAGAATCACGTAGCAACCCTCCGCCCTTCCTTTGCTCCGGAGTCGCAAGAGATGGCGGCGCTCCCAAGCCAAGGGGGACCTCTTCTGGGCTCTCGAGGCCTCACCGGGGAGAAGTTTCGGCCGCGGGTACCTCGGCGCGATCCCAGAGGCCTCTTCGATCCTGTGGAGGCTCGCGCGTCCCTGATTCCTCTCTCGAGCCGCGAATTCGTAAAAGCAAGCTGGCCGTGCAAAAGCCCTTCGTGCTAAAAGCCGCCTTCTCCCATTGGTTAGGGTTGTCATTCGTCGCTCCAACTTTTAAAAATGAGCATTGTGCCGTGTGGCCTAATGGAGTTCATATAGGTCTCAGGAAAGGAATCCTTCAAAGAAGCCATATTTATATACAGACCGATTCGTGCTGTTGCTTTTCAGAGCAGGCAATGTCACGCAAAGGAGGAACGCATAGTATGAAAATGCAGGATAAGAGAAACCATCTCCGTAGACTTTTACTGGTTCCTCGCTACTGTATTAAAACCACATGAATTCGGGATTAATCAGCATTTGCACATTTTAACATTTCTCCATCTTTTTTTTCTTGGTAGAAAACATTCTACCAAGGTACATAAATTCACTAGTGCTGAAGTGTATATAACTTGCAAGTGTTCGCTTCATATGCAAGTCTTTGCATTACAAAATCTAATATTTGCTGCAGATGATTTGAATTCTTAGTCAACATCTTACATCTTAGCAACCTCTATGCAAAATTATATATGCATCTACATCCCCAGCCAACAGGCACGTAATATCTGCACAAGCATTCCAGATACTTTCATCTACAAATACATTGAACTACTAAATAGGCGTCATAAAGCTTATTGAAGTGTTTGCTAACCATTTCGGTTATTCTAATGCTTAAATTCCATTATCTATTTAAAATGTTCTCATATTCAATTTCCATCATATTCAGTACTTTTTTTTTCACAGCAACCAACCTTATTTGTACAAGACTAATTTTATCTTACTTTTTTCTAATTCAGCGAATACATAATACATTTTCTTTTGAACATTCATACTTATTTTCTCAATGACCTGTTGAAAAGTAAAACTTGATCTACAAATTCTTGATCAAAGCCCTCGTAAACCTGGTTGGGGCTTATCTGTGTCTCAATGGAGAGTGAAGACCACCCATGGGGAAGGCAGCCTCCCTATCTAGGACCAATACTTTGTTCCAGCCTCCTGGGCTAAGCTCCAGCACATGGTCTCTTGCTCTTTGGTAGCTTCACATTCTGGTTGCTGTTTCTTAATACTAGATTGATATGTAGTAAAACTTACTCACAACTTGATCATGAATGAGAGGACTGAACTGACTTTCAGCACTGAAACTTGGAGAGTGTGTTCCCCACTTAGAGATGTGTTTCCTGGGTTTCAGGTACAGCACTAGCCTCCAGGTAAGAGGTGGGGAGTGGCCATTGACATCCAAGAATATCTGGTGGGCTTAGAAGATCAGGTGTTCGTGGCCATTGTGGTAATAACCATGGACATAGTCCAACTTGTTAAATATCCAACACAGAGATCATACATTAGATCTGGTTCTTGTCTTGGGGCTGTGGTGTGATGATCTGGGATTGTGTGATATTAATATTAATCCCTTAACATGGACAGATGATGAGCCAGATTGTGTCTCTATGGAATTCTGTGGTCGTGAATCCTGTAGAGCTTCTTAGTTCATGTAGCAGCTTCAAGAGATGCCTAGAGCACCATTGGTGATATGTGAAGGATGAAATCATTTGGGCATCAGTGGATCTTTATTAGGACTTACTCTGTGTTAAGCTTACATCTCCACTCTTACTGCATATGCAGACGGCTGGCCAGTAGCTCTGTTTCAATTAACCAGGTCTCTTCTGGGTAAGGGAGTCGCTTTGAAGAACTGCCATGAGGAATATTCTTGGCATCTATCAGATGAAGTGGCTTGACTTCACTTGGAATTAGATTCAAGCTGGACAAGTTATTTGGAAGTGCCCGAGAACGTCTAAGACCGTGATGGCGAACCTATGGCACGGGTGCCACAAGTGGCACGCAGAGCCATATCGGTGGGCACGCGAGCTCAGGTCTGGCGCGCATGTGTGCACCGGCCGGCTGATTTTCGGGCCTTCTGGGCCCACTGGGAGTCGGAAAACAGGTTGTTTCCAGCCTCCAGAGGGGGTGGGGAAGGCCGTTTTCACCCTCCCCAGGCTCCTAGAAAGGCTCTGGAGCCTGGGGAGAGCAAAAAATGGGCGTGCCATTGCATGCTGGGAGCAGGGGGGGTCATGCGCTCATGCGCGGGGGTGCATGGAATTATGGGTGTGGGCACGCACACACGTGATCCCCCGCATTCCCCCCCCCTTTGGCACTTGAACCAAAAAAGGTTCGCCATCACTGGTCTAAGATATGAATGATATGAGAAGAGTTTAAATTAGTTAATCCTGAGGATCACTGCTGTGAGTTTATATACCTATGTTCTGGATTAGACTCCTGGGAGTTAACATTTGATTGGCTCCAAATGATGATTAATGCCTCGTTGTGGAAAAGGGTAGTGTTACTTGCATTGAAGGATATAGCTATACACTCCTTCTCAAGAGACTATCCTTGGATCAGAACAGTGTTGGATAACTTTTTTCCCCCAGTTTTCAATCTGTTTCTAGAGAAGTTATTGAAAGGCTTGTAGGTGATTAGCTTCAAAAGGCCCCTGCAAGTAGTAGATTCTCTGGACCCTTTCCAGCCAGGGTTCAGGCCAGATTCCAGTACTGAGAAAGTGTGGTCACATGTGGATAAGTTCTGGATGGCTTGGGATGGGGATGGTGCAACCCATCTGGACCTCCTGGACTCCTTGGCAGCATTCAATACCATGGACCATGGTACCTTTCTGGACTGGCTTTGGAGGTTGAGAATGTGAGACACTGTTTTGCAATGATTTTACTCCTTCCTCTACACCTCAACAGTATTGAGAGGGAAAAGTCTATTGCCTCTTGCCACTCCTCTTTAATTTACACAAGAAATCACTAGGTGAGGTCATTTAATGGCACAGGGTGCATTATTACCTGTAATCTTGATGATACACCACTGACAACACTGCTATCCTCCAAAAAGACCCAGACTTTGTGTCAGAATGGTCAAACATCTGGCAACTCCAAATCTCAACCAACAAATGCCCTGTCCTACACACTGGCAAAAAAAAATCAGAACACCAAATACAAGCTGAACAGACAAGACCTTGCAGACGACCCTCACCCTGTCAAAGACCTTGGAATACTCATCTCAAATGACCTAAGTGCCAAAACCCACTGCAACAACATCGCCAAAAAGGCTTCAAGAACTGTTAACCTAATCTTACGTAGCTTCTTCTCCGGTAATATCACACTACTAATCAGAGCATACAAAACATTCGCCAGACCAATCCTTGAATACAGCTCATCTGTCTGGAACCCACACCGCATATCGGACATAAATACATTATAAAGTGTCCAGAGATACTTTACAAGAAGAGTCCTCCACTCCTCTACTCGCAACAGAATACCTTACGCAACCAGACTTGAAATCCAGGGCTTAGAAAGCTTAGAACTACGTCGCCTTCGGCACGACCTAAGCATAGCCCAGAAAATTATCTGCTACAATGTCCTTCCTGTCAACGACTACTTCAGCTTCAACCACAACAATACACGAGCACACAACAGATACAAACTCAAAGTGAACCGCTCCAAACTTGACTGTAGAAAATACGACTTTAGCAACAGAGTGGTAAATGCCTGGAACTCACTACCTGACATTGTGGTTTCGTCACCAAACCCCCAAAACTTTACCCTCAGACTGTCCACTGTTGACCTCACCTGATTCCTAAGAGGTCAGTAAGGGGCGTGCATAAGTGCACCAGTGTGCCTACCGTCCCTGTCCTAATGTTCCCTCTTATCAGTACTCATCTTATGTATATAAACAATGTTATATCTATGTATATTACCAACACGTACTTGACAAAAATAAATAAATAATAAATAAATAAAATACCCCAGTCATGTATTTCCACCCCTGGCTCAGCAGCCAGTGCCATTCAACCAGCTCCAAATCAACCCTAACAAGACAGAGTAGCTTTGGGGTTTTGCCAAAGGTCTGGTGATGTGTTGTATTTTACCTTCAATGAGGTAATACTTCCCTGGACAGAGCTGGCAAACAACTTGGGGCTCCTCCTAGACTTGGGAGTCCTGCCTTTTGGAACAACCTTCCGTGCTTTAGACGTAGATTTTTTTAAAAGAAACATATGTATTAGGAAAAGGAGAAAAACCTGGAAAATGATTGAATTCTCCTTTGTAATTTTTGCAATCAGGTAAAATCATAAATCCAATTTAGTGGTTAAGAACACTGCAAGCAGTATCACCCAGATGAAAGAGATTACTTTTTGATGGATGAAAATATCCTTAAATGCGGGAAAGAAGTAATGTTGTGAAAATGAATTTTGCAACAACACTGATAGATATTTTGAAAGCAATACATACTTATATAGCTTTCACATAAATATTTTAAACAGATTACGGTAGCAGTTAAATTATTCAGTATCTCCTTATTAAAGTTATGTCATTTTAAAGGTAATGCTTTTAATTTTTCTCAGTTTAAACAATACCATTGGGAGTTTAGCTGCCAACCTCACAGTAAATGAGGGATATTATTTAGCACCTTGCCATCTTGGCCAGTTCTTGGTTCTAACTGTAGTTAGAATTTGGTTGTATTTTCAGCAATGAAGGCATATTTGAATCTTTTTGAATAGAATGTTTAAACTTGATTTTTCCTTTAAAGAAAAATATGAACATGGGCCAATTCTTATTTAAAGATGGCTATGGGGTGGGGATATCTGCTCATAAAGGAATCATTATGCTTAATCAAGTAATGATACATTTAAAATATTTCAGAATTTTTTTCAGAATACAATTTCCTAGAAAGACTAGATGGAAATACAATTAAAGCACTTGGCATGTACATTGCTTTATCTAGCAGTGCTCTTGCTGCCTCTGAAACCCTGAAAAGCCTGGAGGCGGCCTTAAGTAAACTGACAATATACTACGGTATTATAAAAATTAAATAAAAAATAAATTTGAATATACAAGAAATTTGGAATACAGAATTGGTGCATTCTATATTTAGCAATATTTCCAGGTTTTAAAGAATGTCATCTGATATCTCCCAAAGGTGGCAAAGCCTAGCAGATTTTACCTAGCTTGATGCTGCCACTGAAATACGTCAAAATGATGGTGAAGATTTGTCTTTAACCCCAATAAAATAGAGCTGAATATGAGGTAAGAATTATGAGGACATAGCAGGAAAAAAATGTTGCCCAGTCTTACTTGCACTGTGGGCAAGAGCTAAATAAATAATTTCTTGAAGGCAATAAATGTGATGCTTTGAGACAAAAGCACATTCAAACATTTTATGATGTTTCCAGGAAAGCGAAGGAAGAAAAGATAATTCTGAGTTTGTCAGGAACACTTATCCAAGAACAAGTTATGTGGAATACATTTAGAAATAATAAAACTGGAGAGATACTATATTTGAACTGTGTTGTGTTTTCTGTGTAGTATCTGACAGAAAAGAGAGGTGTTTTGGCCTGTCTGCCACTGGCCCTTTTAGCAGCTGAATCAAATGAGGCGGCGGTGTGGGAGTCAGGGCCAGCATCAAGGCAATCTGAGAGCTCCGAGGGGGAAGAGGGAATGGAACTGTCAGAGATAGAGACAGATAGAGGCAGAGCCTGGGCCGTCCATCAGCCCTCAGATGGAGAGTCAACAGCTCCCAGGTCTGGAGGTGGCTGATGAGGAAGAGGAAGAACAGCTGGGTCCAGTACCTGACACACGGATGCGCAGAAGGCAGAGGAGAGCAGTGGAAATCTATGGGCTGGTCCTTGAGATGGAAGAACCACCGCTGCTAGCGAAGCCCCACCGCTGCTAGCAAAGCCCCACCCTAGCTCTGGGGATAAAAGGCAGGGGACGGAGATGAATAGGTGTGGCAGACAACTATTCATCTCCCTGCCAGTCCGCCACTGATAGCCTGCACTTCTGAATCCTGTCTGGAAATTATCAGATTCTTGGAATTTGCAGCGCCTTCCGAGCGTGTGTGTGTCTCTGCTGCTGGAAGAAAGCAAGTGCACCTTTGAGGACTTCCTTTGCAAGTGTGGGAAGAGAGAGAGAGACACTCCTGGTGTGTTGGGCCAGTTCAGAGGGAAAGGGAGGGAGTGTCACTTTCACAGGACTTAGAGACTTCAAAGCCTGCTGTGAGAGACCAGCTGCTGGTGCTCCTAATAAAGGGAACATTTTATTAACTACAAAGGGCTTGTCGTGTTTGGGAGCCGGATCAGAACAAGAGGGCTTTTTTTAAAAAAATCAAATTTATATGCCGCCCAACTCCCAAAGACTCTGGGCGGCTTACAACTATAAAAATACAATAACCAGGCTTGACCTGGTTTGGCTTGTTTTGATGCCTAGGCTGTTTAGCTTTTACTCATCTTTGGGCACAGAAATAGTACAAAACCTGTAGGCTCCATCCCCCTATTGGGCCATATTTATTTTATTTCATTTCATAACTTTTGCATACTTTTGAAAACTTCGTCCCTACCACCATCTGAAATATGGCTTGAGACACCAAATATGATGGCTGCTGCAGGTTTAACCAAGACACCTGTGGATTTCATCAGTTATTTGATACTGGATCTCTTGGAAAGGTGCCTGCTCAGGAATTTTTTTTCCTCATATATTTCTGGAATATTGATTGGCACAGCAAGTTATCTGTTGTCCTCCAGGAAAAAGCTGCATCAAACTAACAAACATCTTTCTTTTTCAGGCATCTTTTTTGTTATTTCATTTTCCAGAGCACTTCTGAAAACCAGGGAGCCCCCAGAAACCGCATATGGGGAGAGGCCACACAGGTGCAATCTAATTTAAAAGGCATTGCCACTTTTTCATTCCAAATGGTGGTGAAGGCCTCAGTCACAATGTGTTTGGGAGCCTAGGGAATTTCCCAAGCTCACTCTAAAATCCAGTTGTATCCATCAGGCTTGGGTGGGTGGGGAGGACCAGTTAAAGAGGTTCTATTGCACTGCACTGCAGACCAGCACTGGAAAGCTCAAAAGAAATTAAAGAGTAACCAGACCATAACAAGAGACTGATGTTGCTATCTTAAATACACAGATCATGTTACAACCCTCTGAGACAAACACCAGATCTCAGGTGTGATCACTATTTGCACAAAATGATTATTTGGGTCAGGATGATGATTGTCATGGTGGCCATACATTCCCAATCTGCTTCAGACTCCATGTCCAAGGAAAGTGGGTTGAAATCTTGCAGCCATACAAGGGTAGGAGATTCTACTGCTACCCTGCAACATAAAACAGCTCAAGTAGGCAGAGAGACTGGTATAGCAGCAGAGGTCCCATTTGTTTCTATAATTCAGTTTCACATCTAGGGTCTTGCATCCAATTATTTACAAAGCAGTGTCTCTAGACTGAATGGACAATTCACCATGGCCAACTCACCATGGGACCCCTTGCCAAGGACAATTCAACAAATACAAAAGTTAAATTAATTTCAGTGGAACCATGGCCAATAATAATAAAGTCAATCCAGAAATACAAGAATTATAATTTCAATGAAAACATGGTCACCAATAATAAAGTAACTGAATGAAATGATTAATACAGCACTGAATTGTCCTGCAACGAGTTGTCCTGTGGTGAACTGGCCATGGGAATTATCCCACAAATTGGTTGTGGTGAGTTGGCCGTGGCGAGTTGTCGTAGACCTATCTCTAGAAGCCATAAATCTCCTAAATGATACAAATCAACCCACCCCGTGGCTGCAATTAATGCTATACTTGCCTGGGCACATCTTCATGAGAACCCTCTCGTGCTAATCCAAGTTGAAATTATACATGCCTGCTATTCATGATTAAATCTTGAATGAGGATGGCTTATTGCAGGCCAATCTGGTGGAACCGCATACAGACGGGAGGTTGAACAATTAGCCTCGTGGTGCGACCGGAACAATCTGGAACTGAACACACTCAAAATCGTAGAAATGGTGGTAGACTTTAGGAGAAACCCTCCCACTCTACCACCTCTTACAATACTAGACAACACAGTATCAACAGTAGAGACCTTCAAATTTCTAGGTTCTATCATATCTCAAGATCTAAAATGGTATATCTAACATCAAAAACGTCATCAAAAAAGCGCAACAAAGAATGTTCTTTCTGCGCCAACTCAAGAAGCTCAAACTTCCCAAGGAGCTGCTGATACAGTTCTACAGAGGAATCATTGAGTCTGTCATCTGCACCTCTATAACTGTCTGGTTTGGTTCTGCAACCCAACAAGACAGACACAGACTTCAGAGGATAATTAGAACTACAGAAAAAACAATTACTGCCAACCTGCCTTCCATTGAGGACCTGTATACTGCAAGAGTCAAAAAGAGGGCCGAAAATATTTACTGACCCCTCGCATCCTGGACATAAATTGTTCCAACTCCTACCCTCAAAACGTCGCTATAGAGCACTGCACACCAAGACAACTAGGCACAAGAACAGTTTTTTCCCGAACGCCATCACTCTGCTAAACAAATAATTCCCTCACCACTGTCAAACTATTCACTAGGCTGCATTACTACTACTATTAGTTTTTCTCATCGTTCCTATCACCCATCTCCTCCCACTTATGACTGTATAACTGTAACTTGTTGCTTGTATCCTTACGATTTATATTAATATTGTTTCCTGATTGCTTATTTGAACCCTATGACGATCATTAATTGTACCTCATGATTCTTGACAAATGTATCTTTTATGTACACTGAGAGCATATGCACCAAAGACAAATTCCTTGTGTGTCCAATCACACTTGGCCAATAAAGAATTCTATTCTATTCTATTCTATTCTATTCTATTCTATTCTATTCTATTCTATTCTATTCTATTCTATTCTATTCTATTCTATTCAGGAGCAACAGCTAGACACTAGGACCATTGGGGAGCCAATGACTTTGTACTGAACATAAAGCATATTCATTTTTGCAGAGGTAGAGAATTTTTACTTAGGCAGAAAAAAAGGCATGTATGCATTTTGTAAAATATGCTTGAAACTTGTCAATATATGTAAAGAGAGATATGGAGAAATGCAGAAAGTCAAAGGAGCTTAAAATCTCCTAAGTGCTGATGACTTCTTCCTCCATCCAATAATGGATGAAGCATTTTTTCATATTTAGTTTTTTTTAACTATACATAACTTGCAGCAGTAGTAGTTTATTGGTAAACAAAATATTTCCAAAATGTGAAATAGCTAATTAATATATTGATACAAAAAACCCACTGTATCCACTGCTCTGGAAAAGACAGGACATAAGATCAACCAAAAGCATTTACCACAAGATTCTGATGATTTAAAAACATACATTTTCACCAAATACCACTGGCAGTTTTGACAAGGATGACAGGCTCCTCCACCTTTAAAGATTCTCAACATTTAATTAGGGTTTATTTTTGAGATATGCCCAGAGGAACCAGATGCTGAAAATATTGAAAAATCAATTGAAAAAAATCTGTGATTCAGGACTCTGCCTACAAGAACATATGGCTTTTGTGAAACGGGTTGAGTTCAACCCACACAGTAATGCTTCCTATCGAAGTTATTTTCAGCATGGTTGGAATAATACAATCAAGGTTAGCAGCTCCATAGGATATTAGCAGGCTGTACATGCAATTTATGCAAAATACACATGCAATCCCCTTTACAGTACTTACACAAGCCACTAAATAGAATGATCAAAAAGCATTTCATCTTGATCAACAAACTGTATTCAACCAAGCTGAAATCAAATTGAAATACAACATAGGCATAGAATAATGCTGTTGCACAGCCATTTTCTAATCACATGCTTTACTATAAATGGGTAAACCTTCCACAATACGTTTGAAACTTCTATAAGGAAATAGGAATGAAGTGGTGCTAGCATAGCACTTTCAATCAATGTCAGCCATAAAAACTGCATGCTTAGTATTGAGTATATTCCACAATTCACATCTTTCTTTTGTATGTTGTTTTAAAAAACAATGTTATCTTCAACCAGATTTGAAATAGCTTGAACTATTCTCCACTATTAACTGTATTTATTCCCCACTATTAACACTATTTATTCCCCAATTCTTTGAAATGTCATGTACAAATTTGCTATAGGGTTTTATTTCTGCAAAAATAAATATAATAATATCCATACGAGAAAAACACTTTGTGTAATCTGGCAATGACATTAATAGTTATGTATGTAAAACACTGATGGGATTGTGTAATTAAATATAAAAGGATTTTATTCTTGATTATTTGTTTCTATGCCATACATATTAGAGATGTACACAAAACAGCCCAACATCAAGAAGTAGATGGAACCTCAAGATCATTTAGGGAATCAGAGTTTTCAGATTCAGAAGCTGATGTGTTTGACCAGGCTAAGTGTCAGTTTGACTAGTGAAAGAGTCACTTGAGGGTATATGGTGCCATTTTGGTTAGATGATCCAGAAACTGAATTAGGTAAGATCATAAGCCCTGGAACAAATTGCAAATTACAAAGGATAGAGCAAGAAAGTCAAGCCACGTACTTGAAAGTTAGCAGGGAGACTATAAGAAAAAAGTATTTGCCTGACCAGCTCTTTGGGGCAAATTAAACTTCACAGCCCCATCCTAAAACTGTGTTCTCATGCCGTGTTGGATTACCTGATTGGATTTTGAAATGGATAGTGACTGGTCTTGGATCCTTCCTGGACCTGTGATTTATCTCTCTGGAAAAGTAAGCTCTTGTTTTTTCTTAGGCATTTATAGCAGAAAGTTTTAAGTGTGCAACATGTGCCTGTGTTACTTTGTTATAAATTAAACACTCTTATGAGTTTGTACCAGAAACTAATTGTGTGTGTAGTTGACAGCACAGAACAAAGTTTCAAGGGCAAAATGCCAACACTAATACATAATATAGTCCTGACCATCAATATAGTTTTTCACTTGTACAATTCTACAGGAAACTCAATGGCAATCATAAATCAGAGCCTAACATCTATGCAACAAAATATACCCAGAATCATCAAGAAGAAATTGACCACATTTTTTTCTTAGAGTACAATAAAAAAGGAAAAGTATAAACAAATAGGATAAATAGCTCACCACAGCATGGAAATGCACAAGGATTTGTATGAAAGATTTCAAATCCTCTCAAATCTTTGTTTAGAATACTGTTTCACCTATAAGGTTTGTTTCATCAGCTATGTCCATAACTTTGAAGTTGGATAGTCCTAAACTAGCTATACTTTTTTTTTATTTTTGGCCTGTTTCTCTTGTCTCCAGTGTTATGCTAGAAATAGACTACTGTCATAGCCTGGAAAACTCTGGGCATTATGCACCTGAGGCACGTTTTCCACTATCTCAAGTTAAATGCATATAATGGTGCAACATTCACCACAAAATATATTACTTCTATTTCTTTTCCTTGCCCTTGTCTTCCTCCTTAAATTAATGGCTCCAATTTGCTCATTATAACAGTTACTTTTATATGGAATTCTCATGTTTTTAGGGCAGAATTGTATACATAGAAATGGCATGTACATTTTCCCATAAAATTTCATGACTTTATGTTCATTAAATATTCTTGTTTCCTCTCTGTCACTCTGTCTCAAGGTGTCAACACAAATACTTTCCTAACACTTTGAAACTTTTCCTATCAGCACAAAATTCAAATATTGAGGGAGATGAGTGGTACCTAAATTTGATAAACAAAGAAATGATGCTGAAGATTTGATCTTCCCTTCTAAACATAGGAGGCTATGTCTTTGTGAGTTGGGATATACCTTGACAAATGTAGGGTTTTTTTAAAAGTATAAAGAAAAGCAAACAAGAGCAATTGCTGCAATATATATTTTAATTCAAAGTGAATCTTGACAGTATTACACCATAAATTCTTATTTTGACACTCACCAAAATAGTCACCTGGAAAACCCGCTTTTTGTGACAAAGTACAGAAGGCTTGGTCACATTTAAATCGCTGAGAACTAGAGAGAAATACTATCGCAAACTGTAGGAAACATTATATCCATAAAAATTTTCCCAGTCCTCTTATTGTAATATTGCACAGTGCAATTGCTACATGACAAACTAGTGTAGCACAGAAATCAGGAACAAAAAAGCCACAATTCTCCAAATCATTATTAAGCGATAATAGTTCAAACTTAACAACCAAACCTATATTACTCAGTCCTAAAACAAATCTATGGTTTGCAGTGTGAATTTTAGTTTTAACAAAAATCAAGTTAAATTTAGCAGTAAATACAGTAGTATACTTGATCAATAACACACCCTGAATTAAAATTAAAAACTGAATACAAGGAATTAATATAAAAATTACTCTCCAAATTAAAAATAGTACACAATTTATCGTGCAGTGTTTTATTTAAAAAGCATTAGCTACAGCCACCAAATAGCCAAGCTATTCAATAGCTAACCAGAGTCAACTTGACTGCCCTGGAGTGAAATTATGGATTACAGCCTGAGAGAGGGCATACAATTCGATCCTTCTTTGCAAATCTTATTAAAGAACTGGGTGTACATTATTTTTAGTGTTGGCTGTGGTAGATCCTATTTTTCATTTCTGAAAAGTTAAAAATATATGTTTTACAGTACACAAGGAGCCACAGGCTTCCTCTGGAGTATACTGATAAAATGTTAGTGTTTAACCTGACATATTGTTCCATGTACATTAGCTTTATATCCTGAACGCAACTGAAAAGCAAAGTAAATACTTCAGAGAAAGGAAGATCCAGTTTTTAAGGAGAACATTTTCCTCCATTCAATTGTTGTGGAAAAGTAAGTTACCTTGCGTTTCTTGTGGGTCTTGGTGAGTCCAATGCCAGCAATGGAAACAGCACTCAAGAAACCCCATTCCCAAAACTGGGAATTTAAGAGAAGACAGGAATTTACGGAACCATAAATATTAAGAAGAGTGACAAATCTACCTATGATTTTTCTGGATTTCCTCTATATAAGTTTCAGAAAATGTCAAAGTTTTCAAAGGTATCAGGTTACTCTTGTATTAAAAGAGATACATACAGAAAGAGAAGTCTGTTTATACAAAATGCATACAATTATCTGTGAGAAATCACTGAAGTTGAAATCCAGCATACTCCTTTGGGTACACTCAATGACTAATATGGGCCTACTGAGTCTTTTTTTCTTTCAGTAGCAATTCTTTCAATTCCACAAACTGGTTTTTAATCTTTTCGGTATTTCAGAAGTGCTTTTGCTTGACAAGGCAGGTGGCAAAACTGCCCCCACTGGCCCCGCAGAGCTGTGGCTCTCTGATTGTAGCTCAAGCATAATGGGAAAGAGAGAATTTATTACCATGTTCGGTCATTACAATGTACTGCTGGTCTTGTTTTTTTTTTAATGAACTAATACTGCTATATTTCAGATGCAGGCACATTTATTTCAATTAGACATTCATTAAATAAAACACTGCTTGTGTTAATGGAGCAAAGGAAAAAACTCTTTCAACTGCTAGACTACTCAGGCTTCAATCTTATGCACACTTTCCTAGAAGCAAGCCCCACTAAAGTCAGTAGGATCGTTTTTAAATAAACATGCTTAGGATTGTGCTTGAAAGAAACTCTTTCCACTCCTATTCCAGTCTATGCTGCAAGAACTGTATTCCAGGAACATTTATTTAAAAAGGTAAATAAGTAGTTTAAGCGTCTGCACAATGTCAATATGAACACATAAAAATTATATTACATGAATACAGCCACGTATATGCAATGATAGTTAATAGAGATAAAATACTGATGCAAATAACACACTCAAAGTAACATATGCAAATTGTTTTCCATCATTTACAATATAGTAGTTACAACACTCCAAACATGAAAGGAAACAAAACAAAATCAACCCTCTACTTCCATTTCATGTAATTAGACGTATACAGAAATTAGAAGGCTAAAAACTAGTTAAATCACCTAATTTCACAGCTATTTGAAGTGGCAATCATTATATAGCAGCTTATCTATGATACATTCAAGATAAATGATGCAATTTATTATTTGCCTCACAAGCTAGATCACAGCCTCACTTCCTTTAAATCCACCATAGCACTACAGTATATTTGAGGTCTATGAAAAAAGTAGCTACCTTTTATAGAAAATGGATGATTAAGTCTTTGGTGCTGCAAAAGCAATTTCATCTGAACAAAATAAACACAGAGATTGACTACCTAGGGAAAATGCATGTCATCTGTTGTCCCTGATGGAATGTATTTAAATAAGAAAATACTCCCCAAACTCTATAACAAATACCATAATGTAAAAAAGCTAAAACCTCTCCCATGCATAAATGAAAAATTGCACAAAAAGTACTCACATCATTTCAAGCTTCAACAGTAAATATTCTGCTACTATTTATTAAATACTGCAAGGTTTGCTCAAGCTAAGATGAAACCACAGTATGAATCAACAAGCATTTTGCTTTTATTTTCTTTCGCTATCTACCCAGATAATTCTTACTATACCTTTAAACAGGTTATTAAATCCAGTTGGATATAAAACACTTTGAAAATAAACTACTTTAGATTGTATTGCAGTTCCACCAGACAGTATAAAACACCATTTTTTTAAATTCAACAAGCTAATGAATCAACTTTTCCTAACACTACAAAATGCTTTTCTTGAAGCTTATTTTAAGGAAAACCATCAGACAGCGGAATTCATTTAACAGCAACGCATGCTGTTTTTCAAAAAAAAGAAATCTCACCCAGTACTAAAATCATACCACGCACAACAAAAAAGAAAGAGTGAGCGTGCATTAATCTATCAAAGAATCAAGAAATCTGAGTGTTAAGTGCTGCAGTCCTCAACATTTATAACGCAGTGACATTAACAACCTTGAATATTTAAGGCACTATGTGGGAACCGGTTAACAATGCAGCTGAGATTATCAGGACACCAACATTTAAGAGCAGTTTTCTAGGCAACTGCATTTTTGTCCATTCAAGGGACACATGCAATGTGGAGAACAGTTCAACCTTTTTAGGTATGTGATTCAACACAGAACATCGAGATACATAATACAAACAAGTTACTCATACATGATACTGATGACATGTGCATCTGTTGCTCTAAACCTGTACACTCAATGGCTTCCCAAATGTAGAAGTGCCTCGCACTAGATCAGAAGGCAATTTTATAAAAATAGTAGGAGCAAAACTGAATTTTTACTCCCTTAAGTCACCTGTTTGGAGTTATTTCGTAAGAAGGTAACATGACTAAAGACAAATTTATACCAAATGTGCAAAACACACATTAAAAGTGAGTTAAAGCTCAAGGTTATTTAAATTGCACCCAAGTCTAACATGATTAAAAAAAATAATTTTCTTGTGCCATGGCTAATATTTATTAAATACCATGTTTTCCTCTCAAATCACATATCTTTCTATATATCTTTGTGTCATATATATATATATATATATATATATATATATATATATATATATATATATATATATATATATATATATATATATATATAATATATGAGCTTTGACAGCATACTGTAATTTGAGTCTCACATAAATGGATATTGACTGAGTTTTGTTGGACTCAGTGGAAATCCTGTGTAAGCAGGTGATGCAATGTAAGAATGTGGTGGGAAAATTGGTTTATATCGAGTCTGTTGAATGTTTGGGGAAGGCAGTAGTCGGGGATTTATGCCCACCGGGATCTGATGAATTATGCCACCGTGATGAGAAATACTGTAACCGGGATGATGTAATATTGGTCTTGAGGTACATGGTGATGCAAAAATGTGGGCTACAGGTGCAGCAGTACTGAGGGATGCAGATGATGGGTAAGGTAGAATTGCAGGCTGTCCTCCAAGATGTGTATTTCCAGCCAATTGTGCATGAACTGAAGTATGAGTGGGACTTCCATGTGGAAGAGAGAATGCATGACCAGCAACATTATTTGGGATGAATGTCTGCTGCCTCCAATGACCACAGTTTCCATTCCACTCCTGAGACCCAGATCCAAATGGCTGAACCTGTTCAAGGAAGTTGAAGAGAAATAGTGGTTAATTTTAAAAGAGAAATTAATCCTTTCTCTCTGTCCTACAAATGCAGCCTCAAATACCATAGGAAGTATATTTCTTCATTTTCTTACTAATATATACCATCTCAAATACAATGATGTAAAAATGTTTTTTATTTGTTTGTTTAATATCCATTTCAAGTTCCCAAATATGGCCAAATGCAGATCCAACCCATTGGACAATAGCATTTTCCTATCTATTTTGAGTGAACTGCTAGTATATTTCATTAGGTTATTCCAGTTTCGAACATTATGAAAGAAAGAAAAATATTTTTCCAGCTTGCACATGCGCGCGCGTGCTCTCTCATACACTCACACAAAATATATTTCCTACAATGAGTTCATTCCATTCAGATAGCTGTGATGCATCTAATTAAACTAAAACAAGAGCTCATATAGAGCTAAATTAAGAAGTCTTCAAGGCTTGAGCACAATATATCTTGCCCTATAGATACAAATTTGTGCAGCATGTGTCATAACTGGTAAAAGACAAATATTCAAGAACTAGAAACAGTCATAAAAATACATTGTATTGATGTTGCTCTTGACTTGAAGGAATTTACATCAAGGAAATAATTACAACAGTGGCAAACAATTTTAGATTAAAACGAGCAGCCTGAATGAGTTAGAAAATTGTTATTTGCAATATAATATTCTCACACATACTTGACTGAGGTTTGAATGCTGCTGATGGAATGCTGACATAAATTTTCGCTGACGATTACCCAAGCCAGAAGAATGGTTGGTTTTCACACGAGCAGATCGACGTTTTACCAGCGGTTGGCAGGTATTAACTAAGAAAATACAAACAGGGTTACTTCTAAAATTTTGTTTATTATTCAAGTAAAATAAAAACTTCCTATTCGTTGCTGATGTTAAACATTGCCTAAAAAATTCTGTGGAGGTTTTGGGATGAAGACCTCACCAATCCTGATTATTATTGGGGGGGACGGGGTGGGGAAGGATTATATAGACATTAATTGGCTCCCTTACTATATAAAATCCAAGTGAGTGGAAAGACATACACACATCATACAGGTAGTCCTCAACTTTCAACCATTTAATAACTGTTCAAAGTTACAACAGCCTTGGAAAAAGTGGCTTATGACCCGTACTTGCACTTACAAACCGTCACACCACCCCTGTGGTCATGTGATCGCAATTCAGGTGCTTGGATTTAGCAACAGCTGCAGCATCCTGTGACCACATGATCATGATTTGCATTTTTTTTATTTTTTATTTTTTGCTATTGTCCAGCATTGGTGAACCCGGTTGTTCTTTAACAACCATGTAATTCATTTAATTAGTGCAGTGATTTGCTTAATGATCGCTGTAAGAATTGTTGTAAAATCTGACTCAGCCTAAGACAGCAACAACTTGCAATGGAATTTCCACTCATAATTCTGTTTGTAAGTCCAGGCTGTAAATCTTCTCTTTTTCCTGCTGTTTTAGTTCCAGTAAAACCTCTCCAGAAGAACTGTCGATGATGAAGCAGTTCGTGAACATGGCATGTCAGATTCATCCCTGCAGAAAACTTTTCCTGCACTTTCTAACATTTTCTAGCATAAACTTACAAATGATACATGCCCCTTGCTCAAAGTCTTTGATGTAAAGCTCCCACATAGGACACCCTCATTTTCCAGAGATACAATCTTTTAAAGGATTTGGGAGCAATGGAGAAAATGAGAATAATCAACTACCCAAGCAGTTCTTAATTCACCAACATTTGGAAGCAATCAGTATTAGACTGACCCAGAAAATAACCCCACCCTCTCCCCCCAAAGTACCTGAGTTTGTCATTTGCCCGTCTACATTTAACCTGTTCTGTATCCTTATTGGTGGCACAACCACAGTGCATACAGTTGGTTTGGCTTCTAGGTTAGCAGAGGCCCTGGTTTCTGTTTTTTTATTGGAGGCTTCTGAAAAACGATTTGCTAGAAATGGGCTGTCGTGGCCTGAAGAGTCAGAGCTGGGGGAACCATCCACAGTATCACAGCCACTTTCCTGTTCATCATCTGATATGCTATAATATAAAGGAAAACACCACTAAGAAATAATCGGTTATATAGGGTTTCTATCTTTAGCAGTATACATCCAGAGGGATACTCAAAACCTATTAAACCGAATACCAGAAATTCTTTCAGATTTAATATTTTGAAGTTTCAGAAAGGAACCGAGACTGAAATTAACAATCAAAACTTTCA
Organism: Diadophis punctatus similis; assembly: GCA_023053685.1. Taxonomy (NCBI): domain Eukaryota; kingdom Metazoa; phylum Chordata; class Lepidosauria; order Squamata; family Dipsadidae; genus Diadophis; species Diadophis punctatus. The sequence goes on from JALIGW010000001.1 coordinate 243,111,067, forward strand.
CATGTATTTTTTTTTAAGATAATTTTTGCAGCAGGAACTACTGAGAAACATTTCTGCATCTTCAAAATCCAAAGATATTAGGTGAGTACCAACAAAAAATGTTTTCAGTCCTCAATTATGAAAAAGGATAATTCTAAGCAAATTCAGAATTTTAATTTTGATTTACCGAGTGCTGGCCCAATTTAGCTGGATTACCAATCACAGCTAAAGAAAGAAAGAAAAGGAGACTTTGCTTGGGGAAGTCTTCAGCAAACCCTAGATGCAGCATGCCATCCGTCACTATTAAAGCAGTACTGTAGCAGCTTCTTTTCAGTCCTGATCAGCTACAGCACCAGAGCCATCAACTGTTCAAAATAGCTCTTCTTCCTAGCAACTACTAATTTCATTTACCTTAAATGATGTTCTCATATAACCAAATCTAATTGGTTGTTACTAGCAGGAGAAAAAAAGATGACTTTTTAAAAAGGAACATATAAACTGTAGCCACTCAATGCTGGTAAGAGAAAAATATGGTGATGGTCTTTAACCTAACAATTAAGATTTTTGTTTTGTTTTTCCAACAAAAAATTGTCAAGCATTTGCCTCAGCTTTAGTAATACCAATGTCTTTTTTTTAATTAGAGTAACCTAGTTGTCATGGCAATTGTCAGAGTAGCATGATAATTTTATATGTCTTTAAATGATCAGACTTCCAACTGAACAAAACTGTTCATATTTGTCCTCTCTGTTGAACTATTCAAAATATAATAATTTATATTTTAAGAATATGTAATAGAATCGATTCACTGAATTCAAAGCCACAAGAACTTTGTCAGCTTACAGCTTTAAAACAATGGGGGTTTTTTTTGTGCATAGTTACAGCTTTGCTGAATTGCTACTTTAACATCAGGATCCTTAGATCTTACATAAAGCTCCTACAAAAAAAATTGTAAGAAAGCTTTTGGGTAAGTAAAGGAGAATACACATGAACAATATACTCCAATCTTTCTTAATTTGAAATGAGAAAACAGAGGCTGTTACATAAAAACCAGAGATTATGGTTGCCCATTTTGAAACAAAACTTGCCTTATTTGAAAGTATTAACTCTAGTTCCTGTTCATATGTAACAGCAAGTTAGATGTAAATTCATCTTGGTTTTAAGTTGACACACAAAAAAGAAGAAAATAGCAGCAAAATATATTTTGCAGAGCCACAGAACTATGCCTCCCATGCCTCATTAGGCCAGATTGGAAAGTTAGTACTATATATGATTCACTGATGTAATTATTTACAATTCCTACCTATTAGGTCTCTTACAAGGGGATGGACTTGACTGTCCAGAAGAGCTTGTGCTCAAAGAGCTGTCAGGACTACTCAATGAACACACACGGTCAATATTTAGTGTACTCTGGCAAGCTTCACAATCAAGACTTCCTTTGCATCTGAAAAAAAAATGAAAGACATACTCATGCCATATCTACTAACATTCAGTCCTCATGCACCTCTCTGTTGTTGTTGTTATCAGGATTCACAGACCAGAAGTCTGTGTCCAGATAATATAGTACAAATAGTTTTCTCAATTACCACAAAGGACTTTATGCTCACTTGACACACCCACACATGACCCATCACAAGACCTACTGACCACACGAAGCCCTTATAAACAGAAGAACACTGACACAGACATCCCCTAAACTCCGCTGAAGATATTACCTAGCCTGCTAACGGAACGTTCCAAAACTAACCCACAAGCCCGGAGAACCAATTTTCACCCACAAAGGACTTTCCCCATGAAGAATCAAAGGAAATCTAAGTTGGCAAATCTAAGTTACTTCAGCAGGAAAATGTTGTAAAAATAGGTCACAGTAGCCAGGCAGATGTATTGACCATATCTTCCCTACTAAGTTTGACGACAGCCTACTAACACAAGAGGAAAATAAAAGTAGCAACACTTCCATCTCTTTTCTCACCACTTCCTAAGACTCAGACTTCACCTTGTACCAGTGCTTGGTCAGATTTACTTTTGTCTTCCTCCATCAGTGTCTCAGGCTTCTTTTTAGAGGTTGTATCTCCCACAAATGTTTGCAGCTGTGGGAGAAGGGTCACTTGATAAACCTTTGGCTATACATGCTTGGCAATGCCATGCTGTGCACATACGGTCTTCATGGAATATTTTTCAATACATTATCACTGAACATGCACACAGACATTGTGTGCTTATTTTTCTTCGTCGTATACAGGTACAGAGTCCTTCTAGTTTACAAATGCAAATTTCAGTTCAAAAAGCTGTAACAAAAGAGGATTCAAACCATCTGTTGTATATAACATACAGGGGAAAAAATCCATTTGACTCCTATTTTTAAAAAAAAGGGGTGGGGAGAGCCCTTTATTAATGCAAGATTTAGGGACTTCGCCTTACGAGCACTAGCACACCCACAGATTATAAGTGCAACAGAAGCACCTACTTACTCTGCAACTGAATGCCTCTGCATTGCATCATCTTCATCTGTGTCACTGCTGATGGTAATCACACTGGCTGCTGGACTTGGGGAATCTGCAATGATGATAGCCTGGCGCTGCTTGTTTGAAACAGATGGGTCAGGATCCTGCCTGACAGATGGCATACAATAGCTGTTTTCCTGCCTCTCTGAATTATGATTGTCCTGCGCTTCTACCAAACTTAGTTTTTCATCAGCCTTCATATTAATTATCTTTGGAGATACAAATGCCGAATTTTGGATATTGGTATTTTGTAATGCATTATTCCTGTGAAGAAGACATTTATTTAGACCCTTTGTAAGAACGGTTTTTACAGAATAAATGCACTAACTTTATTTACCTTTACCAAATTATTTTAAGCTGCGACATAAAACTTTGAAACGTCAATGAGTATAAATAAATCAACATATGAAACATAAAACAATGAACATACAGGTATCATGGAAAATGTCGTTTTCCAGAATAATAATGGAAAACTTTTTGGATAACTATTGTGTATCACAAGCAGGGTTGTTCATATGCTGGAATGCGAGGCTCGGAGTTGGATCTATCATGAAATGTAGAACAATACACTGGAAGTACTGTTTTTTTAAAAAAAGGAAAGAAGAAATGAAGAAATGCTGGCTTGGACACCATAGACATTTTTGTATCAGATTCAAAATCCACTGAAATCATCAGGAACTATATTCAATGACTTCAGTGGACATGAATCAGGGATTACTTAACACAGTTCACCACTGTAACTGTCCTTCCCGGTCTTAGGTTTCTCCATTACTGAAATGTCCCATACCTTTGTAAATAACTTCTGTAGTGATGGGGTACATTTTCTCCACAGAGCACTTACAGTGTTTCTTGCTGCCAGCAAAAGAAAGACTATTCTTAATACTATTCTAAGTCATATTGTGACTATTATTATAATGCTAGTTTCAATAGTTCAAACTTGATAAATCCTCATGCACATAAATTTAGGAACAACTAACTAGGGCTATCAGGGTTTTTTTTTTAATAATCCAACCACAAAGTAGATTTCTGTCCTAGACACAGTTGTGTCACAGGCCCACTGTGATAAGGAAAGATAAAATCAGAGGACAGCAAAATTCTAGTTTTCGAGGGAAGAAAGTTGGCTTGCTTCCTTTGGTTTTAATCAATAAATTCCAAACAAATTTGTATTGTAATACAATATTTAATTTTTAAAGTCACCAAAGTTCTAAATAAACATTTAGCTACTGTATATGAACAACTTGACGAGCATGTAATATTTCTAATACATTTACCCCCTTTTTAAAGGGATTCTGAAAATATGGTAACATCTAAACTAACCACAAATCATATTCAATACTAACCTCGCTTTATTTCTCTTGGTAGGTGTGGGTTGAGGCCAAACGACATGTGCAATGCCCACACTGATTGGCTGAGGAGCAGATAAAGTTATTTGATTGGTTAAGAGTGGCTGGGTCATCATTGAGTTATAATGGTTACCATGAGGAATCATCTTCCTGGGTAGGACAGAGAAAATAAAGCATAATTTGAAGGTGGTGTCTTTAAACAAGGATTATATAAAACAAAGCATACTACTTCAACATACCCCCATTCTCCAAGCCTCTGTGGGCCAGCCACAGAATCAGAAGCCAGTGTTGTAGCAGCAGCCACAGGAGTTATGTGTTGCCACGTAGGAAACAATAGTTGCTGACTTCTATTAGACCATGTCTGTTATAAACACACAAAAAAGATATAAAGTTGGATCTTAATATTGTCAGGAGTAAAATGAATGAAAGTTTTCTAAAGTTTTTGGTAAGATGCAGTTTCAGTTTTTTTTAAGGGGTTTTTTTTTATGTGCATGTGGGGAAAAAATTAGTTTAATTTTCTATGTGCAGAACAAATGGACATGTTACTTAAAAAAATAAACAGCAGCATCAAGAAATATGTGCAGTTCTGAAAATGCAAAATCTGCAGTAATTGACATACCTGAGAGAGGACTCCTCTTATTTGGAGTAAGGTTGGGGCCTGTGTTACCAATGGCACTGCATTATCTACTCTCACAGAGTACCCATTGGTTTTCCCATGATTAGCAGGAATCCCTAATTCAGACAAGAATAATGCTTAATAATGATACAAAATAATAAGGAAACAAAATTAATGTTTATATGAGATTCGAATATAATTTACAGAGCCGCCCACTTAACTTGTGACTCAGGCCCATGAACACAATGAAAAACAACAAATGGCAATTGCAAAACAAAATATAATACAAAATAATAAACATGTTGTGCCAGAAGCACTTGAAAAAAATAAAAAGAATCAATCAAGATAAGGTCACAAGATCTCCTGGTCCAATGCCTGGTGGGAAAAACAGGTGTTCAAAGTCTTACAAAAGGCAGGCAAGCACTGAGCCATCTAGATCTTAGAGCAGAGGTGTCAAACTCACGTCGTCACATGACGTATCGGGACTTTTTCCCCCTTCGCTAAACCGGGCGTGGGCGTGGCCAGCATGTGATGCATCCGGCCCATGGGCTGGGAGTTTGACAGCCCAGTCTTAAGAGTGATTGCTGTTCCATAGGGCAAACACAAGGACAGAGAAGGCACAAATCCTCAATCGGCCAAGATGATATTGCTTATGTGATGGCACCCAGAACACGGCAATCCTTTCAGAACTTACATTAGACAGGCATAAGTAAGCAGTCCTGCAAATAAACGGGCCTGGCCAGGAATCGCTTTAAAAGTGATAAACAGCACCTTGAATTGCACCTGGAAACCAAGTGGCAAACAATGTAGCTCATTATGTAGTAATAACTACCTGCACTACTACACTCTGGACTAGCTTGGCTGCTGAGAGGTCTTCAAGGACAGCACCATGTAAAGTTCATTGAAGGAGGTGACCAAGGCATAAGTGGCTGTGAACAAGGCCTCCCAATAAAGAAATAGACAAAACTGGTTCACAAAATGGATTCGTTGAAAGACCCTCTGAAGAGCCAGAGTTGTCTTCAGGCAGGAGTCATGAATCTAGGACCTCAAATTATGCTCCTTGGTGAAGTGCAATCCTATCCAAAATAAAGACAGAAAGTCTCCAGATCCAGTGTACCTTAAGGGTCCCAGCCATAATTTGGGTTGAACCAAACCTGTTCATCTCCATCTAGTCCCCCACAGCTTACAGACATTGGGACAGAACCTCAACAGCATCACTTATTCGCTCAGGGGTTGAAATATATACCTGGGTATCTTTAGCACTCTCATTATACTTAACTCCATTACCCAACAGTATTATACAGTTATTAAATAGGAATGGAAAGAGAATCAAATCCTGAGGCACTTCACAGAGCAAGGATCAAGGCATAGAGATTTCCTGCAGCAACACTGACTGGAATCAACTCTGAAGGAAGAACTTTTTCTTCCTCCATCCTCTCCCAAATGTAAACTAGACAGGTTGCCCATGACTTATGACCACTATTGGAATCTTGGCCATTGAGCAAAGTGGTTGCTTAGCGAGACATCGTGTCACTGCTTGTCTCAACAACCGCAATCTCAGCACTCCTGGTTGTGGTTAAGCAATCTCGTGGCTTCTTAAATGGATGGGGTCCCAGGTAAGTAGCACAGGACGCCTCAATGGGGTGGGGGAGACCCTGGAAAGCCTGCCAACAGGCTGTGTGAGAATATGTCTCCACTCAGAGGAGTTGAAAATCCTCCCTGCCGAAATCCAAAAAGGATTTTCAGCCCCTGAATGGAGAGAGACGTTCACACACAGATTTCATCGACCCAATAAGGCCCTAAGTTGAAATTCTTCAGTAGGCAATTTTTTCAGTCAGTCCCCAGATATGACCGGGAGTTCTCTCCGCAGGTGGCACAGGCTTGCAAACCTTCCCCGCTGACTTTCTGGGGAAACTAATAGAAAAGATTGCAAATGATGATCACATGATCACAAGGCGCTTGGCAACTGGTTGTGTGAACAGGTTACCAAGCAACCAGATTTTATGTGATCACGTGACTAGGCTAGGCACCATTTTGCAACAGTCAGGAGTGCTTTACAGGCCATAAAGCACCCTTTCCGAGGACATCACTAATTTGAACCCCCATTAAGCAAACAGCTGTTAAGTCAAGGCCTATCTGCATCTACTTTTTGAGACACATTCAAATCAGAGGCAGGTTTTCCACTCCCTTCGTTTGGCTATGAGTAGTTTGAGAAAAAGAATGGTAACAGGAAACAGAAAGAAGAAAAGAGTTTTAGACCTTTACTCAGAAATTGTTTCCTACTTATAAAGAAGTCATATGGGGTTGGGAGTCACGTATCCTCTGTTCTCTCAGTACATTTTATTTGGCTCCAAACTTATTACCGAATCATAATTGAGCAATCAAGAACATTCCTGCATGTCATCCATCTCTGATCTGAGGATGCTGAGCTGTCTTAACTGAACAAGGAAAATCAAAGTTTCCAGGAGGCATAGTTTATCAGAAAATAAGCAGCCACCAAGCGGTTACGTGTCTCTATGTTGGTTTAATCAGACGGAGGCATCAGTAACATACACCATGGCTAAAATGCAAATTAAGCAATCCTGAAATACTACACTGAAGTAGAGCTTAACACCTAGCACCAGAAAGAGATATAAGGCTGCAAATTATAGAACAGTGTTGGCTGTATCAAATAAACCATTCACTCATCAGTGATACCCTTTTTAGTTCTGGGATTAAGCAGCCAGCAAATAGATAGCCGCAAGTTCTAGCAGGCAGCAATACTACTTAAATGTAGCAGTAATTGAATTTTCACCAAGTCTGTACCACTTTAGCACCACAGTCCTGAGCATCAATGATAAAGATGCATAGGGCATACTTTGACAGAGGAGTCCAAAAGACCAAGATTCTCATAAAATATGACCCAACAACCTCTGTCACGCACAAGCAACAAGTACCAACAGGTGCACAATTAATCTAAATTCATGAGAAACCCACTGAGTGTCAATCAAGACACACCCTTCAAATTCCAATAGGCAATGGCATTACCGCGCATTGTCATCATTATCACCATCATCTTGTGGATTCCTCTGGGATCGAAGAACACATTTAACCAATTTCCCAAAGGGTTTTTTTCAGTAAGTTTTATAGCTCATTATTTTTAAGAAAAGGTATGAAATAACAATTGTCAAACAAAGGGTTCAATCAGCTTAGCTGAAATGACAAGCAAGTAGTATTCAAGTTTTGATTCCTCCAGGGCACCTAAATGTATTTACATGACCAATAAAAATGCTTTGTATTGGTGTTAATTAAATTTTATTTTTAAATCTAGAGGAGGAACTTGATACCACCAGGTCTTCTTATAACACTGATCATCGATATGCGTGCACACTGTGTAAACAGCATTAACAGAAATGCTGAATCTGAAGCTGTTTTGAAAGAACTTCATCCTCCTCCCCCCTCCAGAAATTAAAGCTAGAACCATTAAAAGAAAGCAATGAAGTGATTTCTCAAAAGTTTATAATCATGGCCATCAGAGGCTTGGATTTTAAGGGCACTTTCCAGGAATACGGGGCAAAAGGCAGCAGATGCAGGTCATCCTGCTGATAAAAAGGGAAGGTCTCCTTCAGCAGACCTTCCCCGTCCCCTATTCTGGGTTACCAGTTCTACTGAACAGGTAGCTTTTAAGGGAAAAGCTGGTGTAATTTATGTATCAGATTCTTATCCTGCCTTTCATCTAGGATTTCAAAACCAGCATATATACTGCTCTCTCCTCCATTTTTCCTCACAACAACAACAACCCTTTGAGGTAGATGGGGCTGAGAGTAATGACTGCCCCAGTGTCACTTAGCTTCCAGGCCTAAAGGCAGACTAAAACCTGCTACTCCAATAAACTAGATCTTTCCACCACCACCACCAAAAACAAAACAAAACAAAACAGAGCAAAATGCTACCAGTGAGAGCAGATGCCAGTGTATTTCAATGGTAAAATTATTTTAATTTTTTTTAAAAAATAAACATTAAAAATTAGTTCAAACCTTGGACAGCAGGGGGGCATATAATCAATGTTTGATGAAAAGCATCACTGCAACCAAACTGAGCAGTTCCTGCCTGTAAAGGTATTCCAGGATGCATAACCGTGTGGGCTGTTGCAGCTAATGTCTGAAACAATAAGTATATTATAAATCAGCAAACAGGCTGTTACACTTTTAAGGCTAAGCTAAAATGTACAGTATTTTGCTTAAAACAAAACAAAACCATATAAATAAGTCAAATAAGTAAGATTATGTTTGGTTTACCACGATTACTTTAGTATTATATAATGTTCCTACTAGGATAGTGGGAAACAAACACCATACATGAAATTCAACTCGATACTTAGCACAAACCAGCAAAAACAGCATTTGACCACAGGAGGGCACTCTAATAAAACATTTTAGAGTGTACAGCTTCAAGTGTGTTTGGCTTGGTTTTCGTAAAATGTTTTCCAGAGAAGTTCTAGACCAGTATTGCTCCAGAACCCTAGGGTTCAAAAATAACTTTGTGGGGTTCTATGAGATTACTTTCCTCCCACCCCACATTCAAATGCAGCCAAGATCACCCACAGCAATTTTTAAAGGAAAAAAATTAGAGGTTGTCCTTGCTTATTGTCCACTCGTTTAGTGACAGTTCAAAGTTACAACGGTGCTGAACAAGGCAGACTTAAAATAGGTCCAAGTAGTTGCAGCTGTTTCAGCGCTCCGGTGGTCCCACAATCACACGATCACCATTTGTGACATTCACTGCCGGTTTCCAACAAGCAAAATCAATGGGGAAGTTGGCAGGTGACTGTGGGATGCTGCCAACTGCCTAGGATTCACCTAATGACAGCAATCAGAATTGCAGTCATAGGTTGGTGCTGTCATGTGGCACCTCGCCTTAAGACTGTGTTGTTTAGTGCCATGGTTCCTGCTCCCAATTACTATCAGTAAGTGATAACTACCTGTACACCTCTATCATTAAACATGCATTTCTTTGGTTAAAACATTAACCTTCCAGATAAATGGAAAAGATAATTTTGCACACAGAATAAAGAGTTTAGTTTTTATAAGTAGAACAATTTTCTGGGACAGTAATTGGGAGGTTCATTTTTTGTGGACTTCAAACCATTTTAACATCTACATTTGCATAATTACATAACAACACAAGTTCCTTTTTACTGCCAATTCTCTCTTTACAGCTTTACTTCTTGCTGGGGGGGGGGGGAGGGAGGGGTTTTTGAATTTTTTTATAACAAGTTCCGCAGACTCAAAAAGTGTGAAAACTCCTGTTCTAGAGAACAAATGCAATTACTGAGCTTAGTTATTACTTCAGATTAAGAGTTAAATGAAGGCCCATCAGTGCAGCCCTCCTCCTTCTTGAGTAAGGGATCAAAGTAAGAAGCCAAGAGAGAAGAAGGATAAATGCTAAAATGTAATCCCTTGTGGATTTTCAACTATTTATATTTTCAATCATGGAAAAGTCCAAGGAACTTCAGGGCAGGGCAAACAATAATGCTTATGGCTGCAAGCAGCATGTATAGACTTCCTCATCTTCACCCAAGGGAAAACCTGCATGATTACTATGAGAATTGTCACGTACTTATCTCTACGGAGGAAATGTGAACATTCTATTTAAGGTAATACAAATAAGCATGGGAATAAAGAAGCGCTGGCATTTCCTGTTTCCCTATGCATCTCAAACATAGCCAATATTTCGCATGTAAATGAATGAAGATACTAACATATTTATCAGGGTTATGTGTCTGTGGGTAAGAACTTACATCAGATGAAGTGGATCATGCCAGTGCTGATTTTTCTAACATTTAATTTACAATTCAATCCAAAGCATAACCAAGTTAAATTGCACAAAATACCCTATACCAGTGATGGCGAACCTTTTTTGGTTCGCGTGCCAAAAGGGGGGGGGAAATGCGGGGGATCACATGTGTGCGTGCCCACACTCATAATTCCATGCACCCCCGCACATGCACGCATGACCCCCCTGCTCCCAGCATGCAATGGCACGCCCATTTTTCGCTCTCCCCAGGCTCCAGAGCCTTTCTAGGAGCCTGGGGAGGGCAAAAACGGCCTTCCCCACCCCCTCTGGAGGCTGGAAACAGCCTGTTTTCCGACTCCCAGTGGGCCCAGAAGGCCCGAAAATCAGCCGGATGGTGCACACATGCACCCCGGACCTGAGCTCGCGTGCCCACCGATATGGCTCCGCGTGCCACTTGTGGCACCCGTGCCATAGGTTCGCCATCACGGCTCTATACCCACACTATCCAACCATGCAATGAACATGCAGATTCATATCTTTCTTACTGAAAGTCTCTCTTTTTCTACTACTGTGATGATTCTATTACAAACTCGCCCCATTCTAAAGTCTCAGATAAGGGGAGAAAGAAAGCTTTTGTCAAATTAGAAATGCTTACCTGGTTCTGTACTGCGCCAATCTTGGTGAAATTAGGCATCAGACCTAGTGTGTTGCTTGCAGCAACTGGTCCCAAATGTATTGTTTTATTGCAATTGCTTATCTCATATGAATTTGACCGGTACTTGCAAACATCCATGATATGAAAAGACAATTTCACACTATAAATGAGAGAAGGAAAAAGGAATTGTCAGAAAGACTGAAGTACTCCATATCCTAGTCAAACTGAGTTTTGAAAGGAGCTAAAGTGTGTACTCACTGTGGTACTGACTATACCACAGCGATTAGATTTCATATGCCAATGACCACCAAGGTCCTGTAGTGATGCAAACAGTACATATGTTTAAAAGGCATCTTGCTTTCCTGCTCTACACTGTTAGAAAATTATGATTTCTCCCTATACTAGTATTTTACTCTGTGCAACAGACTACATGTAGATTATAAATGAGCACATTATTAAGGCAACAAGAGATAAGACAGCCAATTTTGATTATGTGCAGTTGTACAAAATACACAATAGAGTAAGTAAAATTTTATTTCTTTCCTGGTGATTTCACAGACACCAACAGGTTACCATTGCCACCTTCTGGGATTATTATTTTTTTTACTTCTCAGCCCTAGGATTCCTTGAAGGCTTCCTTGGAGTACTAACTAGGCCCAAACAAAGCCAGCCAGGTGCTGCCTTTTGCTGAAACATGTGAAAAAAACCCCAACCTAATCTTCATGCACTTATCAGCCTTCTGAAAGGTGCCTGTAATAGGTATGCTGCCTCAGCCGCATCATCGTGAAATGAACGCTCATATACTGGAAGAGACCATTATCAGGAGGTGGTTTTCCAGAACCCAACACCACAGATCATGCACATGGAAGCCAGTGAAAAAGGCTCAACCAGGATCATTATAAAAAGTGTTTTATGGGACATACTGGTTGCTGTGAGGAAAATCAAGGAGGTGCTTCATGGTAACAAAAGGATGGCTCAGTGTGTCAACCGGAGTGATTCTCAAGTTAGCATCAATCAACAGCATTTTCTTTAAAAGGCTGACAAACTCTCTTCTGTCCGCTTTCTCTGCCAAAAGATCACTTCCTTCTAGATCCAAAACCATGTTCACCTAGCATTGAATAATTAGATGCAAAAGTTTATTTCAGGTTGTTTTCCAAATAAATATTAATAAAACAGCACTGCATAATAGAACTACAACATCACCAATAGCAAGTTCTATAAATCTGAATTAAATCCAGAAAGATTTCGTTCTACATTATGGCGTGCATAAGCGCACCAGCGTGCCTACCGTCCCTGTCCTAATGTTCCCTCTTATCAGTACCCATCTTATGTATATAAACAATGTTATATCTATGTATATTACCAATACGTACTTGACAAAATAAATAAATAAAATATTACAGCACTTATATCTCACTTTTTGTCCAGAAATTCAAGGTCTCTCCATTTTTACTCCCTTGAACACCACTTTGGGAAGTAAACTGGGAAGATAGTGCAACTGGCTAAGTGCTCTGGAGGCTTTCAGACTTCAGTACAGTGAACTGGATCAAGTTCAATAATGTTATACTACAGTAGGTAATATAACCTACTGTTATTCAGAAGAGTGATAAACAGCAGTGGTGAAAGAAATATAGGAACTGCTAATAAGGAAATACTGGTAGCTTGAAAGTATCAGGTATAAACAGGTATAATAAAGAAACAAGTGTACTTCAAGTGCCAGATTAAAGACCAACTCCACTTTAATGTTAGTTTATATTAGTTTAATAAAACAAAGGACGCTAAAAATGGCAAGGAAGTAACTTTTCACATCTAGATTTTCAAAATTCTTAGAGGCATGGAATCCTTATATGTTATTAACAATATGGGATGGGATTGAGGCAAGAGGCAAACTGAATTACTTTAAAAAGTGAAATTCCATTAATTTTACATGCAGTGATAGAACATGCAGATGAATACATAAATCTGGATATGGTATCATGCAATTCAAAGTGCCCCCTGTAAGCAAAGCTCCAGATAAAACAAAAGGGAGAACTTTGAAAGTGAATAGAGAACGTTTACTACAAAATAAATTAGAGGAAAAGGCTCTTAATACAAAATATTTCAAATGTATACACATGTACTCACATGCACTATATCATCCAAACAGTTGAAAATGTATTTCCGGGCTTCTTTGGATTTCATACCTGTTTCACCTTCATGTTCTTCCAGTGTCTTCAGAAATGTGAAGGTAGGGGAAAGATGCATATATTATTCTTAATATACTAGTGTTCAGTGCAGAAAACTGAACAGTAGAGATTACAGTACTATGCTTTCTTTTTACCATTGAAAATATATAGACATTTCCAAATATAAAAAGTGTTGTGTTTAAAGTATACATTAACACACAATTCTTTTGTTTAGAAAAACATAAAAATGATTCCTGGCTATCTTGTCATTATTTTTTCTTGGAATTCTCAGAAACTTTCCTGGATCTTGGATGGCTATAATCATAACAAGTTTAACACCAATCGAAATGCTATCAGGGAAATACAGTATTTAAGAATGGTGTGTGTGTGTGTGTAGGTGTGTAGGTGTGTAGGTAATTTCATTTGGGATATGTAATACCGCATGTTTGACATCTATGTTTGGATTTTGCTTGAATTTACATAAGCAGATGAACTCGAAGTCCTATGGAGACATAACCACAACTTGCGACTTTTTTTGCCAAATTGTGGCATTTTTGCCAGTTTCTGGCAAAAAAAATGCCCGTTCAAAAAAAAATGGGTTCACATTTATGACCAGTTTGCTTAACAAACTCAAATTAGCTAATGACTGTGGTGATTCACTTAATGATTGCTGCAAAAAATGTCATAAAATCAGGTCAAATCAGGTGGATGCCTCATCGCCATAACAACTTATGACCAGAAATATTTTCCAATTGTAGTTTTAAGTTGAGAACTGCCTCTATTGGTAAGGTCTCCTAATGGAAGGTCCATTAGTTATAAGATTTTTGAACACTGCATTCTATCAGTTCAGTGTTAACTCCGTAGTATGCTAATTCCTAATGTTCTTTCATGAATAAATCAAAACTTTCTCAGTCTCCTTCTTAATAAATGGATATATATATAACATCGAAAAGGCTTTTCACAATGGAAAACTTTATTTAGAAGAATGAAAAACTTTGTATTGATGACTCTACCTAAGACTCCAGAAGTTTATAAAATCTATAAAAACAATCAACCTCTTAAATAAATAAAATGCAGAGAATTCATAATATAAAATTAACAGTTATAACATAAAGATACACAGTACAAAATCAACAATCTACCTGGCATTCCCATTCAAACAGATACTCCAAAAAGCTCCATCTTAACTACTCTTCTAAGTCCATCCAGGTGGATGCCAACTGAACTTCCAGAGGAAAAGACATTTAATAGAGATGGAGAACACTGAGACAAACCTTTAACATCCTGATTTTTGGAATATGCAAATTAGACAGGTCACTTCTAACTGAAGTAGGCAATACTGGAAGCCTCTGGGCTTCATAGGTTAACATTAGCACTTTGGTTTATATTTAGAAGCTTACCAGAAACCACTGCAGCAAACACAAAATTGGAGGTGTATTTTACTGCTCAATAAACAAGCCAGTACATTTTGCACCAATGTAGCTTCAGATAATCTTCAAAGGCAGCAACGTGTAGAGTGCATTGTAGTAGTCAATTCTGGAGGTTAGTTACTGAAGCAGAGTCCTGCTGCTTCAGAATTTAAAGGAATCCCTCTTTATACACCCATATAAGACTTACATTTTCTTGATAATCTGCTGCTTTTATAAGCCTCAAAGCCTTTATGTTGTTTGAAAAATCATTTTCTTTCCAAGTACAAGTTATATTGTTATGCAGTGTCCAGGATGTTTTGAACCAAATAATGGCACTAAAGCTTCATCCAATTGCTATTGTAAATAAATTCAACTGAACATTATTTCTGCTTGAATCCCAATGTTCATTGTTGGGAAACAAATCAAACAATCCACAGCAAAATTGTGTTTTCAAAATCATTATCCAGAAAGGGCAGACATTTCAGAGAGAATAGTGACAAAGTATTTCTTGTATGGCTCGGTAAATTATTTCCAAAATACATAGCCAAAAGCATAGAACACAGGAACTTGTCCTCATGAGGACTATCACTACCTTTAATCTCCAACCAGAATATGGTGCATCTTTTTCTCTACAGAAAAATCGTGTGGTCTTCGTTCCAAGGTTCAACAATTGCTCTGCAGGCAATCCTTGTGTTTGTGAAATGTAGCGAATCTATAGGGATAAAAATATCACAGCACTTTTTTCACCAATACATACACATCTATCAGTTTTACAACCTAAACAAGCACTTCACTGTACTTAATATAATGATGAAATATCGCAATGGCTCAAGAACATTAACAACAAAGAAGGATCAAATCCAGGCTATAACAGAATATTTCAATGTTGTATTTTATTTAAGCAGACCTTAATCTTCAATTTAAAGAGAGGCGGTATCCAGGGTTGTTTTAACTAAACACATTCTTAACAAGCATATTTTCAAATATTTGAAATCTGACATATTTTTCAGATGTGAGAGCCTGAGCCTTGTTATCTGGGAGGAAGAGGAGCCAGTTGCTGTTGAGGAAAGCAATGGGGTCCTTGGGATTGTGAGCTCAGTCACTGTGTTCTAGATCCATGCCCCACCTGAGAAGTGGTGTGTGGTTGAATCCAGGCAGTGGTTAATGCCTCCTTACAGGAAGGGAACTGTACCACCTGCCATAAAGGAGGTGAAGGTGCACCCTGTTCTCAAGAGGTCATCTATGAACCCCACAACTTTGGACAACTTTCATCCAGTCTCCAATCTTCCCCTTTTAGGGAATGTTGTTGAGAGGCAGGCTGGCTGGCACACACTACAAAGGGCCCTGGATGAAGCAGATTATCTGGACTCTTTTCAATCTGGGTTCAGGCCAGGGCACAGCACTGAAAGGATATTGGTCACACTTGATCTTTGGAGGAGTCAGGATGGAGGTGGTGTGACCATTCTGGTCCTTCTAGACCTCTCAGAGGCTTTCAATACCATTAACCATAGTAGCCTTGTAGACTGGCTTTGGGGGTTGGGAATGGAAGGCACAGTGGTTCTCCTCCTTCCTCCATAGGCAGAAGGCCATAGCCCCTTGCAATATGGGGTGTCCCATGGCTCAAGCATTTCACCCCTTCTTTTTAACATCTACATATAACTGCTAGGGGAGCTCATCTATTAGTATGGGATTTGGTATCATCAATATGTTGATATCTCCATCCCTAGTTAGACTAATGATGCTCTGGCGGTGCTAGCCCAATGCCTGCAGGCTGTAAGGGTCTGGATGACGGAGAACCGGCTTTGGCTCAACCCTGGCAAGATGGAGTGGCTATGGGTCCCCCCCACCAGATGATACTTCATCTGTGACTCTGGATGGGGTGGCACTTCTCTTGGCTGAGCTGCTGTGTAATTTGGGAGTCCTGCTTGAGTCACAGTTCCTGCTCAAAGAGCAGGTGGAAGTCCTGATTAGGGGGGTGTTGCACGTATTCATTTAGTGCACCGATAGTGTCCTTTTCTGGACCTGGAGGCCTTGCTCATGGTCAGTCATGCTATGAGCACCTCCTGTTTGGATTATTGCAATGCGCTCTATGCAGAGCTGCCATGAACTGCCACTTCAACTGACCCGGAATAAAGCAATGCGGACAATAATGGGGGGGCTCAGATTTTCCCATGTTATACCTATGTTGCGTGAGTTGCACCACCTTCTGGTTTCTTTCCAGGTGCAAATCAAAATGCTGATCCCTATGGAATATTCTGCCTCTATCCTCCTAAGTAATCCGTAAAAGCTTTGAAGACCTGACTTTTCCCCCAAGCACTTGGATAAGATTAGATACTTGCACATCAGAAGTTTGGCCTGGTGCCAGGTTTTGGGGTTTTTTTAATTTTTTTTAATGTGTTTACTTTTAATATGGTTTGTTTGTTGTTTTTAGTTGTGATTGGGAGCCGCCCAGAGTTGGTTATAAGATGGGTGGCTTTATAAATGGTTTAAATAAAAAAATGTTTGATGTGTTTTTATATTGTGATATGGTTTTAATTACTATTCTTGTAAGTTCCCCAGAGTTACTTTTTGTGAGATGAGTGGCTATATAAATTGGCTAAATAATAATGAATAATATTACTGACATACTTAAAAAACACATAGCTACAGATCCTTCTATCCTTGCAAGCCTGGAATTATATGGAGATGTATTTATTTATTTATTATTTATTATTTGTTCTTATATGCCGCCCTACTCCCGAGGGACTCAGGGCGGCGTACAACAATTGTGTAAGAACATTAATAATAAGCAATAGTTTAAAAAACAATGTTAAAAGATATACAAAAATTAAAAAGTATTCACAATCAGTGATACCAAGGGGGGAATTCAGATGGATTTAGTCGTTCCCCCCTGCCTGCAGGAAGAGCCATGTCTTGACGGCTTTCCGGAAGGCCAGCAGGGTGGGGATGGTCCGGGTCTCTGGGGGAAGTTGGTTCCAGAGCGCGGGGCCCCCCACAGAGAAGGCCCTCCCCCTAGGGCCCGCCAGCCGGCATTGTTTAGCTGACGGGACCTGGAGGAGGCCCACTCTGTGGGCCCTAACCGGTCGAAGGGAAGTATGAGGCAGAATGCGGTCCCGAAGGTATCCTGGTCCTAGGCCATGTAGGGCTTTAAAGATGGTGATCAACACCTTGAATTGTACCCGGAGACCGATGGGCAGCCAATGCAGCTGGCGGAGTATAGGTGTAACGTGGGTGTACCTTGGCACACCCACCACAGCACGCGCAGCTGCATTTTGCACCAACTGAAGTCTCCGAATACTCTTCAAGGGTAGAGTGAGTGGCAATGATATAAACTAAAGGTATATTTTTTTCCTCATGCATTTATATGTATCGTTATACAATAGCTATTTGTTATAATTTTGCTTTTCAAATCACATTATTCACCTGTATATTTATAGAGTTTCATCCAGAAAACTGTATAAATGAAAATTCTTTATTCAATTCAGTCTAACTCTATACCAGTCCTGGTTGCCTCTGTTAAATGAGGGCCACACTGGTCATTAAGCAAGGATCTTCATTCCTGCCAATTTCCCCACTGGCTTTGCTTGAGTGAAGCTGGCAGGGAACATTGGAAATCACGATTATGTGACTACAGGGAGACTGCAACTCCAAGGAAATATCGTAAGTCTCCTCATTCAACATTGTAGTAATTTTGAATGGTCACTGAATGAATGGTCACTGAATGAATGGTCATAAGCCATGAACTACCTGTACTTGAAATTCACAGGAACAACCTTACTATTGACTCGATGTGCATTTAACTCAGTTACCATGATATGTTGATCCTTTCATACACTAAAAATCTTTTCATAGTAATGAAATTTAAATTCCCTACTGACCAAATTACAATTTTAAACAATTAAAATAAATATTCTTATAGCACCAGTGCAGTTTCTTTTACCTGATCATATTCAAGGGCTCCTGGATATAGTGGCCATCCAAGGAATAGTTCAGCAATCACACAGCCCAATGACCACATGTCTATGGCTTCACAGAATGGCAAACCCAATATGATTTCTGGTGCTCTAAAAACAGAAGTGGAACAATGGCTCGTTGCCTTAGTTTTATACATAAATAATAACGAAAACATACACATAATATTGAAATATCAAGCCACGTAGGCTTTCTGTTCCTGCTACATAAAGAACTTTACATTCTGCCTTCTTCCTTTTTCAAATGTGAATCCTTTAATTTTATTCAGTTACATGTGACTGAAGTTGCCTACTGGATGTTATCTTGCTTCTGGATAAACTATTTGAGGAATTCAATGTTTGGGCTATGCTTTTCTTAGTTTGATAGTTAGCATGTAAACACATTAGTGATCTTCTCTTTTCTGTAGTAGAATGCTATGAAGGATTCATCTTATATCTGATGGGTGTAATCTGGATTTTTATTTATTAATCTACCCCATTCATTATTTTCTCTGGACATTTATTACAATGTAGTAACAATAACTGGATTTTCAAACATGTTTGGGTGACATTCCAGTGGGGTGCCATGCAAATAAAAATGACTCTTCAAAAGGTTTGCAAAAGGAATACCAAAGGCAGCTGTTAACTCAGAAACTTTAATTCATGCCATCTTGAAAAACAGAACTCCTAAATATTTAAAACTTAAGCTTCACATCCTAATGTGGTGTGACACTCATGGTGAAGAAATTTCCCATGAAAAGCCAAAAATGGTAGCAGCGCAAGGTCTTTGTTGTGGTTGATTCCTTTGCTTTGAATTTAAATAGTTTAACTATGTCTGAAATGATGGAACTGTTATTTTTTAGTATAATCTTTATAGATGAAGAAAAAATATTTATCAGAATGACAAATACCCTTATGTCATCACTCTGGAATGTTTGCAATACTCTGGGTAGATTCATCAATTAATATAAAATTACCCTATTCATTTCTTTTACATGATGATTTAATATACTTCTTATAACTTCCTACTTTATTTATCTTTAAAACAAATTAACATACTTCACATTTTGTACTGGTTCATGCTTCACACCAGTGAATAGACAGATTTATTAAAAACTGAAATCTTTCTATTGGAGTTCATCATTTGACTTACCACTTGCTGTACCTTTCTAGCTGTGCAATGTCCTTTCTGGAGTATGGTGCCCAAGATTGTGCACAATATCCCAAATATAACCATAATCAAATCACATATTCATACTTATTTTTCAACAATCTTTATGAAATATGTTTTTTCACACAATCGTATATACTATGATTAATGGAAATATAGTTCCTAGCAATTAAAAAATAACATGTTTATAGGTCCTGGATAGGCTAATCTGTGACTCCAAAATGCTTATCACCAAAAATTAATGGCATATGTACCTGCAAACTTCCAAGTGTAAATTACTTGGAAGCTGACCTCTTTAGGGAGGGAGGGGGGGAAGGGTATAAAGACTGAACTGAATCAGTTAGTCTTCATTCATTCATTCATTCCATCTGCCCACCCATCCTCCACCCTGTAATGCTGCCAAATGTATGTAGAGGTAGCCTTCACTTAACTGTTCATAGTTATGATGGCACTGAATGACGGGACTAATAACTGGTCCTCAAAGTTCCAGTTTTTACAGCATCCTACAATCACATGAAAAAAATTCAGGCACTTGACTTCAGGCTCAGACTTACAACCAGTTGCAATGTCTCGTAGTCATGTGATTGCCATTTGTGACCTTCCCTGCCATCTTTCAACAAGCAAAGTCAATGGGAAATAGCAAGGAAAAGTTGTTAAGTCCCTTGGATACATCTCCCCCATGCCTTTCTGCACTCTCATACGGCATTCCCTCCTTCGCTCTTTGCTTGTATACATGCACACGCCACTCTCTTTTTCCCCTTTGCTTATACACATGTTGCCTGCCTTTCTCCCTGAATTTGCACCCAACTACAGCACCTCCACTCCCTTATTCACATGCAATCTGCACCAGGCTTTCCAGATTATTCTCCACCCTCCTGTAGTAGCTCTGCACTCTTTACCTGGGACTCCCTGTGTTTCCTGTTTGAATGACCTGCAAGTTTCACACACACACACACACACACACACACAGGGACTGTCTGGATTGCCACTACTAAGCTATGTGTCCTGTGACATTCTGCTTTATGACATCACTTAGCCACAGCAATCCCAATCCCGACTGCTGTCATAACTCAAGGACTATCTGTATAAGATGCACATTATCTTTTATAGTAAAGCTTCGTCTTTTCAGTCTTCCTTGAAGGAGTCAAAATCTACACCTTTTTACTCAGTATTACATTTCCACAGAATTTGCATAAGGAGATATTGTGTTAAAAGAAGCAATGTCCCACAAATATAATTTCTCAATAATGTAAATCAATTTGTATCTCTCGTTTCAGGCGTCACGTTTTGTTCTCAAGTATCATAAACGAGGAGCAAATTGAATGGCAGGTAGCGAAAGGTCAGAATCACAAGTGGATTAAACTGAACTAACTTTCTCTAAATATTCCAGTTTCTGTTTACATATTTTTTGAAGAAATTGATAATAATTATAGATGCATTACCATTAATACAATTGTTCACTTTTTATTTGCTAAAGTACCTTAACATAAACCAGCTAGTTCCAATTAGTTCAAATCATTCTTTTATATTGAGACTTAGATTAACACTTCTTTAACTTGGGGGATAAAAACAGATTTATAGATAATCCTTGTTTAACTACTACAATTGTGACTAGCAAGTCAGTCATTAAGCCAAATAGTGACAGTGCTTGCAATCTTACTTGGTTTTCCTTGCTTTACAGACCTGCAAAGGTCACAAAGTAATTTTTTCATCACAGTTGTAACTGTGAACTGTCATTAAATGAGGACTAGTTTTATTTCTATTCTATTCAAATAGAACACTCGGGTGATTTTTTTAATTTAACGTGTATAAAACAAAAACACTAAGGATGGTAAAACACAAGTAATAAAATCATCGATTTTTAGATCTGAACTCACAGATTTTCTAATGGTAGTGAGAATGGGAAACAAGGACAACCCTCAAGGAAATATACTCTGGAGATGAAAGCAATGTATAAGAAGCCCCCCCCCCTTCTGCATGCCCAAGATAAATCAGGGATTTCTCCTGCAGCCTCTAATTAGCATGAATGTATATTTTCCCAATAATGTTTAGATTGATACGTTAATCATATATGTGGGGCTCAGATTATATTATCAGAAGCAAATGTTTTTTGATGATCATACAGGCATAGCTCACAGAAAGGAAATAACATCTAATCACAAGAGGATTTTAGTATAATACCATACACTTTTTAACAGTTTGAGAAGTCTAATTTATAAACTAAGTTGCAACATTTTGATGCATTCCAATTATATATCTTCTATTTTCGCAATTTTTGAAAGAAGGCACATTTGGGCAGATCTTTTGCACTGTTCCTTAGTCCCTTGCATACTTAACAAAGCTTCTTGGATTATGTTGTGTTCTAATTTTCTTTTAACAACTTCTGGGTCAGTCTTCCATCTTGCTTTAAGTCGGTGTGTAATTATTACTTTCAATCACTAAATTTAGAAAAGTTTATATGAGCTTTCAAGTGATGGCACCCCTCCCTATATGCTGGCAGGTAAGAGTACCTGGAATTCATTCATGTAAGAAAGGGTTTTTTAAAACAGCTAAAGTTCTGCCAGGTGATATTTCAATTGATTTTAAAAATTACGTTCAGGTGTTGTGTTTGCAGTTGTTAGCTTCTCCTGCAAGGAGTTGCAGTAGTGCAGGGGTGTCAAACTCGCATTGTCATGTGACGTATCACAATTTTTTCCCCTTCGCTAAACTAGGCGTGGGCATGGCCAGCGCCTGACACATCCGGGCTGCAGGCCGCAAGTTTGACACCCCTGCAGTAGTGTATTATACAAAATATTAGTTTGTGGCTGGTTAATCAACTCATCAGAATACATGACAGAACATTTTCTAGCTGTTATTTTGAATCCTAAACTAACATATCAGAAACTTTTATTACAGACTGAGTAGAAGCCAACATGCTGGCCAAAATTTTGTATTGCATTCTGATGTCTGTACTTATTTAGTAGAGAAACAGAATAAGAGAGATTACTAACCTGTCATGCTTTAAAATTGATAATATGTATGGCAATATTCAATAAATATTTAGATACAACTAAATGATGCTCATGTTTACATATAATTTTAATAAGGGATAGTTTTACCTACACAATTAGTATATTTTCCTAAGAAAGGCTTTCCCCTTTTTTTGGACTAATACAAGTTGTCCTCGACTTATCACCACAATTGAGCATAAAAGTTCTGTTGCTAAGCAAGACATTTGTTAAGTTAATTTTGCTCTATTTTACGACCTTTCTTGCTCTTAAGTGCATCACTGCAGGTGTTAACTTAGTAACACAGATGTTAAGTGAATCTGGCTTCCACATTGACTTTGCTTTTCAGAAGTTCACAAAAGGGGATCACATGACCCTGAGACCCTGCAACTGTCATAAATATGAACAGCTGCCAAGCATCTGAATTTTGATCATATGATCAAAGGGATGCCGCAAAGGTCGTAACTATGAAAAACGGTCATTAGTCACATTTTTCAGTGCTGTTGTAACTTTGAATGGTCACTAAACAAACTGTTCTAAGTCGAGAACTACCTGTACACTATTGATGGTTAAACTCCAGTGCTGAGATAGTATTAATTAATCCTTTCATGAACCAAACTATCAAGGCTTTTTTCCTATTCAATATGTGTATTACAAAATGTTATCATGAAATTCCTCTGTTAGTTCAGGCTTAAAATTGTTTCAATCCATGTTCAAGAGTCACGTAACTCAAGTTTACCTACTAAATTGAAATCCAAATTCTTTACCAATAGTTTTAAATTATATAATTATATGCCCAGTGTTACTAAGGTGAGATGGCGTAGATAAATTAATTAAATAAATATAATGCAAGACTGGAGTTTATGACCCCAAAATAGTATAGTTAAATTTCAGCATAAACGATGATTCCTTGCATCTCATGAGAGTATCTAATTGCCACCACTGGTGATCTTCTAAAGCCAACAAACTATCTTAGCTTTAGATAGGAAGCTCCTTTTGGGGGACACATTTTTCCCTATGAGCCTTCCATAGACTGGAAGGCCCAACTGAGATAATTCTTTTCTGTGATAGCTTGTTTGTAAAATTTAAATCATAATTTCCTATTCTCATACACAAGATTTGGAAAGGGGGGGGGGACAAAAGCTAATGCAACTAGTTGATGTTGGTTTATTGCTATGAAAATTTCTGAGGGTGCTTGCGCCTCTGTTGCGGATATCATAGATTATGCTTATTTGACCTCCATACTGTATAAATAACAGGTGGAATTCTGGTAGATCTATTTTGAGACAGAAAGGGAGGGAAAAATGACTTGAATCCGTTAGACATGTCAGCCTTTCTAGGGTTACTATAGAGATTACCAGTTCTCGTTACAATATGCACTCCCTCAGACCATCCCAAGAGCTGGTTGTACTACCTCGCTTTTACCAGCGACTATAGATTGGGTATTGAATAGATCAGGCCTGCACAACTTGTGGATGAAAAAGGGCCACACTGATAAATTTAAAATAATCACAGGCCGCAAAGTAATACCTGGCATGTCGATCAGCTGTTTGGTGGCTAGTGGAGCGCTGGCAACACTGGAGCTGGTGATGTCGGTGAGGCCTGGAGGCATTGGAGGCGCTTGGCAGGGTTTCTTATGGGCAGCAGGAGCAGATCCTTCCTGGTGGTGGCGACATCTGGTGGTGAATTTATTGAGTTTTTTAAAAATACTGGTGGGCTGCACAGGGCAGTTTGGTGGGCCACGTGTTGCCCAATGGGCCATATGCTGCGCAGGCCCGGAACAGACTTTGTTCAAGATCCATACCCCTAGAGGAGCTTTGTTAATTAGTCCCCACCTTGAAAATTTCTCATTTCAGGTTCACTAGTAAAAGGCTTTCTCCTTCCAATATAAATAATATACAAGAAGGATAAAATACCCATTCTAGTGTTGCTTAAATTATTTTCTTCCTTAGGGAAAGTCAACTGAAATCTTCGAAAGTAATGGATAAGGTTATCTTGGTTATCATTTTGGGCATATAATATTCCTTGCATTAATTTTTCCTATGGGTCCACTCACATTTAAGAATACTGATTCTCTTTCAAGTATCTAATGTGTGTTTTCACTTATTCTGTCTAATTGCCACCACTGGTGATCTTCTAAAGCCAATAATTTAAGCAACTTCTTTAACTTTAAAAAGGTATCTTAGCTAAATTAGCTGAGGCCGCATAACTCTTTAGCGTATCATTTAACAATGGCTGGGTTCATATGTCTTATTAAGTTATAAGCTTATTTCAAGGTAATTCCACCTCTGACTTTGAATGGGCTTGTAAACTCGTTTATTTAATCTAATGAACTGTGGTTTATTCGATGACAATTAAGCAAACAATGGCTTAGTGCATTATACAAACTAGCCAAGAATGCATTCTGGTCAAATTCTCCTAGTTGACATCTCTTGATAACATTTGTTATTACTTTATTTATTTATTAAATTTATATGCTGTCTATCTAGCAGTCATAAATCTGGTATGATGTGGTATGATAAAAGCTATAGAAGTAGCTCTCCTGCAATTAACTTAATGTTTATATGCAATGCATGAACTCTGGCTTGTCTATATCTCAACAGGTATTTATAACCCAAGACTGGATCAAAATTATACATTAATATTCCAGATTCAAATATACACTTAATATTATAATATGTAATAGCTTCTTTTTGAAAGAACATTTTAATATCTTGCTAAGCAAAGAAGAAAGTGTTAATACAAAACAAAAAAGAACAATTAACTTCTAGCTTAAAGATTAATTTCTATAAAAATTATAAGAATTATAAAAGTTACTAATTGGTTAATAAAAGTCCAATGAAGTGGTTTGTTACACAAGAGATCAGCAATATTTTACATAAAATAGAAACAAACAGTATAATCAATAAGCTTAAGAGAAATAGGTTCCATGCAAATTGTAAATTCATTAGGTCTTAAAGGTTCAAGAAACAGCTTAAATAAAGATTATTATGTATATGTGTATATACAGTATATATGTGTGTGTGTGTGTAACATTTTTTGCTGATAAATGAAAATGAAGGGAGACTATTATAGATCTGTTTCGAGCTATTTTGCTCTCATCAGATAGCCATACCCTTACTGGGATTTGAACCTGGGCAGTCTGTCTGTAAGTCTGCAGTCTGCCTTTCGACAAAAAGTGTGTGTGTGTGTGTGTGTGTGTGTGTGTGTGTGTGTGTGTGTGTGTGTGTGTGTGTGTGTGTGTGTACATTGTATATATATGTATATATATATATATATATATATATATATATATATATATATATATATATATATATATATATATTGTGTGTGTGTGTGTGTGTGTGTGTGTGTGTGTGTGTGTGTGTGTGTGTATTTTCATGTCTTCTGCTACTGCTAGTTCTGAAACACGAGAAACTTGCATTTCTCAACCAGATTGCAATGTTAGCATTCTATCAGTATCAGATGTGCTCCTTGGTGTGGTAAGCCTCGTAATCTCTCATACATACTGTAACAGGAAAATGTACAGCCAACCAGATACTGCTGGGCTACAATTTTTATCATCTTTTCTATCAACATTGACCAGGACTGAGGTACATTACATTTCTATTCTCCCTGCATTTCCCAAGCACAAAATATAACAGACTTTCTATAAAAGACTTTAACTACTATGAGTCTTCAATTTTCACATTATTTGAATTATCCAGTATCTGTATAAAATATGTAGTTTTAAAAAATTCAAAGTCTCTTATATGGAATTAAGCATTTCAATCATTTGAGGCATATAAGCATTAATAATTTACATATGTACATACACAAAATGTTTGTATGCTTCTCTAAAAGCCACTTGAAAAACATACACAAGAAAATATACTTAAAGATATAATTCCCAAGAAGGGGTAGGAAAAATGGAGAAGGAATCAATGTATAAAATCTTAGCAGAGATCTGAAAATTAAAAAAGATAAATACAGTGTAGGAAGTTAGCACCCACCCCTCTCCTAGAAAAATGAAATATTCTAGGAAATATTAAAAAGGCAGAATATTATACCTCCCTGGATGAGAAAAGGAGAAACATGCTTTAAAGACAAAGCAGCTCCCTGCCCCCTCCCTTCAGCTCCAGGGTGATGGGATTAAGACATGGTCCTCAGGACATGATAGGATTAGCCCTCTACCTATCTAGCAACAGAACTCACCACATGGCACCTGGGGAGATTATATCATCCAGCAAGATTCAACCAAGCTTGGGACGCAAGACACTACAAAGTTACCCCTGCATGGCCCCATGGTAGTCTGACAACCAATCAGAATACATTTCTTACACAGGAACAGGAAGCTCCAAGGCTGGGCTCAAAAGCCCAGGACCTTAAACCATGAGGTCCTGTCCACCATTAAACCATCTTTCCAATCAGCCATCATGTTTCCAGTGCTTTTCTCCCCACTTGGAACTGAACCCAAATGGACATTTCTTCCAACAATAGGAGACAGAGTGATAGCTCACCAAGGAAAACTACAGACAGATAAACTGTATTTAAAAAGTTGGTGTCAGAAAATCTAAAGCAAAAAACAAAGATTTTTCTTACATGTTCAAAATAAAAGCTGGATTGAAGAGTAAGTACTACCTGCTCAGTGCAAATGGGAAAAGTATAATCAATAATGAAAAGAAGACAGAGCTACTCATCTCCTATTTTGGCTGAGTCCTCCCTAAAAGTAATCACTCAAAATTAGCACATAGTTGTAAAAACATTTTTT
This sequence comes from Diadophis punctatus similis, assembly GCA_023053685.1. Lineage (NCBI taxonomy): Eukaryota > Metazoa > Chordata > Lepidosauria > Squamata > Dipsadidae > Diadophis > Diadophis punctatus. Next base: position 243,138,368 of record JALIGW010000001.1, read on the forward strand.
TTCAGAGTAAACCTCCTCCCCCCCCCCTTAGAATGTAATATAACTATTGGAAAGCTAACACAGTAGAAGACAGAATAAGTTTTCTTGATAGTTATTAAAACTGGAAGAAAATAACAGAATTAATGGAGATACATGCAAAGTTCTCACACTGAAGAAAAATTAGGAATGACTATAAAGTGTTAAGTTTTTTAAAAGCCCCCTGTAGAATTAAAGCAGATCTGGAAGTTTCAGCAAAAGGGACAAATTCAATTTTCTTCTGGAATGCTGTATCCGATTTATTGAAGGAATGTAAATTCCAATTCAACATTCCTATTCCAGCCTAGATTTGGGATGATTTTTATGCAAATCTATTTTCCAATCTTAACCAGAGCCTCTCACACAAACATACATATGACATTTTAGTCTTTGAAGTATCAGAAATCAAATTTGTCTTTCAATGTCTAAAATCTAATAAGGTGCCTGGAGAAGTTTTTCTACTCCCAGAGCTCTTTAAGACTCATATTGATTGGTATGCCCTACTATTAGCAAGGCTGTTCAGGTTGCATTCCAGTCGGATGGGAAGTTGCCAGTATAGTTCCCCTATATAAAAAGCTGACTCAAAAAACTATAGATCAATAAAGCCTTACTAGAATTGTGGCTAAAGTGTATGCAAAACATACATTGAGCAAGATTTGGTAATGGAAAGAAATCTCTTAGTAGAGGAACAAACTGGATTTAGACTAGAGCACTCCACAATAGACAATTGTTTTACTTTACACCATCTCTTAACAAAACAATTAAAAAATGGCAAAAATCTGTTTACTGCATTTATGGATTTTAGTGTGGCTTGTGATTTTATAAATAGAAACATTTTGTGGATGAAATTGGCCAGCTTAAATATGGAACCCGGACTCTTATTCTTCGTTCAGACACTCTACTCAAATATCCATTTGAAAGTCTGTACAGGTGTAACTGGTTCTCTAAGAGTATACCCATCATCAGTATGCTGATGATACCAAATTACATATCTCCACCTCTGGCGAATTAAGCAATGCCATAAATATCTTATCATGGTATCTGGAGGCTGTGACTGCCTGGATGGGGAACAAGAAACTTCAGTTGAACCCAGATAAAATTTTGGTTTTGGGGGCCCACTGGTTCCAGGACCATGACATTTTTGGTGTTAGATACTGCTGTACAATCCTGGGGTCCTCATAGGATCATGACTCCTGCTAAATGAGCAGGTGGCATTTGTAGCAAGAAGTCCTTTGTGCAGCTTCGTCTTGTGCAACAACTGTGCCAGTTCTGGATTGGCAGGTCCTGCTTACAGTCATTCATTACTCTAGTTACCTCCAAATTGGACTATGCACTCAGCATAGGCCTGACCCTGAAGAACATCTGGAAGCTTCAGCTGGTACAGAATAAACCAGCATAGGCAGTTATGCACAGCATATATTACACTTCTACTCCGCAAACTGCTCTGGCTGTGAGTTTGTTTCTAGGTCCAATTCAAGGCACTGGTTTTAATCTTTAAAGTCCTTTGTGGCATGGTAGTGGGCTACCTGGAGGACATCTCCTTTGTATCAGCTTGCCCCCATTAGATCTGGCAAAACAGGGTATGCTACAGGTCTCATTGGCTACAGACCTACATTTGGTGAGTCACAGGAGACAAGTCTTCTCTGCTCAGGTGCCCACCTTATAGAACATCCTTCCGCTTGAAATTAGATTAGCTCTATATTCTCCTTTTACGACTCTCATCCCGTAACTAATTCTAGGTAGAGTCGGGGCGATTGGATGGAAATTAGTTTAGCTCTATCTCTTTTGATATTGCAAAAGGCTGGAAGGCCCAGGCCTAATAATGTAATCAGAGATTGACTTAAAGCAGAAGAAAAAAAAGGACGTTTATGCAAATGAGCCTAAATATGTCTTCGATTAAGAGGGAAAAAATCAAATCCTATCTACAGCAAGCAGCAAAAAACAAAAGATGCATACGAGAAAACCATGGGAATGCCCTATTTTTATATTTATTAGATTTTTATTTTTGCCTTCCTCCATAAGCCTTTAGTGGCACATACTACTTGCTCCTTAAAATTTCCCCCCCAACAACATAGTGAGGCAGATTTAATTGAAAGTGTGTGGCTGTTCCAAAGTCAAACAATGAGCTTTCATGCCTAAGTGTAGACTTGAATCTAGGTCTCTTGGGTTGAACACCTCAAACATTATATCACCACTTTGTTATTCAAAAGAAAAATTAAAAAGGTATCAGTTTAGGTAAGCTGCTTGAGAAAACCCAAATGCCAAAACAATAAAATCTCTGTCAATCAGCAGCATATTTAGTCATTACCATCTTCGGTTTGTTTACATTTATACCAGCCAGCTGAACCAGATCATGTTTTCAACTTTGAATTGGGGAGGGGGGGAGTAGAGCCCAGGGAGATCATCTCCCCCACCCCTAGTCATCCTCCTCCAACTTCTTGTAAGTTGAAGCTTTTCAATTAAATGCAAACAAAAATATCTTAACAAACTGCCTTTACATGTAATAGCTGAGGCCTTCTTGACAGTAACTACACTTACAAACATAACAGTTGACTTTGAGCAGCCTGACCTTGAGCAAAATGAATACACTTAACTGCATATACTTCTGGCTTATTTCACTGCAGCAGTGAAGCAGCCTCACCATCTATAGTAGTCAACAGTTTCTGATTACCACCCCTTGCCTATTTTAAGCTATCCCCCCCCACCAACATTTCAGTGATGCAGAGTTCAAAGTGATAGAATAACATCTGAGGCCACATTCCAGCTCAAGTTGTTTACAGAGGAATCTTTGGTCCTGTTCTCATGCACTGCTTTTTTCATCAATGACTACACTCTTGTTTTTATTTCCAAAGCCCAAATAAAGTATTTCAGAATAACCCTTGAGCAACTAAATCAAAAGGAAATGTTCATTTATGGAAGTTAACTGAATCATAGCAACACGTGAAAAGATGAAAAAAATGAAGATTTTTTTTTATTCAGAATACCATATTTACTGTATTTTTCATCTACATTTTGTTATTAAATCTAAACAAATGCCCACATCTAATTTTACCTTATCTGTGGGACTAATCATAAAACATTCACAATTTAATCTATTTAGAGTAAGTTTCTCCAAAATGGCACAATAATTCAAAGAGCCAAAAATTATTGGTTTATTTTAAAATTACTTTTCACCAGGTACAGAAATGCCACTCTAATTAACTAAAACAACTAATCAAGCAACCTTCATAATATCATTTTTCATCTAATCTTGGACCAGAAAATCTTAATACTAGCCCCATTGTTGCTGTTCATTTCTTTAAAAAGAAATGTATGGAGTTAAATAATTTTTGCAGCCTGGATCACTTCTGGAAGTCGTTCTCTGACAGCAACTCAAAAGGAGATACCTAAAATATTTCCTGTTTAGTTCTCAACAGATATCCAAGTTCATGAACTTACTCCATTTTAAACTCCCGTTCCCACCATTAATTCTTCATATGCTACTTCATGCTATACTTCATATAGACAGCAGTTAACTCCCAGTTACAGTTACAATAGTACATATGCTTTCATATATTGCTTTTTCTCTTTATTTCTAGGATTTGATCCTACAAAAAAGCAATGAAACCCACACCCAAAGAGCCCTAGTTCTATCATTACTATAGGTGGTTAATTTGAAGTACAAGTACTATCTTAAATTTAGAATTAAGAAATTAGTTCTAAACTATTACCATATAATTAGTAGTCTAAAGTGAATTACAGTAGTGCCTTCTTTTTATCTTAGACTCTATGCTCAACTTTGGGTGAAAAGAAAAATAATGTTATGCCTGTAACACCAACATCTTAAATATTGATAGAATTTTTCTTTTTCTTTTTTAATTTCAATATTTTAAAGATTTTAAATAAGATGTTGATAATTTTAATCATGTTATATAAACATTGCTACATTTAAATCTGCATTGAAATAATATAATGTATTATGGTTTACATTATAAAAATATTTTTTTAAAAAACTAAAATTTTGAAGAAACTCCATGGTGATAAATATAGAATGCATATACACATAATACATGCTATAGAAGTGTCTTGGTGTTTTTCTATCTACCGTATTTTTCAGAGTGTAAGACGCACCTTTTCGCCCCCCAAAAAGTGGGTGAAAATTTAGGTGCATCTTATAAACTGAATACGGGCATTTTTGGCTTCCCGAACCCTCCGTGCGTTACGTTTTTGCCCTCTCCAGCCCCCAGAAGCACTCTGTAGTACTCCACACAGCCCATTTTTGCCAAAAATGGGCTCATTTTTGGGCTCCCAAGCCCTCCACGCATTGCGTTTTCGCCCTCCCAGGCCCCCAGAAGCATTCTGCAGTGCTCTGTACTGGCCATGTGGAGCACTGCAGAGTGCTTCTGGGAGCCTGGGAGGGCAAAAACACGACTCGCAGAGGGCTTGGGAGCGCAAAAACAGGCCCGTTTTTGGCAAAAACGGGACGTGCGGAGCACTGCAGAGTGCTTTTGGGGGCCGGGGAGGACAAAAATGCGACGCACGGAGGCCAAAAACTATTCTTTTCTTGTTTTCCTCCTGTAAATTTAGGTGCGTCTTATAGTCCGAAAAATACGGTAATATTTAACAAAACAACATTCCAGCTAAATAATTTACTATAAATTAGAGGTTTTCAAACTTTTTCAGAGTATGACAGGGTTTCCCAAACTGTGAGGTGTACCTCCCTTTAGAAGAGATAGGCAGAGTCCACAAGTAGTAATGAAGAAACTTAGACTGTCACAACAAATTCACTTTTTCCATAGTACTGTTTTCATACTGTATTTATTTGGTATTTGGATTGTTAGGGGAGGAATATACAATAAGATTATACATACAATAATATATACAATAAGGGAGGTGTGATGGCAAAAAGTTTAGGAACTGCTGGACAATGGACCTGACAATAATAATAATGCCAGAACCCCTGATCTAGTGATAGATTTCTAATGATAGAAAATAGGCTGGATTTATCCTTCCCCCCACCCCCATGATTTACATCATTTACATGTTAATTGATCATTTGTATGGTGCAATCATAGAAATTATATACATTGATACAAAAGACATTTCTTCAAAGCTATTTGTTACTATCTGAAGTACTGTCTGAAAGCCAACAGCATTTCCTCAGTTAAAGACATGCACTCTCCACAATACAGTAAATCCACCAGTAAAGATTTCACTCAATGACCATAGATGTAGTAAGGCTGTATATTATCATTTATCCTTATTATTTTCTTTACACCCTGTCTTATTGTGATGATGATGATGATGATGATGATGATGATGATGATGATGATGATGATGATGATGATGATGATGATGATGATGATGGATTCTGTTGTTTTACATGTACACTAAGAGCTTCTGCATAGGAGACAAATTCCTTGGGAATCTAATCACCCTTGGCCAAATAAAGTATTTTGATAAATACTGCAAATATGAAACAGGCAATGTGTTCAAAAAGGGGAAGTATTAGAACGTGATTCTTTACATTACTCCCCGTTTAGCAATCAAAATTGTGAAGGGCAATTTAGTGGCTAAGTGAAACCATGATTGTGCTTATGATTTTACTTCAGCTTTCCTTTGCTTTACAGACCTGCAAAGGTCATAAATGCGAGGATTGGTTGTAAAGTTACTTTTTCATCACTGTCATAAGTGTGAATGATCACTAAGCAAGGACTTGTTGTTGTTGTTAGTTGTGAAGTCATGTCCGATCCATCACAACCCCGTAAGCAAAGACTACTTATGTTTTTTTCTTACATTATTTTCTCTATCCAATCACTCAGAAACTATTGCAAACCTTAGAAAAACACATTTAAGAGTCCATCCTGTGTCAGGTCCCCCAAAATTCCCTTAGAAAAAGAGGCAGAGTATCGATAACTTATCAGACTTATGGAAAAGGGTCCACCATGACTGGCATCTACGGTATACGGTAATGCAAGAACCCAACAGCTAACTGACCCTGAGGCTTACTTTTTTTCCTCATTCTCCAAAGTAAATCCAGAACCAGAAGGCTGGGAGATCAGGATGCTTGGGTTTGAAAAGAGGTTCCTCAGCAGTAACGGGTCTACTCAAATACAAGTCCTTACTTACAGTAACTTCTCTATCCAGTTAATCATCAGCTGCACAGTGATCCAGACTCCAAAGGAGAAAACGTAATTCCGAGCATGTATTGGTACACATACACACTTGTTGGCACCTTCTTAAATGAGACTTTTTGAAGGGGATGTCAACAGGTGCAATCTACACACCTGTGCAATCTCTTAATGACCTTTTCTCTTTGGAATTTGGATCACTGTACAGCCTTTCCAACCATTTAATGAGCAGCTGGAGCCAAGAGAAGATCCTGCATTCATAAACAGAAAAACCTTCAACTTCAGAATACAGCTGTGCTGGAGCTGGATTTGTATCAGACTTTATCTCTTGTTTGTCCCATTCCTGATCTTCAATTTCTGTCTGACTACACTTCTCTATGACCTGGTACCATTTACAGATGAAGTTACTGCTTTCCTACTGAGTCCCACTGATTAATGCATCATAACAGAGGATGGGTAAGGGAATTAAAATCATTATAATTTCTGCTTTTTGTATTAGGATTCCTTTAGTCCAGAAGGAGTGGATGATTACGGGATAGACAGTTTTTGTCTTGGAGTGATGAGGGTTATAAGAGGGGGTATGATGAAGCAAACTGAGCAAGACCATGTCATATGTATGGGCATTATAGTTGGTGAATGAAGTTAGACCTCCTTTGTAAAAGTTTACACTGCAGTTTTATTTTTTTTCCCTGGTTGGAAATGGTGGATAACCAAGTCATTGATTTTTAATCAAATGAACTTTGGAATTACCGTATTTTTCGGAGTATAAGACGCACCTTTTTCCTCCCTAAAAGAGGCTGAAAATTTGGGTGCATCTTATACTCCGAATGTAGCTTTTCCGAAGCTTTTTTCCCCAGCTCTAGGAAGTGCTAACGATGTTCCCGGCTTCCTACTCATCTTTTCAGGCTTGTTTTCATTCCTACTCCTCTGAAAAAGGTCTTTTCAGCCCTAACCAGGGGAAACTGAACAGACTAAGGAAGCTAGCCAGATGAATACCTGGTAGGTAGATTTTTTCCCCTATTTTTCTCCCCCAAAACTAAGGTGCGTCTTATACTCTGGTGCGTCTTATACTCCGAAAAATACGTTATATAAAAAGGGGCGGAGAAGTTATAGAACACCCACTTGTTAGCTTAATGAACAATGTGGAATACAGGCAGACAAAATAAGGCTGATTTATCCAAGAAAAAAAAGGGAAGCTGTTCCCAAAATGCTCTTCATATGCATATCTGAACAAAATACCTTTTCTGGCTATATTGGAAACTTTCCCAAAATCTCAGAACAAATTAGAAACCATCTTGATATCTGTAAACAATGTGTTGATCAGTCCTGAGTGTGCTTCATTTCCCCAGTAAGATAGCCTCAGAATATGAACTTAATTGTTTCCACTTGTACATAGCCTTTTTCACACAATGTTCATGTTGTTCATTCAATGTAATGTCAAGTTTTTACATGGTGCATAAGCAGACTCATCAAGGCTAGCTGCCAACTATCACTTCATGATCTGCCATCTCTATTATCTAAACTGACTGGAGCTGACGGTGAAAAAATATAAAGCATTTTTAGCTTTACAGATTTTCCAGTGGACAATACTCTCAACACTGGAAGTGAAAAAACATATTCAAAGAGTACAAGCTAATACGTCTTTAATTATCCAGTATAATTTCTAATAATTATTCTAATTATGTGCTTCTCAGGATCTGTATGCATAACAAAACAATGATGTTCTACTTAATTAGTCAAATACTGCAAGAAGCTATTTAAAGAAGTATTCTTACCAAACCTTATGCATTTTGGACTCTGGAAAACAAACTAATTTAGTTCCATAAGTCAATGTAGAAAACTCAAAACTTTCAGGTGTAAGATAGTAGGTACGTACCTGTAATAGCGAGATTGCAAGTATGTTGAACAGACTGTCTTTGATACATGACTAGCAGATCCAAAGTCAATTACCTTAACTCGGTAAGGCTGCCGTGCTGGATCCACCAACATAATATTTTCTGGTTTGAGGTCAGCATGTATTAAACCAAGACTTTTTAGTTTTTTCAGTGCAGTGGCCACCTGTTGCAGAATAGGCCGAATTACCCTTAGCTGAAGAGGGCTAAATTTGTTTTGTTTTAGAAAGTCATACAAATTCTGTTCCAACATCTCAAAAACTAAGCAAGTATGGTTATGATGTTGAAAGCACTCATAGGCTTTCACTAAATTAAACTCGTCGGCGTTCTCTGTACTTAATCTTCCTAATATGCTCACTTCTATTTGTCCTTGGCGTGCATAAGATGGGTGGTTCTTCAGGATTTTAATTGCCACTATTTCATTTGTCCCTCTTTTCCAGCACTTTACGACTTGGCCAAAAGTCCCTCGCCCAAGGAAATCAAGAACCTCGTAAGTATTTTTCGCAGAACATAATACCTCATGCTGCACTAACTGATAATCTCCATCACCACTGGTACCATTTGGTTTTGAAGCTGCAGTAGTTGTCATAACTGTCATTGGGTTTCCCAAGTTTGTTTGCAACATAGCAGGCAATATAGGCAGTTCATCAACAATCTGCATTGCGCCACTCTGGTTTTCTAACTCTTCACTCTTACGCTTCAATCCACATTGCTGGGGACGGTCCAAGATGTTCAACTCACTTTCCTGTGTCCCAGGCCAAGGTGCTTCCACTTGAGGTCGCTGTGCCTGCACTGCTAAGATTTTTGTAGCACCTGCAATAGTTTTTAAACCAACAGTGCTGGTCTGCAACAAAAAAGTCTCTCTTTGAGGTCTGTCAAATATATTTGTAGCTTGCAAGAAAGCACCAACCCTACTGGGAGGCTGAGTGATTCCAAAATTGTTACCATTCAAATAGAGCTGTGGGTAGGCTCTTTCATGATATACACAACTACTTGGCTCCACTTTCAGTTTCTTCACATTAGAAAAGGCACTTGGCTGAGTTTGATAAATATATGATGGATAGACCAAGACTTGTGAGGCCATACCTGAAAGAGAGAGAACATATTAAGATACTCTGTTGCTTCCCATCCCTCCATATATTTATCTGTAAGTCTCTAAAAATAGTTAATCAAAAAGCTAAGCCATTTTGTACATTAAATACTGAAGCGGCTACATGTTTTACATGGTTTATACATGAGTAATGGACAAATTCCCTCTGCTTTTAGAGAAAATATACAGTGTACCAAAACAGATTTTGAATGTTTACCACTCAGCTAACTTTAAGTAAAAGCAGCTTTCAAAGTTACAGCACAGTGCTAATAGCAAATACCTATTAACTACTATGAAACAACTGTAATAGCAGAACCTATTTAAATCGATGTCACAAATGTGGAGAAGATTTAAGTTTTTGCCAATAACTTTCATTGTGACTAATATATACAAAAGAAACTTTGTTTTTCCATCTAATTCAATAATGGAAATTAATCAGCGATTAAACTACATGGCTTCATCACCACAGAAATAAATAAACTCTTTGGTTCTTCCCAACTTATGATTCTATACAGATGGCTTAAACATGCATCATCCAACTCAAACTCTTGACTTGGCTTACTAAATCAAAAGAATTTATGCATTTACACACTAATTTACAAGAGTTTTACCCTTTTTGTAGTTGCTTTACCTTAGACATGAGCTCCAAACTCATGACCAAGAGGTTATTCGAGTGTTTTTTTCCCTTTAAGCGGAACAGTCTGGTGACATTAATTTGATTGCTGCCAACTGATTCTCACTAATAAATATAATACATTACTTTTCTTAAAGATTGATAAGTTTTCTCTTCTTCCAAAAATAATAGTTGTTTATAACAACATAAAGCTGTTCTGAACTAATGCAATTTAGGGAGAATTATTGAAATAGTGTTGCTTCACTACTGATATTTAAAAGCTGAGTGAAGCTTAGTATCTTTTTATAATGATTTATTTACAATAAAGAGATGAACTTGACTAGCAATGTGAAGGGCCAAAGAATTAAAATATTAAAAATTGGAGGGATATGCTTGAATGTTTTAGGGGGGGAAATAACAGGAAGAAAATCATAACTTTTGTGCCTCTTTTAGTCTTCAAATCATTAAAGGGGGGGAGGATCACAAGAATACTATTTTTCCAATCTTGGTATCTTTAATATATAGGTTTTTTTAAAGTGAGCATAAATCATATATGCACTACTCAAAAACAGAATTGCCTGCAACAAATTTTTCAAGTACCCAAAATATCCTGTACCCAACATCCATATTTAACACAATACAGTACAGATAACGTAATAGACATAATAAAGTACAGATATTCAAGCCAAGGTTTGAAACTCTGATACAAGCTGCTGTTTTAGATATTTTTGAAGCATAGTTTTTTCTTGCACCTAGAGGCGATATAATAGATCTTTTCTTATATTCTAAAGATCAAGGAATGAGCAACTTCATGCAGTCAGAAGCCATACGTGGTAGGGGGACGTCGTCCTTTGAGGAACATCCTTGGTTTGGGGGGAACTAAAATGCACCTTAACAGAGGGGTCTTTGGGAGTTCTGGGAATACAAAATAGAGAAATGATAAGACTAACAGATTTTATTTTCATTGTTACTTTCATTAAAGCACAGTGAAAATCACAGTGAAAAATTGTGTTTTGCTACTTATTTTTACAACATGATCTTGAGTGACTAAGTGTAATGGCAAAAGATTTAGGGGCTGCCTAGTACACTAGTCTTCTTTCTAGTTAACTTTTTTTAAACTTCTAAAGATAGTGTAACACCTAGAGAAATTAATATTTGAAAATATATTAAATATAGCAGTTATTGTATAAAGCTGTTATAGACGATAAAGCTAGCTAGAGAAAAAAATACCTGGGAGAGAAAAAGAAAAAAAAATGGAGGAAACTCAAAAAAGCTTTTAAAAGCATTTTCTTAGTTCATTACTTTTCTAAATCACATCTTCCATGAAGTTTGAAACTTAATCTCTGTTAAATTCATATAGCAAAGACTAGCATAACAAATTACATAAGCTAATTATGTGATCTGGGAAGAAATACTTCCTTTTGTAATTAACTTCATTGCATAACCCTACAAAAATCTTCCACATCCCCACACTATAATTCATTTTCTACATCTGCCATTTCCCCTCCCTATTTTTTGCAAAGTGGAATGTTTTAGTCTTTTTATAAAATGTTGTGGAGTTTTTGAAAAACTGTATTAAGTATTTTAAATTCAGACATATGATATACACACAGAAGACAATTACTATACCAGCCACTTGACCTAGGTCTTTTTAAATCAACCCTGGCATTTCCAATTATTTTAATTATAGCAGCCAATATTATAACATAGTACCTTGCAGAAAGCACCTGCAAAGTATAGAATCATGAAGGGGGGAAATGTTTAGGAAAAATTGAAAATTCTGAAAAATGAGATACTTAAAGCCCAACACAAAAAATAAAATGGGAGGCATCCAATGAAAATATTAATACTACAGATAAACTGTAGAAGATAAACTGATAAGCTGGGAAAGAAAAAGAACAAGCTTAAGAAATGACTACAGAAAAAAATATCAATATCAGAGAATAATCTAATCTCTAAGGATGGCACCAGAAAAACTAAAAATCAAAACGATCAGAGACTAGAAATGAATTCTAGATGTAACAAATAAAAGTCTTTTGGGTATATGCAGAAGGAGAGAAGGGGCGTTGGTCTTACCTGAGACGCCCTTTCTCAGGGGGTCGACAGGAGAATCCAGGATGGGTCACTCTAGTCTTCTAGCTCTATAGACTGAGTTGAAATTGTGTGGACACGCCTCCCTACAAAGCGAATAATGTAGTCCGTTTCCAGTCCAAACATCTCTTCTCCCGGATGTAGGACCAGACAGTTCACCGGGTTGGACTGGATTCTCCCGTCGACCTCCATGAGAAAGGGCGTCTTAGGTAAGACCAATGTCCCTTCTCCATTGGGTCGACATGAGAATCCAGGATGGGACATACCAAAGCTTGGCAGTCCTACGGGCGGGCACTGCTCTGGTCTGAAGTCCCCGTCTCCTCATACATTCTTTGCAGAACATGCCTGCCGAAGACCACCTCAGCCAAAGCGAATGTGTCCAGTCTATAGTGCCGGATGAACGGTGACAGAGATGTCCATGTTGCCGCCCGATAAATCTCTTCCACAGAAGTCTGTGTTGCCCAGGCCATCGTCGTGGCCGCACTCCTAGTGGAATGTGCCATAATCTGTCTAGGCATTGGGAGGGCCTGCAGCTCATAGGCCCTGGCAATACAAGCCCTTAGCCAATGTCCCACCATGGAAGGCAACACCTTGTGGCCTAGAGTTGACGGCTGAAAAAAAACAAAAAGGGACTCTGTCCTTCTGATGGCGGCAGTTCTGGCGAGGTAAATGCGGAGGGCACATCTAACATCTAGCGTATGCCATTTCTTCTCCAAGCCGTGTCGAAGATTTGGAGAGAGGTCAGGCAAGATCAACTCCTGTGCTCTGTGAAACAAGTTGACCTTTGGGAGAAATGCTGGGTCTAGCTGCAGGACCACTCTGTTCTGATGAAACACACATAGGTCCTTTCTAACTGATAAAGCCGCCAACTCCGAAATTCGCCTTGCAGACGTAATTGCCACCAGGAAGGCCACCTTATACAAAAGAAGATGTAAACTAGCCTCCCTTAAGGGTTCAAAAGGACCTTTGGTAAGAGCCTGTAACATCCTGATCAAGTCCCAGGTGGGGTAGTGGTGCACCACTGGTGGTTTCAAATTGGAAGCACCCCTGAGAAAAACTCACACTCTGGGATAGTGATTGAGGGAGCCATAGTCCCCAAACTTTAATACAGAAGCCAAGACTGCTACCTGTCATCTCAAGGTGTTCGGGGAAAGTCCCCTATCCAACCCATCCTGTAAAAATTCCAATATGTCCACCACCAAAACGGAGGCAGGATCTACATGTCCCTTGGCGCACCAGCTGCAGAAAATTCTCCAAGTAGCATCATAAATACGAGTCATGGAAGGCCGCCTGGATCGTCCAAATAACCTTACTGGAGAACTTCTCCCTTGTCAGAAGTCCCCGCTCAACCTCCAAACGGTCAACCTGAGCCACTGAGGTTCCTGGTGAATGATGGGGCCCTGGCTGAGGGAGACCCTTTCTGGGGGAATCCTCCAGAGTCTGGCAATCAACAAGTCGACCAGGTCGGCAAACCATGGTTGTCTGGGCCAGTAGGGAGCCACCAACAATACCTCCTCCCTCTCCAACAGCACCTTCCGTATCACACCTGGGATTAGGAGAAGGGGGGAAGGCATACAGTAGACCCTTCGGACACGGGCAGCATAGAACATCCACCCCTTCCACCTCCGGGAATCTGGCAAAGAATCATGGGAGGCAAGTGTTCAAAGGAGAGGCGAAGAGATCCAGAATCAGGAGGTTGAACCGGTCCAATAACTCTGCGAACAGACTGGGATGCAAGCGCCACTCCGACTGGTTGACAGTGGCCCTGCTCAACCAGTCTGCTTGCACATTGGCTACTCCCGCAATGTACTCCACTTTTATCAATAGTAGATGCTTCTCTGCCCACCTGCACAATGCCTCTGCTTCCTGCATGAGGGACCTTGACCAAATCCCTCCCTGCTGGTTGACATGGGCTTTGGTCGCCACATTGTCCTTGATGTGGTGACCCAACACTCCCTGTGGAATTCTCTGAAAGCCAAACGGGCCACTCTGAGCTCCAGCCAATTTATGTTATGCCGGAGCTCCTGCTGAGACCACCAACCCTGGGCCACCTGGGACCCGAAGTGGGGCCCCCAGCTGAAGAGGCTGGCATCTGACGTAATTCTCAGTCTGTCCAGTTCCCTGTACAAGCAGCCTGGTGCGACGGCTCGGGATCTCCACCAATGGAACAACTGAAGCACCCTTGGTGGACCACGAACCCTTGATGATGAGGTGCTGCGGCCCGCCCTCTGGAAGGGAAGCAAAAACGATTGGAGGGATCTGGCATGGAACCTAGCCCAAGGCATGATGGCAATACAAGAAATCATTTCCCCCAGGAGCTAGGACAGCACCGCCAATGGAACCACTCTTTGCTTCCGAATCTGGCCTGTCAAGGCCTTCATGCTGTCCCGGTGGTCCTGAGACAAAAAAACCTGTCCAGACACCATATCTACAAGCGCCCCCAGGTGCAAGAGCCTTGTTGTGGGTGTCAAATGACATTTGTCCAGGTTGACCGAGAACCAGTGATCCCGAAGAATCCGGATTATCGTGTCTATATCCTGCTCCACCTGTGGGCGGGAAGCTGCTTGGATTAGCAAGTCATCCAAGTAGCATTGAATGCGTATGGGCCAGGCTCTGAAGTGAGCTGCCAGAGCAGCCATGATCTTGATGAATACCCGTGGGGCCGAAGACAGGCCGAACGGGAGGGCTGCATATTGGAAATGATGCCCGGCATAGCAAAACCTCAGGAATTGTCTGTGGCATGGATGAATAGGGACATGGAGGTAAGCCTCTGTCAAGTCCACGGAAGCCAAGAAGTCTCCCTCCCAGATATCCTCCAAAATGGAGTGGAGGGAGTGCATTTTGAACCTCCTGTAGATCAGATGTCTATTGAGTCCCTTGAGGTTCCGGATTGCTCTCCACACCCCCGAAGGCTTAGGAATGACAAATAACATTGAGTAAAAGGCCTGCCCCCACTGACTGTCAGGTACCAGCTGTATGGCATGAATGTCCAGCAAATGCTGGATCGCCAATGCCATGAGATTCTGCCTTACCAGGTCCTTGAAAATGGGACAGTACAGGAAATGGCTCCGAGGGGAAGAGAGGAATTCCAGGGAGAGCCCAATCTTATTGTCTCCCTGACCCAGGCATCCGTCGTGATCTCATCCCAGCGATCTGCAAAGAGGCTGAGACAACTCCTTATGGGGGCCTGGGTCTCAATGTCACTTAGGGCATCTAAACCCCGTTGTTGCCCCAAAAGGGCCACCTGCCCTGGGCCTGCTGACGTCCTCTGCCACCAGAGCCCGAACTCTGGGACTGGTAGGTGGGTCTGGCGAAGAAGGGTCTCTGTTGATGGGGAAAGCTTGCCCCAGCTTCCCGCTGCCGAAACGAGGGCGGTCTGAAGTAGGGCGAGGGGCAGGAATCCGACCTCCTGTTCTGAGATGGAAGGACCTTCCTCTTGTCCCTGGTCTCCACCAAAAGTGGATCCAGAGCCTCTCCAAACCGCTTCTCCCCACTGAATGGAGCAGAAGCAAGCTTCCATTTGTTCTTAGAATCCATATGCCAATGGCACAGCCACAACATACGACGGGCAGTCACCAACGAAGCCATGGCTCTGGCCAAAAACTTGGCTGCATTCAGGGAAGCATCTGCTGTATATTCTGCTGCCGCAAGAATTTTGCAAATGTCTTGATGAGCGCATACATCCTCCGGCAGGATCCGCACCTGCACCTGCCTGAGCCATCTCACCGATGTTCTGGTGAAAAATGAAGCTGCAGTGGAAGCTTGAATCGCCCAGGAGCCTGCCTGATGGGCTCTACGAAGAGCCATCTCCTCTTTTCACTCCTCCGCCTTCAAAGCATCCTCGGCGTCTGGTGGTGGGACTGAGGACATCAAGGCCGCCACTGGTATATCAACCTTGGGAACCTGGACCAAGTCAAGTAGCTCCGAGTCTATGCCATAAAGCGTGTGCTCTGACACACTGGGCCGGGAATATACCCCTGGGGTGGTCCAATGCCTCTTTATGACATCCAGGAACATTCTAGGGATGGGAATAGCCTCTGTCTCAGCTGTTTGTTCCATAAATAGGAAGTCCTCTTGTTCAGCCAACTCTCTACTGGGTTCCTGAACGCAATCTCCAGGCGAGCCGTGCTACGAGCCTTGGAGAGCAAAGGCTTGAATAAGGCAGGATTGAACAACCCTCTAAAGGTGGGTAAAGGGGTAGGTTCTCCTTCATAATCTGAAAATTCCCCTTCTCCCTGAATCTCCTCTTCCGAAAGGGAAGACTGACTACGGGCAAAAGGTTCTGGAGAATAAGGTCCTTGGAAATCCTCAGCCTCCCTCTCTGGATGCCAAGGATTAGTATGGCTAGCCCTCTCTGCTGCCAGGTTGAACCGAGATTGCTGACTCTGCTGAAGATCCCTTGGCTGATTGCCTGAGCAATCCACTGCCTCATAAAGGGAGGCATATCTGTTTCTTGCAGGTCTCCTTGTCTAAGGCCAGCTGCCGCGGGAGTAAACGTGGCCTCAGGACTGGGTCTTGGCCTTGTAAAGGATTGCCCACCCTGAGCCACTGAAACTGTAGGCTGAGACAGAGAAGGGGTCAAGCTATCTGCAATTCTCACAGGATTTATTATTTCAAGCTCTGTGGGCCCCTCAGGGGACCAGGTCCTAGCCTGTGGCCTCTGCTGGACTGGTTGCTGTTCCAGTTGCATGGCCCTGTCAGCAGAATGGCGTGAAAGTGCTCTGTCAGCCATCTTAGGTCAGGCTGTCTCTCTCGCTCTGATCCCTTTTCAGCTCTGTAGAATTCTTTATCTAAGGCCTTATGCCTCTGTTTGGCTGCCTTCTCCTCCGCTCTGGAGAATTGCTTATGGGCCCGAGCTTTAGCTGAGATCTTGGCCGCTGCTGCCAATACAGCTCTTCTAGGCTTGGCTGGTGCCCTCTTTGTCTCTTGAGGTAGGCTAGAATTCTCACCGGTGTCCTCCATTTTGTTTGCACCAATGCCCAAAGGCAATCTGGAATACAAAGCAGACACGCTCGAAAGCACTGCTGCTGGCACAGCATCGTAAATAAGAGAGACTGCTCAGATCACTGAAAGCAGGGTCTCTAGCCCCCTTAACTGCTGGAATGGGGCCTTAATATCCTGAAGCTTAGGCTAACAGAACGAACAGTAAGCTAGAACATCCCAGTCTTGCCCACAAATGCTGGCCTCGCTGCTATCCACGTGGCAGACTTAAGCGACTCACAGCTGCCGCGGCGAATAGGAAATCAAGGAGTGTGGCTGATCAGGCGACCAGTGACTCCACTCCTGGGCCTCTGTAAATATCGTGCCTAAGAACTGTATAGAGCACAGGCAGACTTAAGCGCACACACAGCTGCCGCTGCTCTACGAGATCAGGCCCCTCCTGCCCCGATCCACATCCGCAGATATTCCAGGGGCCAATCGTTGGTGGTATATGGCCAGCTGTAGAGACGCTGCCATGGGTCTGATTAAAAATGGTCACCGAGCCTCTCCAGGTCTTTTACCTCCTATCTGCCGCCGCGGGAAAACCAGGGCTTAGCCGGTGGTAGTATAGGGCTCACTGGGGCGACGCGCTAAACTGCGTCAACATAGCCTCTCAGTATTGGAGTGTGACTGCCGAAGCCATCAGGGACTCCCTGCCCCTGTCCGCCACCGCGGAATACTCAGGGGCATGACATGCCGTTGGTGGAATAGGGCAACCAAGATGGCAGATCGCCAAATGAGATTCCTGCCGATTCTCATGAATGGAGTCTGACCGCTGAAGCGGCCAGGGACTCCCTGCCTCTTACCGCCGCCGTGGGGAGACTGCCTACCTTGCAACTGCGATCTCTGATGGTCGATAAAAAATCCAGGGAATCAACATTAAAAATAACCTCAAAATTATATAAAACTTAACTAAATATTGTTATTTTTAATGTTGATAATATTAGATATATATAGTTTGTTGAAGATTTGTTTATTGTTTATTCTTCTTTTATTTTATTTTCTTTTATTTTCTTTTTTTGTTTATTGAAGTTAATGATGAAATTTAATATTTGATGATTACTTATGTAACATTTAGTTAAGTTTTATCTTAGAGGTTATTTCTAATGTCAATAATATTAGTTTAAGATTTGTGTATTTTATATTTAGTTATTACTTATGTAACATTTACCTTGTATAAGATAGAGGACTGAAGGGAGGAGGTAGGAGGTTTGTTTGTTTGTAGTGTTAAAGAGTTTTCTCTTTCTTTCTTTCTTTTTTTTTATTCTCTTTCTTTTTTTTCTCTCTCTTTTTTGTATCTTTACTATTGTATACAAATGCGATATATTAGTACTGTATAGTTTGGAGTTGAAGCTTTTTTAAAAATAGTGTTCTTTTTTTCCTTTTTCCTTTTTCTTTTTATTAACAATTTAAACTTATTATTATGCCCTGTATTATCTCTGGGAAGTCCGGGGGGGGGAGGTGGGGAGGGAAGGGGGTGGGTCTGGGGGGGGGAAACAAAAATGTTTGTACTTTGGATTTAATATTTTGTTACCACTTATGTAAGTTTGTACTAATAAAACTTTTTTGAGAAAAAAAAAAAAAAAAAAATCCAGGGAATCTTACACTTTAGTCTTTGCTCAGATGATTTTCCTACCTGAAAAAAGACGTCTGGTAAGAGCTGAGATTGAGTTGAAAACTGGGGAACATTACCAGAGAGGCGTGTCCTCACAATTTCAACTCAGTTTATAGAGCTAGAAGACTAGAGTGACCCATCTGGATTCTCACATCGACCCAATGGAGAAAGAGGAAGCAGTCAGGTCACTGATTGGAGAAGGTGATCATTTGCTGTCAGGCAACAAGAAAGAGGCTAAGCTGCTTAATTTCTATTTTGCATGTCTTTTCACAAAAGGAAAAAATGGCCATATAAATTAAGTAAAGCCAATAACTAGGGGGAAAAATGATCTAATCTGTTGAAGCATTACTATGGGGAGAGGGGAGGTATATAAGAGAAATACAGATTAAAAGACGTAAGGAACTGGTATGAGATCTCCTAACTGCCTTGAATACATTTACTCGTGGGCCCAGATGGATTATATCCCAGAGTGCTAAAGGGACTGGCAGATGTGATTTCAGAAACATTGTCCAAATTTTTTGAGAACTCCTGAAGTACAGAGAAAGTGCCAGAAGACTGACGAAGAGCTAACATTGTTCTTCAATCTTTAAAAACAGGATTAAAAAAAACAGAGACAGAAAGCCAGACGAGTCATCCTGACATCAGTACGTAGGGAATTCTAGAAAAGATCAACATGCAGTTAGTTTGAAAGACTCAGAAAGGAAAAACAGATTATTAGAAGCCAGGATGAATTTGAAAGAAACAGTTGTGCCAGACAAATCTGTTTTGTTTTTATTTTACAAAGCAACTTACGAAACAGTGAAGTACACTCAGACCTCAGTAAGTTGTTTAACAATGTTGATCGTAACCTTCTTGATAACATGGAACAAAATGATATAGATCAGTGATTGCGAACCATTTTTGGTTCATGTGCCAAAAGGGGGGACGGGGGGATCGCGCGCCACATAATTCCATGCACTACCACCCCACACGCATGCACGTGTGAAACCCCCCCCCGGCTCCCGGCATGCGACGGCACGCCCGTTTTGCGCTCTCCCCAGGCTTCAGAGCCTTTCTAGGAGCCTAGGGAGGGCGAAAACGGCCTTTCCCACCCCCAGCCCCCGGAGGCAGAAAATGGCCTATTTGCCAACTTCCAGTTGAACCGGAAGGCCCGTTTTTATGCTCTTCCCAAGCTTCAAGTTGGGAAACGAGCCAACTTTGATGTTAATAAGGCAAGGCAATTTGTCTCACCTCCAGGCTTCAGCTTGAGGGAGACAAACTGCCCTCAATTAATTGGATTACAACTCACGGTTTGCAGATTTAATCACCTTCCTAATTAAAGAAATTAATTTTGAAACTATTTAAACAATTTGAACCACTCAGGTAGATATAGTAACCAAAATTTGGTAAAATGTAGCTGGAGCAAGGTTTGGCAACACCGTCTCCGCTGAGCGACTGAGAAAAAAACTAGTAGTCATGGCAACAGAGGCGGTACATGAACAATTTGACAGGCTCAGTCGAACCAATGAGCAAACAGAAAACCCATTCCTGCATGCTATATCCACAATAAGGAAGAAAGGCTCTGGAGCTTGGGGAGAGCAAAAAATGGGCCTTCCCCACCCCCTCCGGAGGCTGAAAACAGGCTGTTTCCTGACTCCCAGTGGGCCCAGAAGGCCCGAAAATCAGCTGGCCGGCACGCACATGCACGCCGGACCTGAGCTCGTGTGCCTACTGATATGGCTCCGTGTGCCACTTGTGGCACACGTGCCATAGGTTCGCCATCACGGATATAGATGGTCCCACTTCAGATGGATTTGTAGATGGTTGAGCAAATTTAGCTAATACTCGGTCCTTAATGTGTCTATGTCAACATGGAGGAAGCTATGAGCTGGGTTACCTCAAGGTCTGTCCAGTGCTCTTTCCCACTTTCATAGTGAGTTAGAGGAGGGGATAGAAGATTCATCAAATTTGCAAACAACCAAATGCTGGGGGAGATAGGAATTGTAACACCTCAGAAGACAGGTTCAAAATTCAACACAATAGGCAGACTTGAACATTGGGCCTTATCCAACAAAATGCAGTTCAGTGACAACCAATGTAGGGTTCTGAGTTTAGGGAGGGAAAGGTACAAGACAAGTGATAGACCTCAGATTAAGCATCAGTCAGTTGTGGTCAGGCAGGATGGGCATGCTTCAGATCCTGTTAGTTAAGGGATGCCAACTGACAGGGCCCCAAAGGTGTCTCTTTTCTGCCATAGTGCCCATACCATAGAACAGTGATGGCGAACCTTTTTTCCCTTGGGTGCGGAAAGTGTGCGCGTGCGCAGTCGCACATGCGCAAGTGCCCACACCCATAATGCAATGTCCCTCCTGCACGTCCCGCCCCCTGCATATGCGCGCGCGACCCTTTCCCTAAATGGAGCTGGGAGGGGGGAAAGGCCTCCTTTCCCCAAACGGAGCTGGGAGATGGGGAAGCCTCCCTTCCCCAAATGGAGCTGGGAGGGGGGAAAGCCTCCTTTCCCCAAACAGAGCTGGGTGGGGTGAAAAGCCTCCTTTCCCCAAAGGGAGCTGTGAGGGGGGGAAAGCCTTGCGTGCCAAAACAGTGCTAGGGTGGAATCTCCAGAGATCTGGAAAAGCACCGGCCGCAGAAAGTAAGGAGAAAGAATGGGCTTGTCTGACCCGAAAATCAGCTGGCCGGCAGGAGGCACGCGCACATGCGCAGTGGAGCTGAGCTGGTCAACGGCTCGCGTGCCTGCAGAGAGGGCTCCGTGTGCCACCTGTGGCACACATGCCATAGGTTCGCCATCACGGCTATAGAAAATTCCCCCTCTGGAGGATGGCCCCAACCCCGCTGGCCTTTCATAAGTTTCTAAACATCTAATTTCATGCCTAGGTTTGGGGCTCACAGTGTGTGATAGAACCCATTTCCTGGTTATGGGCAGCGATTGTGGACAGTAATACTTTCTCAGCTATTGTTTAAATAAGTCAAAAATAAAATATTATCATAGTTAAGTACTAATGGGTAGAAACTTTACCGAGAGAAATCCCAAAATGAAATAAGGAACAATTTCCTGACCATGAGAGCTATTATGTCAATGGTTCTTATGCTATTTCACCCAATTCCTTCTTTTTCCCATCTCAAATAAAAACACTGTTGTTCTACACAAAAGTTTTGACAGCAGCAGTCCCAAACTAGATCCTTTACTGATAAACAATTACAAATTGCTCCATTAACCCCAGGATATGTCCAAATTATTCCCTTGGGGCTAATTAATCAATTTCTGTACCATTGTTTTAAACATTAGAATGTTGTATCTCTTGTAATAGTGGGTGCTCCATCATTGGAAATTTTCAAGCAAAAGTATGGTATTAGGATTCCTGCCCTAGGTAGCAAGTTGGTTTAGCAGATCACAATGTATAAATCAGATGACTCTCAAAAGTAACAAAAAAGTAACAAAAAAGCCATCACATAACACACATTTTATTTTTACATTAAAAAAACCTTCATATTACACAGGACAATTCAAATTTGTGTTTGGAATGGAATAGGCCTATTGTTTCCTAGGAGCATATTTATAGATATCCAGTGAAAGAGAACACAGCAGAGAATGATGTTAGTCTGTTTTAAACCAAGGTATATTTATTTTTATTTATTAAATTTATATGCTTCCCACCTGTTGTGCAACTTAGAATGGTGTATAAATTGGTAAAGTATCTCAATTTCTCAAATTGAAGAGCTAGGGAAAAGTAGTTTTTGTTTCAAATAGTGAAGGGCTACTACTATTTGAGTCAACAAGAGAGATCTAAATAAATACCGTATTTTTCGGAGTATAAGACGCACCTTTTTACCCTCAAAAAGAGGGTGAAAACATGGGTGCGTCTTATACACCAAATGTAGCCCCATCCAGCCACCCCCACCCTTTGGCCTCTGCCTGCCAGCAATTTACCTCTTTGCAGCAAACAGGGCAAAGCCTGATTAGCACAAGAGCCTCCCGACTTACAGCTGACTGAGGCTTGCAAGCCACGTGGT
The DNA here is from genome assembly GCA_023053685.1 of Diadophis punctatus similis. Lineage (NCBI taxonomy): Eukaryota > Metazoa > Chordata > Lepidosauria > Squamata > Dipsadidae > Diadophis > Diadophis punctatus. The sequence goes on from JALIGW010000001.1 coordinate 243,160,782, forward strand.
AAAATGAAACTAACTACGGTGGCTGTAATGAGACAAATTGCTGGGAGATAAACTGCTGGCAATGTTAGACTGCTGAAATTGCAAGGAGGCAAGCTATAGCTGCTGTGGCTTAGAGATAGAGCTCTTGCCTCACAATCAGGAGGTTTTGAGTTCTATCCTAGGTAGAGGCAGATTCTGTTAATATGTTATTTTGTTAAATGTTTGTAGAGCGTTCAAATTATTAAACTTATTTTTTAAAGACTGCTTTATTATTGTTCTAAACAACTTAACAAAATGAAGAAGCTTTTTAAGATAAATGCTTGCTCTGAAGAGGCCCAGTGCTATTGTATCTTCTTTTAAATAGCAGAGAATACTTCCAGAAAGCCACATCAATTTTAAAGATCTGTAAAAGTATAATCTGAAATGTCCTGTTTTAGTAAGTATTAGTATTAAGTATTAGTATTAAAATAAGGCAGCTGAGAAACCCTGACTTAGTCATGTTTGGAGTAGATCTATTTAAATAATTAGGAGGAGTTAGTGTGATTACATTTAAGAAAACTTTCTGGGATTAATATACTGCCATAATGTACATTTCTCCAATTCTTTGCCATTTCTATGGCTCAGGCACACATGCACAGAAATACATAGCAAACAGTGTATATCATCTGTGCTGTTTGCTGTTTGATATTTGACAAATTGCTGGGAGGCAGAGGCCTTTTTTCCTTGTTTTCCTCCCCCAAAACTAAGGTGCGTCTTATATTGCGGTGCGTCTTATACTCCAAAAAATACGGTAAATAGCCTGCCTCTGTATAGGGTAACCTTATAGACCACATATTTTTATACTCAAAAATATTTTTGCCTAACAATTGTTATTTTACATTTCTTTCTTCCAGTCAAATTCAAATAGATATTCTCTGGTCTGCAAGTTTTTGACATGCTGCAATTGAAACCAAGCAAAACTGACACACAAACTGAAACTATTGCATGATGACAGCATTTCCAAGTTTAAATCCAGACTACCTTAATCACTTATTAAGGCAATGGGTTGTCAGAAGAAAAGTGCCTAGTGGCAGTAGAATATACTAGAGCAGTGGTTCCCAACCTTCCTAATGCCGCGACCCATGCCCCGTCCCCGCACCCCCACTGTGACCCACCCCGCCGCCGCCATTTGGGTTCTTTTACTCTCTGTGCATGCGCAAAGCATGATGCGCATGCGCAAAGCATGATGCGCATGCGCAAAGCATGATGCGCATGCGCAAAGCATGATGCGCATGCGCAAAGCATGATGCGCATGCGCAAAGCATGATGCGCATGCGCAAAGCATGATGCGCATGCGCAAAGCATGATGCGCATGCGCAAAGCATGATGCGCATGCGCAGACGGTAAAATAACCCAAATGGCAGCAACGGGGTGGAGCGCGATGGGGGCGCGGGTTGTGGGGCGCAATATGGCCAGGCTTGTGGCAGTGGGGGGGGGGAGCTGAGGATGCCGGGGCGACCCCTGGGAAATCGCCGTTCGACTCCCAAAGGGGTCCCGACCCCCAGGTTGGGAACCGCTGTACTAGAGCTTCTCCCTATCAACAGTTAAAGAATTCTCCACAGACAAATTCAGATACAGATAAACTTAAATTGGGAGAAAACTGTGTGGTTTGCAAGATGTTGCAAGAACAGGGACCAGAGACTTCAATTCCCTTGTCACGACACAGGCAATCTTTCTACACTTATAAACAGATCCCCATGGCCACAGAGTTTAACATGTGATTTCAGTACATATAGGGATCTAGTGAAGCTGTATATTGTAGTATATTTCAATAGATGCATTTTCATTCAGAATATTTCAAATGCTCCACATCCTGGTGGCTTAAAAACTGTCAGCAAGAGGTGCAACCACTGGCATAGATATGTTTGCCTCTTTCTGTCTTTTTCCTAAGAGACGGTTTTATTTTCCTTTAATCTCTTCCACCTAATCATGAGCAATGAGAGGAAATATATACTGTAGAAGTAATGGAAGGGAATAAAACGAGAACAGCTCTAATCTGGGAAGAATACCTAGATGTGTTGAGCTGTTCAATATTATCTAATCTTCATCAATACTCATTTTAGTTTGTCCGCTTTAGAAGAGCCAACCTCAAAAAGATAGCAGGATAAGCCGATGTTAGATTTCCCTTCCCCTCTTAAGATCAAATCTTACCCACTGGGAAAGTCAACCAATCCTATGCTGACCCACCGTCTCAAATGGGAGGGGAAAGGGCAGCAATCTAGAGAACAGGAACAGCAGTGTTCCTAGACAGCAAAGGCGAAGGCCATAACATCATGGCTATAGATCCACCCATGTTGATGTAAGTGTAGCCATGGCAACTTTCAATAAAAAATCCCACCTACATTGGCTGTACTACAAGTAGGTTGCTATGTTTTTGTTTCCAGGCACCTTTTTTCACCACCCTTCCTAAGGCCTAAGTAAATATTACATGGGAGCCGAGTCTACGTGTGTGCCCAGATGGAATTAAAAGAAAAGCAGCCAAAAAAGACCAGCAGTGGAAGCAGGAAAATAGTACAAGTTCAGAAGTTGCTTAACTCTTGTCCCTCTGTTTCTTCTGTTTGATATTTCCCCACTGTTTACACAATAGAGAGAACTTGAAGGAACAATTCTAAATGGAAAAACAACTGAAGAAAAAAGGAAGGGTTAAATAGTCCTGCAATATTTTTTTTTATTTCCAATGGCAACATGTCATATGTTGTCTATGTATTGTTTGGATACTGTTAGATATGCCTCTGGTATAATCCTTAGTTTGGCTTTTATAGAATTCCCCAACCCAAAGGAGGATTTTGAGAACCAAAGCAAAACAGGGATCCATGTTCTGTATGCCTGTGCTTAAACACAGCAAAGGCTTATCTACAAAACAACCAAACCGGCATTAGCTTATTGATGCATCCTCAGCAGATTCAGAGATAAACTTTTTAACAGTTTATACATAGATAAGAGCTATTATCAGGCTTTTAAAATATATTCAGAACCAAGTTTTCTTAAATAAACCTAATCCTGGGATGATTCAGACATGGTCTCACCTTTTTTCCTTTGTAATATCCTGAAAACTTCATTAATGTGTCATTGACATTACAAAATGGTGGTGGTGTAATTTCTTACTGATTTTCATTGAAAATCATTGTGTCATTGAAAAACTGCGTGCAAACCATCATTTTTAAAAATGTGCATATTATCCAAAGTAAAAGAAAACTTAAACCAACATTCAAACATCTCTTAAAATCAGGCTGTCTTACTTCCACTTTATGACATCATCCCTATGATCCAAGCCATTCTTATTCCCTCCCCCACAAGAATGTTAAGAGTTGGTGCTCCCTATTGCCTATTCTGTCTTAATCCATTAAAAAGACCTATTTGGAGCAAAGCAAAAGATGTAGCTTATTAACAATTTCCCCCCTACAGATGAGTAAGAAAAACAAGATTCTTCAGAAACAACTCCAGTCTAGGCGTGCTATTCATGCCTCCACTTTTGCTTCAGGGAAAGTAGTTCAAGGCATGCTAAAGCACATAAATTCCAACCAATTCATGCAGAAGAACATGTCACCAACTCATATACCAATACACAAAAATGTCTACTACATTGGGCAAGCCAACAATCAGAAGGAAGGTATTCACATAAATGTCTTTTATAGATTTATGAAAATAAACAAACTAGAATAGGCAAGTCTAAACTACTCTGTCATAAGCACAACATTCTACTAATAATACAACTGTTTAAGGCATATACTCAGGATCAAATCAAATTGGATCAGATGCTACTCTTTCTTCTGGGACTACCCAATTTTTAAAATTACTTTTTAAAAAGTTTAGCCATTCTTCTATCAGATATTTGATTTCTTTGAAACATATTTCAACTTTCGTATTTGCATCTTTGGCACAGAACCTACACTTCTAGCAGTTCAAAACATATCTGCCTAATTTTTCCCCACTTTATCTTGCCCAAAGGCATATATTACGTAGGTTAAATAATCAGAACAAACAGTTACTAGTAGGATACCATTTTATAGTGCTTCTGAAGATGGAGAGACAAATCAAGATGATCAGGTAAAACAACACAACACAGCCAAGCTATAATCCCACATTAACTGCAACATGATGTAAAAGCGCTGAAACACATGTGATATTTAGAGCAGAACATGTGATCCTTTGTCAAAAGGCCTACTTTCACTGCAACACACTGATACAATGCTGTCAAGCCACAATAAAGAGGTCTCTTCCCTTAATTACTTACTGACTCAATGCTGATGTGACAGGGTCTCAAAGATATATTTTCTCTTCCACAAACAACTCAATCTTCAGCCTTTTGACAGTTTTGTACTAAAATTGATTTGGTAATTTTCATTATGATGAAGACACAAACCTTATTTCAGTTTGGCAGACATGACAGTAAAGGGCTACAAATCACTGCAATTTTCAAGAAGCTCAATAACTAAAGTAAAAAGGCTGTACATTTGCCTGTGATACTCTACTCTACTACATCAATTCTAATACAAAGTTAGAAAATATTTTGTGTTCAATTCAAGGTCAGACTCCCTTACTGCAGCTGGTTTTATAATCTATTTTGATTGTGAAAAAAATATACAATAGCAATTATGCAAACTACTGCCAACCAAAATACCTTATTTCATCCCCAAAAATATAAATTTATGCTTTTAACAATACTCTTTAAATATAGAATCTATAAAATCAAAAACAGATTGTATAATTGTCATAGAATGTAAGTACATTTACAATAAAAAATAATAATTCTAATTCTAAAACCCAATCTACAAATTCTCCCCAAGTTCTGAAAACCAATTATTTCCAAACCAATTATTTTCAAAACTAAGCTAAACATATGATGCTTACATCAACCAGAATCACAATGCCAAACTATTACTTGAAGAACAACATTTGGGGAAACAATTTTTAAAAAATTTACATGATTTCTAAATTGATCCAATCATACTACTCCAGGTAGTTTGCAGTAATTAAAAAAATAAAACTATTACACTAGAAGAATAAAATTAATAAATTCAGCCAGTAAAAGCAGCAATATCCATAAATTAAGATGCAAAAGCCTAAGGCAGAACTGCCCGGATTGTCTCCTAATACCAGGAATCATCCTTACTTAAGGAGGTAGATATCCACCTTGCAGAAGAAAAGAAAATGCACATTTGTTTTTTGTTTTTTAAAGCAACAGAGAACAAGCATAGTGACTAAAGCATGAATATACACTCTGTATTGTTTTTTGTAATATAAATCATAATAGGTTGAATCCATACAGTAAACTAAGCCAAAGTCAACACTTTTCTAAGTAAGGCATGAAAGGCAGTTGGGTGACTTTGGGCCAGTCACTCTCTTCCCACCCAACCCACCTCAGAGGGTTGTTGTGGGAAAAATAGCAGCAGGAAGTATTGCGTATCTTTGCTGCCTTATAAAAAATAATAAAAGTAGGATAAAAATGATAATAAACTAATTTCTGGCAAATAACTATTTTGGCCATCTTGACAGATAAACCCATGGTTATGAGAATGTAATACATTTTCATATGTCTTTAACAAGGCATAAATAAGGAATTCTACAATACCTACATAGGCCGGCCAGCAGGCTAATACATTTGGCTGTCTTATTTACAATGTTGATTTAACAGAATAACAGAGTTGGAAAGGACCTTGGAAGTCTTCTAGTCCAACCCACTGCTCAAACAGGAAACCCTATACCAGGGGTGTCAAACTCAATTTCATTGAGGGCCGCATCAGGGCTGTGGTTGACCACGGGGGGGGGGGGGACTGGGCGGGTGTGGCCAGCTTGATGTCACTCACAGGGCGTGGCTGACTGGGTGGGCGTGGCCAGCTTGACACCACTCCCCAAACTGCTGGCATGTTTCCTCTTTGCAGTGAGTACTGGGCAGAAACCACGCTGGCCCCGTGTTTCCTCTTCACATTGGGTAGACTGGGCCAAAGCGACACAGGAAGACTGGGCCGAAGCAATGCAGGTAGACCGGGCTGAAGCAACGCAGGCTGGCCCCTTACATTTTCCAGGACAGAATTATTAGATAATATAGATAATTTAGAGACTTTGGTCAACAACTACAGTTTTGAGAAAGGAAGTTTTTTGAGAAAGCACAGGGATGAGAGATTCCTAAATTACAAACCTGAACCTAACTCATGAAAGGACCACTAAGAAAAGAGAATTTCAATTATAAGTAACGGACTACACAACCTTTCCCATCCTTAATCTTTCTTCAGATAACTTGATTTTTAAGAAATCACGAAGGAAAGATATATGCTATAATTTTATTTTACCCCTCTACGTGTCAGTTCTTACTTCTCTAACATGCGTGATCATTTCATCAGATATATAATCTCATTCTTGTGTAAAGAAACTACTAGACATTAATTTTTCCCTTGGTATTGCTATATATAGATACAAGCTTTTCCACAAAAACATGTGATTTTCATCACTAGACAGTTGGAATAATGTCAAAAATTGAAAGTGAATGATTGCATGGTTCTGCTCTGCTTGTGCATTCTTTTAAAATACAAGTAATAATGTAAAGTAAAATACTATTTAACTTAATTATTCTAAAACCCATGCTACTATCTATATATTTTGTGCCAAAATGCTCACCAAGTAAACATGTTGTAATCTCTTTTATGTATGTTAGCAGCCTTTGAAAAATATTGATGTACATGAATGCTTCAGATTTTCCTTGCTTACATGAGCATTGTTTCATGTCAATTGCTATCAATGTGTTGGAGGATATATTTCATGACATAAAGTCTTTAAAATACTAAAAGTATATGTGTTTTTCTCTAGAAATAATTCCTTATCCTTAATAAGCTTTTAAAATAAAAACTAGCTGCAATTAATTAATTACCCATTACTTGTAAATAAGCTCTATTAAACTCAATGGGACTTCTGATAAGATTATATTAATAATTATCCTGAAACAACTATTCATGCCATCTGGCTAAAACAAAACTTGCCAGATTATAACTGGTTTCCAACAGCCATAATGTAGATTGTCTGCTTTGACATTTTCTGTGCATCTAGTCATTTAGTTTGTACTGTATAGTTTAATGCAACATGTGGACCACTTGTTTGGCTTAAACAGTCATAATTAAAATGACTGATGATTTAACACAAAAGCTATATTTCTTATCTATAATATAGATTATGTACAAATGCATATATACTTATATTACAAAGCCTTATTATATCAAAGATAAAAGTTTAATAAATGAAATATTTTCTCCCATAGATTTATTAATCAAACTAATTCACAAATCAATTCTTCACAGCATTCTGCTTGGGCTTTAGCAAAATTGTGAAGGCCTACCTGTTCTGTCTTGCATAAGAGTAGGTGGTGTTGTAATTGAAGGTGGGGTTCACAGTCACATGGTGTTTGTGTTTTTTGTTTTATTTTCTGCCCTTTTTATTTTTATATGCATTAGGAAAGGCTGAATCATTATTTTCATTTTTCTGTAAATTGACTTTATTAGCCACTCAGAGCCTTCAGGAACGGGCAGCAAAATGAGTGAATGAATAAATAAACAAAGCCCTGACCTGATTACGTGCTACTTAAGCTATGTGCTTGATGACACATTTATTAAAATTAACCTCTTAACAATTCTATAGTGATATCATAGCTTAATTCTTTTTTAATACTATTCAATTGTAACATGTCTCCAAGTTTTTAAATTTAGCATTAACATGTACATGATACCAAAACCACCATAGCAACCTTTAGAGCTAGTGAATTGTAGTAAACTATAGTTATATTCAGTTTTCTAGTTGCTATACATGGAGGAAACTGAGCAACAGTGTTTTGTAAATTGCCTTCTAAGGCGAGAATATAAAGAGAGTAAGATTTAATTTATTTTTCAAATACAGCATTCCAACAGACTATCTAAGTCACATAAAAAAAACTAATAAAGGAAAAAATCCAAATAAGACAGCTAAAATTACTATCCTTTGTTGTTTTTTAAAAATAAATATGATGTTAATGCCACCGAACAAAGAGTCAATGATTTCAAGTACCCTTTATATAGCACTTAGTGCATAGTCATGGCTTAATATAAGTGCATTTACAAAATTAGCTACATGCATATCCAACTATCTGGTTTCACAAGGCACATGCGAATAAGACACCAATACTGCTGGCCAAGAAAATTCAATGTTTAGCATATATGACAGAGAGGAAAAAACCTGCCTAATTAAATTCAGATAAGTATATCTTTAGGTGAAAAATAAGTTTAATTACCTCAGTATAATATTTTTCCTAAAAAATAATGTTGCAAGTCATCAGTTAGGATAGTAACTGCTTTAAAATAAAGTTGCTATATTACAAGCACTTTCTGATCCAGAAAATTGTGAAATAAAATGCCTGCTTCATCAAAATGACAAAAACACAACACAAATAAGACTTGTTGTTTGAAGCCAGCTATTATTACAGCAAACTTTATTACAATAAAATAAAGCCTACGACACTAAACATTTAAACAATTCTCACAGGGGCTTTTTGTTGTTGTTTAGTTAGGGTGGAAAAGATTTATAAAGCAAAACGCAATCTCTAAAATTCAACATTTAAAAAAGATCCCTGTTAAGGTCTAAAAGGTAATAATCAAATTTAACACCGATCCTAAAGCCCAACTAGCTTTGAACGATTGCCAGTATGACGTGATTACAAGTACTCCACATACCATTCCGAGTCAGACTGTTCCCCCGGCATGAAAATAGTCATTACTTTCCCCAAACCATTGTTGCTAGTTACCTCCGAGTCCCCAAGCGAGGCAATAATTCCTGGTAACCAGAGTAGACGGCGACCACGCCTTCCCGCTGCTCTAACAAGTTGCAAGAGGAGCAGCCGTGTCACATTTCTTCTTTCATACACACCAGCGATCCTAAAGATTAGCCCGCTCGGCCAGCGTAAAAAAACTAAGCTAGCAAAACGGCACGAAAGGGTGAGGGCGGGAGCAGACAGGCGCACAGCGCGAAAGGGAAATTTCTAGTTCCCAAATTAAAAAGAGGGGGGGGGGGGAGCCCGTACAGAAAGCGAGAACGGAAGCAAAGCGAGAAACGAGCCGAACTATTTATATAACTAAACTAAGGGGGCTCTCACATACGCCGGCGGCAAGAAAGCTACTTTATACTTCAGTCTGTAAATAATACTAACAAAACAAAAAAAGAGGGGGATTATTTAGTAGTCTTTTGCCCAGTCGTGGGGGGGGGGGGCGGACATCGATTGTTCAGACATCGACTGTACCAGAAAGAATGGAAAATTTGCAACCAAACTCTGCCAAGGCAAAGTTTTTAAAAGCACCGTTGCAAGCAAGCCCTCTTCCCAGGATCGAGGCACGGAGCTTAGTTGGGACCCGGGTCAGTGCTCTATTATATCTCTCCTAAGCTAAACCCCAGCGGCGATTAAGATCCGAGCAATCAAGTCTCCCTCCGGGGGCTAAAATCCTCCTGGCTCCTGGAGGGCATTTTCCTTCCACACCCACCTGCTTAAGGGCAGATTTTGCTCTCCTTCTAGGAAACGCCAAAAGCCCGATTCCCCGACTTTTCTCAAGCCGACTCGCCTCTACAGGACAGCTTTATTTGGAGCGCGCTGGGCCGCGAAAAGGAGGCAAAGCCAAAACCCCAGGAAGAGCTGGAAGTTGAAGGCAGGGGCTGCGAATGGGCTCAGCACCCCTGCCCAACCCCACACTTTCCACCCCCAAAGATCAGCGGTGGGTAAGGATAAGCCCAGAGGCTTCGCCCTTCCCGCCCCCCTGGGAAAGAAAAAACAGCCTGGCTCCCTTTTCACCGGCTCTTACCTTCACAGATCAGGCAGCGCTGGACTCCCCGCAGCCGCCGCCGCCACTGCCGCCTCAGCCCTCGGCATGACCGGAGAGCTACTACAAGGAGGCGCCTCCCAGGCCCGACTCAACCCCGGGCTGCTGCTGTTGCTTCTGCTGCTGCCGCCGCCTCCTCAGCCGCTGCCATCTTGTCCTGGCGGCTGTGAGGAAAGCGCCCCACCTCAGCCCGCTCAGCTCCCCGGGCCTCTGCCTCATCTTCCCGGGGAGGGATCCAGCCTGCCGCCGCAGCCGCCACTTCCTTTGCTGCCACCGCCCACTCCGGCGGCTGTTCTCTTCCCGCTTCTTTGGCGGCGGGGCCTGCGGGAACGAGCGCAGCTGGCTCCTCCGTCGTAGCCGTGAGCCGCCCACTCCGCTCCTGGGGCTGCGAAGCCGAGGCAGCTTCCTCAACGCCGCTCCGACATGTCTCAGTTCCGTTTCCAGCCTGCGGGGTTCTCCTGGCGAGCGCAAGCGGCCCGCCCTTATCCGCAGCTGTAGCGCCCCCGGCTGGTTACCGGCCGCCGCCTCCTAACTGGATTTTCGCCATCCGAAACCCGCCTCCTCGGGGTGAGCATCTTTGGCCCTCGCTTGTACGGTACGGCTCTGGCAGAAGAGGCCAATAAACGGGTGGTCAAGGGAGGGAAAGAGAAAGAAAGAAATCGTCCTTCCTTTCAGAGCGCCGAGACCGACCTTCGGGCGGGACAACCGAAGGGCCCCGCTGCCTTTAAAAGGGATTTAGGATGACAGCCAAAAGCCAAGTCCACCTAATGGCTACGCGGATTTGCAAGTAGATCTCTGAAAGAGCCAAAAGCTGTTTTCATTTCAATCTGCTTCTCATAAGTAGCTGGCTTCTCATTTGCTTGAGAAACATTTTTAATAATTAAACTTTAATAAACCATTTCGCAACTAGTATTTCCACTCCTGAGTACCCGCATGAAAATAAGCCCTTTGTTTATTTCAGGCCATGATGACCAGCTGACCAAAAGTATTGGATAATGATGGGGCAAAAACAAGTACAATGATGTTCTGTTCTTTTCATAAGTTATATGTGCACAATATGTCAAACTAAACAAACTAAAAAAAACCTTTGGGGGGGTTACTTTCATGTACAACACTTACTTTTTCTAGACTTTGCCTCTCAGAGACCATCTCTAAATTAGATGTTTACATCTTCAATGCTTCCATTAATCATCATTATCCTGGAAAAATCACACATTGGGCAGGAACAAAAAAAGAAGCATGATTTAATAGCTACCACTTTTATTTCTCCAGAAAGCCACCATCAATAGTTGCCTAGATAACAATCACTTGATCCTAGTTTTGAACCCGAGACTCATCACCCTATCTGTAATTTCTCATAGGCCTATGTTACATGCAGATTTATCTTTATGAAATATAGATGCCAAAGATGGTCAATGAGATGCAGCTCTAAAGGCCTCTTCCCAAGGATAGGGTAGCAACAAAGGACACAGATTGTTAAGATTTTTTTTCTTTATCCCAAATAATGAAAAATGTACTCAGAAACATGACAATTTAATCTAAACATGAGCCTTAGGAATATAATACCCTGTTTCCCCCAAAATAAGACATCCCCTGATAATAAGCTCAATCGGGCTTTTGAGTGCATGGCAATAAGGCCAAGCGCTTATTTCAGGGTTCAAAAAAATATAAGACAGGGTCTTATTTTCGGGGAAACAGGTGTATAGACCTCCCTAGAAGCAGCCTTTTAATTTTATGTACTTGAACTCTGGTTTCATCATGAAGCCATACAAGCTAGGAGGATCATAGTTGCTACATATCATAGATACAACTAAAATCTCCCTCACACCACCTACTTGACAATATATCTCGGGGGGGGGGAGGAAATTAAGCCCCTCCTAATAGCAAAAAACAGACACTGCCAAAGAAGCTTGATAGCAATTGACAAGATAAGGAAAAACAAATAGATTTAGCTATTTTCTGGAGATCAGTTGTACCACCTTTGAACACTGTGCTGCCTAGTAATGAATGACACTTCCCAGCAGCCTCTTGGGAGGCCTTTATATGAGTGAATGAATGAGGGCATGGGCAATTTGGTATAAGCCAAATTAATCAACTTTAACGGGGGATATCTCAAGAGGGCATAGTATACTTCTGTATTTGTTCAAAAATCATGCTATTTGATGGAGCCGACTACTGACTCACTGTTTATTTACATTGACAAGTCAATTGAAATCCCTAAATATTGGTTTAGGGCCATTATTATTTCCATCTGCAAGTAACATAATAAATATCTGCCAGCAAACTACTAAACTTCCTAATTATAATTGACAACATCTATGCCAATAATGTACTTTGACATTGTAAAATTGGCCAGGAACAACATTTATCAGACAAACAGGCTGACTTCATATCAGGGGCCTGGTTTTCTATATCCAAATGGAAGTGTATGCCTAGTCCCAAAAAGTTTATATTTGCAGTATTTGTAAACTTTATGTAGACTTTTGACTCCAGTTCCTGGGAAATGCAATGTCAGAAATTAAAGGTCTCCTTGATCAATCAATGTTTGTTCACTTTCACAATTTTATGTAAATGCCAGTCTGAAAGTGAAATGTAATACAGCATGATATTCAATTTTGGCACCACCTGACTCCAACTTGACCCTAGGTGGCTTACAATAAAAACAAGATAGAAAGAACCATAAATAAATGAGTAAAGTCGAAAATCCAGTCAGTGTTAAGCAGCTATTCTATCAACTATTGTAATCAATAGGCTACAATCTCTTTCTCTCATGTGTAATTTCAATATTAATTATATAGTGGATGATTTAAATAAGTGAAACATCTTCCAATTTCATAAATAATCACATAGCAATTATAGTATAGTTAGTATAGGGATTCTATTGGAGATCTCAGCAGGATTAAAAAGAACATTCAGTGCAACAGGATTTTTAGTGAGGACCATTGTTAGAAATTAACTTTTTAGAAAACAAACTATAAACTTGGCAACCCGCTCTCCAAAAAAAACCCTCAAGAAATGTTCTTAAAATATCAAAGGGCAAGCCATCCAGTCTAAATTCATAAGGTAATTGTCTGAGGCAGCCTGATTGTCCTAAGCTTGGCATTTTGCACTGAAGCTTTTTAAAACAAAGTGAAGACTAGAGCCTGGATTATTATCTTTTACTATTAAGTACAATAAACTTCCAATCACAAGATTTGGCTCTTCAATTGAACAATTGGACAATCTTCTTAAGTAAAGAACATAGAAATTAAACTGTTAGTACGGATTCTCCTCTCCATTATTATTAGCTTTTAGTTAGAGTTCAGATCAAGGATGATAAACATGGAGCATCAAACCGAATACAGCAGCTTCTTTACTCTTATTTCACCAGGAATATTTGTATTTGTATTTGTATTTGTATTTGTTTATTTGTCAAGCATATATGATTATAAACAAAGTATAAACAGTAAACATGATTGAATATATATGTAATAGTACAAGCATGAATAAGAGTAAAAGAGGTAAGAATATATGTGAACATTAGGACAGGAACGGTAGGCACGAATGTGCGCTTATGCACGCCCCTTAACGATCTAAATAAATAAATAAATAAATAAATAAATAAATATAATAATTTATTATTATATTAATAAATGCTTTAGATCAACTTCAGATTTCCAAATTCTACAAACCTTTACGCTCTCATTTTGATGTTTTAACCTTAGCCATCCTAGAAGGCAGCCTTATAAACTAAAGCCCTGCCTCTTTAGAGCTGAAGTAATGGAAACTTTGGTCCTTATCCTCATATATGGCCTTTTTTTATACCTAAGATAAATTGATACAGCTTCATATTCCGATTTCCATGGCCAGACTAATTCATTCTAGACAGGGGTGGGTTCTAACTTACCTTGCCGCCAGTTCGCTTCCTCCCGTGCCGCATGGCTCCGTGCCGCGTGGCCGCGCTGCACGGGCACACGCATGTGCAGTGCCAAAAACCCGACTTCTGCGCATGCGCAGAAGCAAAAGCTAGCAAAAAATAGCAAAAAAAGCAAAAAACAAGATGGCAGCTTCTGCGCATGCGCAGAAGCAAAAACTGGCAAAAAATCCCCCGCCAAAAAAATCCAAAACAAAGATGGTGGCATCCACAGACCGGCACCGACAGAACCAGCTCTGTGATGTCATCACCGGTTTACTACCGATTCTATAGAACCGGTGCGAACCGGGAGGAACCCACCTCTGATTCTAGGTTCAAGATTGCATCAGCAAATGTAGCCACATTTCAAGTGGTGGCCTGAAAAATATGGCAACAATTAAGAATCATCTCATCTCACTTCCTTCCACCACAGGAGAATTCAATTGTATAATAAGGAGCAAAGTGCTTTTCTTAGATAACAGTGTAGGAGTGGTCAGTTGTCTTTACACTACAGTGAACAGCCATAGATAATTACTACAGATTCTGCCAATAAGAATAAAGACTCTAATTGCCGACATATCAATCACTATATCAACCACTATACTTATTACCAAATGAAAGATTGCATTTCATCCAGTTTGAGGATTCCTACGCATTAAAAAGGCACAATAATTCTTATATTACACTTTCAGACTCTGTTTCACAATTCTACATTTAATAGATGAATACCAATCAAAGTCTTAGAACTAAGAAACTACAAAATAAGTATGCAAGGGAGCATTTAAAAATTGGATTTGGATTGATTCTGCTGAAATTCAGGTTAAGAAAATAACAAAGTTTTCCTGCATGAGATAAAAACCTTATAGTCCAGTATTCTTTTCTTTTTGTTGTAACTAACATAGTACCCTAACTCCCACCATTAATGTTCACCAGACATATGCAAACATTGTAATTTACAAAAGAATCCACACATCCATTCTGTCAGTGAAGGCTTCTTACTTTACCAAATTTGGAGCACATTTGGTGTTGAAATTCCTCTAAGTTACCTTGCTTATGACAGTCATGTATGCATGCATATTGCCTTATATTTTCTGTTTTAAAACCTCCCGTTCTGTGCTATTGTATAATACCCACTGATGGAATTTTAAAGTAAACAGTTACTTCTCTGCTCTTTCAATGCCTCCTTACAAATTAAGAGACTATAAACTACATTAGTTATAATAATGACACCAAAAAATATGTGACGTCTTTCCTTCTAGAAGTATGCAAAGACAATTTGCTAATCATGCTGTCTATTCCAGAATAGCAGACTTGCTAAGCTTTTTATGGGCCCCAAGTGGAGAAAGTATAAAACAGAGTAGGTAGATCACCTTTAAGCATACCAGAAAGGATTGTGCCATCTGCACTCCTTTAAATTGCATAGTACTCCAGAAGCATGAATCCTTTTTGGAGGGAAGAGTCCATTAACTGCTGCTGAAAGCATGACATTGCATCAACCTGCTTCTGTTATCCATAACCACTTCCTAGGACAGCTACATCTTCTTAAAAAGCATGCATACATTTTTATTCCATGGACCTTAATCTTGCCAGGCTGCTGCCCAGAGAGAGAGAGATTCCAGTAAACAAGTTAACCACTATAAAAATTCACATCAGCTTAGACAGTTCGGGGGAAAAACAGTTTTAATCTGTAAAGATCCCTTTGTTGTCCACACTCAGTTAAAACTACATACGTAACCAGTTTTCTACATGATTATTATGCCTTACTTTCTCAAGAAAGCTAATGAGTAACCAAGTTCATGTTTGTACATTTATAGGCTGGCAGGAAACTTGGTAAATATTCACTAAGTCAGAAAATAGCTCCTAAGGTATGTTTTTCATCCATTAGAACTGAAAATAAGCCACTGGGAGCAATTTGTTTCTTTATTTTTAAAACAAAAACAATGGAAAAAAACAATCAGTCATAGTGTAACATTTACTGCTTCACAAGAAATTTCCTTGAATTAACTTTTTTAAAATATGTTTCTTTTCAGAGAGGAAAACAAAGGTTGAGTGGATACCATACCCTAGTGCTGTGATGGCAAACCTATGGCACGTGTGCCACAGGTGGCACGCGGAGCCATATCTGCCGGCAGGCAAGCTGTTGCCCTAGCTCAGCTCCAGCGCGCATGTGCGTGCCAGCCAGCTGATTTTCGGCTCGCGTGGAGACTCTGGGAGGGTGTTTTCGGCCTCTGGAGGGCCTCCAGGGGGGTGGGGGAGGCTGTTTTCGCCCTCCCCAGGCTCCAGGGAAGCCTCTGGAGCCTGGGGAGGGTGAAAAACAGGCCTACCAGGCCCACCGGAAGTCAGGAAGCAGGGGAGAAGGTCATGCACGCATGTAAGGGAACAGGGTAGTGCAGGGGTTGCGCGTGCATGCGCAGGGGCGGGGCGCATAGGGGCATTGAATTATGGATGTGGGCATGTACGCACACGCACGCGCACGCTTTCGGCAGTGGAGGAAAAACAGGGTCGCCATCACTGCCCTAGTATCAGTGGTGGGTTCCTACCGGAGCTGTCCGGTGCGTAGCTCCAGTAGGGAGCGGTCGATTGCGCAATTTGCGCGCGACCGCTCCGGTGCCGTCTCTGCTGGTCAGTCGCGTGCGTCGCCATCTTTTTGTAAGAGGGGACGTCTACGCGCGTGAGATTTTGGTGAGATTTTGCTTCCGCGCATGCGCAGAAACAAAATTGTACCAAAATATCGTGCGTACGTGTACCCTTGCGAGATTTCAGTGCAATTTTGCTTCCGTGCATGTGGAGAAGCAAAATTGCATGAGGGGGCGCGCATAGCGAGGGGGTGCGTGCCCAAAACATGGAGATGTGCGCGCAGCGCACAGGTATCAGTAAGTGAACAACCCGCCCCTGCCTAGTATATACACTGTTGGTATTGTTATAGCCAGGCCTCTGTAATCTAAGCCAGCCAGAGCTTACAAATACCATTGTTAATAACTCTCTTTTTGAGAAGTTAAGACTGAAAAATTAATAATGAAATTATAAAACATCACTCCCCATTTATGCTGTAACTTCTCCAGACAGAGGGAAAATATGCAAACCCTACTGGTACATAATGCGAAATCATAATGGGTGGAATTCATATTAAGTCCAACACAAAAAGACCACCTTGTAGCTTAGCATTCCTTCTGAACCAGGTCACATTATTTACATATATTGGGTAGTAACAGAATATTTCCTTGAAATGTAAAACTGGTGCCCACCCCCTCATTATAATGTAATCCTGCATTTCACCAGCACAGTATGCCTTTTACAGAATCAAAACAGTTCAAAGACCACAGATTTTTCCTATAGGTTAGTTTGTAAAAAGTGCAAAGAAAGATAAATGACTGTAACTGTGCGACTCTATGGACATAAAGCAAAGAGGTAAGTACTTCCTCATTTCTATCACTTTTTTGCTTTAAACCTTTGGGATGTTCTCACAGCTGGAAAAGCTACTATTTTTATTGTTCCACTGGACTTAAAACATCATCTCAAGTCATATTCTCATATATTGACATGCGAGCGTCCAATAATCTTATATACAGGTAGTCTTTGACTTACAACCACAACAGGCACCAGAATTTTCTATTGCTAAGCAGGGCAGTTGTTAAATGACTTGCACCTGATTCTATAACCTTTTTTTGCCATGATTTTTAAGCAAATCACTGCAGTTGTTAAGTGAATCATGTGCTCATTAAGTGAATCTGGCATCCCCATTGACTTTGCTTGTAAGAAGCCAACTGAGAAGGTCACAAATGGCAATCAAATGACCCCAGGATTTATTATTTATATGCTCATAAATACATGCCAGTTGCAAAGCGCTCAAATTTTGATCACATGACCATGGGACCCCTAGTGGCGCAGTAGTTAAAGTGCAGTATTGCAGGCAAACTCTGCCCACAGACTCCCTAGAGTTTCATCCTGATGGGATTAAGGTTGACTCAGCTTTCCATCCTTCTGAGGTCAGTAAATTGAGAACCCAGATTGTTGGAGGCAATATATAAACCACCCAGAGAGTGCTTTAAAACAGGGATCCCCAACCCCCAATCCACTGCCCGGTGCTGTGTCGCAGCCCATTGGAAACTGGGCTGCACAAGTAGCAGCAAGTGCACAAAGCTGCATTTGCGCAAGCATTGCGTGCACATTAGTAGTGGGTTTCACTTACCTTTGCTACCGGTTTGGGAATGGGAGTGCGCAACGCTTCTGCGCATGTGCAGAGTGTTTTTGATGACGTCCAAGCAGGTGGGTGGAGTCTCCTGCTGCCACCGCTACAAGTTCGCCCGATCTGGAGCGAACTGGTAGCAACCCATCACTGGTGCATGTGCAAAACCATCCCTCTCCACCACCATCGCTGGTCCACAGAGATGGAAAGATTGGGGACCACTGCTTTAAAGCACTAGGGAGCAGGATATAAATCTATTGCTATGGAGATGTTGCAACAGTCAGGTGAGGACCGCTCGTAAGTCACTTTTTTCACTTTTCACTTCTCAAATGGTCACTAAAAGAATGACTGTAAGTTGAGGACCACCTGTATTGGACACTTGTATGCTAATATATAAGAATATGGTCAGGGTACTTAAAGATCAATATATAAAATTCAGACTGGAGGATTCCTTGACCCCTTGGGAAAGGAGAAAAGAATCCCCCAGAACCAAGTGTTTTCCAGCAATTCATATCTTCATTATTAAATTTCACCTTTAGCAAGTAGGAGCAGAAACAGACAATTGTTCACCCAGCGGAAATATAATGTATCAACCTGCTTTAATAGACCTTAAATTTAACAATAAAACTTAGCTAGAACTTATATAGGACTCGAATCCATTGCTGAAATACTGAATAAATAGTGATGTAACTTAAAGTAAGTTGAAGGCTTGCCTCATAGAATGATTCTCATAACACATTAAATTGCTTTTAAAAAAATACCAAGTCACACGAATAATTTTGGAATAAAAACAGAAATGCAGTCTGCTAAATAATATTGACTTATGATGCAAAGTAAATAACTATTACCAAAAAGGACCCATACAATTTCAGTGGAGGTACCTCACCACTACAAACTTTTAGAGAGTAACAAGCATTGCTATGCAGAAGTGCGAGTTTGCTTAAAGAACTGGCATAACGCAATTCATTAGCACAACACAAATGTGCAATTTACATATCTCCAGTATAGATGTGTCACTAATTTCACAATGTCAGAATAAGTTGCTAGTCCTTTCAGAAGAAAGCACTGGTAATCTGTGTGTGGTAAGACAGAGTTAGAAGAGCAATGAATTGAAGTAGGGCTGTTGTTGTTTTTCACAGGGAAAGTTCTTTAATCTTGACTCTGGTGTAATGGGGCCATAATTATAGAAGTAAATAAATTAATAGCCAGCTGCAAAGGGGAAATTAGTGAAGTTTAAAGGCTATTATTTCCCACTTAGACTCCCTCCAAAGTGCTAATTGTCGGTGCAGAAAGTATGACAGTCAAGATGGAAAAGTGTGGAAACAGCAATTAATATGTGGAAATGAAGAAACGGCTTTTTGCTCTCCTTCTGTATTTTCTCCCTGAACATTCTATAATAAGAACACAAAACACCTGATCAAACAGGCTGCCGGTCTTTGATTTGCATTTTAATTTTTATCCTTTCAAAATTCAGACTCTAACCGTTGTATCTAGTAATCTGATATGGCAAGAACAGATGGAAGATTCTTCTCAATGTAAAAAGTATGTCACGTTTGTTGTCTCCTGACCTGTCCCCTTCTCTCCCCACCTGCTTATCTTTTTCAAGACTCAGTGTATAGATTGGAATTTATTGAATAAAGAAAAGTGAAAAAAATATCTGCCTCTTTTAGTGTTCAGTTGATAGAATGTCTCACTGTGTTCAGTAGGGCATATTTCCAGTTAAATATATACAGTATTGTAGATACAGTCCTGCATGCTGTATGTTCACCCATAAGTACATTTCAATAAATAAAGCTTACTTCTTAATAAGTATATTAAGAACTGCACTCCTAATCTTCTTTGTGTTGTTTGTTACATGGATGAATTAACCAAAGTTTGTTTATAGTGAGCCATCAAGTCATTTTTGACTCCTAGCAACCACATAGATTTTCTCCATGACAACCTATCCCTAACCTGTTCTTTCAAGTCTGCCAATGGCGCACTATCCTGCTTCTTTAAAGTTTAACTTTTTCTTCTATAGAGTGTCACGGGGAATATCATAGCTTCCACAATTCTGATCTTCATAAGTATAGAGACATCATAGCATATGAATGTCTCTTCTAAGGCCTTCAGGGCTGCTCTACCAAGTGCTAGTCTGTGAGGTGTTTCTGGATTGTTTGATCCTTTTAGTTGATCCTAAAAGGCAGAAACTATTCACTTTTCTATTTTCATTGCCAGTTCTAGGGCTGGTTGTTCTACCTGTTGCAGGGGTGGGTTCCTCCCGGTTCGCCCGAACCGGTAGCAACCCACTGGTGATGTCACTATGATGTCACTGAACCAGATCGGTCGGTGCCGGTCCGTGGGTGCCGCCACCTTTTTTTGATTTTGTTTTGATTTTGTTTTGATTTTGTTTTGATTTTGTTTTCCTTCTGAGCATGCGCAGAAGCCGAGTCCCAGCACTGTGCATGTGGTCACCATCTTTTTTCGGCTTTGTTATTTTTTTCTCTCCAAATTTTTTGTTACTGCTCGTGTGCGCGCATCAAAAGCGCACGCGTGCCCACATGGCGCAGGAGGGAGCGAACCGGCAGCAAGGTAAGTTGGAACCCACCCCTGACCTGTTGTTTGGTCTTCCTTCTATTTAATTTTAGTCCGATACTTTCACTGTGCTCTTTGACTTTTAGTATCAGGCTTTCAGATTCTTTGCATTTTCAGTTATCAAAATAGTTAGCATATCACAGGTTATTGGTGTTTCTTCTTCCTGTTTCTTCCAATGCAGCTTTCCTTAATATGTATTCCACATATAGGTTGAATAAATAAGAGAGTACGCAGCCTTGTCACATTCCTTTGCCAACCTGAAGCCAGTTTGTTTGTTATAGAATTTATATGGCTGCCCACTCACTTACATGACTTTAGGTAGCTTACAAAAAATAAAAAAATGTAAAAACAGCAAAAACAATTAGTTTCACCATGTTGTGTCCTATATGGCAAGAACTGTAATTCATAATAAACATACTCATTATTTATATTGTAGAGATTTAACACTGGTCCAAAAAGAGAGAAGAAGCCTATGTCATAGGAGAACTCATCAGTGCAGTACATGGGAAAACAGAAGACATGAACTCTTCTAATTCAGAGAACAGGACACCCTGCCTTGTTGCTGAATTGACACAATCTGTCAAACTTGAGTTAGTTGATGTCAATGTTGTTTCTGTCCTATGACCAGACCTGAATCCAGAAGGTACAAATAAAAAGGTCCACATAAATAGAGCCCTGGTGGCAAAGTGGTTAAGTGCACTATTGCAGGCAAATTCTGCCCACAACCTGGAGTTTGATCCTGGCGGGACTCAAGGTTGACTCAGCCTTCCAGCCTTCCAAGGTTGGTAAAATAAGGACCCAGATTATTGGGGGAAATATGCAAATAATACTTCTATATTATAAGTCACCCAGGACGTGCTGAAAAATGCTATGGGGTGGTACGTAAGCCTAAATGCTATTGCTGTTGCTATAATCTGCTTCCTCTAGGGTATTCTATATCTGAAACCCTACTTTATGCCTCAACACCCCTTCCCACAAAGAAAGATTGAAACTTGACAATAGTTATCAAAAAGGGCTGTCAAACTGGTGGCCTGTGGGCCAGATGCGTCATGCGCTGGCCACGCCCACCCCAGCTCCACAAAGGGGAAAAATGTCACGATGTCACATGACATCAATGTGACGCCACGAGTTTGACACCTGTGATCTAGAAACTCTTGCAGAAGTAGCCTGCAAGAGTCTTCTTCAAGATTGTCAGCGTCCCACAAACCAAATGAACACCTTCTAGGTTCAACTTATCACACATACCTCAACCACAAAAAAATCAAGAGAGGTTTAGATCAAGCCCACAAATGGCAGAAGTCTTGAGACAGAGTAGCACCCTTACTTCCTCAAAACATAGTAGTTGAAAGGAGTGGCAGATAACACAACTAGACTTTGTCCCAATCACCACATCAGAATCTGCCCAGGAAGAGCCAAGACCTTCTCAAACCTGAATGGCCTGACCAGCTCAATGCAAAATGGACACAGTAGTGAGGTAGAAGAACTACCTGTTCATCCCTTCCCTAATAGGGAATTTGCCCTCCTCAGTAAGACTGCTGACAGTTCACTGATGCAATAAGGGAGAAGTACTGACACATTGCCTCCCTTATTGCTACAGTGTCAGCTCAAACATGAGCTTGTACTTGTATGCAACCCAAAGACATCTGCAGATTCCAAGCTCTTTAATCGAGCAATGAGATCTACACTGTGATGTAGTGATGAAAGTATAATATGTACTTGTGAGTGATAGCACAACACATGTACAAAAGGAACAAGTATTATCACAGTGTCATGATGCATTTTTTTCCTAATTTATCTTCTTTGCCGCTTTCTCCCCCACCACACCGGACACCTCTTATTTAAAAAGTTCTTTTTTTTTTAACTTCTTCCACCAATGTTTTAGGTGTCATTTCTGCTTCTTCAATTCCTGGAGCTCTTCAGTAAAGTGACTAATGTGCATAAAAGGGCTGCTTGAGAGCAATCTTGTCAAAGTCTGGATCTCCTCCTTTTGCCAGAGGTTAAATATGCAATTTACAGAACTGGTGACAGACCACACTGACATATTTGGAATGACCTTGTGATCACTTAACACAGGGACACTGTGACAGCCAGAGCTCCGAGGATTGGTCATAAGTCCTCTTTTAGAGCCATTGTAATTTTGAACAATTGCTGAATCAGTTGTTGTAACCTGAGGACTGCCTCTAACAAGTTTGGGATAATAAGTCTGTTTAAAACTATAGTTAATATACAGCCCAATTATGTCTATTTAGAAGTAAATGTTGTTATGCTCATTGTGGTCTCAAATAAATATGCATAGCATGTTTTTAGAAACAAGAAAATTACTTAGTAAATACCTCAAAGAAAAACATTGCTATTTATAAACATGATAAATGCCATGCTGTAGTTTTTACTCTGAGTAGTGATTACTTTTAAACAAAATATTATGAGATAATCCCCATCTTGTGAATTTGATTATGTTCATTAGCAATTATGCCTGTATTCTAAACCTAAATTATCTAAATATTATTCTACAGGTAAACAAAACTGTCAGCAGATTAATATTTTTCATAAAATAAAAAACACTATCTCCATTGTTAATAGTGATCTTGTTAGAAAAGCTTACAGTACAAAACTAATAGTGGTACATCAGTAGAATGATATACAAGTGCTTGATAATTTGTATGCAGTGTTCTATTGAATATTAGAGATTTTAATACACATTTTAGCTAATTTAAATATGTAGATTGTGTTTGTATATAAGTGTGCGTATAGTCTACTAAGATGGTTTTTAAAATAAAAAATAGATTAATATAATTAATTGGAGTTAGAGTTATTTTATTTATCCCTTAATACAGTAGATTATTAAAATATTTGTAATTTTAAAAATTATCATAATCAGAAATTCCAAGTAATTGTCCTTCTTGTAATTATTATGCTTATTTTGGAAGAGTTGCACTTTTCAGAAGTATTTTATCATCTACTAAAAATCAGGAGTCAGGTCAAATTGAGCACCAAAGCAAACAGTGTTAAAATGCAAACTTTCACTTAATATCCAGACTTCTTTTTTTAAAAAAAGGTTGGACTTTTAATACATCAGTTAGACTTTAAAAATAAATTACCGCAGGTGAAATACAGCACATTACAACTAATTGGAAGATGATTCAGTATTGTGGCACATATAAAAATTGCTTTTTTGATCCAATTATTTATTCCTTAACAAGGGGCATTACTTAGTCAACCTTGATTGATCTGGGAAAATGAATCAGAGTCTGACTTGGTTAGCACTTGGATATGAGACCAACAGGAGGCCCTTGGTTATAGCATGGACTGATTATTATTCAAAGCAGCACAGAGCGTTCTTACAAAATAATAAGGAAACTATTTTAAATAAAATTACCAATACTCCCAAAGGACATTAAAATGCAAATATGGTTTTGTGGCTCCCAATGTTTTCTGTGAGAAACGGGTCCAAATGGCTCTTTGAGTGTTTAAGGTTGCAGACCCCTGACCTAGAAATACACTTGAGATCCACTGGCATGAGAGGCATATAAAATATTGGGATCAAAGCAAACAATCCAAACAAGTCCCTGATAGAACTCTCATTTATCTACCTCAAGACCTTAAAGTCATGGCATTTAAGTACCAAGATCTAGAGCTGAGCTGAAAATTGAAAATTATGTAGAGAATATGTCTAATGCAATGCATCTTGCAAACTCTCCTCCCTGCTATTGCACAGGAAAAAATATTTTGCACTTCATTGCAGACTTATGCAATACAAATATTTTGTAATTAAAGTCTGAAAGGGAGGAGGAGAATGAAAAGCAGAGCAGCCTGGGCAGAAATAAACACATTCTGAGAACATGTCCAGCTATGTAGGCCTTTATCAGAAGATTAATATTCTAACAATAATAAAATTTAGTGCTTAAGTGTCATGTGATTTTCATCATGGCCAACAATGTTATAATGCCAGACATAACAAAAATTGCTTTTGCTTCTAAAGATATTTTAATCTAAACTAAGCCTACATTGTTGCCATTTCTTTTGGAATCATTGATATAGAATGAGGAACAGAAAAATGAATATTAAAAAGAGATGGTTTTAAACTGATGTCTGTATAAAGGTGGTGTGTGCTGGGAGGATGGAAAAACAAAGTTTGACTGATTTCATAACCATCTTAACATTTCAGACTGTGTATTTAAAATGTTAGAATGACAGTAATTTTCTCTCATAGCAAAATTTTCCATAACATGCTGAAATAACATGAGCTACCACAGAAAGAATGTGACCCTTCTGAAACAACTATTTTCACTATACAACTGTGCCACAGTTTTTTTTTTTAAAGATGGAAACAAGAAATAACCACCTAGACCAAATTAGGCAACACAACTGAGAAATAAATGTATTAAGTATGCTTTTAAATGAATTTTCTCCAAACAGTTCTCAAGAGAAAGGCTACATCTTAGTTTGGCAATTAAATAAAGGATTGCATTCCTCTAATATTTTATTCATCAAATTTTTCCAATAAATCCAAGCATACTTCAGTCCAGGAATGAGGAAATTCAAATGATCATTTTACATGTTTAGAGAACATATGTGAGAGTTATGATGTTATGTTATATAAACCTGTCACTGATACACGCTTTGGCTACTCACCTACTCCCTCAGGGGCCGTATAGAAGCATCTCTGTCCAGATTTTGTCCTCATGCAGAAGTTTTGTCAGCACATGATCCTTCACAAAGATATGAACTAAGTTTAGGAGCAGTTCAATTGATCCATGTATTTTAAATGCATTATGCTGTCTATCACGAAAAGGCCCTGTTTTTATAACACAATTGCAACATGGGGAGGTGGGGTTATTATTAACGATGGTGAGACAATATCCAAATCTATCCAATTAAT
The DNA here is from genome assembly GCA_023053685.1 of Diadophis punctatus similis. NCBI lineage: Eukaryota > Metazoa > Chordata > Lepidosauria > Squamata > Dipsadidae > Diadophis > Diadophis punctatus. The sequence goes on from JALIGW010000001.1 coordinate 243,186,155, forward strand.
ACAGAGTTTTACATTTAATCACAGATCCAGTCTTATTTGAACTTAGTTGATTCTCCCCAGTCAATTAACTCTTCTTATGTCATCCAACCACTCTTACCTTTTCTGTTTTCATTTCTTCCCCACGACTACATGAGAGGATGTAAAGAAGCAGGAACAGGTGGAAATGGGTTCAGCATCCTCAGCCATGTATGTCCGTAGTAGTACTGACCCCAACACTGCCATTATGAATGTTCACCCTTTCAGACACGATAATATTAGGCAAGAAAATGACAGCTTTTCAACCATCTTTTCAGTGACTGGAAGGAATAAAAATGTATCTGTCAGTTAACCAATTTGGGATCAAATGCTCATGAACAACGACTACATTCACTATGTCATAGAAACAGGCTCAGAAAACAATTTAAAATGTACATCAAAAAGCACAGTGGAAAAAAAACAACCTCTGCAGTCATTACCAAATTTAATTTGCTTTCCTTTACCTAAGAGATAGGTAACAAACAACTCTATTTATTACCGTCAAGGTTATACTGAGATCAAGGGCTTTTTTGAGTTAAAGCAAGAGATCCCTTGCCAAGATGATGCTGTCGGACTGACAGTATTAATGAATAATCCCCCTGCATAGTTCACATTTTATTGCTTGTCATTATGAGAGGCATAAAACATTAAGAATCGGTACATGGACACTTACTTTGTTTTCATTTCTTTTTCCCATCCACTTTCCTTTTGGGTTGCATTATTTGGACTGCAGGCCTAAAAGTAGAGATTGTCTAGTTTTTAATTTTCCATAAACATGTCAAGAAATCGTCCAGGCTGAAGAACAGGGTATAAATACTTATAAATGATACTCCCTTCAATAGTAGAAATTTCTGCTTTTAATATATTGAATCTAAGTATGTATGTCAAAGTGACACACATCTACACCCAGTTTGTAAACTCAGTTGCTGATCCATAAATAGTGTCCACGTCTAGAAGCTTGGCTCAAGTATAGATAAGCTTTGCTGCTTTAAGAGATGAACATTTATTTTGAATGCTTCTTATAATAAGCGGAAAATATGAAGGAGTCCTATAAATAGTTAAGAAAATACAAAAGATTTTTCCCATGAATGGGAAACAGCTATAACAAACGAGATGAGCACTATTATAGCAGTTTCCATTAATATATTACAGAAAAGTATATTAAATAAACTGGATTCCCATAGATATGTTTTGAGTTTCTTTGAGATACAATTGAGAACTGCTGACCATTTCACACTTAAGTAAGCTGGAAATAAGACAGAGGGAGCATCAGAACTCAAGGGCAGCGTACACGCAGAAGGCCCCAGATTCCATTCCTAGCAACTCCAGCGAGATTTTTTTTAAAAAAAAAACCTTGCCTGAATCCTAGAAGACGATTAGTAACTAGTTCTGTATTTGGAGGTTTCTCAATCTTGGCAATTTGAAGAGGTGTGTACTTCAACCCCCAGAATTCCCCAGGCAGTAAAGCTTTTTTCTGGTTTATGATAATCTATACTTATAGTTTATAAGAGTAGCTTTGCATAGTATATGCTTTTGAACTCCCGTATACAGTCACACTGGAACAGATGAACCAAAGTCCAACCTATCTATATGACACTAAATCATTATATTCAGCTCAATCCTTGAATACAAGAAAGCTGTATAGAGGAATGCCATATAGTTCTTTTTTCCAAAATGGCTCCCTATCCTCCTGAGCATACAGTATAGAATGTGTCAGTAAATCTCCTTCCATTTAAGGAATAGATTAAAAAGCAAGTTAGAAACTTGTCGATCATCACAAATATATGTGACTTAAGCAAGAAATAATGCAAGGAAGAAGGAGAAGAGACATAGATTAGAATCACAGGAAGTTTGAAAATGAAGTAATTGGGCATGAGAATTAAGAGAATGTGAAGATTCCTGGCTAATGAGCCATCAAACTTACTACTATACATTTATTACTTTATTGCCAAAAAGGCACTAAGAGTTGTTAATCTAATCTTGCGTAGCTTCTTCTCTGGCAACATTACATTACTAACCAGAGCATACAAAACATTTGTTAGACCAATTCTGGAATACAGCTCACCTGTCTGGAACCCGCACTACATATCAGACATAAATACAATCGAGAGAGTCCAGAAATATTTCACAAGAAGAGTCCTTCACTCCTCCGCTCACAACAAAATACCTTATTCCACCAGACTTGAAATACTGGAATTAGACAATTTACAACTACGTCGCCTCCGATCTGATCTAAATGTAGTTCATAAAATCATATACCAAAATGTCCTTCCTGTTAATGACTACTTCAGCTTCAACCGCAACAATACACGAGCACATAATAGATTCAAACTAAATGTAAAGCGCTCCAAACTCGACTGCAGAAAATACAACTTCAGCAACAGAGTGATCAATGCCTGGAATGCACTACCTGACTCTGTGGTTTCTTCCCCAAACCCCAAAAACTTTAACCTTAGACTGTCTACAGTCGACCTCTCCTCGTTTCTAAGAAGTCTGTAAGGGGCGTGCATAAGCGCACCAGCGTGCCTACCGTCCCTGTCCTACTGTCCTATTGTCCTCTTTTATCGTTACTTTTTACTTATGTTTATACAAATTACTACTATCCTATACATGTTTGACAAATAAATAAATAAATAAAAAATAAACATTCACATACCCGTATTTTTCGGAGTATAAGACGCACCGGAGTATAAGACGCACCTTAGTTTTGGAGGAGGAAAACAAGGAAAAGGGGCCTCTGCCTCCCAGCAATTTGCCAAACAGCAAACAGCAAACAGTACAGATGATATACACTGTTTGTTGTGTATTTCTGTGCATGTGTGCCTGACCCATAGAAATAGCAAAGAATTGGAGAAATGTACATTATGGCAGTATATTAATCCCAGAAAGTTTTCTTAAATGTAATCACACTAACTCCTCCCAATTATTTAAATAGATCTACTCCAAACATGACTAAGTCAGGGTTTAACTCAGCTGCCTTATCTTAATACTAAACAGGACACTGTTACATTTCAGATTATACTTTTACAGATCTTTAAATTTGATGTGGCTTTCTGGAAGTATAGTTATTCTCTGCTATTTAAAAGAAGATACAATAGCACTGGGCCTCTTCAGATCAAACATTTATTTTAAAAAGCTTCTTCATTTTGTTAAGTTGTCTAGAACAATAATAAAGCAGTCTTTAAAAAACAAGTCTAATAAATTGAACATTCTATAGACATTTATAGCTATTGACTTACCTCCTTGAAGTTTTAGCACTCCAACATTGCCAGCAGTCCACCTCCCAGCAATTTGTCTCCTTGCAGCTACTGTAGTTGGTTTCATTTTAGCAAGTGGCTTGCAAGCCTCAGTCAGCTGTGGGTCGGGAGGCAGATAATCACTTCCTTGTGCTAATCAGGCTCTGCACTGTTTGCTGCAAAGAGGTAAATTGCTGGGAGGCAGAGGCCAAAGGGTGGGAGTGGCTGGGTGGGGCTTGGTGTATAAGATGCACCCAAGTTTTCACCCTCTTTTTGGGGGTAAAAAGGTGCATCTTATACTCCGAAAAATACGGTATCTAAGCAGCTGAGTGAGGATAATTCAACGTAATGATAAGCACAATGCCTACATCTTTCTCAACAAGTCTGTCATGTATGCAAATTACTATATAATATGTCCTTTAACTGTTTAACACACAACATACAGAGAATATACTTTCAAATGCTGTTACAGAATAGCTTGGCAAATTTGAAAAATGCACTGTTAACTCTAGCTGTAAATAATGCATGTCAAATTCTTTATATAGAAAAGATCTGTTAAACAAATTCTGCCTCTCTGTACCAGATGACCTGATACTGTATATGTATATAGGTAGTCCTCATTTAGCAACCACAATTGGGACCGACAACTTAAGCGAACTGGCCACTAAATGAAACTGTGACTTTGCTTATAATCTTACCTCAGGTTTCCTTTGCTTTATAGCAAGGACTGGTTGTAAATTTATTTTCTGGTACTGTCATGACTGCAAACAGTCACTAAATGAGGTTGTTCCTAAACGAGGGACTTCCTGTAATGACACAGAGGAGCCCTCAGTTTTGAGGGATGCAGACTTCTAACAAATGGAGCAAGTTATTATTGTAAATAAACAGTGGAATGTAGACTGTCTCTTATATCCTAGGTTACCATCCTATAATACTCGTATGCTGTTTTTAGAAGCAAACTTTTAAATAATTGTATGGATCTGCTATTTTGGTTTACTCAATATTGACTTTATTTTCAGGGTATAGTTAAATTACAGCTAAATAGATACTTTTCTATCACGGCATCAGTGCATGTCAATGTGCCTACTAATGTCTTTCTCAGCAACTGTCTGGCTTCCTGACCTTCCTCATATTTTTCTCTTTTTGACTAGGCACCTGGTCTGATGCAAAGCAAAGTACCAGCTTCTAACACCATGTTTAATTACAATAATACTTCTGGAAGTCCACAGATGTATGGGCTAGTTTCTGTAGCTCAGTGCCTTGCAAAGAAGGAAGGAAGGAAAATATGGAAGAGAAAGTAAGAAACCCAGTTTGCCATTTGATAAATCAGTATGTTGTGACTGGTGTTGCTCAACAGAGCAGTTATTTTGAGAACCAGAACATCCCCCTTATGACAGCCATTTTGAGGCAGTGCCTGCATGGTGTTCCCCCACTATTCCCAGTGTGGCCACTCAACCCAAAGGTTTGCCTGTTCTTAGTCCAGATGTGATTAGTTATTATTTATTAAGTTTAAATTATTATGAATCAGTAAAGAACTGTGAACATAGCAGTCCCTCTTTCATTTTTTTAACAAATACCACCCAATAATTCTACTGAGGAATTAATGAGTCTGTCATGTGCACCTCTATAACTGTCTGGTTTGGCTCTGCAACCAATCAAGACCAACACAGACTTCAATGGATAATTAGAACTGCAGAAAAAACAATTACTACCAATCTGCCTTCCATTGAGGACCTGTATACTGCATGACCAGAAAGAGAGCTCTGAAAATATCTACAGACCCCTCACATCCTGGACATAAGCTGTTTCAACTTCTACCCTCAAAACGACGTTATAGTGCACTGCACGTCAGAACAACTAGACACAAGGACAGTTCCTCCCCCCCATGCGATCACTCTACTAAACAACGAATTCCCACAACACTGTCAAACTATCTAGACAGTGTTGTGGGAATTCGTTGTTTAGTAGAGTGATCGCATGGGGGGGAGGAACTGTCCTAGACAGTATTGCCATCTAGACAGTATAACTATCTAGACAGTATTGCCATCATTCTATCCTATTCCCTATCTCCTTATCTTCTTATGACTATAACTTTGTTGCTTGTATCTTACGATTTATATTGTTTACTTAGCATCCTAGTATGATTTATGTTGATTGCTTATTTAGTATCCATGACTATCACTAAGTGTTGTATCTAATGTTTTATGATGAATGTATTTTTACAATGACTATGATAATGATCTATCACTATTGTTGCATGTACACTGAGAACTTATGCACCGGAGAAAAATTCCTTGTGTGTCTAATCACACTTGGCCAATAAAGAATTCTATTCTGTTCTGTTCTGTTCTGTTCTGTTCTATTCTAATGGAATGTATAGATGACCATGGGGAAAGAGTGGAAGAGATGCTGCTAGGAAACAATCAATGGCTTAATAGGCAGAGAAAGAAACTTAGGAAGGACTCACCCTAACGGAAAAAGCAGTTGAAAGTGGCAGCAGGAAGTTTCTGCCTTCAGACTTACAAGATTTTGTTAATGTAGCCTTACAATAAAGTAGAATTAGTTCATGTACTCCTATTTCTTGTCTTATTTGCCTGGGAGGGCTGACAGAAGCAGATTGGGCTGGAAGTGATAGCTTGGTTGAAGGGAGACCTGAACTGCCGCTTCCATTTCTCATCATCCAAAATTTCAAATAATATATCACTTTGATACATAGGCATGGATAAATGCTAGGTATTTTACCTAGTTCCTTTACAAGAAAATATTGAAACAGTATTTCCTGTAAGGGAACAAGTTCAAATATTTCTTATTTTAAGAAATGACTCCAGTATTTGAGTTTGTTGTCTATTTTTCAAAAGTAGCTGTGTTCCAGAAATGATAATATGAAGCTATAAGTCTAGATTTCATTATAGGATTAAGGACTGAGTTTATATCATTAGTTATACATCATTATTATGTGGATCTTTTTTCTCTTAATTACTTTTTATTTAGTCATGTTTAGTTTATTCTGATCATTACAATATGCCTACATTTCTTTCTTCAAAATTACTATTAATCTTTTTTTCCAATGGCAGTGATTTTTCCACAATTTAAAAATACAATAAGCTGCCCAGAGTTAACTTGGGGTAAGGTGGCCTATACATTTTATAAATAAATAAATGTACAAGATGTGACATTTAATTTTTTTCTGTTTCTCAAAAAGTATACATTACAAACGGTCTAATTTATACTGTGTCTACAAGTGTCACCACCACTAAAATGAATATTTGTTTATACAGAGTCAAATGTTTAAAAAATGTAAAAAGAAATGTGTTTTACCTTGAAGCAACTTGTTAAAGCAGCCATATGTTAATGCAACTCATTAAAGCAGCTATTTTTTCTCAGTCTGGGTTTAGAGTGATGTTGTCTGCATTCTTCTGTGCTCTAAAATATGTGTTCCGAATAATGTTCAAATCATGTTCAACCTTAGCCCTGTTTAATGTAGTAAATTATTCTTTCTCTCTCTCCAATAAGATATACTGTATCTTATACAAACTTTAATTAAACTTATTTGTTTGCCCACGTAGAAGAGCCTGCATTGCTAATGCAATAATATTAAAATAAAATAAAGTTTTCCATAAGCACATCTAGACTATACAGTGTAAGAGATATTTATTTTTGTACTCTTTCCTCTTTTTTTCAGCAACACTACCAAATGTCTGCACCTGTAAGTGGAAAAGTGATGAAAGCAATGCACTAGGAAAACATTCCCAAGATTTTGCTTTGTACAAATATATTTAGATGGCTTCTAAGAAGCAATTACTCTATTTTATTTTTATTCTAAAAAGAGGCAGAGAAGATCATTGTTTAAGGAATCTACATTTCAAGTATCCAAAAGAAAAGCAGCAGCAGCTGACAGTTGCATATAGTTTTACAGTCTAAGTAAAGCCAACCTGCAAAGTGTTTTTTTTTAAAAAAATAGATTAAGTGTTTTACAAGCTATTGCTTGCCTACGCTGGCCAGCTGAAGGCTTTAAATAATTTAATCCCTAGAGCAACTGCCAGCCCCAACTGGAATACTGAAAGAAGGACTGAATTCAGTTAGGATCCAAACAGGTGCTGTCTCACAATGGTTCTTTAATCTAGACACTAATAGGATTCTTATGACAGCTTTTTCCAGCTCAGTGCCTTCCTGTAACTCTCATAATTCCCATCCAGGGTCCATGAAATGAATGAGAAAGAAAATGCAACTGACACATTCTCAAATCAGCAAGGAACACATCCAAATCCCAGATTAGTAAGGCACCAGGCTAGAAACTAGGAGACTGTGAGTTCTAGTCCCACTTTAGGCATGAAAGCTGACTAGGTGACTTTGGGCCAATCACTTTCAGCCCAACTCACCTCACAGGGTTGTTATTGTGGGATAAAATGAGGAGGAAGGAGTATTGAGCATGTTCACCACCTTGATTTATTTACAAAAATAATAAAAGCAGAATTTTAAAAAAAATCTTTTAAAAATGTGTGCATCTGAGCATGAAAAAATCCCTTCCATAATCTGAATACTATTCTTTCCATCTTCCCTCTGTTCTTCCCCTTCTCTTTTTCTCTGTCTACATCCTGTTGTCAAATTTCTCACTAGCTGCCTGGGATTAGAAGTGGCTAATCCCAAGAACAACTGATTACTGATTAGTAAATTTATTATGAAGTAGGTTAAAGCAGCAACAAAAAAATTATAATGCCAATTCTATTTTCAAATAAGAAAAAAGAAAGAGAAAAGAAAAAAGAAAGAAAGAAAAAGAAAGAAAAGAAAAGAAAGAAGGAAAGAAAGAAAAAGACTTTGTAACCATGCTTCTATAATTTGAAGACAATATCTTATTTTCCTTCTGGGCAACTCCTCCTCCCTACTGAAACAACCAAAGTTATTTTTTAATAAAGAGCTTTTGATCAGCAAAGAATTTTTTTAGGATTGGCACTAGCTTCTCAGAAATGGTGAATATTCTCTAGGGGACCAAACTGACCACAAGAATTTGGAATGCTTATAAAACTTCTCACAAGCTCACACGGTGCTGAGTTAACTAAGCAATTTTTTTTCTCATTTAATTTTCATTTCTCTTAATGTAGAGAGTAAGGAAGATAACACTGACAGATAATCAGAAACACTTACTGAAGAAAAAGGAATGGCCTATTTTAAGGTCTTCAGTAAGATAAAATTCTGAAGCAGCTCAGGCAGATACCTCTCTAATTCACTGAAATATAAGGAGGATGGGGTACAACACAATCAGATTTGCAAGGTTCTACTTTATACCCAATTTCAATAAAAAGTCATTTTAACCTTCACGTGAAGTTGCTTTCCTGATCTAGTCTGCCTAGTGGGACTAACATTTACCTTGGTAAATCACAGAATAAGGAGATTGATGTTTTATATTGTTAGTCAAAATATTTTCAATGTCCTTGCTCCAATCGCTATTCTGCACTAGGAAATCTGTGTCTCGATTCCTAGTCTCTTCCCCAAAATACTGCCATCTGATGTAGTATGTCTTCTCTATGAAAACCCCTACTCTATGGAGCATTCTGCCCCAATGTTCGGCAGGCCTCCACCCTATTAGCTTTTCATAAGACTTTGAAGACCTGGCTTTTCCCGCAAGCACTGGCAGAAGACAAACACTTTAGAACTTTGATTTGGCACCAGTTTTTTCTTGTTTTAATTGGTTTGGTTTTATAGTTTTAATGTGATTTTACACGTTTTTAGGTCTTTGGGAGCCATCCAGAGTTGGTTGAAAGATGGGCAGCTACAAAAATGTTTTAAACAAAATAAATAAATCCCGCCTTCCATAACTGACAGCCCTAGGGGCCAGAAAGGAATCCATGCTCAGCAACAGCAGAACCCATATGTCTAGGCTTAGATCAGTGTTTCCCAACCTTGGCAACTTGAAGATGTCTGGACTTCAACTCCCAGAATTCCCCAGCCAGCATTCTCCCTTCCTTTTCTTCTGGAACAGGGAAAACTGCACCCACAGCCACCAGTTATATGTCCTTCCTTGCTTAGGGGAAACAGTGTTGCAGCTCTGCCATAACAGCCATCAACTAGACATGCTGGTATACTTAAAATGACTTATTTCATCCACCCAAACCACTTTGGGTGGTTTTTCATAAGAGCAGATGTCAGATCTAAGTTTTTTTTCACGGCAACATTTGTCACTCTGCCAAGCCTTCAGACCACCAACCATCTGTTCCATCCTTTCCAGTACCCAAAGAGGTTTTTGGATAGAATTTCCTTGGGCTTTAAACAGAAGTGCCCTATATCAAAGACTTGAATGCCATTCTGTGAAAGTTGATTTCTTCTCAAAAATGGGTCTTTTTATTCGTTCTTGTGAGGGTCTCTTCTCTCTCCCAAAACAGCTTTTTTTAAAAAAAATTCTGACAGAGGCCAACAGTTCATAGCATATTTTGGGGAAACTCAGTTTCAACTGTGGGATGTAAACCTCCATCTATCAACTGCTTACTTTCCACAGTCAGATAGGGAAACAGAGGAGAAACGTCAGCATAAAGCAATTCTTTCATTGCTAAATAAGCTACCGGCAAGACACATAACCTGGTTTCTGACTATGACTGAATTTGCTTGTAAGAAGTTCATGTCTCAAGTCAGGTATCATCGTTTCAGGCCATCATCACCATCACTCATGCCTGCTGCCAAATGCTTTTCAGCTTGTCCCTGTTCCAGGGACCTCCAGATATTCCAAGATATTCCATAGTCTCTCCTCAAGGATCAACAGGATTGTACCATGGCCTCCTGCAAACACACTGCTGACCATGCTTATAGAGTTGGAGTTCATGTATGGCGCTCTACCAGATTTCTCCACTTCGTAGAACTGGATGCTAACATTTTTGGGCCACTTTGTTATGTGGAAATAAGAGGTTTATTGTGTGTTGCAATTGCCAAATGTCACCATATGACCCTTCCAATGATTAATTAATTGAGAAGGGTAGAAGCAGCAGCCTAGAATCCTAATTTCCACTGCAGCAGATTGAGAGCTGAACTATGGAGTAAACATATGGAGACCTGTAATTTATTGCCAAACATGTACGTGAATTCTGATACAATTGTACTCTACTTTATTTTTACAAATAACAAAGATTTTCAAAAACACTATTTTACAAAATTGGCAAAATAATACAGAAGGCAATTAAAGCTTGATCTGTGCTAGGGCTTAGTTCCAGACTCTTTAGTTAACAACACAACTGTATCTTAGAATTTATTGAACACCACAATCCATGTACAGAGTAAAGACTTTTTTTATCACTGAGGTTTAAATCCTAATCCTAATCCTTTTAGCTCCTTGAATGAACATTAATTGGAAATACCTGGACAATTCCAATAAGCTCTGGATTTTTCACTCTGACATGGTGCTCTTGTTTTTTCTTTTTATACAGATAGTTTCCCTGAACACCCTCTTTGAATGGACATGCAACATCATGTTTTACTTTAGATTATTGATAAAACTTCAATATTTTTCCAATCTGATCCTTTCGTCTCTCTAAGCTTCATTATTGTCAGCAACTTGGTCCAATTCATAGAAGAAAAGCCTCAATCCCACTTCCACAGGTATGGAAAAGTGAGAAATCAATTTCAACTGCTGGAAAAATGTTATTGTCTAATAATATCCACACTTATACTTGCTATTCTTTCTAAAACCATGGTTTATTCTGGTGGGGACTAACTGCCTATGATATTTTATTTATTTATTTATTATTTATTTATTAGTGAGACTTATATACCGCCTCATAGTGCAAGCACTCTCTAAGCGGTTTACACCATTAAGCAATGTATATATTTATATTGCCCCCAACAATCTGAGTCCTCATTTTACCTACCTCGGAAGGATGGAAGGCTGAGTCAACCTTGAGCCAGTGAGATTTGAACAGCTGAACTGCTGATCACAGTCAGCTAAAGTGGCCTGCAGTACTGCACTCTAACTGCTGCGCCACCTCGGCTCATTTTGGTCTATCCATAAAGGTGGCCTGTTGACCTATTGTACTATAAACAACTCTTTTATTTCTGTTCAAACTCAGGAATTTTCTGCTTAATAAATATTTTACACTGTCCAGCTTCTGCTTTACCAGTCCTGGCAAACTACACCTACATAGTTAATAAGCTTCATCAATAGGAAGATTTTATATCCAGTAATCCACCAATCTGTTTTCCAATTGACATGAGATAAGAGAAGGAGAAAGTCTACTGCATTTGATAGCAATGAGGAGCATAAGATACGACCAAGGCTCTCACACTGCATTTAGTACAATATGTTTCATCACAAAGCTGTAGCTCTGCCAATTGCATAATTTACCTCTGCACTATTTCAGACTCTTCAACAACTGAATAAATATGACTTTTGGAATGGATGACCTACTACAGAAAAGCAAGGTCAGTAGCAAGATAACATATAATACACACTTGTAGGCATTAGACTAATCCCATTATGGGGCTATTGGGAACGAGTTCTATTTAGTATGAGGTTGGCCTCATTTTTCCATTAGGTGCTTCATGTTACACATTTCATAATCTTTGCTAAAAGCCATGTCTTCTGGCTTTATAATTTGGAAAGCATTCTCCAAGCGCTCACAGAAAATGTGAGCTCTCACAGATCTAGGTGCTGTAGGAATGAATTATTAGAGTACAAAGTGTAACCTGGAAAGAATCCAAGATCGGTGATGTAGTTTCACAGACCTGTTTACAAAAACCAAGGCTCAGGTTTGAGGATTCTGAACAGAGACATAAAAGTTATTTGAGTACTGAATTTGAAACCCAAAGAATGTGGGCCATTTTTGGCAGCAGGAAACAAGTAGGCCAGAGGCACCAGCACTGGCAAGTATACTAAACGGGAAAGGACATATATTTAAAAATAAATAATTGTTTTCGTTGCTATTTTTTAATGGTTAGGAAGGAAAAAGAAATCGGGAAAGCTGGACAAGAGAACACATAAATTGAAACCCAACATTTTCCACTGGGAAATAAGACCCTGAATACAATATTAAAATAGCTTTACTTTGAAAAAGTCATCACTGCCAGGATGATGGCAATTTGTTTATTTATTAATCACATTTGTAGAGCACTGCGATCCCAAAGAACTCTCAGTGGTTCACAAGATTAAATCTTGTGATGCGGTTGGCATGTTCCAGATACCAACTCTCAAATGGTATCAACTGGAGATGCGTCTTCTCTGTTGCCATACTTGCTGTATCAAATCCATCCCCTAGGTCTCATTAGATTCCCAGGTAGAATAAATGTGAAGTCATGTAAGCTAAGCAGTCATTCTGCAGAGTGATGAAGAACGTTCACCTTAAGAACAAGCTTCCTCCCTCCCCTTCCCTCCCCAATCAAACAAGTAAAAACAAGCAGATTTACCTGAAAGAGTTTTCCTTGTTCTAGCAGTTCCACAAAGTTCACAGTCTAATCATGTCTTTTAGTGTCCGGCAGTGATTTTATGTTGCCTGTTACATGTATATGCAGGGAGATGCATCCCTATCAAATGTAATGGTTTATTCCTGAGCATGTGATTAATATATTCCTAGTACGCATGTGTACATTCCTTTCTTTTAATTCTTTTTTTGTCTTCTGATTCTGCACGAAGCAACACCTATGTTTATAGCCAGAATGTGATTTATTATTTTTGTAAAGAAATAAATATCTTATACCTTAGAATTATACTGCGGCTTATTTTGATAATGTCAGAGTTTCAGGAAAAGATTCATTTCGCCTCTGATGAGAGTAATTCTTATCTCAACATGGTAGCAGAGGATGGTTACGATCCATCGACCATCCTCGATTGGGAGCAATTCCTTCATTTTTCTGACCCACAACCATCTCAGTGGGCCTTTTCAAGCACTGCCAACACATAACTCCTCTCTACAAGGTAATCACATTAAACATTAAAACCCGAGCTCATTTTTTTCTAAAAAGCCTTTGGAACAGCCCCTTAGTGCTAGACCCTAACTAGACTTAAGATGGTGTTATCTAAAGTAATTACATATTTTTCCATTTACTCCTACTTCTATTCCCCTCCTTTTCATCAGCTTTCCTTGCATCTATTTTTAGACTGCAAGCCTCTTGAATAAGGACCTATCAAGCCTGTTATTTGTAAACCACAGCATACAGATGAAGAGTAAAGTACATAGTTGGTGCTTGAACGCCACACTCCTTACCTTGGTGCCTCTCTACAGCGTCACCTCAGCACCACTACTTCGTTGAAATGGGGACAACCCTGATCTTCAGTTATATTAATTGCCATTTTGGAAAACCAATTAACACAAAACAATATTATAATGCCTGCAAGGAATGAGTCCACTGAGATACTATTCTACCCAAATAAAAACAAATTAGTTTAGATCACACACAAAATCTAAGCATAACCTTCCCCCAAATATATCCCTATAGCTACCAAGAGCCAAGATTAACTCTAAGGTGTCTTTCTTACCAATAGTGGAAATACCCAACTCATAGAATAAAACCATAGTTCTTGCCTGAGTGTCTGAAACGAATGTGCACAATATATGACGCTGGAAAATCTATGAAAATGGTTTGATAGAAAAGCACTGCTCTCACCTGGGAGTCTGCAGTTGAAGGTCAAAGTAATACCTACAGTAGCATTTTTTAACTTGAAAGTTATTGCTGAAGAGGATACAGTATTAAGATTTCCCTTCCTGATCTATTGTAAGTCATACTTACCTATCCAATGTGTTCTTCATATTGCAAACAAGTATTTTATTTTTGCTCATAAGGCCATCAAAAAAGAGAAGAGAGAAATTAAATGTAAAAGTAGCTCTGCTTCCCATCATTTTTTTTTGTAATTTTCTTTAAATTACCTTTAGACATGTTAGACTGGCTATTAGATAATCTAGCCAGCTACTTTTTAGCCTACTATATTTTGTAGGCCCAACCAGTATGATTTGTTCATCGTCCAATGAGTGTATGAAGTTTTGTGTTAAAGAAAAAATTCAAAATTGCATGTAATGGGCACACAGGCTCAAAGAAACTTTTTCATACTTACCAAGCAAACAGGTATTATACTATGGTATTTCCCATAGTCATTATTTTTGTCTCTCTCTGTGTGTGTCTCTTTGAAGTAGAAGAAAGATGCGAACAAATAAGGCTTCCAGAGTTTGCAGTTGCTTCCAAAGTTGCTACTTAGACACTTCCATGTACAGCACACTGAACGCCTGGTATTAGTTGCCTATTAAGCTACTCACTAAACTGGTAGTTTCTCAATCCAGCACCTTATTAATCTTTTTCCAGGCTCGCTATAAAATTAGCAGAGACATATTTTTGAATTAGTTTTCCAACTTGAGTGTTAGCGCCAATGACTCATTTGAAAATACTATAAGTAGGACAAAAGAAATCTTAGGCACTTCACCATAAATAGTAATTTTAGAGGAGGTTACAAAGAATATTCTGTCTCATTTCAGTAGCAAAGAAAGACACCTCTGTGTACATGTTCAGATTTAAAAATAAAAAGGCACAAGACTCCAGCCAGAGTGACTGGGATGTCCATTTTCATCATTCAAGGGACACCAGTTATGTTTCATACTATATCTCAGTAATCAGTACTGACAGACAGCTGATTATACTTCTACTCTCTGACCAAGCTTGTGGGGAATATATATATATATATATCAGAGTATATCAGAGTATATCAGAGGTGGGTTCCTGCCGGAGCTGTCCAGTACGCAGGTCTGGCAGGGAGCGGCGGATTTCGCAGCCGCTCCGGAACCCTCTCTGCCGGTCAACCCAGCACGTCGCCATTTTTTCCCCATGATTTTCGGGCAATTTTGCTTCGGCGCATGCGTGGAAGCAAAATCGCGCCGAAAGCTCACACGCGCCCCCTCGTGAGATTTTGGCGCGATTTTGCTTCCACGCATGCGCAGAAGCAAAATCGTGCAAGGGGGAACACGCGCGTAGCGAGCACGCCCCCCCCGAAGCGTGGAGATGCGCGTGCATGGCTCTGGCAGCAAGGTAAATGAGCAACCCGCCCCTGAGGTATATGTATGTTTGGCTTGAAGTTCCTTTAAATCCTTGTCTGGGAAACTAACATACTGACTTCCCATCAGATGTTGAAATGAATCAGTCTTCTCATACCTTTCAAGATAAAGCATCCGAGTCAAGATCAATTCTTGTTATTTTCTTGGCAGCTATATGGAAGTGACTTGCCACTGCTTTGTTCCAGGATATTTTTTTCAATTTCTCAATCTGATAGTTTAATTGATGTCCTGGTCTCTCCTCTACATATTAATCAGGATCTATATTTCTTGGCTTCTTCAAATCAGCCAAAGCCACTTAAGTGAGGATACATGCCATGACAAAGGAACATTATATTTTTGAATGTAAAATAAGAGCGGGCAAACTTGCTGGCCCACAGATGGCATGCTTTGTTTCCCCTGACTTCAAAAGCTTTCTGGAAGACACATTGGCTGAGCTACTGCCAATAGCAATCCATTTTCCCCCTGGTATCTATAGGGTCAAGAGGGAAAAACAGAAAAAAGCTGATAGAAAGAGAGAGAAAAGGATGACTCTGTTCCTTGGGTAGCAACCCTACTCCTTTACTGCTTGGACAATTATATAGGTTTTTAATAGAAAGATTGTTCCAATTAAGGCCAACTCAAAATGCAGAAAACACACACAAATGCGATACTGTAAAGTGTGCGGAATCCATGGTACTCAGGAGGCTGGACATTAAAGTTGTGCAAAACATTACAAGTTCAGAATAGATTGCTTTGAATTCAAAATACTTCTGGAATAGTCAGAAATCAAAATGACTCTTTTGAACTGTTTTCAGTTATATTTCTAGCCATGGATAATTTGGAGTGGTCAGAAGTTGGAGGAGCATTTTGTGGCAGCTTGGGTTACATCAATGAGTCATCTTTCCATACAAACATTGGCTCCTTTTAGACTACAAATTTAGAGTACTTTACTGAACACATGCAGACTAAAATTCTTTTCAAGAATGAAAAGAAACTTCTGGAATTACACAAAGCACTTAAAAGGCCAGGCTTATGTGATTAGATATTTTAGATAATCGCACTCTGTTAATAAAAATAAGATGACATTTTAAAAACAGGCTGGTTTTTGATAAGTACCGTAAAGCTCAGATTCAGATCCAGAGTTTTATATTTTCACAAACATACCATACAAGCCTTCTGAAAATAACGAGACACACCCTTCTATATTTCAAGGCTCACACCACAATATATAGGATTTCTGAAAAGTGCCTAAATATAAAGACGAGTGAAAGAAAATTAGCTGCTAAGGTTTAAATAGCAGCTGTTTTTTGTACAAATGTAAGTGGGCATCTTTAAGAATCAACTCAAGCCACTTACAAAAGTTTCAATAGCTCAAAATATTTTCACATCCAATGGCTGAATCACTTGACTTGGACCAAGGATTGGCAATTGGTATCATTCAGATGTTTTAAATTACAGGTCCCATAATTCCTTTCCACTGACTATGAAGTCTGGGTTGGTGGGAGCTGAAGTTAGAACAATTGGATAGCAACAGATTGTCTAACTCTGCTCTAGTTCATGGAGGATATATGACTGAAATCTAGTAAATAGCTATCAATACCTGATTTAAAAACTACATCAGCTGTGCCAGAAGCAGCAGTACAGACAGCAAGAAGTCTCTGACCATGTCAAGATTGTCACTGAAGCAACCTTTTCAGCCCAACAAAGGTGACTCTGAAGCCATAAGTACATTGTCCCCAAGTATGCTAAATTACAAAGTACACATATCAACTCTGTTGTTTCTGTTTTGTCCCTCATCTCCCATATCTTTTCATTTTGAAATGAGGGTTTCTTGTCTGCAATTGTTATGCGTACCTTTCCCTTGAAACAAACTCTGAGAAAAAGCAGAATTTGCTGTTGACCAAACTTGCATAGTATTATCTGTGGAAGTGGAGATTATTTGTTGTACAAGATAAGTGAAGAATTTGATCACTGACCTCTAAAAATTAAGCTACCTAAACTAATTAAATTTTGAGTCCACAGGTACAGTTGTTACCCTATGGCTTCATAAATGCACGTTGAAGATAAAAACTGCACATTTTTCAATGGTGACAAGAACTCAAATGACATATTCCCAGGAGCCCTCTAACAGTTTTTGAACTTTTTTAAAAACTATTTACACTTATATAACCACACACCAATATGGGGGCTTATGTTTGGAACCTTTTAAGTGCCCAATAATGTCTCTGTCTCAAACTAATAATGACAGATATGGAGCAAATCCTTGTGTTTAGGATTGGTATACATACGGAGCGGAAAAAAGCCCCTAAAGATTTCAGTTTATTTAAATAAAAATGCAGATTGCATTATTAGAAAACTAAGAACTGATAGATAAAAGAACTTGATTTCTTCCCATAGGCTCCTCTATAGAAGAGAGAAGTATCCTGAATCTGGGTCAATCTGCCATCTAGTGGTACAGCCACCATACAAAGTCTTAACTAAAAAAGTTACACAATGCCCCCAAAGTCAGTAAGAATTTTTGTTTTGTTTTAGCAACCCCCAAACTCTTATCAGTTTCTATAGCATTTGTTTTAATTGACTGTGATACATCAGTTAACATTCTGTTTTTGTGTAAGGAAATCATTACTTGTGCAGAGCCCAGCATGACTTTGATAGCCTTGATTCCTAATTTCTTTACATGATTTAGGACTTCTTGATATGATGAAAGGAAAGCCACCATGTTTAACTACATGGGTGGCTCAGCGTAAATTATTCCATTGCTAGTGACCTATAACTATAACTACCGGTACACAGACTGCCACCCAAAAAACTTTATGGCAGACAGATTTTAAAAAGTAACACTAAGCAACCCCTATTGTGGCACAATTAAGGGTGAAATCTATAGGAATCTTTAGCTTACTTTCCTTACCTCCAAGAATAGGGTAAACCTCAATTTAGGACTGGTCACTTAGAGACCATTTGAAGTTAGGATGTGCCTATGTGCGGGCTACTTATGACCCAGATTCGGAGTTTCAATGATTGTCCTCCGTGGTTACATGACCAAAGAAATACAATCTGGGCTAGTTTACTTCAAGGTTTCAGCAAAACCATGCCCATAGTGAACCATTGGTTTGCTCAATGATTGCAGCGTTCGCTTAATGACTTTCAAAAAGGTCATAAAACTGAGTTGATCACATGACTTACCTGACTTACAACCATGATGGGCAGCCTCCATTATGGTCATAAGCCAAGGACCACCTGTATAATGTTCAAAAATTTAACACCAAACATTAATTATTTAAACAGTATTCATTCCATCCTTCAGTAATACAACAAGAGTATACAACAAGAAAGTAAGAGGAAATTAGGTACTAGCTAGTTTTCAACTTACAAGCAATAACTTAACAACCATTTGAAGTTAGGACACAATGAAAAAAAGTTACTTACAACCCAAAGTCCTTGATGTTAAGATTGCTGTATCACCCCTGTGATCACATTATTGCATTTTAGGTGCTTGTCAACTGGCACTCATTTTCAACCAGATGCAGAATCCTGCAGTCATGGGAACGTTCGTTATTTTTTGCCACTTTCTGGCCAAAAAACACCCATTAGATAAACTGGATTCGGATTTATGACTGCATGAATCACTTAACATGGCCTTTGTTTAAGACTATGATATCTCACTTAATGACCATCGTAAAAAATATTGTAAAATTGAGTCCGGTCACATGGTGACTCAACTTACAACTGCAATGACTTACAACCAAAATTCCATCTAGAACTGAATTAGATAACCTTATGTTTTTCACATAACAGAATAAAGAGCAAAAAGGCCAGATGACGCCTACTATATGTATGTATTGCCTTTTAAAAGGTAGAAAGGAGAACCTGCTGACTGCTCACATTGAAAGTTCTTCCTAGTGCATTATCCAGATTAAGTAGAAATTAAATCCAAAACTTTAAAATCTGTATATCATGTATGTTCTGTGTATTTGTGTGTCTATCTTACTAGGTGGATAGGAAGGAATAATACATACAGTATATAGGATGAAACAAATTCATAAAAAGAAAGGAAATTGTGAGCTGCAGAGAGCACATAGATAGAAAAAAAAATAGGCTTGGATACTGTTGTGCATTTGAGAATACCTCCCAATATAAGAAAGCTAACCTCGGAAGTTCAGCCACTCCCCCTTTTTGCTTTTTCCAAATATGCCTAAGATGCTCTCCCTTGCAACCACAGCAATGAAATAATCTTTTAGCAAACTTGCATAAGAACAAGTTGCACAAGGCTCAAACTTTCATGAAAGATATAAGGTTCTACAATTTCTGTTCCCCTTCCGCTTGCCCCAAAAACCTCAGTTATGAAGCAAAATTTATCTGGATCTCTGCTTCACACTGCTCAGCTGGAATGCTATCTGCCTATCTTTTAAGTCAACAGAAAACTACACAAGCATGACATTTCTTGCTTCCCCCACCGATTCCTATCTCTACCATCTCTGTTTGGAGTCACTGAAGTTATCTAACTGCTCTCCAAGGTAACAGGTGACAAAGCCCAACAGATTTTATACACTTTGAGGCTGCCTTGGATGGTGTAAGAAAAAGGGGGAAATACTATTTTAACAGATACAGATAAGGATGACTTAAGGATGACTCAGTCATGGGCTGGGGACAAGAAATCCCTGAGGATTTTACTCCACTAGTCCTTTCCGACATAGGGGGCAGTGTTCATCTCCATTTCAAGGCCATTGAGCCAGTGCTGTCCAAAAACATTTCCCCGCGGTCATGTGGCCAGCATGACAGCCTGGAAGGCTGTTACCTTCCCACCGAGGTTTATTTATTTATCTACTCGCATTTGCATGCTTTTGAACTGCTAGGTTGGCAGCAGCTGGGGTGGAGCCTTAGCAACTGGCATGCATGATGGTTGCAATGTCCCAGAGTCATGTGATCAGCTTTTGTGATCTTCTGACAAAGTCAACAGGAAGCCTCTCTTAACAACCATGCCACTAATTTAACAAGTGCAGTGATTTTGCTTAGAAACTGTGGCAAGAAAGGTGGTAAAATGGGGCAAAACTCACTTAACAACTTTCTTGCTTAGCCACGGAAATTTTGGGCTCAATTTTGGTCATGTCGAGGACTATCTGTATATCCTATTGCAACGCACTCTACATGGGGCTACCCTTGAAGAACGTTCGGAGACTGCAGCTAGTGCAGAATGCGGCGGCGCGTGTGGTGATGGGTGTCCCTAGATACACCCATGTGACACCCATCCTTCGCGAACTGCACTGGCTGCCTATAGGTCTCCGAGCACAATTCAAGGTGTTGCTGATTACCTTTAAAGCCCTACATGGCTTAGGACCAGTTTACCTCCGAGACCGCCTTCTCCAACATACCTCCCTAAGACCGATTAGAGCCCACAGAGTTGATCTGCTGGTGGTCCCGTCAGCCAATGTCGGCTGGCGGGCCCACAAACGAGGGCCTTCTCTGTGGCAGCACCAGCTCTCTGGAACACACTACCTCCCCCCCCCCCCGAGATCCGCATTATTCCCACCCTGCCAACCTTTAGAAAAGCAGTTAAAACATGGTTTTGTCGACAGGCCTGGGGCCAATGATTTTAATACAACACTGATCATTCTTGGCCCCATGAATGATTTATTGTATAGGTTTTTAAACTGTGGTTTTTAATGTTTTTTTTTAATGTTTTAATATCTATTGTTTTTAATGCTTTTTATATTTGTTGTTGCATGTGAATTTTTACTGTTGTGAGCCGCCCAGAGTCTCTGTGGAGTGGGAGGCATACAAATGCAACAAACAAATAAACAAACAAACAAACAAATAAATCCCAAATATACAATTTTATCTATTTTATTTGATAACTGAATTCACCCAGGCCTTTAGAGAGGATCACCGTCCCTCTTTTCTTCCTTTCTATTCCCCTCTGGGTTTATTTTATTTGTATTTTTTTGTCATTATTGTTCTTTTGTTTTGTACTATTTTGGTGTTTTTGTATTGTTGTTTGTTTTGAAATGTTTCAACAACTGTAAATCACCCAGAATTGCTGGGGGTTGCGTTGCGTATATATTTCATAAATTATCATCATTATTCATGGGTAACTATTCCAAGAACAATTCCATAGACTGAGGCACCAACCAGAGTTCTCACTCAAGACACAAATGTCCGCTCAAATTATCCTACTTCAGACACTTTTAAGTGAAGAGCCAGCTTTCGGGAAAATGCTCTAATGCTGGGAAAGGTGGAAGGAGAGAGGACTGTCAGCGGCAAGGTGGACGGGCTGTTATGGTGAGGATGAGTGCACCATTGAAAGAGTTGAAAGAAGAGGTCAGGGGTAGATCATCCTGGAAAAAAAAATCTATCTGTGGTCGCTAGAAGTCGAAAACGATTTGATGGCACATAATGGTAATGAACAAATGCCGCTAACCAAGTCCGACCTTTCCAGGAAGAGCTGCAGGGGATGCCTGAGCCATAACTGGGGCAGCAGAACCCTAATCCGATTTACACAATAAGCAAGAAAATCAGAAACTTCTTTAGGCGTAGGGGAGCAAGCCACATTACAGCTTATTCCCCAAGCATAATAGAGCATCTCATTCTGGGCGATGTCGCCCCACGGTTTCGTATGAATAATAGACAAGAGGCTGTAACTGTGGTGGGGGTTGTCGAGATCGCCTTACGTTACATTGGCTACGAGCCCAGAGCACACAACGCATAAGAAATTCTGGAGCACAGGGGGGAAGAAAAAGAGAGCAGAGATCAATTAATAATCCCATTATACAGAAGCGTCTGTTGTCTCACGGGCACGTGATTTATTCACGTGCCTCAGCAAACAGCCTCTGCGTTAAAACCTTTCCGACAGAGCATTTACCCGCCAAATCAAAATGCGCCGTTTGCTTTTCTTTCCACGCATGCGCGCATGTGTACGGCTTGCTTAGTCTCCTTCGTTCCCGGCATTCTTCTCACGCTGCTACTCTCTCCGTTCCTAGCTCGCGTTCTGTTGCTTAACCCCTCGCGCGCCGCTCCCTCCTTCGACCTTCCATTTTTATTTTCCCCCACTATTCCTTGCGCGCTCGTACTTTCCCGTTCAGCCCCGCCCACTTCCTTTACTGAGGAAGGCGAGAGTTGGGGGCGGTTGGGCCGCCATTTTGTTCCTCGGGCGAGTGGAAGCCGCACGCAGGGTCGATTAGTTCACTTAAGAGCTGCCCGGGGGATTTTGCGAGGGAAGAGAACGGGAGGTAGGTGGGTGGGTAGGAGGGTTAAGAAATAGGCATATCTACATATCGGACCCTGCTTCCTTGCTCCCCCCGCTACTTCCGGGGACCGTTTTAACCCGCCATGTCTGGAGAAGCTCCCGCCGGCGACCAGGTGAGCGACCACAGGGCCTTCCGAGATCCATGAAGCAATTGGCGGGGAATGCCTTCTCGAGAAGGGGTGTGACTGGGCTCGGCTGACAGGCGTGAGGCTTTGGGGAGTGAAAATGGCGGTTTCTAGAATAATGATGAATAGGCCTTATTAACGTGCGCGTCTTTGTGTTGGGGGGGTCTGTACCTCTTCCGTTTGCGCCCCCGCTCATCTCAGTTCATAAATGTGGTGTGGAACTGCTATATGCGCTTTACTTTCTGTTCCAAGATCCCAGTTGCTGTAAGTATTTCCAATTGGTAATACTCTCCAATGGCTTACATAGACATCACCCCGCTGACTTTTTCTCTCCTGCAAGTTGTATCTCAGTAACTCGACAAGTCACTTCGATTTAATTCAAGGAAGTTTACCATAAATACCTATATAGAACCATAATTCTAACATGCACTTAGATTAGGTTTAATCGGAGGCTGAAGTAAAATTTCTCTTTTTAAATATCGTAAGACACTAGGGAAACAAATGTATGTTGAACTAAAAAATAAAGCAACCTATAGGTCTATGCATTATGTTTTCGTAAAAATATAGTAAAAGATTTGAAAAACGTTTCAAAATGTAAATTCTGAGCCCTGTGTACTAAGTTTTGTTTAATAAAATTGAGGTGGATATATTTAGAAACTGATGTTACAGAGTTGCTAATAAATGCATTAATGTTACATAAATGTGTCCTTTTTGAAAGTATGTTCTGTGTAGGGATGTATATCTAAGGAAATTATATGCAAAAGCTATTGGGGTTCAAACTCATTGGACTGCTGATGAAAATTAGTTTTTACATAGATCCCTCAATTACTTTCAAAGCTACCTGGTAAAAATGTACAGTTTAAGCTGTTCTGTTGAAATATTTTTTTACTTAATTGTAGGCAGATTAGATGTACAAATTTAAATATCAGTCCTTTAAAATAAACATTAAGAAATAAACATTTTACGTTACCACTACCAAAGCAACAACCCAATTTCCCACAAGAGAAGCTGTGTAAGGACTTTATTTAAACGATCCCAAACACACCCACCACAGCAACCCAGAAAAGAAAATGGAGCACCCATATACAACACATTACAACAAAATGGATACCCACGAAACTTTATCAGAAAGTCCCTGACCACCAACCAACACAAACTCTAAAAAGAATTAAACTGCCATACATCAAGAATATCTCAGAAACTAACAGACTGCTACAGCCTCATGGAATCAGCATATCACACAAGCCAACTAAAGCCCTTCAGAACATCCTATGTAAGCCAAAAGACCTAGCAACCCCAGAAGAAAAAACAGGAGTCATCTACAACATACAATGTAAGAACTGCAACAACCACTGTGTAGGACAAATGGGGAGAAGACTGGCAGAACACATCCATGAACACCAACTGGCAGTCAGAACACATGATGAAAATTCTGTAATTTTACAACATATAGGCAGATTTAACCATAGTTTCAATTGGGAAAATGTGACAATCCTAGACCAGACCAAGTCCAAAAATGCCAGGGAATTTCTAGAAGCCTGGCACTCTTAACAAATCAGCCATCAATAGACACATAGACATTAACAACATGTATAGACTGTGCAAAAGAGACAATCAACCAGC
Source organism: Diadophis punctatus similis (assembly GCA_023053685.1). NCBI lineage: Eukaryota > Metazoa > Chordata > Lepidosauria > Squamata > Dipsadidae > Diadophis > Diadophis punctatus. The sequence goes on from JALIGW010000001.1 coordinate 243,210,384, forward strand.
CCAAAAGAGAACAAAAAGACTCCAGCACCTCTCCATCAATAGTCAGCATCCAGATCAGCATAGATTAACTTCAAGATTAACTTCAGACCAACAATAAGTAAATCAGACCCTAATCAAGAAACTGACAAAGAATCATCAGTAAATAGCCCAACCAAAGAATCTCTAAGACTACCCCCACAGACAAGCAAGTCACCAGAATATAAACTGACAGCAAACAACACTCCTTACTAGCACTGTTGATGTTACCTAGTTAGGGTAATGAAACGTTTGCAAGAAAACAAGCTCAGAGAGGACCAAGGAATCCCTCATTTCAACCCTGAGCTACAAATATTCTCCATTATTCAAACATTTTACAGTGTGTGGAAACAATGCTAGGGATGGCTTCTATCTGGATGCTTTGTATAATTAGTTTTGAAAGACTTACATATTTAAAAAGACATTGTAAAAGCAAATTTGCCTTCTGAGTTCTCAGATTTCTGGGTATTATATATATATATCTATCTTTTTGTTTTGTTTGTTTTAGGAAAAAGATATAGAGTGGGGGAGGGCATACTCTACCATACATATCAACCAACATACAACCTGACTTCTGATTTTTTTCAATGGGAAGTTAGATTCTTGATCTACATGCAAAAAAACCAGAGTACTAGATAGATATAGCATGTTTTATTTCAGTTTTAGGGGTAGATCCTCTGGGTGGCAGACTTGCGCTGTATTCTAAAAACAATGTTCATGTAGTTCTAGTCCAACTTCTTGTTTCCCACTGGAGCCAGTTAGATGTCTCCAGAAGTTCACAGCAAAGCCTAACATTCTGTTCTAGCAACTGATATTTATTGATATTCTTCCCTCACTTTTACTAGTTACTGAAACATGAGAATTCAGAATAGGGCAGGAAATTATTTTTAAGGTACTGTTTTTGCATCTAGTTTGGAACTATTAAGCTAGTATCTGCTTCCCTTCTTGCTGTGGTATATTATTTGTAAGTTTGGCCTGATTCTTCCAGCAACACAACAATTTGAGATGTCATGTTGTGCAGACAATTTTTTGAGCTGCAGTTGTTTCATTCATTGCATATTGGAGAAGATCTAGGCATCTAAGGAACAAAGGACTCAACAATTGGGTCAAATAATGCTTTGAATACTTTCCTAACAGAAGTACATACAGTTGGAGATACAGAAACCGATTGCTTAGCCTTATGCTTATTTCAGTTTAGAGATGGAAATTACCAAAACCAGGAGATCTTTTAATTTAATTTTAAATATTCTGAAAATAATCCATTTTATAATCCATTGGAGTTCTTTTCTCCTGAGAGAGGTAAGCTTCTCTCCATTATACAGATGTGTGTACATCCATTTGTAGGATGGGCAGAAAACACAGTGAAAGGTAAAAAGCTAAAGTAGTGTTTGTCAATGTTGGCCCCTTTAAGATTCTGGCTGGGGAATTCTGTGAGTTGTCCATGCTTCTGCTATGATTGAGAAACACTATTTTAGAGTAATTTATAATGGATAAAAAGGGAGTTTTAACAGGAATTTCTTTTGTATCCATGAATATGGAAACAACATTACAAACATCATCTTCATATTTAATTCTGTAGTCCAGACATTTTTTTAAAAAAAGTCAAGTATTTAAATATATTTTGAACAAAACACAGCTATTTACTGACTACATCCATATGTCTACTGCTGGAGAAGTATTAATATTGTATTCCTGGATTCACATAGTGTGTGGTTGAATGCTGTTATGAAAATGTGAATAACTGAGAAACATGGAAATAAAATATCTACTTAATTAGCTTAATTGTTTGATGACTTTAAACTTTCTTAATATATGTATTTGTTTATCACTTCCCATGGTAAGTTTAATAATGGCTCAACCCAATTTTATGGAATTACTTATGTGTTTATAAAAAGTTAAATCTGTCATGCAAACTTGGAGTAGTCACCATTTCTGGTTAGCATAAACCAAAGTACTTAAATCAAGCAGAAATTAGTGTTTCAGATTTTTAAAGGAGATAAGTTGCTCCATGATATAGTTCTTTGAACTATTCAGAATGGTTTAGTGCAGGGGTAGGCAAAGTTGGCTCTTCTATGACTCATGGACTTCAACTCCCAGAATTTCTGAGCCAATCATGCTAGTTTAGGAATTCTGGGAATTGAAGTCCACGAGTCATAGAAGAGCCAACTTTGCCTACCCCTGATTTAGTGCATTGTTTCTTAAACTATTCCTACTCTTAAGACTAGTATAGAAAATATTGGAATTGGATCAAAGATGCAAGAGAAAGTCTTTAATATTTTTTGGGTTCTATTCTATTGCAAAAGAAATTCTTCAATGAGAATGTTTGTAGTTCTGGGTTGAAATGAGTCCTTGGTGCTTTCTGAGCTTAGTTGTTGTCTTGTAGACATTTCATTACCCAAACTAGGTAACATCATCAGTCCTAGTAAGAAATATTACTCTCAGTTTATATTATATTGGCTTGCCTGTCAAAATTGATGGGAGTGGTCTTGAAGGTTCTTTTGTTGGTCTGTTTACTGTTAGTTGTTTGGCATTCCTTGATTGGGGATTAGCAGTGATGGCAAACTAGAAACATGTGTACCAAAAAAAACCCCACCCATACCAATCAAATGCTCCACTATCAAAACAATAACCGAACCTCCCACAAGAGAAGCTTCATAAGAATGTTATTTAGAAGAGCACAAACACACTGCAGTAACCCTGAAAAGCAGAAAAAGGAAACAGCATTTATACAACATCTTTCAACAAAATGGATATCCACACTTCATCAAAAAGTGTCTGACCCAATATAATACAACCAACACAAGCTATAAAAAGAAAAACACAACCATACATCAAAAATATCTCAGAAACCACCAACAGAGTATTACAACTACACACAATCAGCATAAAACGCAAGTCAACGTAAGCCCTCCTAAACATCCTAAGTAAATTAAAAGATCCAGAAACCTCAGAAGAAAAAACAGAGTCTTCTACAAAGCACAGTGTAATGACTGCAACAGCCACTACGTAGGACAAACAGAAGACTGGCAGAATGCATCCACGAACACCAACTACCGTATTTTTCGGAGTATAAGACGCACCGGAATATAAGACGCACTTTAGTTTTGGGGGAGGAAAACAAGGAAAAAATGTTTTCTATGCAAAGCCCATTAAAAGTCATCTACTTACAGTGGGCAGAAGTAAAACAAGCCCAAAAGTGATAAGCAAAAGGAATGTCAGCAGGTATATCCTGCTTATCATCTGGTCATCCCACATAAAAGTCATTCAAACAAGCAAAAGATTTATTTAGGATATCTTTTTCAATAAATTATGCCCAGAGATAACAAGTATGACAGGGACCTTGACAGACAAGGAAAGGAGAACTTTCCTATGGTACTTTTTTTTCATTAAAAGGAACTTCATTCTGATTAAAACTGCCATAAACATGTTGCTATTTAGATATTTAGTTGTCTAGATCTTAAAATTATCAGACACTGCAGTGGCTGCTAAAAGAAAATACTGTAAGTAGATTTGCAAATGTTGGAGAGAAGAGTTATAAACATCCATACTATGTTTTCTTCTTAAAAAAAGGGAAATACTTCTGAGGAATATTTCTGCTTCTTTCCAGTACACTAAAGCAGACATAGGAATAATAATAATCAATAAATAAGATTGAGAAGTAGTACTCTGCTATTTAAAAGAAGATACAAAAGCACTGGGCCTCTTCAGATCAAGCATTTATTTTAAAAAGCTTTTTCATTTTGTTGTCTAGAACAATAATAAAGCAGTCTTTAAAAATAAGTCTAATAATTTGAACATTCTACAGACATTTATAGTTATTCACTTACCCCTTTGCTCCAGTTCAGCAGAAAATAGAAGTCTGCCTGTCTCTCCCACCTATCTGCCTCTTTGCAGCCTAGTTTCAGTTTCACTTTAGCTAGCACGTGGCCATGCAGCCTCTCTCAGCTGTGTGTCGGGAGGCTGATAATGACCAGTTTATGCTAATCGGGCTCTGGCTGTTTGCTACAAAGATAAATTGATGGGAAGCAGAGGCCAAAGGGTGGGGGTGGCTGGGTGAGTGGGGCTACATTCGATGTATAAGACGCACCCAAGTTTTCACCCTCTTTTTGGGGGTAAAAAGGTGCGTCTTATACTCTGAAAAATACGGTAGCTGTCAGAAGACATGCTGAAAGCTCTCTACTTTCACAGAACATAGACAGATTTAACCATAGTTTCAATTGGAAACTGACCATGCTAGACCAAGCCAAGTCAAAAATGCTAAGGTATTTCTAGAAGACTGGCACTCTGACAAATTAGCCATCAATAGACATACATAAACAATATCTACATAAAAATAGTCCTCGACTTACAACCACAATTGAGCCCAGAATTAATGTTACTAATGTACTTGTTAGCTCATATCAAGTGAGTTACTTGGTAGGATAGATTTTAGTAGCTATCATTGCTGAAAAAAATAGTCAATGTCTATTATTGCCTATCAGCACTTCTAGCTTTCTGAAAGGGGAGGAAGATGGAAATGCTGTATTATAGGGAGGGAAATCTACGGGCATAGATTAATAATATGGTACATGGTGGATGATATATGTACTCTAAAAAAATTTGGTAAAGAGGTGTTCTTTCAGATCTGTTGGCAGCTTTTTGATTCTATCAACCATGGTAGCCTTCTAGACTCTAGTACAGTGATGGCAAACCTATGGCACGGGTGCCACAGGTGGCACGCGGAGCCATATCTGCCGGCACGCAAGCCGTTGCCCTAGCTCAGCTCCAGCGCGCATGTGCGTGCACGCCAGCTGATTTTTGGCTCACGTGGAGGCTCTGGGAGGGTGATTTTGGCCTCCGGAGGGCCTCCGGGGTGGCGGGGGGGAGCGTTTTCACCCTCCCCAAGCTCTAAGAAAGCCTCTGGAGCCTGGGGAGGGCAAAAAATGGGCCTACTGGGCCCACTGGAAGTCGGGAAACGGGGGAGTGGGGGGGTCACACGCATGCACGGGGGTGAGGCAAGTGGGGGGCTTTGAATTATGGGTGTGGGCACGCACGCGTGTGCAATAGCGCGTGCACGCACTATTTCGGCACCTGAGGAGAAAAAGGTTCACCATCACTGCTCTAGTAGTTTCAGTTCATCCTGTTGTGCCATGTCCAAAGAATGGTGGTATTGTACTTACCAGTTTCTGGACCATTGAGAAAAGGATTCCCACAGAATTCCATTCTTTATTCCATTGAACATTGACAGAACTTCTTAGGGAAGATATGCCTGTTTTTCTAAGGCTTTTGTTTAGTTGAATTTTGGAAGGTATGTACAACTTGTAGACAATTCTCCCCATTTTTAAATGTTAAAGCCGCCCAGAGTCCCCAGGGAGTTAGGCGGCATAGAAATCCATTAAATTAAATTAAATTAATGGTATTGCTGCATGATACATACATGTAGTCCTTGACTTACATCTACAATTGAGCTCAGAATTGTGGTCGTAAATTATAGTAGTTGGTAAGCAAAGTGCTGTGATTTCCTCGCTTAATGACCACAATCCTTGCTGTCCCATCGCAGTCATTAATGAGAGCCTTGCAGTTGGGGAGGCATGGCGAGACCTGCACTGCAGCACCTCTTCAGCTCACGCATGGCCTTGCTGGATCATCCAGGGTCTCAACCATCCTGAGGCACCCCTTGCACAGCTTCCTACCCATCCTTGGGCCCATTACACCTTTTCTGATTGCTTTTCCCGAGAAGAGGCAACCAATGCACCACATTCCTGTATACAGTAAAAGCCACATAGTGCCATCCCAGAACCAGGCTCCATTTCGGAAGCAGCTGCAAGTTTGGAAGTGGGACCTGGTGAGAAGGCAAAAAGGCTTAAGGCCTGTGGTGACCCAGCCAGGTGCGAAGTAGGCCTAAGGGACCCAGCAGGGCAGAGGGGAAAGATGGGGGGGGGGTAGGGACAGCTGCAGCATCCTTGCAGTTGGTTGTAAGGGTGGGTGGATTGACAAGTGCCCGAATTTTGTTCATGTAACCCTGGGATACTGCAGAGGCTGTAATTTTGGACACAAGTCACAAGTTCCTTAATTCAGCACTGTTGTAATTTCAAACCATTACTGATTAAATGGCTATAAGTGGAGGACTACCAGTATGGTCAATTTCATAGTTGGTTCAGTTGCTTCCTGTTACCATTTCAAGTGCAAAGTAATCTCTACCACCTTGGTTTATTTTTTTGTAGGCTATATGTGGTTATCAGCAGCAGTCTTGGCTGTTGTCACTTCCATGTTTTTAAGAACCAGCCTATCTATGAATAAGAGACATTCTTCTAGATCAGTGGTTCTCAACCTTCCTAATGCCACGACCTGCGCCGCGCCCCCATTGCGACCCACCCCGCCGCAACCTGCGACCCTCTGCCGCCATTTGGGTTCTTTTACCCTCTGCGCATGCGCAAAGCATTCTGCGGATGCGCAGAGGGTAAAAGAACCCAAATGGCGGCGTCCGGGCGAAGTCTCACGACCCCTGTGAAAGGGTTGTTCGACCCCCCCAAAGGGGTCCCGACCCCCAGGTTGAGAACCGCTGTTGTAGATGAAGATGTTGATAGAAGTCAGCCCTTTGCTTTGCCACATACTTTTTCCATGTTTGGCACACTGTCCTTATGTACCATGTTTTATATTTATACTTGGTATAAATGGGTCTTTAGCAGGAGGTCTCAAACAAGGCATTCCAGATGTACTTTTTATCCAGATTCCTTTGTGCTTGTGAGAAGCATTTAGATACATTCCCTCAGCTTTGCCAGCTAGAATGAATATTCTAAATTAATAGCTCTCCATTGTTTTGTTTTGTTTTTCATAATGAATATTTGCCAAATTAAAAACTCACTTAACTATTACCTTTCCTATCCAGCATTAGCTCAGTTTACAGACAGCTCAGTATTTGCATATTCACAGTTCTTTTTTTTCTCCTTAAGGATCATCTCCTAATTGCTCACATGCATACAAATTCATGTATACACACTTTATTATTGTATTGACCTTCAGTTTTTCTAATTCTTCTTTGTTCCTGTAGTTCTTATCAAGTTAGTTTCCCTATAGTTTCTTTTTTCATTCTTGGTCATTCTGACTCCTAACTCATAAACCTCAGTTTTGTTCTGTTGCACTATTTGATTGCGCTATTCCTTATGCCCGGTAAGTTTTCTGTCCCCCATGACTTTTGAGTAGTTTAATGTATTTAAATAAAATAAATAGCATTTATCTTAAGTTGGTTCAACTGTTTGAGACTACACAGATATGTTTTCTTCAGGTGAATCTATACTCGGCCTGATCCTTAAGCTATCTTACACTTTCAAGTCTTTCTTTTCTCAAAATTGCATTTTATTTCTGCTCTTCATTAATGACCAAAGGCAAGATACCTATTTTAATTTAACATCTGAATAGCTGTACAGGTAGTCCTCAACTTATGACTGGTTGCTTAGCAACCATTGAAAGTTATGACAGACCTACCTGAGGACTACTTGTCATCTGGATTCAAAGTCACAACTGTTGATGGGGCTCTGGTCATGTGACCAAACTTCAGGTGTTTGGCAACCAGTCTGCCTTTATGAATGTTTGCAGTGTTTCGTGCTTTTCAATAAAACTGCACCTGTAGCAAAACATTTATTACTACCTGGTTTGCTTAATGACTGCACAAAAAATAATAAAATTGGTTAGGTCATATGACTTAAGACCGTGATGGGCAAACTCCATTATGTTCGTAAGTTGAAGAATACCTGTTCTTGTTCTTTTAAGTAACTAGACGAGATAATCAGTATGATACAAATTACATACTCTACCATATTTGAGATAGCAAATTCTAAGCTTATAGGAATTTTAAGTTTCTTTCTGCCCTTTCAAGAAATGGAGAAGACATATACTTAATTGTTATGAAATCTTTGTATCAGCATGAAGAGCAGGTTACTTAAAATTCCTTGAAATGGAATTGCACCCTTCCTTTCTTCTTTGTTTTGCCTTTAATTTGAAGCTAAAAGTGCACCTCACCCTAACATACTTGCTCATTCTATCAGATGGATGGAAGGATGAAGAAAGAGAGAGGGAGAGACAGTGTCCTTTTCAAGTAGAAGAGTAGAGCAGAGAAAATAACACTTTTATAAAGGAAACTGATGGTAACTTCTGTAAAGTATTGAGGAGATCCATCCCAAACAACAACATCCACTCGTATTCACATTAGCTTTAAGTTCTGCACTTAACAGCTAAAACTGATTGGCTTCTTGTTACCTAACATTGAATCACCTTGGATCATGGTCAGGTTGGCTAGAGTAGTTACAATGACTTCTGCTGTAGAACATGATGATAACATTTCTATTCTGGCGTTGTTTAATATGCAAAGAAACTTCAGCTAAATGTGAACTATACTGTGGTATAGTAGAAAATTGGTATTCGACTATTTTCTTCTAGGTTCAGGAAATTTAATGAAAAGCATAGTTGTTAGGCCCATAAAAATGTGTTTGGGTATATTATCTGAAGAATTGCATTTTTCAGGAGGTTTTTTTCAATTTCTGAAATACCCCATGTTTAAATTACAAGCTAATTGGATAAGAATGTGTTTTAGATTTCATATGTACCTTTCTGACATAGCCTGTTGTTAAGAACATTACCATCTCAAATTTGAGAGGAGTCTAAATATTTAGTCTCTGAAATTGGATTTAAAAAATAAGTAGGATTAAATCCTACCATTTAATAAGAAAAAAATAATTTCTTCTCTGCTATTTTATGTTCTGTGTACAGACTTCTTTTAAGTAAATAATTTGGTAGTAAGGATTTACAAATCTAAGGCTTTATTATTATTATTATTATTATTATTTAGTTTAATGTGATATTCAAACATTTCTACCCTAAAACATGCTTTAAAACATATATTCACACACCATAATCCACAAATCAACCTCACAAAACATGCATAGTATTGTGATTATGATTTAATGTTACTATGTGAACCAATGCAATAATAAAGAAGCACAGAAGAAATTGGATTTAACATTTTTAGTACTGGCTTTAAACAATCCATCCAATGTAGTACATTCTATGGGTACTTTTTATGTTCCTCTGCGCATGCTCAAGTGGTGGAAAAAATATATCACTAGTTAATTATAACTATGATTATATAAATATGAAAGTTACAGATTGTGGGTGGCATTGGATTTACTATGTTATTTGTTGGCTCTTAACTTTCTGCTCTGTGTTTTCTAGGCTGCTGAATATGTCCCAGAAAAAGTAAAGAAAGCTGAAAAGAAACTAGAAGAGAATCCATATGACCTTGACGCTTGGAGCATTCTCATTCGAGAGGCACAGGTTTAGTGAAATAGGATTACATTTCCTTATCAGTGGGTCCACTCACAATGCTTGGTTCTCAAGTAAATGTGAATACATTTTACATCATAAATATTGTAAATATTATTGGTTTTTAATTTTTAGAATCAACCTATAGACAAAGCACGGAAGACCTATGAACGCCTTGTTGCCCAGTTCCCCAGTTCTGGCAGATTCTGGAAACTGTACATTGAAGCTGAGGTTAATATTTTCATATTTTTTTCTTAATCATATAAGAATTTAAGTAGGGTTGAAAAATGATTTCTTAGGTGCATACACAAATTCAGGTAAAAGAGGAGCTGAACATTTCATAATTTATGTAAAATAGGAGAAAAGGGGTAATTAAAGTGAATCCAAATATTTGGGTCTATATGATCTGGTGATTGTTGCATTGTGGACTTGCAACAACATTAAAACAGTTTCAATGGTATTGGAGTGCTTTAGCCTTTTATTTACTTGTCGTGTCAATTTATTGCCTCCTGTGTCATTTATTTAGAGCTCCTTTTTGTGCATGTAAGTTAACAAATGGTTTTATGACCTTTTGGGCTCTAATAGTATTTCCGAACCTGATTTCAGCAGCTGAAAATGTTTTTCTGGGTTGGGGGGTTGGAGATGCAGGCAATTTTTATTTGACAAACAATGACATGTGTCATGCAGATTTATCCAGAATCAAGGGTGTAAGTACATACATCAAGAAATTCCATAATCCGATCAGGCAAGCATTTTATCCTGTTTTGTTAAAAGCCTAGAAAGACTTAAGCTTTCGGGGGGGGGGACCCCCCATTCTTTCTTTGGATTTTTAGGCCTTTCACTCCTGTGCAAAGATTACATTTATAAAAATGTTATTTTTTTTGTAAATAATAGCTTTTCTCTAGAATAACATTACATAAGTTTATATAGTCAGGATTGAAGATCATCTGCATTATGTCATGTATATGGCATAAAATGAATAGGTTAATATGATTTTTTTTAAAAAATGAGAAGAGTATAGAATATTACAGGATATGCATTTATGTTAAATGCTTTTCAGAGATTATGTAAAAAAAACTATGGTTGACATTGTTGGAATAAGTATATAACGCACATTCAAATATAGAGGTACTCAGTTACATGTTATGCTTTGTAGGGATACATTCCCCCACCCATTCAGCAACATATACGTCACTCCAATTAAGACAGTACTTTGTGATTAACATGCACTGGTGTTAAAATTTCTTTTTAGGACAGTTTTATATTTATGATAAGTTGTCCATCCAGGACTATTTAACATAAATGCATATAATTGTGGTATCCAGCATTTTTGTTCCATGAATATTAATTTCTTACGTACCCAGGATAAATGTTGGATACTATCCTATATTTTTTCTTTTGTGCATATAAATATGTATGGTTATCACAAGTTTAGATAAAAGAAACATGCTAGTTCTTCTGTTTGTTTTTAGGAGACTTGAAGAGCTGCTTACTCTTTGGCGGGGGTCTCAATGGAGCATGATGTAGTACAGGGATTTCAAACTTGTGTCACGTGACATATCACGACTTTTCCCCTTCGCTAAACCGGGGAGTGGGCGTGGCTAGTGCGGGATGCATCTGGCTCGCGGGCCACAAGTTTGACAGCCCTGATGTAGTAGATTTAAATCTTGATTACAATAGTACATTTGCCTTCTTAGTATTGGGTTTTTTTTTCCTTAGTGGAAATATTGGGACATCTGTACAAGTAAGCAGCTAAACTAAATCAACACTATATGCCTTTCTTAAGTTTTTTCCATTAATAACACTAATACATTTTGAGGAGTTTTATGTAATAAGCAGGCTTATTCTGGTAGCCTACTCCAAAGCCTTGAAATTAATTTGGTAATAGAAATTAAGATAAAGGTTTTTGCCTGAACATTTTTTCTGTATGCTAAGAAAAAGTTGACTTGCTTTTAATGTAAATCAGATTTTTTAAAAAAAGAATCGGATATTGGTAACTTTAATTACAGAACAGTTGTAAATGATGAGTAGGTTGTAATAAAAATAGAAACTTTTACTATGCCTTCATCCTAATATGCCATTTGAGCAAAGTCCACAATCCAAATACTGTCTATCATGGTCATCATACTTACTGCCAGCTCTCCTGATCGTGTTCTGTGATGCACAAAATATCCCCAACTCATTACAAAGCAGCACTTACAACATAAGAAGGGGAAGTTGGGTTTCCCCCCCTCTTATTTCCATGCTTATGAGCAAATTCTTTGTACACAAACATCTCTGTACATCTCAGGTTCTCAGCCAGTTAGGATACATATAGGGCAAATTACCAATCATTAATTGCGTTTATATTTTATATCTTCCTTGCCTGATTTAAGGCTTGCCAGATTTGTGGAACTGAAACTAAAAATTCCTGACCAACTAAAAGTTGTCTATGCTGGCTAGAAATTCTGAGAGCTATAGTCCTGCACATTTGGAATGAGAGGATATGTATTTCTTTCTACAATTGGAAATAGGATTAATACAAACTCTAAAGTCTTTATTTATATTATAGATCTTTGTCTTTATAATTATTATATGTCACCAAGTAGTTTATTGAGTTTGCAGAACTCATAAGCATAGCAGAAACATTTTTTTCTTTGCTGCAGATTTCTTGAATTTTACACATAGCAGCTTAAAAACCTCATTTGATACATTGAAACCTCTGTTGCTTTTAATAAATGCTTTAAATAATTACTATTTGAAAACAGCTTTGAGTTAGCAGGACTCTTAAAAATGGGGGGGGGGGAACCAATGCAGCAGATTTCAAGAAAGAATATTTCGGAGTGATATTTAAGGAAGAGTAATTTTGCAAATAAGACCTGAATTCCAATTGTAGACCAGTTCTTGTAACAGTTCTACGTTTAAACTTCTGCAGCCATGATATGTGTAAAATATTTTTGCACACTAGTCCTTAATAATTAGTATACCTTTCCACTTAATAAAAATACAGATGTTGTCAGTTGAAGCAAAACTTCTGTAAATGATAGAAAGAGTGATATCTTCACCATTTTTCTTACACTGGACAGTATCTTCAAAGGAGGGAAATAAATCAGAACATCAGTTCTTCCTTAACAGTTGTTATACCTTTATTGCAATATTGCATTCAGTGATCAGATGCTGTACTTGGAAAGTTCATTTTCTTCATGCTGAATAACATAGTCCTAGTAATTTTTCTTTTATTTATGCAATTTAAAAAACTCGATTATGTGTTATAAGCTCCCTAATGTTCATTGGCATTTCTTCAAGGAAGGAATGGAATTATGGCATTTTTGTTTCTTTCTGCTTTTCCACCCATACTTATAATACCAAACGTGTGTGGATATGTTGAAGGAGAAAGACTTGCTTCACTGAAAGAAAATGAGTGAGATAATGTTCTGTGAATTCTCTTCTGTAGTATATCTCTACAACTCATTTCCAGGAGTTTCTCACTTGTATATAATCTTAAAATATTCTAGACATTTGAAGTGATAACTCTTACATTTATAAGCTGTATAATTGGACTCCATCCCTAACAGTTTAATTCCACCCCTAACTTTAAACAAAGTTACTACTCGGTGAGATTTGAGGACATGAACAAGAATAGCCTGTGAGGTACTTTGGATAAAGCTTTGTATTAAGAGACTGAGCCTTGTTGGGAATGTCAGTAAGAGAAATGCATGTGTAAGTTACTAATTATTGGTAAAGCTGATTTATGTGAATAAGAAACAGCATTATATTTTGCTTGAACAACTTTTTGCCCAAGTGAATACAATCCAAATAGAAGCAACAATAATTGAAGTAATAATAACAGAGGTCTTCATTGCAGCCAATGGGGAAGTTTATTATACAATGATACCTTGGTACTCGGTAATTTGATCTGGAAGAATACTAAAACTGATGGGTACTGAGAAAACTATGTGACCCGCTATTTTGGCCAAAAGAAATAGCAAATCATGAGGCAGCTGACATCAGCAAGTTCTTCCTTGCGCGTTGACTATTGGGAGAAAGATGTGCCAAGACAAGATTTCTGCTTCAAAATACGTTGAATACCAAAATCGATGAGATTTGAAGCAGTCGAATGCTGAGGTATGAGTGTATTAAGTATTTCTAATAGGAAAAGGAAAAACCCTTTTTCTCCATATTATATAAAATTGCATTTTGATTAGGATGTATCATGAACACCATGAAGCCTCTGTGCCAATATGCACCCATTAGAAATAAGACATTTCTGAGCAGGTCTAAAATAATCTGCACTGTTACAAGCAACTGTTTGTACCAAATCACACAGTCCAGTACTTTAAATACTCTCTGGTAGTAAGCCTTGGGTTTAAGACACAGGCTTTTCCATCCCTACTTGGAGATACCAAAGATTGAATCATAGATGTTTTGCATATGTATGCTGTGAATGAAGGGGAGATTCTTGTCTATATGATAAAATAGGTGATATGATAAGGGAGATTACAGGGTTATTCAAAGAGAATGAACCGATTTCATGACGCTTTGCTTCAGTTCTCAAGCATCGTCATGTAATGAGTCAGTGACCATTTGAAAGAGGAGTTATCTAAGTTGTGAAGGCCACATTGAACACTTGTATGACAGGAAATAAAAGTTGATTGTGAGTAGAATACTTGTGACTTGGCTGGAGTTTTGTATTACTTTTCCTTAATAAAATATTGCATCATGAAATCGGTTCATTCTTTTTGAATAACCCTGTATTTTAGTTCTTGCTAAACAATGTTTATCATAAAAAGAATAGGAATTAAAATCTCTTGTATTTCAGACTATCACTTCTTTGACTTCTATTTTAGTTTATACTGTCTTCAAAAATATTTTGCATTGTATCCATAGAGATTGATATTTTTAAGTTTCTTATATTTGTCTGTCCAAAAATACTCTCTTGACTCATTCTAATTTATAGTTGTTCAAGGAATAGATTAATATCATTGCAAAATCAATCTATCTACATCCCTTTTTCATCTTCTTCTTAATCATCTGTGCGGGCTAGGAAGACTGCATGGTGAGCTAATTTTCATTCATGTTAGGTAGGGAAAATACCCAGAAGCAGTAAACTCTTAGCAGGACAATGGGCAGAATCACTTACTGATATATTTTCATTTGTCTGTAGAAATGAATAAAGCAGTACAGATTATAATGGGAATAAACACACATTGTCAACATGTTTTTGTGAACTAAGCTAAATCATTTCATTGCCTGCCCTCTAGAGAAGAACAAATGGGGGGCCCCTTCAGGTGTGGGAAGACCATTTGCTATTTTGTATTTTTGGGTTGGTAATCCATATATTCTCTAAAATAAGTGTGCCTTTTGTCGATGGAGATGCTGATTATATTAGAAGTGACAGACTGCGTTTGGAGTTCCTGAATAAAGCTTTGTTGAATCATAGGCTCTTACTTGGTTTAGGGAAATTAAAGAAACTGGCATTTTCTTTGACATCTGTGAACACAACTTCATAAAGCAATCAAATATTTTTGGATAAACTTCAAAATCTTCAACATTGCTTTGCTCCATTTCTTTGCATTGGTTTATTTTTTTGATGCAAACTCCATACACTCAGCTGTTGACCATGTGATTGGCATTTGGAATAGATTGAAGAATTTATCCCACCTATAAAGGGTTTAAAATGGTAAATTATGCTCATTTCTATAATGTTTGCAGTACATGGGAAAGGATCTAATTATATAAACCTATTCTTAGAGACTAACATTAAGCATTTATTCATATACTGATCTAAAACTTAAGCTTTAAACTAAGAAAATGTAGGGGCGTTGTACTTAGTAATTATTAGAGCAGCAATAGGGAAATCTAACTTTGTAAAATAAGAATGTACACATAATTTTCAGTTTCAGTTTATTTTTAGTTGAGGCACTATTATATCTAAAAATGATAATTTTTGATAAATTGAACAGAACTATTAACAAATAGTAACAGTTACATAATTTTATTTAAGTATAGTAACTAAAAATGAACTCTTAAAAAGTGTTGCTTACACATTATACACAAATCACAATACTTTCAGCTTAAAGGAATATACTGAGTGTTTCATGTATCTCCTTGGGACACATGGATGGATGAACTTTCTTTAACTTTCTCTTGTCATATATTGTTTCACTTGTGGTAAGTTTAATTGAAGTTACTCAACCAGAAGATTTGTTCTGGAAGATTTCTTACCTACCTCACAGGGTTGTTGTGAGGCTTAGTTAAATGTGTTTCAGCTCCTTTATTAATTATAAATTTTTCATTTATTTGTGGGATGTATTTCCTAAGGGACAATAATATACTAAATTACAAATGCTATTTGTTTGGCTTAATTTTCTAGAATGGATAGATGAATGATTATGGTGAAATGCTAAACATATTAGGTAAAATTACTTCTATTTTGCAAACAAGTTTCAGTAAATATTCTACTTTTTTTCCTCCTCCCCCCCCCCCCGACTTTGAGGAAGAAATTGGATAAATCTGAAACCTATGTTTTGTTTACTAAATAATTTAAGTTAGATATCATATAACATTTTGGTTAAACCTTTACAGCTGAACATGATATCTTCTGAACTTTGTAGATTTGTGAAAATGAAAGACTTTGTGGTTCATTCACAAAACAAAACTATGGTTACATATATATACACACACACACACACACACACAAAATTTAATCAGTCAAAAGTATGTAATGGCAATAAAATGAATCGAATTACTTAGATGAATAGTTAAAATCTTGACATTCTCTAACTCATAAAAACTCATGTACAATTATATTTAAGTTGAAGTAAAATTTCAGTTTTTCATTCCACATTTGTTAAATATAATATGCCTTTGTATCAACTTTCGTTAAAGAAAATGATTTTTATACTCTATACAGACTTAAATCTGATTACCTATCAATTTCAAACTAGTACTTCAGATTTTAATATCTTTTACACTTGAGAATATCAATAACCAATGTTTAGATTAAATTGAATATTGGCATAGCAGATACTTTGCCAAGTGAAGAAATGTGACTTTGAAGTTATTTCAATACCTGATTTAGATTTGTTGTAAAATATTTTCCCACTGCTACAAGTCCTATGAACTTACATTAATATGCTCTGTAAATTAATTATATTTGCCTTCTTTAAATTGTATGGATTCTCTGTACAAAGTAATTACTCTTCTTAGATCTTTTAAGTATTCCTTCCCTAAAAATGATCTTTTAAAAATTGCACTTGTCTGTTTTTTCCCTATTCGTTAATAAACATTACTTTTTGTCTGTTGTAGTTTTGCATCAGAAATCAGATCTGATTTGGTTTGTAATTGGTCCAGGTTTTTAAATTGCTTATTTGCTTTATGACAACATGCAGGTTTTTTTACTTCTACAACCTACATTACAAAAGTAATTTGTCATATGATTTAGGATTATTTAATGTAATCTAATATATGAGGTAATATTGTCTTCATAAAAATGAAAAACATAGAAGTAAAAATGACTGCATTTTTTTTAAACTTCAGTTTCAGTTTTATATCGTGAAAATGTGATCACAATATTTCTTTTAATATGTCAATTTTTAAAATTGACAATAAATTAACAAATTTGTTTCTAAAAATCAGTCATACGATTGAGCTTGAAAAAAATGAATTCTGAATTACAGAACTGTTAGATTATCTGGATCTCTTCATTTTCACATATTATCCTGACTATTTTGGGACTGTTGGCTCCTCCATAGCAACTCTTATTTAAATGTATGCAAATATTTAGTTTTGTCTGTCTATTTTCAGAACTTCTGGTATTGACTAAACAGTTTTATGCAAGAAAGTTCTGAGCGATAGGCAAGTTGGAGCCATATGTTCAGTGATAGAAGATGGATATTAAATTATTTGCTTTATATTCTTCACTTGACAGCCTAAACCTTCACTTGACAGCCTAAATTATTTATATGTAGTAAATTTGCCAAATACATAATTTTAAAAATATTTTAATTTATCATTTCAGATATATAGTCTGCTTGTGTAATTTATATATCATTTCCTGTATATAGTCTGCTTCAAGGAACTGCAAATTTTTATCTCCTTGCCAATGGTTAGCTTTGTCTTCTTAATATTTATTTATTCACCGTTTACACATTACAAAAACTAGAATGTTCAAAAATGGACAGATTAAAGAATCAGAATGATAAATTTAGTGCTGTTAGAAAGTTCTGTAATGTTCAAGCATAGATCTAATAATGCTAGAAAATATGCTGTAATGGCATTTCATTATCATAAACAATTTTTTAAGAAATGAAACTTCAAATCCTGTGATGGAATTGTGCTACTTTTAAAAAGATTCAGTTTGTACTTTTCAGTTTCAGTAGTTTTACTTTTAAGAATTGGTGGAGGAGATGCCAACAATATTTTTTTTAATACTATAAGCAACAGATTTAATTACTGAAATGTGAAGTCCTTACAAACAGGAAAGCTTCAACTGTTTTGAATATGAAGATATTTTTTTAATGCCTTTTATATGTATTCTTTCACTAGTGCATGAAATTAAGATAAAATAAAGCAATGATCGAGTGGTTTCTCAAAATTTACTTCCTTTATTAATGCTTAAATTACAGAATAATATCAGAAGATTCCTTCTCTCTTTCTCTCCATGTATTTCATTTACAAAATCAAAGATTATGTTTTGTGAAATCTTCATGCTCTAGATTTTACCTGTTCAGATAAAATCTGGTCTTACTGTAGAATAAAGAATAAATAAATAATAAAGGCTAAAGAAAAAATAAAGAATTTTGGGGAGGGGGGGGTTAATAGTTTAGATTCTGTATAGCAGCAAATAGCTGCCCTTATTTAGGTAATGCAGATTGTCTCCACTTAAGAGTTAATTTTGTCCCCTGCTTTCAATATATTGTAATCCTCAATATATATTGCAGTTTTGATACTATTAATTACCTATAACTATGATATGCTAAAAGGCTCATCATAGTCGTATGAATTTCATATCATCTAGTTTTCCATCAATGGAAACAAAATGCTGATCAAAATCATTCTGATTTGGCAAGGAAGTTATTGCACTTTACGTTCAATATGTAGACGCAACCATTATATATACGTTCTGTTTGTGTAAACTTCAGTTTTATGGTCAGGCAACCTTTTTTACTTATTTTCCTGTGCTGCTTTTGGCAATATACTTATTTTATCCCCAAATTTTCATCGCTTGGCAATTCGTTTTAGTGTTACAGAAATTATGGTTGTTTAAATATGCCTTATTTAATTGTATTAGTTATACATAGTGTTATGAATGTGATTGATTTTCCCCCCTCAAAGAATAAAGAGACATTAAAAAGAGTACTTATTATTTTGTATCTACTGTACCTAAATTGTTTTATGGTAATTTAATCATCTCAGCATGAAATAGGTCTCAGTAATATAAAATGCTGCACTTTCACAAATCCCTTCCATTTGTTAATGCATATTCCACCATCTGTTAGCTAAGCTTTCTTAGAAAACCCCTACAATTCATATTCTACTAGGGGCCACAGCTCTGCTATTTTTGATACTAGGACAAATATATATATATAATTAAAACATAAAAAGTTTATGGCTTCAAAGAAACAGAAGAAAAATTTATGCAGGGCCGTAAAGGTAGTCCTTATGACCACAACTTACCCAAAATTTATGTTTTTTAAGTGGGACGGTTGTTGAGTGAGTTTTGCCCCATTTAACTTTCTTGCCAAAGTTAAGTGAATCACTGCAGTTAAATTAGTAACAGAGTGACACTGGCTTCCTATTGAGTTTGCTTGTCAGAAGGCCGCAAAAGTTGATCACATGGCACTGGGACACTGCAACTGTCATAAATATGAACCCATTGCCAAGTGTTTGAATTTTGATCACATAACCAGGGGGATGCTGCAATGATTGTGAGTGTGAAAAACCGTTAGAAGTCAGTTTTTCCCAGTACCATTGTAACTTCAAGCCGTCAGTAAACAAATAGTTACAAATTGAGGATTATCTTTAGTACACTGGATGTATGCAATATATTTTCACTGAAGGTGGAAAGTTTTTGCAAATATGAGACATCTAGTCCAATGGAGTAAAATCTGCCTAGTTAAAAGAACAAGGTCATTGGTATTCTCACCTGTACATTTTTAAAAAGTTCTTGGAATATGAGAACATTTCACAGAAAGGCTGTGTATTTATTGTATATCTCAGGTAGTTTTCTAGGGAAGAACAATATTTTATTGGACAATATTTTCCTGATAACTTGGATTTTTCATCTGCAAGTGAACATTTTATTCAAGACAAATGACAACACCTTCAGCCTGATTATATCCATTTACTACTTTTAATATAAACTGTTCTCAATCTGGTCTCTATTCTTATACTTAAATACCATCTTACTTTTCTGATCATAATATCCTATCCAGAAAGGAACATGAAATTTCACATCTATCTTTATAACACAGTACTTGACAGGTTGATAGCTTCAGTATAGCATTGAAATGTTATAAAGTACTAGTCCTTTATGATATATGATTGAAATATGACTATAATTAGGAATACTTTATTTCTTGAAATATGTGAGTAGAATCTTCCAAATTCTTCATAAATTATGCCTAAACATTTGCTATTCATATTCTTCTGCCTACTCAAGTTTTTATTTCATATAGTTTCAGGTAGTGATGTGCAATTGTGAGGTTTTGAAGTGAAGTCAAAACAATATATTGGTTTTCTGCATATATTTGTTTCTTAGCAGACTTAACTTGAAGCAGGATGTTAGAATTAAGACACAGCAAAACAACTTTCCTTATATACTACACACTCAAGCTCAAATTTATTTCTAAGTAGAATTGAGGGTGATAATTACTGGAAAAGAAAATGGTTCTTAGTTCCTTTAGGCAAAATTCCTATAGAATCCAGTGGAAAGGGGTTGAATCTCAATGTGATTTTCCTTCATGCTACTTCCTTTCCCCATGCCCTTTGAAAGTTGTGACTATTCCAGTTTCTTTTTTATCCAACATTCCTTTACACACTCTTTCTCAGTTTTAAACTTGCACCAAATTTGCCTCTTTTATATTCTTAAATTACTGTCTGGACTCAACTACAACCGATATCCTGTGTGTCAGGAATTTATCTTGATCCTATTTAGGTGTTTAAAATTACTTCAACTTGCATGCATGTAGACTTATATAGCTAGGAAGGCCCAATTATGTATTCACCTAGACTTTTAAACAAAATGGCCTTGCCATTTGGGTACTGGATTATCCAAATTACTTTATATATGGGGCATTAAATCTAGCATCACTATAGCATTTTGCCTACAGTGTTTTCAAACTAAGCTTCCAGGTTTAAAATACTGTTGCAGTTCTGAACAGAAACATAAGAATGTATACATCTGTTATTTCAAATAAGTTAGGCCAAGGTTATTGTTCCATTTTATTTCCCATCTCTTCATTATTGTCATGTTTCTCACTATATTACCAATCCCCAGTTTTGTAATCAACATTGTGAAACTATTCTGTTTAGGGGGCATGGGTAAACATTCTACTTGCTTCATCCTTGCAAAATGCAACAGATCAGAGTTTCCTCTTTACTATGTGTTACATTCTGTTCTTGGAGTTGGATAGTAGCAGTGTCAATGGGATTGAAAGGAGCAACTAAACCTCTTCACTTCCTGAGGCTTACAGGAGACCGTTCTAATTCTATTAATGTCCCTGGAAGGAGCTTGGATGAATTAAAGATGGGAGTAAAAGGCAAAGTGCTATGATTGCATCCATTAAACCCTCCTCCCCGAAATGTATAAAACTCCCAATGGCTACAAATGGCATTTTGCTGCTGTATAATGGAGGAGTAGATAGTTTGTTATTTTGGCAAATATTAATATAGAATACCTTTGAATGTTAAATTAGGTAAATTTGCTATACATTTATTATATACGTTTTCCAATAAATGAGAATGAAAAACATTTTTGTTAAAATATATAATTAAAACCAGAGTTTCTCAAGGTTTGAAAGCATACACGTTATATTAAGTATTCAAACAATATGCTGTTCTTATAATATTCATTAAATAGTTAAATATGATAGGATTTGTTTTATGGTTAAAAAAATGTGTTAATGAAATCTGGAATAAATTCAAGGTTTGGAGGAACCATATTCAATGCCAGCGATTCTTCCAAGTTTCTTGAAAAATAGATGATTAGTTATTTAAATGCTTTTAATACTCTATATGTTAGTAAGTTGTTCATTATTTATTTCATTTTGATTTTCAGTGTTAATATATGAGTATCTTATTTGTATTAACGTGTCTAATTTATATGGAAATGCAGACTAGTTATTAAATACAGTTTTTCCAATAGTAATTTTACAGTGTTATTTAAAAGTTAACTATAGTGGTGTTTTTGAAGCAGTTAATATAACTGACCTTTTCTTGATTAAATTAATTATTTGATAAAGACAACCAAATAGATTTGGATTTTTGTTTTGACTTCTGAAACCTACGTTAGTTTTAAATGGAATAATATGGCAAAGCTTTAACCATCCCATATTATTTCTACATTGTAGATATAATAGTATTTTACTTTTTGAAATCTTACTACAGGCATTTAATTGCTAAATAGAAACATGGACAAAGATGACATATATGAAATCATATAGGCCTAAAACATCAAGTCCCAACATAAATAATTTTTATACACCACTTCTGTTTTATATTGCACTAATAAATAAGATTAATTTTTCCAGTACATAGATGCAATGATGCATAGCCAGATCTCATGAGCTTGTAATGTTTTATATATTTTCTGAAAATCAAATGGACTGGCTCAGATTACCCCCAAAAGTATTATAAGCATGCACACAAGCTGTCACACCCATGATGTGACTTTTAGTGTTATTTTACTACCTCTGCTTTGATATAATAGTTTTTGTTCAAATCCTAGCCTTAGGACAGGGGTGTCAAACTCAATTTCATGAAGGGCTGCATCAGGGTTGTGTTTGACCTCGGGGGTGGGGTGGATGTAGTGGCGTGGCTAGCTCAACGTCACTCATGTCGGCGACTGTGGTGGCCCGAGCACTCTGCCAGTGAAAACGGCTCTCCCGAGCTCCATTTTCGCTAGCAGAGGCACCGTGGACCGGTCCTTCGCTGTTTTCAGGTCAGTCCCATGAGCCAGACCCAAAAACCCTGCGAGCCTTGAGTTTGACACCCCTGCCTTAAGATATTTATTCATGTTTATATAAATTCCTGAAAGTTTTTCTATATGACTAAAGGTGGTAGTAGTACTGAATTTGGGGATGCTGGGAAGAAAGTGTGAAGTAATATGGTAGGCCTTAGCCTTTCACGTGTAAAAGAAATATTCCGCCAGGATATTATATAAGAGAAGAAGATACTATGTACTGTAACACCTTTATCTCATCTCCATGTATAGTAACCGACACACTTCACATTTAAAAAGGGGTAAATAATGCCATGCTGATAAGCATGAATTAGAGTCAAGGGGCAATGTAGATCCATACACAAGTGAGCTAAAGCAAACTTACATACTTACTTGACTTTTTTTTTCCAGAAATGATCTTTTGAAGGTTTCAGACAATCTCCTTGCTATCAAGTTTCGAATATTGTTATGCTATCTATTCCAAATACCAGTATAAAACCTTTCTGCTCAAAGATTGTTTAGTTTTACTTTCACTTCTGTTTATTATAATAAAATTATCTTGTATCCAATGGCATGTGTGAAAGTGATAATATTTCAGTCTCATATTTTGCAATGCACAATATTTGAGTTTCACATGAATATGTAGAAAGAGTATATATTGTAAACGTAACAATTTTGTCAATTTTTAAACAAAATTTCCATCTTAATTTTCTTCAGTTATTTTAATATTCAGAATCAGTTTTGTGAAAATGTATAGAACATAAATTCTTTCATTCTTTGTGGCTTTATCTTTGAATTAATATTTTATTCAGCCCAAATATCATTTGATTAGCATTTTCTATATTAAATTGCAGCTTATCTTTTTGTCTATTAAACATTTCCAAACATATTTTTTTAGCTAATATATTCTGTATAACTACTGTAGCAATGAGGCTTTTCCATACTTTTGGGAGATACATACATTACTGTATCTTCAACGTCTGTGGTTACAGCATACATTGTAAGTCTTGTTATTTTCTGAAAAGCAAGTCTCCATTTCAAATTAAAGACTGGTTTGAAAATCACAATTGAAAATTATCTGCCATGCAACATACAAGCTGCTGTTCAAGAAGCACAAGTTTTTATTTTACTTCATTACATTTCTACAGTTCCATTCAGGATATATTGCTTTCCTGAACAAATACTACTCTGGCTGCAAAGGATGATTGTGTGTGGGAGAAAAAAAAGTTTAAAAAATGAGCAGCTACTCTAATCATGTAAAAAAAAATAATTGGTTTTTATTCATATATAAATTGAATATGAATTACATTCATTGTTCTGTTAAAATAATACATCTATGATGGCTAAAGGAAACAGGAAAAAACTATTCCACCAAATAACACACAAATTAATTAAGTTGAAATTGATTTTGAAAAATGATACAAATTATTTTAAGGAGAGGAATATTTTGGTAAATTTACAGTGTCCTCAGTTTAGAAATAAGACTAAGATTAGATTTAATCTTTATATTGTTGACAGTTTAGGATTGGAGTAAAGAAAATGTTGCTAAATTACAGTCTCTAGAAGGCCATACCAATCGAATTGTGGATTAAGAGTAACTAATTTAATATATTCTTGGCTATTTTCATGTCAAATAACAAGTGCATCTTATATATGAAAAAAGTTCTCTGACCCTATTGTAGCCTAAAACACTTAAAACACTCAGTGAAATGTGAATGGTTTTTTACTGGGTATGTAATGATTTGGGGAAATAAAATCCCATAAAAAACAGGGAGGTGGGAATACTTAAAAATAGTGCTATAGATTGTGCATGTTATTTTCCTGCAACATTCCCTGATTTTGATTTAATACTTAATGAACTATACTGAAATATATTATGCCTGTTATATATTTGCTTTGTTAATATTAAAATGTAAACAATTTAAGTGCAAGTCTTTCCTGCACTGTTCATTCTCTTTTATTTGACAAGTTATTTATAATATTCAAGGTAGATTTTTTTTCATACTACTATGCATATATGCAATCATAATTATAAAATGCATTTTAAAATAGAAATGTAACTTCTATGAAAAAAAATCCATTAATGTTTTTCAGTTTAATATGAACAGCAATTTTTACTATATGTCAGACTTGGCCTGATATCCCAAAAGTGCTTTTTCAAGAGAATCGTTGAGGCCACCTGGAGGTTTATATATGCAGTATGTATTACTGCATTTTAACCTCCAGGTGGCCTCAACAACTCTAAAAGAATGCAAATGACCAGCTGTCTGCAAAGAGTATAAATCCTTCCATTCCCCTCCTTCCAGTAAGAGCTGAAGAAGCTTCTTGGATAAGAAGCGAAACTTCTTCAAAGAAAAGCAAGTAAATCCAGTTGCCTCTTGAAAAAGCACCTTTGGGACAACTATGACTTGGATGACTGAGAATCTCCATAGACACTTAGCCTGATATGTAGTGTAAATGTCATGCTGTTCTACTAAAGATTTTAAATAAAATATTTAATTTGAATGTGAGATTTATCCTCTTGGACATTGATTTTCAATAGCCAGAGCCTTAAAATTCATAAATCCATAGTACTCCGTTTAAAATCCCAGAAACACAGTTCATCATCAACCATAAGTACACACTAAAACATTAAAGAGAATGTTGTTGAAATATTTCATTTACACACACAAATACCATAAAATGATATCTTGTTTTCAAGAGTAAATAGTAGGCCACACAAAATTCTAGAACACATACAGATATTCAGAATCAATAAATGTTTTGTCTAATACATCTCAAGTTACTATCTATCTTTCTCTCCTTTGCTATGTCTTAATCATTCAAGATTAATTCCTTTTTTTCCATACTCTTTATACATCTTCATTTAAGTTGTTGCTAGAAATGGGGGCAATTTTCTTATTACTGTACATGAGCTCACTTGATTTGCATACATTGAGCTCCTTGCATTCCATGAACTGTAACATATTGTCAAATCACATTTAAATATTTGTATGATAAATCTAAAACTTTCTAAGTTCTGTCTTCTAATATTTTTTAAATTTTGGCCACAATTTATGTATCAATGTATAAAATTCCGTCAATTTGATGGAAACACTTGAGTATAAGTTCTATTTGGCAAATTATAATAAAAGAACATGCGTGAATAAAAGCTTCATAGCTTTTATATATACCCAATTCTACATGCTGTAAATAATTATTTTTAAAATTTTGATAATAAACATAATTCTCTTTTCCATATTTAGTGTTTCTCAAAATTTATTTGCAGCAGTATTTGTGTTTTGGTGACACTAATTTAGATGTAGGAAATACTAAAGTAGTTATGACAAATTGTGACATGAGAGTTGATTCTTCACATTTCAACCGTTTAAAAAATAGGGATGGTTCTTCCCATTTCAACTTCGATAGCAATTTTGCTCATGCAAAAGCATGACTTGTAATAAATGTTATAAGTGTTGATGAATGACAGTAGAACCATTTGCATATTACATTGATTTCAGGTATAGTATTTTCACTAACCTCTTTCATCTGCCATACACATTTGGCATTGTGCAATTTAATAAGAGATCTCTCTGTTTACCATCCATATCCATTGTGAATATTTCTCTTCCTTAGGCCAATATTACATTGTTCTGATTATAGTTCTTCTAAATTCTTTTTAAATAATCAGCTAGTGTCAATTATGTTCATAATTATTTTTTTCTTTTGCTATACAGTAATCCCTCATTTTTTGCTGGGGTTACATTCCAAAAAGAACCCGTGATAGGCGAAATCCGTGAAGTAGTAACTTCAGCTTTGCGCATGCGCAGAGGGCAAAAGAACGCAGATGCCGACATCCAGGTGGGCGGGGGAAGCGGGTGGGGAAAGCCCCACGCCGCGAACGCCACCAGGTTGTTGAGCTGTGCGAACCGGGAGGATTTCACCCCTGGCCTCATGTGTATTTCACTGCTCTTGGCAAGCTGTTTTACCAATCAGCCAATCAGAATGCAGAACACAATGCACGATGCAAATCCGTGAAGCAGCGGGACCGTGAAAGGTGAACCGTGATATAGCGAGGGATTACTGTACTAACTTTTTATACAAGATTAAGTGCTTTTTAATTTAATTTATTGTATTTATTGTATTTCTATGCCGCCCATCTCCCGAAGGACTCTGGGCGGCTTTTTCTGCATTTATAGAAGAAGAATTGACAGGTGGTTTTTAATAGAATTTTTTAACGGTGGGAACAATTCAGCAGTAGAACTAATTAACTAGTGAGGTGGTAAGCTTCCCTTCAGAGGGGACATTCTGTCAGTATGAAAAAAAAAATAACGTTAATTTAGATTCTTGCATTGAGCAGAAAATTGGTCTTGGCCTAAATAACCCCTCCTACTCTGTATTGTAGATAAAAATAAATTAACTATTGGAAACATATTTAGTGTTCTATCTATTCCTCTGTTCATTAGTCCTAATTCTTGAGTAAATTATTTTAAAAGAACTATTACAGAACACTAGTTGAACATCATAACTTTTTAAAATAATTTTTCATATCTGTTGTATGAGAAAGACAGGTAAGACATTCATATAACAATAGAGATAATATTTAATTCCCTTTCACAGGGTGATTGGAGGAGAAAAGCCGCTACCTCCTCCATTTCAGATTATTTTCTACTGCTAGTTTCAAAGAGCCTGCAAAGCTGAGCATGTTCACCAAGAGTCAGGAGAGAGCATTTTCTCATTTTTCTTGACAAACATGCTGCAGACTATAGAGTTGCTATTGCCCTACATCACCAATAGATAGCAACATTAGGCAGATGACCACTATTTCCACACATTGTAAAAATGTAAATCTAGA
This sequence comes from Diadophis punctatus similis, assembly GCA_023053685.1. NCBI lineage: Eukaryota > Metazoa > Chordata > Lepidosauria > Squamata > Dipsadidae > Diadophis > Diadophis punctatus. The sequence goes on from JALIGW010000001.1 coordinate 243,237,671, forward strand.
ACAGTACAAATTGGAAAATGCATATTGGCAGTTACGTTGTAAAAGTAAAAATACGATTATAATGAAACCTTGAAGTAATACCTTCCGTACATGCTACACAACTCTCAAGAAGCTTCAGTTATTTTCATCCTAACTAACAAAGTCCAGTGAACCTTTAGAGTATTGTTCATGATAGACACAATACTTGAGATACATGAATAGAGCACATCAAGAGTACTTTATATTTCTTTAGCAAGTCTGAACAAAGATGGAACAGTCATTTTCTATTGGTGGCTTGGAATAAATATTGACAAAACGTGGAAGATTACCTCCTATTGCAGGAATTGGTCACTCTTTGACTATAGAAATGAACAAGTGCTGAGCAAGTTTTCTTTTAGAGTCTAGTAACTTCTACAAATTCAATGTCTGAATGTTTTTGAAAACAAAAATCTTTAAAATGTGGCTGAATTTTATTTATAGCCAATGTTAGAATGTTTGAAAATAGTATAATGAACTTTTCATGTAAAATGGTCTGATGTTAATGATAATGACCATCACTTTTGGATAATGTCAGGGATAAATTTCCTATATTCAACAATTTATCATAACTCTTATGAATAAACTACCTTATTGCTGAGAATGGTCATTTCCTTCATGTTAACATTTCTATCTTTCAAAATATAATTGTTACTTAGGTCTTTGTTGCTCAATCGAATTCTACTTTTAAGTTTACACACTGTATTTATAGATCAATTGTCTATGCAATATACCATCTATGAATTCACCCGATAGTTTGTAAAATACTACTTCATTGTATTATGTTAGAATTTATAGCAAGTGGATGGTTACATTTGAAAATGTATCTTGGAAAAAAGGTTGGGATGTTCAACATTGCAAAATAAAGAAGAGAGAAAGAATATTAAAATGGTCTGCCTCAATAAAATCTGTCAAAAATGAAAAACGTTAGGATAATTTAATTTTTGTTACAGCTATCTTCACACTGCCCCTTCTTTCCAGAATCTCAAACTCTAGCAATGAGTATATTTTGTAACTATTCTGCTATAAAATCAATAACCCAAGAGAAAAGCTCAAAAAATACAGAAAGGAAACCTTACAATGCTTGTATTAAAACAGAAGAAGTAATGAATACTGTGTTTATAGTAATCCACAGTACTATGCTATAATTGAAGAGATAACAGGAAAGTATGTTCTAAATAGATAAAAGAAGAAAAATAATTAAAAATAACCTGGGCAGGAGAGTATAGTCAAGCATGTGAGTAGGTTAGGTCTAAATAATGTCAATATCTAACTGGGCTTTACTTCTATAATATGGAACATTTTAGTAATATGAAAAAGTAACATGATGTGGAAGCTTTGAACATCCAGTTGCCCTTCCTTCATGTTAGTTAAACTTGCCTCATTCTACTTGACTATGTTTATAGTAATAATATCTAATCACCTAGACTACTAGCTGTATTTTCAATATATTTTTCTAGTCCTCTTTCAAAATGATCCCAAATATACAACATACGATGGCTACAAATCCCATATTTTTACTCACCATATTGAAAATCCAGCGTTTAGTTCTATTGTAGGAATGGAAGAAAATATATTTCATATGATATATTACTGATGATTATAACTGCTTAGTATCTTTCTGGTTTCTAGAAATCAACTTTACATCAGATAAGAATAGTTACAGGACAATAGTCTTACTGCCACTCCAGATTTCCTAGACTATAACAAATCATTGTCTTCAATTTGCTCAAGTAGAAATCTGGTTTAGATATTAGACTCTTCTATAACATGCTACTGATTATTTCCTTTTAAGTCAGAATGCAGGTAATGGTATTTGGCTCTTGCTAATAGGTTACAAACCTATTAGAAGAGACTTATGTTGTGCTATAACTATCACTAAAATTGATCTATAAATTAAGTAAGGAAGACTTGCTAGTAAATTTGCTAGCAATTCAATCTGAGTATTCAGGAATAGCACCAAGTCTTCGGGTTAGAGCATTGTGGTTCCCATCCATAATGAGTGCTTAAATTCTCTTAGGTCAGGGGTGTCAAATTTGTGGCCCGAGGGACAGATGTGTCATGCACTGGCCATGCCCACCCCTGTTTTAGCGAAGGAAAAGTTGCGATATGTCACATGACGACAACGTGACGACGTGAGTTTGACACCACTGTCCTAGGTTGTAAGAACTGCTCTTGATAAATCAGCATTTCAGTTCAATTACTTTAAACATAGTTGTTTACAGATATAAGCAGCATGCTCTTTCCTAACATAAGCAACTTTAGAAGAGCCAAGTTTTGTCTGTATGCAGTTTGTTCCAAAATCATAAATACTGCAGAGGTTATAGACTTCATAGGAAGTGTGTCCCTCGAATAACAAATAGTTGCAACTTGCTTGATTCTTCTTAAAGGTCAGAAATACATGGAAATCTGTCAAAGCTTATTGTCTTGTAATCAGCACCCAAATTCGATCAATTCGTGGGTGATTAGAAAAAATGATACATGGGGAAATAGGATGTAGCCAGGAATCTATATGCAGAATATGAGAGATAAATGTTACATCATTGTCAACAAAAGGATTAATCTCCCATAATTGACTTCCACTGTGTTTCAGGGCTTGATTTTGTACTATCTAGCATAAGAACAACCGTTTTATTCGTGATAAAAGAATAATGATGCCAGCCATTAGATTAGTGTTGCTATTAGAGCATTCTCATTCCCAGGTCTTTGTCATATATTAAAATAGATGGTTTTTTTAACTGCAAAGAAGGCTTCAGATTTATTATTGTTACAAGAGGTTAAAATAATCTGATAGAATTGTCATAGTTTTATTAGTCTATTCATCACTCCAAACAACTAAGTTCATTGTACAGATGCAGTAACAATTAGTATTTAGTAACCATGCTTATAATAAGTTATTTAAAGCATGTAGAACTTTGTAATCTTTGATGTGATTTAAGAATAATCTGTTCTTAGTTAAAATTCAGCTTATTTTATGGCTATAATTAGTTAATGGTGTGGAAGAGGCAGCAACTGTGATAATTGGCTTAAGACAATCTATTTCATTAGTCTAGCAGACTGAAGTTGGTTCATACCTCTCCAGTTTCTTTGTAATCTTATTTAGCTTCATGAGTGTCCAGAGACTGAATCCTAATAACATAAGAATCTTTTAATTAAATTCGTTAAACGTTATTTCAGGTGTAAGGTTTTTAACTTAGATAGTAGCCAATAAGCAGGTGGAATAGCAATCTAGAACAGGTGTGAAGTAGTGGAAAAGCAGTGAGACATAGGATACTGTGGGTAAATGAATGATAGGAAAACTATGGGATGGGCCAATTAACTAATCATTAATAATCTTTCCAAACTGATCACAAACTGAACTATTTCAGTTTGGAAACTAAACTTTCCAAACTGAACTATTTATATAATTATTATATAATTAACAGTATATAGTTCTGGAAACTCAATATTTCTACTTAAGGTACTGGCCAGGAGAGACTGAGTTCTATTCTAGCCTTGTCGTAGGCATGAAAAACTGTCTGGGTGACTTTGAGCCAGTCATTCACACTCAGCCCAACTCACATCACAGGGTTGTTGTGGAGGAAAAAGAAGTATGTATATTTGCTGCTTTATTTATAAAAAATAATAAAGGGGAGATAAAACTAATAAAAGTTATTTTCCAATTTTAATTCAATTCAAAAATTAAATTTTGATCCAGATTTTCTGCATTAAGCATCTGATAAATATATTAGCATATTTCCTAGAATAAGAGATATCATTCCCATAATATTAAGGTTGCAAACAAAGGTTTTCAGTTTTCATTCATGATAAATTTCACAGCTTTTAAATTTTGTTTTTAATGTTTCCACAGGAAGTATGTAGAAACTCCTGTTGCATCCCGTAAAAATGGGTAGTGCCAATTTTACTATTTTCTAAAGTAGAATAGAATAACAATAGCACTTAGACTTATATACCACTTCACAGTGCTTTACAGCCCTCTCTAAAAGGTTTACACAGTCAGCATATTGCCCCCAACAATTTGGGTCCTCATTTTACCAACCTTGGAAGGATGGAAGGCTGAATCAATCTTGAGCCCGGTGAGATTCAAACTGCCAAATTGCAGGCAGTCAGCAAGCAGTCAGCAGAAGTAGCCTGCAGTACTGCATTCTAACCACTGTGCCACCACGGCTCTTTAGGAATAGGAGTTGGAAGGGACCTTGGAGGTCTTCCAGTTCACCCCCTGCTCAGGCAGGAAATCCTATACCATTTCAGACGAATGGTTATCCAATCCCTTCCAGTGTTGGAGCATTCACAACTTCTGGAGGCAGGTTGTTCCACTGATTAAGTGTTCTAACTGTTAGGAAATTTCTCCTTAGTTCTAGGTTGCTTCTCTCGTTGATTAGTTTCCATCCATTGCTTCTTGTCCTGCCCTTAGATGCTTTAGATAATAGTTTGACTCCCTCTTCTTTATGGCAACCCCTTAGATATCGGAAGAGTGCTATCATGTCACCCCTAGTCCTTCTTTTCATTAAACTAGACATACCCAATTCCAGCAGCCGTTCTTTATATGTTTTAGCCTCCAGTCCCCTAATCATCTTCATTGCTGTTGTCTGTACTCTTTCTAGAGTCTCAACACAGGGGCGGGTTCGTCTTACCTGCCTACCGGCGCGCTGCGCGTGCATCATCTTGTTTCACGCGCTTAGTATGCACGTGCATCCCCTCACACGATTTTGCTTCCGTGCATGCGCAGGAAGCAAAAACCCAAAAATTCCAGAAAAAAGATGGTGCCACGCAACGGACCGGCGAAGACAGCACCGGAGCCATTGCGCGCAAATTGCGCAATCAGCGGGTCCCTACCGGGACGGCGCACTAGACCACACCAGTAGGAACCCACCACTGTCTCAACATCTTTTTTACATTGTGGCAATCAAAACTGGATGCAGTATTCCAAGTGTGGCCTTACCAAGGCATTATAAAGTGATATTAACACTTCATGTGGTCTTGATTCTATCCCTCTGTTAATGCAGCCTTAGAACTCTGTTGGCTTTTTTGGCACCCTACTTGAATACCTATTTATACAAATGTCTGTTACTTTTCCTCAACCCAGTTATTTTGTTACAATTAAAAATGCTGACCTGGATTCTCCCCCCCCCCACACACAAATATGAAAAAGCTCAGTGATTGTTGAGAGAGAGAGAGAGAGACAGGCTGAGGCTATGTTTTCTCACTATCTGTAACAGAAAATAGAATTGTTTGCATCATGACGACAACAACAGCAGTTACTCGGAGTGAAAAAGTTTTCCACTGGTACACTAAATGTGGGTAATAAAGTTCCAACAAAGGGATATAAAAATAGGTCTAACAATTTATAATTTTTGACTTTAACTGGGGGGGGGAGTTCAGTACGTGTAGTTCTTGCTTGAGAGGTTGCTTTATGGCTGCTCAAAGTTACAACGGCCACAGAACAGGTGCCTTACAGGCTGTAAAACACCCCCAGCTGTTGTATATAGTTGTCTCTGCCCCCACTCCCCGATGGTCATATGACTTTATGTTGGGAAGGTCAGGTTTATAATTTGTGTCAGCATTCCTCAGACTGATGATTCTTGATGGGTTTTTTTTTTTGCTGGTTTCTGGGCAGGAACATTGCAAGTTTTATTTCCCCATTCTTTCATTTTTTTGCTGTGTTCAGATGAGCTCTTTGAGTATAAAACTACACACTCTCCTGGCACATAGCAAGAAAAACAACAGAATATCCAGTGTTCAGATTTAAACCCTATTTAGCAAATGGTAGAAAGCAAATAGTGCTTGGCTAGTAGCATATAGAAATGAATAATGGGATGCTAATAATGGGGTAAGAACCTGCAGTTACTATTCTTAGTTAGCTGTTGTCTAGATACATGATATTAAGGAACAACTTAATTACAAAAACACATCTTACTACCCTTCTACTTCAGTAAATATTAATGCAGACACAGAATAATTTTAATATGAGTCACTAGTTAACAAAATAAAAACAAACATTTGGTTTTCAGGATTAAAATAAAATGGAAATGATAGCAGTAAGGCCCTCAGAATCTTGTAATCAAAAGAACTTTATTTTTTTAATAGTAATTATATCGATGATAATTTCAACAGTAAAAGTTAATACAAATTGAAAAAAGAAATAGAAAGTACAAGGTGCAAAAAAGGGGGAGAGAATGGAAAGGGAAATAGAAAAGAAAAATATAAAGAAAAAATTATTTGCCATGTTAATCGCAATAAAAATAGACACTCTTACTAACTTATTACCTTCTCTTAAAATACAACAAATGATATTCCCATATCCTGTCTTTTATCTATAAACAAAACCATAAAGCATCTAATTTCAATCCTGTTTTCCACAAAAGTCCACTGAGGTTTACCAGAGACAATAGCATATCTATTTTAACTTTGATGAAATAAAATCAACTTTATATTCCTTCCTTTTACTTCTAAGATTCTTGATCTTTAGTTCTTTCTAGTAATGTCCTGGAATTTGATTTTTTTTCTTCATTTTTTTTTCTTTTACCCTTGTCACAAAATTCTCCAAAGCTTCACAAAACTTTTTCTGTAAATTCAATTTAGGAAAATTATCCAAGTCACTCTCTTGGTTTGTTATTTGTATATCTCTTTCAATAAATAAGACATCAGCCAGTTTCTTTGATATGTCCAATGTAACATCTTTTTCAATATCATTCCAATAGAAATCCATTTTCAACCCACTTTCTTGTTCCTCATGCTTGTTCCTCTTCCATAACATCTTTTAGACAGACTATAAAAGCAGACCATTTTAAAATTAACTTCTGCATCCATTGTTCAAAGATATCCTTCAATATGTTCAATGTTAAAATATTTTGCTTCATTCTGTAATTATAAATTAAGTTTAAGTGTTCTTTTAATTGTACTCTTTAGTTCCCTCTAATGTCCAGTTTTTAAATTTTTATCTTACTATGTTTCAAATGAAGCCATTTTCCCACATGTAGAATTCTTTTTAATTAATTCCAGAATCTTATTTGAAATATGATTAAATGGTTTAGTCTGTAACGTTCTAAAATCAAAATTTTAGTTATCCTTTACTGTTTATTTTGAAAAAATCTTGAACTTATTGTTAAAATGTATTTGCTTAAGTATTCGAGGAAACTCACCCAATGCTGTCAAATGTGTAGATTTAAAGGTTCAAAAATTAGGAAGCTTTTAACCATAATTTCCTATTTTACTACTACTAATTTACTAATTTTCAAAAAACTCAATTATAATTTAAGATCCCTATTTTATTGTACTAAGGGACTAATGAATTTTGACTGAACTGAATAGATTTTTTGTGGGGGGGAGTAAGAATTTATCAGTTGCTAATTCACAGGCATAATACATCCTTGTTTAAAATCATAGGAAAATGAAAGTAGAAAACAATCCATACTTCAAAAAAACCCCAACAAGCCTTATTTCCAATTTCTGAATACATTCATTGACATTCTAGATCAGGGGTCTCCAACCCCCAGGCTGTGGCCCACTACCAGGCCGTGGCTTATTCGGAACCGGGCCATGCAAGAGGCAGGCCAGCATGCTTGCATATATGCAGCTCAACTCGCAGAAGTGGCGGGCCTGTGTTCATGTGCATGCAGCTCAACTTGAGGTCTCTCTCCCCCCCCAGTTGGGCCGCCAAGCTGCAAAGGTTGGAGACAGCTGTTCTAGATGATATAGAACACATTGTCGTGTTTTAATTACTATTACAAATCTGGGATGCAAAAATAGAGATAATAATTAGTTGGTAGCAAAGAGATACAAAAAACCCAAACTCTTTGGTGCCAACTAGTGGGAATCCAGTTTCTTTATCCTAAATACCACTGAGACACTATTGGTTTCAATTTACATATCAAGCCATTATTTTGAATTTAAAAGGAACTGTGTATATGTAAAAGCCTGTTACTTTTATTGAATTTTAAATTAATAACAATAAGACAGGTAGTACAAGTAGTATCAGGAATAAAAATAATACATTTAATTTCATTTAAAATATCACTAACCTATATAATTTACAAATTTTAGAATACGAATTAAAAAATCAAAAAGGAAAGAAAAAAATGACACAGCTAAAATTATGAAAAGAAATTTCTGATATCAAGGCATTATGCTTACACAATGAATTAAAAAACAATCATAATTTTGGATGTATGTTTAAGGGAATTGTGCATTCTTCAATTAGTAAAAGCTTATTTACATAACAATAGTATAATAAAAAAGGAAATATTCTACTACAGAGTTCTTCAGTTCTCTTGAAAGAATATTGATATACTTTTACACAGCATTCATGCCAGTCAGTGCAAACAAAATATTCTTTGAGATGTCCTATCCGTACATCATTTTTTTACATGTAAACATTTTGAATTCAGAGCATTTTTTTTATTTGGTGCCTAAAGATCTATTGGATTACAGTTCCCATAATCTCCCCGAAAGCAGTGTGGCTTTCCAACATATGAGGGTAACCAATTGAGAAATTGCTGCTCAGGATAATTTAGAGCAGGGCTGTCAAATTTGTGGCCTGTGGGCTGGATGTGTCATGTGCTGGCCACGCCCACGCCCGGTTTAGCAAAGGGGGAAAAAGTGACAACGCCGTGATGACATGAATTTGACACCCCTGGTTTAGAGCATAGGAGTCCAACCTTTTTGGCTTGCCTGGGCTGCGTTGAGTGAAGAGGAATTGTCCTGAGCCAGATATAAAATATATAATATTGTTAATCTTTATATAAATCACATAATAATGTTAAACGTTTACAACCTTGTGGAGCATCATTAGCTGCCCAGAGCTGCATGCAGCCCATAGGCCGTGGGTTGAACGTGTTTGATTTAGAGCATAAATAAGCAGGTAGTGTTTGCAGAAGAATGGCATTTTCTTGATATTAAGTATTACTGTATTTCTATTTCTTTACATTGATGAGTGAAAGAATCTGTTCAACCTGGTGCATTCTCAGCTTTATAAACTTTTAAGTTTAAACATGTTTTATTTTTAAATGCCTGCAGATGATGTGGAGTATCCTGCTGGTTTAAATGCTTATAGCAGGTAATTATTTACCTTGCTATTTAAGTGTCACTGAAACCTCAGCTGTAGAACATGAGGTTTGCATGCCGTAGGTTCCAGATATTCCAGCACCTCTTTGCAACGCTAAGAAAGTCCTCTCTGCAATCCCAGAGAGCGATTGCAGGCAGTGCTTGGCCGAAAGAATCAGTAGTCTGCCTTGCCTTCCTACACTATGAACCTTCCCCAGTGGCAGCATCATTCCGGTTATTCCGTCCCTTCACAGAGACGCCTTTCATTTCATTAGCTTCTGCTGTTTCACTTGTCTTTTTAGACATTTAGTATTCACTCCTGCGAAGCCCAATATAGTTTAAAGATACTGGAAGTGATGCTATTTTTAAGTTTCCTCCTCATGGCTTAGTCTTTAATGATTACAATGCTGCCTGGGGGGGGGGGGGATGCACCAAATACCTAGGTTTTCACATTCCTTTGCAATGATGCAACCCCCTGAAGTATTTGCATTAATTTCTTCACTACTTGGTTCATACTAAAACTAATATTGCAGAACTCCAAGATGTATCATTCATAGGATATCCTACTATTAAATTCCACAGTGATTTCCAAAGCCCTGTTACTTTTAGTTTGAATTGAAACCCCCCCCCCCGCCCCATGACCTCTGCTTTTAATCTTAATTTTAACTTTGAAATCAAATACTGTATGGAGAGTTATCAGCTATATATTATCAATACATTGAAACAAATTACTGAAGTGTGTATTCCCAAAAAATATTTAAGCCTTTTGAATATTACATGGCAGAGACGTTTCCAATATTTATTTCATTTGTGTGTTAGATTACTGTTGTAACTCAGCAGCTTTTTGGGGGGCGGGGGGGGGGAATAGCTGTTTCGATATCCTGAAACACTGAAGGGATCATGAAGTTTCATGAAGTTTTGTATGATAGTTATTATTAATGAACATCAAAAGCTGCTTTCACATCTGTAATATCAGCTATAATGAACGTCTTAATCAGCTATTAGAAAGTCACTAAATAGTTATAAAACAACTTATATTTGTTTTTAAATCTGTGTTAGAATTTAAACTAATAAAGGATTATTGTCTTCTATGCTAGCTATCTGAATATAAACTCTGTAACTTACTGTGGAACATGAGTTCTAAAATTGCCTTCCATATTAATACAATATGTTATTAGTTAATAATAATATTAATTATTAACTAACATTAATAACATATTAATATTATTTATGCTTATCAGGAGGATAACACATTCTTGAGCAAACTTAATGTGACTAAAATATATCACAGTATATATTTTCTCACAATATATCCTCATCTACTGAAAGTAATACTAGCTTTTTCAAAACCCTTCATTAACTTGTCAATTATTTTGTAGTTTAATTTTTTTTAAAAAAACCCACGTCTATTCCAACTAATAAATAGTTTTTTCATATTTGATGAAAGGCTGACCTAATTATTTGAGGGTTTTGTTTTGTTTTTCAGATAAAAGCAAAAAATTATGACAAAGTAGAAAAGGTAAGCTTCTATGTATACATTAATTTTAAAAAATCAGACTAGTAAACAATTAGAATACGTATTTTCTCTAGTGTGAGAATGAGTTATGTGCCTACCTTGAGCTAAGATGTCCTAACTTTTTTGAGGAATCATGAATGAAATGTTCCATATGGTTGTTGGTTATACAAAATGTATAAAAGTGGGAAACACAGGAAGGTGTTTAAGGTATTCATAGAGGTATTTAGCATTGTGATATGGTATAGACATAATGAGACCCTCAGGAATGAGTGTGTTGTCATTAAACATGTTGGTCCTTGTATGTATGAGAATCAGTACTTCCACACGTTATACATGATTTCCATAAATAATGCATACAAAACATGCTTGTTTGACCAAAGATTATGCAAATCACTCCAGCTACATACATGTTCCTGTTCTCACAAATGATCCTTCTGTATCAAAGTTGTTATCTTTGAATCTCACATTCTAATATGAACCACAACTATACTTTTTGCCTTATGGCACTCCTGGAACAACTTACTAAATAATCAAGATAGATTATTCCAAGATTTATGGGGAAAAAATTTCACCAAATGTTATTAACATGAAGAGCCCAATGGATTGGGAAGAAGAAATGATGGTTGACACATAAAAGCAGTAGACAATACAGCTTAGAGTGGCCTCTACAGCTGCTTATACCAATTTGTGTACAATAATAACTGTTAGAGTTTGATGAACTGATTAAGTTCGACCAGGAGGCCTTGAGTTCTGATCCCATCTTAGCTGGGTGACTTTGGACCAATTACTGTCTCTCAGCCCTGGTTGCAATAACAAAACATTTCCAAAATCTGCCCAAGAAAATTACAGAGATTTGTCCAGGTAGTTGCCTGGATCAACACTGGCTCAAAGTTTTTTTAAAAAGTAACTTACACATTCCGACAACTGTCATGTGAGAGTACAATAGAAAAAGCTCTTCCCCTCACACATCAAAACAACCATGTTTTCTTCAGGTGCTTGGGGCTGCTTCAAAATATGCATGTTCACCCACTTGGCTTCATGTATTTCCTATGCATGTTGGAAGCAGTTGCCCAAGTTGGAAAAATGGCTGTCTTAACAATCCATAAAAAGATGTTTTGTATATGTTTTCTAGTTAACATGCAAGCAAAACAAGATTGGAGATATTTTAGCATTTTAACATCAGACAATCCCAAGGAAATAGGCTACATTGAAAAGTTTAAAAAAGAAATCACAAAGGGGGGCAGTGGCAAATAGCTTTTTTGTTGTTTACAGGCAGGAAAACTACAATGTGCTTAGTCTATTATGTTCATTGCTCATAATAAATATAAAAATTAACATAAATACAACATGCTTTAAAATATTAAAACTGTTACCTATATAAAGTTAAAATACCATGGGATGTGCATCAAGCCTTACCTGACAGAGAAATAAAATCAGATAGGCTCTAGTTAGATTGGGCTTATTATGCGTTTGATGTCTTTCCGCAAATATCACACATTTCTGTTTTTCCTCATTTGTTAAAATTTAATTGGACAAGTGAAAGTATACATTTAAATATAAGAGGGTATAGCATTGAGAAGGCCCTACATATCTACTTCATCTAAAATCTTACAGTTTACAGAGGAGTATGAATTAGGCTTGCAAAGACAGAAGAATTTTGAATTGGGCCTAGAAACTGACTGGGAACAGTGAATCTGATGAAATATTTGTTTTGAGCTTCATATTACCCAAACCCTGCTGGACAAGACAAGAATCTTTATTGTGGTTAATGATCTCTCCATAAAACACATTAGCAAAACAGATGAAACAGATGCTACTCACCTTACTTAAATAGACTCATTTGAAAAAGTTAAAAAAGGAAATGTTTTAAATATAATTGACCAATTTGACCAGGATATTTAATTAGGTTAACAGCTCATGAGTTTTGGCATAAAACGGACAATGTCACAAAACATGGTGTTTTCAATGCCTCTTTCACTACAAAGTTCGGAATTGAATGGGATGCCTTTGTATCTCTCCTCAAAAACTACTTAAGAGCCTTAAACTATGCCACGGTTGATTTGGTGACAGTACTTTGGTTTAGATACTTTGTCGATTAGGCATACATGGATTACTTAGAAAAATGTCTTCAATAAATATGCAGCTGTGCTCTAAATTAGTATCGAGTTCTTGGCCCTCCTTCAAAGATATCCTTATATTCCACTGCAGTCATCTGAGTAACAAAGTACATATGTTCTGTGAAGTCCCTCTGATGCTTTAAGGTGTATAAAGTGCCAGTCAAATTTCCATTAAGAAAATCAGAACATGTAAGGCTCCAGTATTGGATACTGTCAATCTTTTCTTTCAAATTGCTGCAGTTTACAGCTCTATTATTTTAACATTGGTTAAAAATAATCGAGACTGAGTGTAATTCATGAAGCTTTGCCCAAGTTTCTTTTAAAAAAATGTAGAGGGTGGTCATTGTATTTTGTTCAAAATTGAGGAAGGTTGTTCAAATTTGTGAAACAAGAATCTACTCTGACCTGCTGATGGACTCCTATTTCTTTTTCCTCTCAATATAAATAGCTGTTTCAGTGATGCCTTATGAAAGTCTTACACATTGACTTGTGGAAGTGCTACCTTTCATATATGCGAGAATTGAAGGTAAATGTGATTTCATTGCAAATGGAAAGGCGTCTTACGTCTTGAGATTCCAAAACATAGAAGAGGAAAAAATCCTAACCCTGATATAATGACAGAATTGCTGGCAAATGCCTTACAAATTACAAAGCAGGAAATGCAAGCAGAAATTGATGAAATATTCCGAATACACACAACCTATGTGAGAAGACATAATCTCCCGAGAGAAGTTCATGTCAGATTTGTCAAGAAGATAATAAGAGTTGAAATACTTTAAAAAGCTAGAGATGAATCTCTGCAATATAAAGGCAAAGAAATCGTGGTGTTGAAACAGGTGCCAAGAAGAGTAAGAAACCTAAGAAGACAATATCAATTTTTGACAGATCATCTGATTAAATACAACGTAAATTTTAGATGGCTGATACCAGAGGGAATTTTGGTAACTTGGAATGAAAAAAGTTATAGATTGGAATCATTAGATAAAGCATATGAATGTTATGAATGTCACTTTGGAACTACTGAAGAACAGGGAAGGGGAGAGGAAGGAGAATACAAAGAACTAGCAAATGTGGAAAAGACTATACGGCAGGAAGAAAGTGAGTCCGAGAAAACAGAACAAGAAGAACGAGAAGGAGCAAAAGCAAAGGAACCGAAAGAAATAAGATCAACTAATACAATATGATCTATAAACAAGTGAGAAGATGGAAGAAGAAATACAAATGCTATCAATCAACATAAATGGATTGAATTCACCAATAAAAAAAGGTGGGGGAACTTTCACAAAACTACAAAAATTAAAACTTGACTTAATCTCTCTCCAAGAAGTTCATATTCAAAAACAACATAGTAGGCTTTTAGAATACCCCAAAATGGGAAAAGTATACTTTTCATTAGCACAACAAAAGAAAAGCGGGGTGGTCTTATATATAAAGGAAACAATAAATGCCAAGCAAATATACACAGATGAAGAAGGGAGAATTTTGATGGTAGAGGTAATAATAAACCAAAAACAAGTACTTTTGATAGCAATATATGCGCCAAATAACAAACAAGAATTTTATAAACAACTCCACATGAAAATAACAAATGGATTATGAAAATATTTGTGTGTTAGGGGACTTCAATGCAATTGTGGACGCAAAACTGGACTATAGAAGTAGGAAAGTAGGTAAAAAGGCATGGAAAACATTCCCTAGGACCTTCTTTCAAATGATAGAACAACTATCACTCCAAGATACATGGAGAGAAATGAACTTAGATAAAAACCAATATACATTCTACTCAGATAGACATTAATCATGGTCGGGAATAGATATGATATGTATGACACTGGAATTAAGAACAAATGTACAGGAGATAGAAATTGAAACAAATGTATGGGCAGATCATAACCCAATGAAAATAAAATGGAAAGGTCAAAGGAAAAAAATGAGATGGATGTTGAATCAAGCCATATTAAATGATAAAGAGTTTATACAAATAATGGAGAAAGAGATTGACTTCTTTTTCAAAAATAAAAAAGATGAGACTTCACTACAAAATGTATGGGATACAGCAAAAGCATATATTCGGGGATTAGTGATCATTTATTCAGCAAAAAAGAATAAGGAAAAGAGGCAAATACAAAAGAGACTAGCAGAAGAACACAAAAGAAAGACTGGAAACAGAGTTACAGAATGAACTGCACAAATTAAAAAAAACAAATGGGACAGATAAAACATAAACTCAATCTAATGGAAACAGAAGAACTAGCACAAAAGATTAAAAGAGCAAAACAAAATTACTTTGAAAATGCCAACAAACCAGGAAGATGGTTAGCATATAAATTGAAAAAGGAGAAAGAGAAGAAATTGATACACAGCTTGCTAGATGAAAAGGGAATCCTTCACTATCAAAATGAAACGAAAAAGAAAATAATGCAGAATTACTACGAAAAATTATATATCCAAGAGAAGGTGTCAGAAGAAAAAATAAAACAATATTTGGAGAAAGCTGAATTACCCAAATTGCCAGAAACAGTGAAGGTTATCTATCTATATAAATAAAAATGTAAATGTTCGTTTGTTCAAAATCTTAAATCTCCGAAAGTTCTTCACTGATTGCTTTGAAATTTTGACACAACATTGCATTCGAATACACGCGTGTTTTTATATACCTATATTATATAGATGTCACCCCTGTGACAGGTAAAAACTTGCTTTTTTGAAAAATAGCGCCATCTGTTGGACGTAAAAGCAACACAAGCTATACTAAATATTTTGCAGGACGAATTTCATTGCCTCATAACTTCTGCAATTTAGTGACATCAAAAGAAGAATTGGTTGAAAAAGTATTTTCCAATATTCAAACCAATTATAAGAATCATGATTGGCTGAGTGAATGAGCTATTCTTGCGGCCAAGAACAAAGACATCTACGAACTTAACAATATTATTCTAAGCTCACGGTCTGGCATCACTCAATAGGCTTCCCAGCAGAATTGACGGAGGACAAAGATTGTCGATGCCAGGTCTTCTCTTGGCAGGGACAGTAACTTCTTGTGATGCTTCACACTCTCCCTCTGCATCTGTAAATCAGGCAGGAAAGGGGGCTATGCTGGAAGAGAAGAAGGGAAGGAAAGGGAAGGAAGAAAACAAGAAAGAAAAGAGGAGAAGGAAGATAAGGGAAAGGAAGTAAATAAATGAAGAAGGGGGGAAGGGAAGGAAAGGAGGAAAGGTAATAGAGAAGAAGAAAAGGGAAAAAGGGAAGGTTATGGAAGACAAATGAAAGGAAATAAGAAGAGGGGAAGGAAAAGGAAACAAAAGAACAGCAAAGAGCAAAGAGGGGAAAGAAAGGGAAGACAAAGGAAAGGAATGGAAGTAAACTGATGAAGAAGGAAAGCAAAAGAAAGGGGAAGAGGGTTTTTGTGACTCAAGGAAGTAAATCCAGGGTAACTGGGTCTCCCTGTGTGGTGTGGCTGCATCCTGTCCACGGGGCACGAGAGGAGAGGAGATGGGAGAGCAACAGAGAAAAAAAGTGCTTCTAATTAGCAGCAGGGAAGCCGAGGGACAGCAGAGGAAATAATAACAGGCTGGGGTGGGAGGTGGTTCTTTAGAGGGTTCTTTCTTCTCCATTTAACCAGACTGAGCCACAGCAATGCGTGACTGGGTACAGCTAGTATTAAATGAAAAGATAACAGTGATGGAACTAACCGAGGCGATCAAGAGACAAAAATAATAAACACCAGGACCAGATGGACTACCGGCAGAGCTTTATAAATGTCTACAAGATACTTTGGGTTTGCCAATATTATAATGAAGTACTGTTAGAGGCCAAAATTCCAAACATGTGGAGGGAAGCAAATATAACCCTGATACCAAAAGAAGAATCAGATTTAATGCAGAATTATGGGCCAATATCACTATTAAATGCAGACTACAAAATATATGCCTCAATAATTGCAGAAAGATTAAAAAGATTCCTGAATGAATTTATACACTCTGAACCAGAATGGATTTTTATCTAAAAGGCAAATTAGGAATAATATGACAATCATTTTGAACACGTTGGACTATTATAAAATGCATCCAGAAAAACAAATGGCATTGATATTTTTAGATGCACAGAAAGCATTTGATAATATAAATTGGCAATTTATGTTATCACAATTAAAATATATGGACTTTAGGGAGAAATTTGTTAACATGATTGAGGCAATATATTCAAAGCAAATTGCAAAAGTAATGGTTAATGGGGACGTGACCGAGAACTTTAACATAAGAAAAGGCACGAGACAAGACACGTTGTCCCCTATATTATTTATATTAACACTGGAAGTACTTAATAGAAACATTAGACAAGACTTTGAAATAAAAGGAATGGAAATAAAAACAGAAGAATATAAGCTACGGGCATTTGCAGATGACCTGGTATTTATCTTAGAAGAACCACAAGAATCTGGACCCAAGTTAATAAAAATAATAGCAGAGTACAGTGAAGTTGCAGGATTGAAAATGAATAAAGAGAAAACTAAAATACTAGTTAAAAATATCACAGAGAAACAAAAAAAAGAGTTAATGGAAAAGATAGATATTCAAATAGTTAAGAAAATTAAATACCTATGAGTTCAGCTAACAGCAAGATGTGCAACTATAAAAGAAGATAATTATATGAAACTATTGCAATAGATTAAATTGGATTTGGAAAAATGGAAAAACCTGCAGCTATTGTTGATAGGAAGAATAACTACAATAAAAATGAACATTTTGCCAAGATTGTTATTCTTATTTCAAACAATTCCAATAAAATTAGAAATTTTTTTTTTGAAGAACTAAACAAAATGATACTAAAATATATTTGGCAAGCGAAAAAAATCAAGAATAAGACTGAAACTGCTACAAAATATTAAACTGAAAAAGAGCCTTGGCTTGCCAGACTGGGAGCTATATTACCAGGCCTCTGCACTCGTCTGTGTGAAAGAATGGGTAAACTTGAGGCATAAAAGACTATTAACTTTGGAGGGACATGATCTCCAAAGATCTGGGGTGGCATGCCTTTTTATGGTATGGGAAAAATAAAATACATGGATATTTTCAAAGGCACAGGGTTAGAAATGAACTACTGTTAGTATGGAGGAAAATTAAAGAAACTATATAAAAATACCAGTCTGGCTCTCCACAATGGAGGCACTGATTTCTCTGAATGTAATTAATATGGAAAAAATCGTAAGGTATAAGGACATTTTGAATGATAAAAGGGAACTTAAATCCAAACAAGAACTGATTAATCAAGGGATCGATTTAGCATGGTGGCCATACATGCAAATATAATCAAGATATGAGAAAGACACAAAAATGTACTGTTTCTATAAAGAACCAACAGAACTAGACCAGATATTACTAGGGATAGATGAAAAATTAATTTAAAAAATTTATAGCTACTTACTGAGTATTAAAATGGAAGAAGAGCAAGTGAAATAAACAAGGATAAGATGGGCTAAAAACTTTGGTTACCCAATAGAATTAGATAAATGGCAGAAATTGTGGGATAGAAACTAAATTAACAATGTCAAATGTTAAAATTTATAATTTTCTATAAAGAAAATCTATACAAAATGTTTTATAGATGGCATTTACCACCAGTGAGGCTAGCAATGATGTTTTAAAATTTATCAGCTAAATGTTGGAAGTGTAATCAGATACCAGGTTCATATTATCATATGTGGTGGACATGCCCAAAGGCAAAAAAAATATTGGACTAAAATACATACTTGGTTAGAAAAAAAAAGATAAAACAACACATAGATTTGAAACCAGAAATATTTCTGCTGGGGATACTACCAGAACAGTATAATAAAGGGAACACACATTTAATTTTGCATGTAGTAACAGCAGCAAGAATAATGTTTGCATAACAATGGAAAAATGAAGAGGTCCCGACAAATGAAAGTGTAATAAAAATATTAGAATGTGCTGAGGTGGATAGATTGACACTTAAGATAAAAGAAAAGGAAGAAACAGAATACTTTTTTAACATGGGATATATTTTACCAATGGTTAACTAACAAAAACGGAGGTTAGAATTTAAAAAGAATTTAAAGAGATAACAAAAAATTGTATTGAAAATACTGTAAGGTGGATGAACTAATTGTTTTATTATTTTATGATTAATATTGATATATTTATTAAGATTGCTAGTATGATTATGGTTATTGTTGTACTTTTACTCAAAATTAATTATGCCCAGACAACACGCTGTTCAGATAGACATGGAATTTTTTATGTTTTTAAAGAAAAAATGTACCAATAAAACATATCTTCAAAATAATAATAGCAATCGAGACTGAGTGTAATTCATGAAGCTTTGCCCCAGTTTCTTTAAAAAAATTTAGAGGGTGATCATTGTATTTTGTTCAAAATTGAGGAAGTTTCTTCAAATTTGCAAAACAAAAATCTACTCTGACCTGCTGATGGAACCCTGTTTCTTTTTCCTCTCAATATAAATAGCTGTTTCAGCGATGCCTTATGAAAGTCTTACACATTGACTTGTGGAAGTGCTACCTTTCATATGTGCGAGAAACAAAAGGGAAGCTACCCAGTTACAAGTAAGTTTATTTTATTTATTTATTTTATTTTGCAGTTCTTATATGCCGCCCTACTCCCAGAGGGACTCAGGGCGGCGTACAGCATATACAAGAATAGCAATAGTATAATTAAAAATACAATCATAAAAACAATTTTTAAAAATAGAAAAAGAGACCAACCAACGCCATTCATAACAAGGGGGAGATTGAGATCTTCAATAATCTCTCACCCTGCCTGCAGGAAGAGCCATGTCTTAATGGCTTTCCGGAAGGCCAGTAAGGTGGGAATAATTCGGATCTCTGGGGGTAGTTGATTCCACAGAGAAGGCTCTCCCCCTTGGTCCCGCCAACCGACATTGTTTGGCTGACGGGACCTGGAGGAGACTGACTCTGTGGGACCTAACTGGTCGTAGGGATGTGTGAGGTAGGATGCGGTCCCAGAGGTAACCTGGTCCTAAGCCATGTAGGGTTTTAAAGATGATAATCAACACCTTGAATTCACCCGGAGACCAATGGGCAGCCAATGCAGTTGGCGGAGTATGGTTGTTACGTGGGTGTATCTAGTAGCACCCACCACAGCACGCGCAGCCGCACTTTGCACCAGTTGTAGTCTCCGGATACTCTTCAGGGGTAGCCCCATGTAGAGCGCATTGCAGTAGTCCAAACGAGAGGTGACAAGGGCATGAGTGACCATAAGTAGAGCCTCCTTCTCCAAATATGGTCGCAATTGGTGCACCAGGAGAACCTGTGCAAAGGCACCCCTAGCCACAGCCGTAAGATGTTGGCCTAATTTTAGCTGTGGATCTAGGAGCATCCCCAAATTGCAAACCCGGTCCGAGGGAGATAATTTATCTCCCCCGAAGACCAAGGAGGGACAATTGGTGTAGTCCTTAGGAGGCAACATCCATAGCCACTCAGTCTTGTCAGGGTTGAGTTTGAGTCTGTTCCTTCTCATCCAGATCCTAACATCGTCCAGGCAGCGGCACATCACATCCACTGCCTCCCTGAATTGCGACGAAGTTGATATGGTTTATTGGCTACTTCTTCTAGGCCTGAGATTTAAAGGAAGAAATAGATAACTCTGCCAAGGTCAATTCTTCACAAGGACATACCATGGCACAAATTGATGACTCAGTGCTGTAGGAGGATTGCTTAGAGTGTATTGGTGTAACACTGCTGATCCAGGACTGGTACTTCCCTCTTCCCTCTCTTTCTCACCTCCTGCTTTTACTTTTTAGTTTATGTAGAAGCAACAATAACCTTGGAACTACCCTATTGCTCAGTATTATCTCTCGTATACGGATACCACAAAGTTAATTTTCTTGATTCAGTGTTTTAAAGTGTTGCAAATAGCCCATCAATATAGTTAGTCTGTGATCATCTAGCTCACTCCAAACTACTCTGAATGTTTTTCAAGCTTCCTGCTCTTTGGAGAATCAAATGTCCAGACAGCCATCAGTTTAAAGCAGTTTGGAATTAACTTGAAGATTGTTTGAAGTGTAATCATTCTCATTGTTACTTTTAAAATCTTATTTCACCTTACTTTGCAGAACAGGTAGTCTGTTGGTGACTGCCTTGTTTAATACTGTTCACAGTTAAATTGATGATGAAAAAATACCTTTGTAATCAGTTCTTGCTTTTATGACCTTCCTAGATCTGTAAAGCAAAGGAAAGCATTGTAAAGCTAAGAAAATTCACTTAGCAATTGTTTTGCTTAATAACTGAGTTCCCTGTCTCAATTGTAGTCATTTGAACAAGAACTACCAGTATTTTCAATTATATGACTGTAAGTAATGTAATCCCAGAGTAAGGTTGCCAATAAACAGCAAAATGTCTTAATGTTATTAAAGCTGCTTTATTTCAGGTCTTTCTAAACCCTATGTTATTTCCCAAAGAAATTCAAATCTCAATCTGCTTTTTAAAAATCCTTTTAAAATGCAACATGTAGGTTCCTTGGTCAGGTAATTCTCCCCAAAATGTAGATCCTCTTGAAGCATGTCAGACTATGCCCTATGAAAAGTTTGGAATAGTATTTTATGTATGATTACCTGCTTGTTTAAAGTAATAGAACATAATAAATATTTTTTTCATGCAAATTTAATTGGGTATTTTCTGTGTATTTTTTGCAGAGAAAAAATGGCTCAAGCGTATGATTTTGCTCTAGATAAAATTGGCATGGAAATAATGTCATACCAGGTAGGTTTCTATATATTTTTTGGAAATATTTTTTGTTAAATAATGAAGAGTTATGATAAACTAAATTTTGACTGCTTTTTATATAGATCTGGGTGGATTACATCAATTTTTTGAAAGGCGTGTAAGTACAATAATTTTTTTCTTTTGTGTTAATTAATGCGATGTTGATATTCATACAGGTTGCAAAGTGTAATTGCTGACATATTACTGTCTCGCCTCACTATTTAGTGAAGCAGTAGGGTCCTATGCAGAAAACCAGAGGATAACAGCTGTCCGCAGGGTTTATCAGCGAGGCTGTGTGAACCCTATGATCAACATTGAACAGCTCTGGCGAGATTATAACAAGTATGAAGAGGTAAATGAAAAGATGCTAGCATTCCAACTCGAGTGACTCTAACACAACTGTTTTCTTCCTCTGCAGTGGGAGCTTTTTTCTGATAAGGCAAGGTGAATAGACTCTTGTCTCATACTGTTCAAAATTAAAATCAGTCTTCTGCATTTAAGACCAGCCATTTATATTTCTTTCCCCCTTTGTTGGTTTGTTTACCATCTTAAATCATAAACAGTCTATTGAATTTGAAAGCTAACACATTATTTGGTAAAGCTGAGTTAACTTCAGAAAGAAAGAAAATAATGTGTAAGAAAGTAAGTCCTATCCCACTGAAATCACTGGGATCCTTGTTTGACTATGGATTTTTGTACCTGATCTCAATGATGCAGAATTTACATATGGAGAACATTGGTTTGCAGATACAGTTTTGATCCTTTTGGCCACAAGGTATATATTCTGTGATAATCCTAGCTCAAGAATAGCTAACGAATCTTTTGGGGAACAACCTTTTTCACAACATAAACAGGTAGATTTTTTAATTTTTTATAACATTCAAATCTGAATTTGATTGACTTCTAATGCTTCTTCAAAGTTTATTGAACTTAAGCATTTATTATCTGTCTGCCTTAATCACAGTGAATTCAGAATTACTTCTGAAATTATAAGAATTAACTGATGTTCCCAAGCCTTTATTACCTTTATTAAAAGTTGAAAGAAGTTGATGGAATTAATATGAATTGTTTATGTAACAGTTAAACAATATGAATACCTTATCTTGACAATCAGTGGCTGGTTATTTAAAAAACTAAAAACTGTGAAGCTAAATTTTTTTCATTTTAAAAAAAGAAACCTCCTCCCTCCTTCCCTCTCTCCCTTCCTTCCTTTTACAAAAAACCTTGTCTAGTCAAAGTTTTTGAAAGTTTTCTTTAATTATGTACATTTCTGGTCATGCTTCTTTTAAATTCTCATATTATAGTTATGCTGTATATACTATACAGCATGGTGGCCTAGTGATGAAGACGCTTGCCTCCCACTTGGAAGGTTGAGAGTTCAGTCCTAGGTAGTGGCAGATATTTCTCCCCCAGGGTGCAAAGAAAAAATATCTGCTGTGAACTCCGTGTGGCGTTAGGATGGCATCCGGCCAGTAAGCACTCAGCTCCATCCATTCGCCCTGACGCTACCCTGAATTAAGGGATTAGAAGGTCGTAAAAAGGGAGCTGTGTGTATACCATATATAACTTGTTTAATAAAATACATAGGAGGTCTCAGTGAATCTCTGCAAGTACAGGTTTTCAGAGTTTAACAGCTTTTTCTCTTCTTCCAGGGAATCAATATCCACTTAGCAAAAAAAATGATTGAAGATCGTAGTAGAGATTATATGAATGCTAGACGTGTTGCTAAGGTATGGATGATGGTGGATTTTTGTTTTCCTTTTTATGGATACGTTTTGGTGAAAAACTGAACTGCAATATGTGTCCAATAGAACAACTTTCAAATATTAAAAACAAAACACATTATTGAATTATTTGTCTTGTTTTAACTATTGTAATATCTACCTCTCTTTTAGGAGTATGAGACTGTGATGAAAGGTCTGGACCGTAATGCTCCCTCTGTCCCACCACAAAATACTCCCCAAGAAGCACAGCAAGTAGACATGTGGAAAAAATACATTCAGTGGGAAAAGAGTAACCCTCTGCGTACCGAAGACCAAACCCTCATCACAAAGAGAGGTAACTTCATTTTTATTTTTTTATTTTTTTGCTTTTCAGATACTTTGATAGAGTCTAGATTCTAAATCTAGAGCGCTGTGTTGTGTGCTAAGTCTTGTCTTACTGCCCAGATCACTTCCATGATGGGATTGCAAGGCATTTGCAAACAGAATCTGATAATTTTGGAGTAGAAGAATAAATCTAACTTTGCTTAGATTACAGGATACAGGAATGATTCCTTTCTGTGCTAAATTTATGATGTTGCTTAGGTCACCAACAATTTTAAATGTTAAAAAAAACTACTGAAAATACAAAACAAGTACATTTGTGAGAATGCCCTCAAATTTACAGACTTATTGGGGAACAATAAGATGTGATTTTTTTAGTCAAACAATGCAAAATTGGTTAGTGAGGAGCTTGAAGAAACATTGTGATTTAAATAAGTAATGATTTGTTTTGCAAAATGCCAAATAAATATTGTCTGTGTCTTCTCCTAGTGATGTTTGCATATGAACAATGCCTCTTAGTATTGGGTCATCATCCTGATATTTGGTACGAAGCTGCACAATATCTTGAACAATCCAGCAAGCTGTTAGCTGAGAAAGGAGTAAGAAAAAATGTTGAAATATCTGCATGTACACTACTGACATAGATAACACATTGTTTTGTGTTATCTGTGTGTTTTATTACACATTCTTATTTAGTATTAACACTGTTAATTATTCTAAAATTGATCTTCTGTTCTTATACAAACACCAATTTGACTTAATATGTAAATCCAGGTTTAAATAATTGAAAAATTGTATGGAAACAAAAGTAACCAATTGTGAATTTATTGTAGATAGTCCACTGACTACAATGGCAATTGAAAGTCCCATCACTAAATGATGTGGTCCTAAAGGGTGATATCATATGACCACAACACTTAATGAGACTGCAATCTCAGCAGTCCCAGTTGCTATTGTAATCCCAGATCCGTGCAAGCTGTTAAGCGAGAACAGGCAGGAATCCCAGGAAAGAGGGCCAGTGGGGTGCTCTAGTGCTGCAGGGAAGGTCCACTGGAGGGGGGCAGAGGGTTCTACAGGTAGATGCTCCAATGCTTTGGTGGGGTGGGCTGCAATCAGATGTTGTGGATCATGGGCAGGTGCATGGATACCATGGGGGGATGCCATGGGCAATAATTCCAGAGCATGTGTGAACAAAAACTCAGTGGATGTGGGAGTAATTTTCAACTATCTTCTGGCTTTGCTATTAACTTTCCTTGAAATTATTATCATGTGACTATGGCTGTCACGATTGTAATCATGAGCTGACCATTGCACATCTGAATTTTAATCACATGATTGCAGGAGTGTTGCAATGGCCAGAACTTGAAGAACCAGTTGTAAATGCCATTTGTTCAGCAACATCGTAACTTTGAACAGTTGCTAAACAAGTGGTTGTAACCCAAGGACTACTTGTATGACATAAATGTTTGCAGCCAATATATATAAAATGAACTCCAATATCCAATTAGAAACCAATCAAGTTTGCTTGTTTTTGATGTGCAATCCAATTAAGTTTACAATGCCAGTATATTTTTTTCAGTGAGCATGGTTTGAATGACTGAAAATTGTTTTACTATCCTTTTTAATTATTTTGTCTGACAAATTCTTTTCATTCTTTTATCTTATTTTAGGATATGAACAATGCTAAACTTTTCAGTGATGAAGCAGCAAATATTTATGAAAGAGCAATCAGCACTTTATTAAAAAAGAATATGCTTCTTTATTTTGCGTATGCAGATTATGAAGAGGTGAATCAAAAAAATTCTTTATTATCTCAAACTTTAATGAAGTCCTCCCCTATGTTTAGAGATTGTAATCTCTATAAAAATACAGTCAAACTATTATGCTGGTCACTTTGGGCCTAAACTAATCAAATATTTTTTACTTTGTGCAGAGTCGTATGAAATATGAGAAAGTACACAGCATATATAATAGACTCTTGGCTATTGAAGACATCGATCCCACTTTGGTATGTTTGATCTCTAGTACTTCAACTTTCAAATAATTGCAATTTGACCAACTTCGATTCTCTTGGCTTAGCTCTCTCAGTGGCATTTTTTAAAACAGTTTTTTGGTGCTTATTTTGTATCCCCCAATTTATATAAATCATATGTTATTTCAGCTTTTCTGTCATTGTGATAAAGATTATATTCCTATGCTTACAATTATGAAAATATGAAAAATATTACACATTGTTTCAACACGTGTTTAAGGAGAATAGCAAGTGGAATCGCTGTTAACAATAATTTCATACGCATTAACAGCATTAGGGTCATCAAGAATGCTAGAACATCCTAGCAAAAAAAAGCAAAAAAACAAAAGAATTTCATAATATCTACATCTCTTTTCTCTTTTATTGATTTTATTATACTCCTGATGTGAGCCGGCCAGAGTTGTTGAGAGTCGAGTAACATCCAAGTTTAATTTGTTATTGTTATTTAACTTGCGGCAATACATACCATATTTTTCGGAGTATAAGACGCACCAAAGTATAAGTCGCACCTTAGTTTTGGGGGAGGAAAAGAAGGGAAAAAGGCCTCTGCCTCCAAGCAATTTTCCAAACAGCAAACAGCACAGATGATATACACTGTTTGCTGTGTATTTCTGTGCATGTGTGCCTGACCCATAGAAATAGCAAAGAATTTGAGAAATGTACATTATGCCAGAATGTTTTCTTAAATGTAGTCACACTAACTCTTCCCAATTATTTAAATAGATCTACTCCAAGGTAACTAAACTCTAATACTAAACAGGACACTGTTACATTTCATATTATACTTGTACAGAGCTGTTAAAATTAATTAAAATTTCTGGAAGTATACATTATTCTCTATTATTTAAAAGAAGATACAATAGCACTGGGCCTCTTCAGAGCAAGCATTTATTTTAAAAAGCTTCTTTATTTTGTTAAGTTGTCTAGATTTACAGGGATCTCCAACCTTGGCCACTTTAAGACTTGTGGACTTCAACTCCCAGAATTCCACAGCCAGCAAAGCTAACAAAGCTGGCTGTTGAATTCTGGGAGTTGAAGTCCACAAGTCTTAAAGTTGCCAAGGTTGGAGACCCCTGGCTCTAGAACAATAATAAAGCAGTCTTTAAAAAATAAGTCTAATAATTTGAACATTCTACAGACATTTATAGTTATTCACTTACCCCCTTCCATCCAGTTCAGCAAAAAATAAAAACCTGCGTGTCTCTCCCAGCTATTTGCCTCTTTGTAGTTAGTTTCACTTTCATTTTCCCACGTGGCAAACCTAATCAGCTGTAGATCAGGAAACTGCTACTGACTTGCTTGGCTTTACAGGCTCTTCCCTCTTTCCTGCAAGCAGGTAAATTGCTGGAAGACAGAGGCCAAAGGGTGGGGATGGC
This sequence comes from Diadophis punctatus similis, assembly GCA_023053685.1. Classification (NCBI taxonomy): domain Eukaryota; kingdom Metazoa; phylum Chordata; class Lepidosauria; order Squamata; family Dipsadidae; genus Diadophis; species Diadophis punctatus. The sequence goes on from JALIGW010000001.1 coordinate 243,264,575, forward strand.
TGGGTGGGTGGGGCTGCATTCGGTGTATAAGACGCACCCAAGTTTTCACCCTCTTTTGGGGGGTAAAAAGGTGCGTCTTATACTCCGAAAAATACGGTACATAGGTATCAAAGCAAGGTGAAGAACCATATTCAAAAATAAGTTCTGGTGTTACAAACTTTTTCAGCTGTTTAAGGATTTGTTTATTTATTTAAACAATTTTATCTGGCTGCCCAGTTCATTAAATATGAAGCTGAGCAGCCAAAATAGGATTAAAAAGTAAAGCAAGATAACCAATAAACATAAAACCATCACATCATGATATAAAACATTGTAATTGATAACTAGTATCTTAATTTGCACTCAGAAGCCAATAGAAGGCTAGTATAGTTCATAAAGCAGTGATGTTACATGGGTGCATTAAGGTATACCCATAACTATTCATGCCACTGCATTCTGGAGAAATTATAGTATTTGTATGGTCTTCATGGAAAATCCCATGTACAGCTGAAGTCAGCAATTCAAGTGACAGGTAACTAAGGCATGAGTGACAGTGAACAGTGACTCCAGATCAAGTAATGAGTGCAATTAATGCACAAGATGGGGTTGTTCAAAGGCCTTTTACCCACAGCTGCAACCTGCTCTTCAAGCAGGAGCTGCAAGTCCAATGTGGGCCTCCAAATTGTGCACTGAATAGCAGAGTTGGAAGGGAATTTGGAGGTGTTCTAGTCTAACTCGCTGATCAAGCAGGAAACCCTATACCATTTCAGACAAATGGTTGTCCAACCTCTCCTTAAAAACCTCCAGTGTTGGAGCAACCATAATTTTTGAAGTTGTGAGACAACTAATTTTGTCTGGGAGAATACAACCTTGCCTATAACTAAAGAGGGAAAGTCTATAGGTGTAGGGGCAGGGATGGAGGCATTAAAACCTACAGCCACTCAGTCATGCTTAAATTGAGCTGAAGTTTGTTATTTTCCCATCCAAACCCTTTCCCCAGTCTACAGATACTTTGAAAGAACCTTGTTTGCATAATTTGATTGACCAAGGATAGAATGGTAAAGCTGTATATCACCAGCATACTGATGATACTTACACCCTTACTAATAGATGGCTTCATTCACTGGTTTCATGTTAAATAGAAGCAGAGAGAGGGTAGAGCTCTAAAGGAACCTGAACATCAGAAATCTAGGGCTACATTTCTCTCCATCAAAACCAACTGACTTGGAGGAACAGAACCACACAGCACTGTGCCCCTCACACCCAATCCCCTAAATCAATTCAGAAGGATACCATGATTGATGGTATTGAGGGCTAATGAAAGATCAGGTATGGTCAGGGTGGAGGCATCACCCCCATCTTAATTCTGTTGTAAGTCAAGTACAAGTGCAATTAATGCTGTATCAGTGCTATAGCCCAGTCTGAAACGCGACAGAAAAGGGTCCAGATAATCTATTTCCTCCAGGTTCCTCTGGACCTGCAAGCCTACCACCTTCTCAAGGTTGGAGACAGGGTGAAAATCTTCCAGAGCTGTTGGATCCAAGGATAGTTTCTTGAGGATGGGGTGGACCACCACCACTTTAAGGGTGGCAGAACATCTCCTCCCTCAAGGATGACTTCACCTCTGCCTGGATCCAACCACAGGTTGTCTCCCAAGCGGCCTTAACCAGCCAGGAGGGACACGGATGTAAGTTACAGGAGGCCATAGATTCCTTGTCCACATCCTTGAGACCAACCGGCTTAAACTTTTCTCATATAACCATACATGACTGTGCCTCAAGCAATTTCAAAGCGCCTGCACAATTGGATTGGAATCCAATTCAGAATGGATTTTAATGACTTTATCTGCCTCAGGTATATTTATAGTTGTCCTGCAGATATTCCTCAGGCCCATCCTTACCTAGGAGAGACTTGAACAGGACCTCTAGATGGCTACCTTCACCTAGAGACACAATAAGGGAAGAAAAATCACATTCCTGATTGGATTCATTCTTAGTTTTGTTCCAGAGATATTCTAGACATTTCTGGTGCTGTTTTATTTCCAGAGCTTTCTGAAAACCATTTTCTGGGATCCACAAGCAGAAAAAGCTTACATAGATACAGCCCAATCTAGAGGTGGTGTTGACCCCTTCATTCAAGGTAGCAGCTACAGCTTCATAGTGACCATAACTTCCAAGCTGCTTCTGACCCCATACCCAGGGGAGGCAGGTTGAAGTCCTTCAATATAAGTCTGGGAAACTCTGCTGCCAATCCAGTTATGACACTGAGCAGCTCAGAAAGTGAAACTGGTCCAGTAGCAGCAATCCCAATTGATCACCAGAGTCCAACTTGATCAATAAGGTCTCTGAGAGCTGTCAGGATCTTTCAAGTGACAATAGCAACCCTGTTGCCCTGTCTTAAAATCATAGCTGGTACTACACTTGAAACCCAGATGGGCACATTTTTGAGAGAGGAATTCCCCTTCCAACCAGGCTTTAATAATAGATACAGGATTTCAGTAAATCATGCCAGTTATCATCATTATTAAACCTGATCAGAATTATGAGATTATAAATTATCTATTATGAAAAGACAGATGGTTGATTTATTCCACCTCATTTTCCACATCTAAGCAATTTATTGGCAAAATTCACAGCCCTAAAAGTTGCTGGCAATTTGGATAGCAGCTGGAGAAGCAGAAAAGCAAAGTGGCTTATAATTCCAACTCTAGGGCCAGTCACTTGAGCAATATGATAGTGGAGATTTTTGATCAATGAATTGTATATCAGTTATTTGTTATGTGGGGCTCAGTTTGACCCCCCAAGGAATTTGAGAAGCAATATGAGTTTAGACAATTATGTGTTGTTACATTTTGGATGTTTAAGAACTAAAACATGTTAAATATATATACTACCTTGAATTTCAAAATATGAAGAAGTTTAAATGTGCAACAAAACCACATTCGTAATAAAGCATTACGCACTGCAGCTAAAAGATTATCCATTCCTCAGGTTTATATTCAGTACATGAAATTTGCAAGGCGAGCAGAAGGTATAAAATCAGGCCGAATGATATTTAAGAAAGCACGAGAAGATGCCCGCACCCGCCACCATGTTTATGTTACAGCTGCTCTGATGGAATATTATTGCAGCAAGGTAATTCTTCATAGTGAGTGAAATTATTATATCAGTTTTTTTGATGGTTCATTTTTTACTTGACTAATAACGTTTTTAAATTCACAGGACAAGTCAGTGGCTTTTAAGATTTTTGAGCTAGGCTTGAAGAAATATGGAGACATTCCAGAATATGTCTTGGCATATATTGATTATCTTTCTCATTTGAATGGTAAGTCCCAAGAACTCAGAGAAGTTATTAAATTGGAGATTATAATTCACTGTGCCTTTTTTCCATTAGAATATTAATATTCATTTATTTTATTTCTTATAACTGCCTTAAATGCAGTGAAAATGTTAGAAAGCATTTTTGTATAAACAAAACAAATGTTTTGCCCAAAATTGAGTACCTAATTTGTAAATATTGGGCAATTGATAATTGTACAGGCATTCTTGCATAATTAATTGGTAAAAAAACCTGGACTTTTAAAATTTAGTGTTTCTTTGTTTTTCAAAAAGTTTATTTTATCAGGATTTATGCCCAGAAGGGTTATTATATACAATCTGATTTGAAGAGAGTGTAGACAAAGGCTGATGGATTGCATAGCGGACATGTATATAACAGAGCACTAAAAAGATGAACAGCGAAGACTTTGGGTTAAATCTCCTCTCATAGTCAAACCAATTCAGTGGCTGAAGTTACATCAGCACTGAAAAAGTAGGTGTCTGAGAAATCCTGGAACTGGTGGCTGTCCCAGTCCCCCTGTGTTCACGTGATCATGATTTGGGTGCCTGGCAACCAGTGCATAGTTACAACACTTGCAGCATGCTGTAGTGATGTGATTGCCATTTGCAGCCTTCCCAGCCAGTTTTAAAATGATACTTTTAGAATTAGTTGTTGTTGTTGTTGTTGTTGTTGTTGTTAATAATAATAATAATAATAATAATAATAATAATAATAATAATAATAATAATAATAATAATAATAATAATAATAATAATAATAATAATAATAATAATAATACCGTGCTTCCCCTATAATAAGACATGTCCTGATAAGCCCAACAGGGCTTTTCAGGACATGCGTTGAAATAAGCCCCCCCACCCCAAATAAGCTCCCTTCCTCAACTATGTACACTCATCCCCTGCCTCATCTGCCACCCCCAAATTGTGCCCGAACATCTTACAAGAGTCTGGCAGCTCGCCGCTTCTCTTTCTCGGCCAGTCTTTGCAGGGAAACTCCTTGAAATGTAAAGAAAAACTTCTCGCGACTGCGAACAGTTTCTCTCGGCCGAGAAAGAGAAGGGGTGAAGCTGCCAGACGCTGGTAAGATGTTCGGGCACAATTTGGGGGTGGCAGGGGATGGGGAGGGGCGGGCTGCGAGATGCGCATCTTACCAGCATCTGGCTTCTCTCCGCCACTACTCTCTCTGCTGGTCTTCGCAGGGAAACTCCAATGTAAAGAAAAACTTCTAAATGAGCTGCCGCCGCCCGTGAAAATAACATGAGTAATGGCCTCTCTCGCAGTGCCTCTTCTCTTTCTTTTTCTCCCGAGTGGCAGCTGTGTGTCCAGAGATCGGCAGGCCAGATTCGGTGAGCCAGACGCACCTCTGCCACTCAGGACAAGAAGAGAGAGAGGAGGTGCTGCGAGAGAGCCCATTTCTCATGTTGTTCTCTTCCCGGGTGGCGGCGGTGTGTTCAGCTCCCCGAATCTGGCCTGCCAATCTTGGCCGGCGAGAGGGAGTGCCAGGTGGGGAGGTGTGAAGCATCGGAGAAACGAGATGCATGGAGCGAAGTGGGGCTCCCCTTGCCGTCTCTTCTCCCCTGCTCGCCGGGCATGGCCGGAGCTGGAAGTCAGCTCCCCGAATCTGGCCTGCCGATCTTGGCCAGCGAGGGGGGGAGCACCGCCTCTCTCTCTTCTTCTCCTGAGCCTCGCAGCGAGGTGCTGCGAGAGAGCCCATTTCTCATGTTGTTCTCTTCCTGGGCGTCAGCGGCGCGTTCAGCTCCCCGAATCTGGCCTGCCGATCTCGGCCGGCGAGAGGGAGTGCCAGGTGGGGAGGGGTTGGGCAGCGGAGAAACAAGATGCAAGAAATCTTTCTCTCTTCCAAACTCCACCAGAAATGACTCTTCGTGAGACTCATCATGCCTACGCAGCCTCTTGGAGCGAAAGGGGAGAAAGATTTCTTGCATGCAGCATGCAGCCAAATGGTTCCTTGTCCAGGTGCTGTATCTTACATGCACTCTCCCCTCCCCCACCACCAGAAAGGTTTGTTCACGGGCTGCTTCTGCTGCTGCGCCCGGCTAGAAGTTTGTATGTCAGCTCAGGTTTGGTCGCCGGCTGCTTCTGCTCGGCGGGGATGGCAGAGGCGCTGCGGGTATTGCTGCTGCCCTCGCTGCCGCTGCCTATGGAGGCCCCAGCCGGCCCCCTGCAGGCCAAGCTCAGCTGCGGGCAGGGAGCACTGGCCATGGCCGGGCTGGCCGAGCTGCATCTGTCGGGGCTGCCCTCAGCGTGGCTGCCCGGTGTCTCACTGCCGGATGCCTGGGAAGAGTAAGTGGGGCCTGCAGGAGGAAGGTAGTGCAGGCAAGGGTCCTGCGAGGCTCCCCTCCCCAGGAAGAGTCCGGCTCAATGGCCATCCCATCTGGTGACTCCCAAGGTGGAGGGGCTTCCCAGGCATGCTGGTGGGCGCTTCGGTCAGTCAGTGCTCAGATGGGGGGACCGCGGGGAGATTGGATTGGAGAGGAGCGGGGGGGAAGAGGAGGCCTCCAATGACCGTCACCATAGAGCGGGAAGCGCACTCGCAGAGCAGCCGCTGCCCTGGCTGGGGTTTGGAAGCCACAGAGCCGGAGTTTGGGGGAGAGAAAGAAGGACTTCTGCTGCTTTCCTTGCGTGCAGCCAAAAGCAGAAGCAGCAGAAGTCTTTTTTTCTTTCTCTCTCCCAAACTCCGGCTCTGCGGCTTCCAAACCCCAGCCAGGGCAGCGGCCACTCTGCGAGTGCGCTTCCCGCTCTATGGTGACGGCTGGAGCTGGAACTGGAACTGGAACTGGAACTAAACAGACGGGCCGAGAGACCCCACGGAGCTGCCAGACTCCAGTAAGACGTGCGTCTCGCGGCCCGGCCCACCTCCTGCACCCCGAAAATAATAAGACCCCCCGATAATAAGGCTAAGGCCATATTTTGAGGGTCAAAAAAGTATAAGACAGGGTCTTATTTTCGGTAGTAATTTGTTTGATCCTATGTACCCTGCTGTTGTCAACAATTGTAAATTGAGTTTTAAATTCTGTTAAGATTTGGATTGTTTCAGTGTGATAAGGTACCTTTAATTGTAATAAATATGTAATTAAAAGTTAAGTTTATGTAGCTTCTTTTCAGCCTTAAGCCCCTTTTGCTCAGCTTTTTATGTAGGAAAGGCAGCCATTAATATTTTGTTCCGTCTATGTGTAATAGATAGGGATTTTCAAAGAATCTTATGTTATTTTCTTATAATTTTTTAATTATTTTTTTAAAGATGAAAAGATTTTAGATTGAAATAATAGAAAAGGTGAAAAGTTACTACTTGTCTTGAATTAAGGGGGAAATCGTTGCCTTGTATTTTTTCCTTTTTTTCCTTTTACAGATTTTTTTCTTCTCTTTTTTCTCTCTCTGCACTTGTTTCTTTTTTGGTATTTTTCATAGTTTGTATCAGTATTTCAACCTTGTTTTTTAAACTTAAAATTATTCTTAAAAAATTTCTGTTTTTAAAAATCAGACAAATATTTATGTGTTTTCATCTTTGCTTTTAAACTCTGTTTTAAATAGAGGATAATAATACAAGAGTCCTGTTTGAACGCGTGTTGACCTCGGGGAGCCTTCCACCAGAGAAATCTGGGTAAGCCTTACCAAAGCTCCTTCCTACAAGTGATCTATTTTGTTTTACTTGTAAATAAAGAGAGAGCTACTAAGAGAAGCAAAGAATGTAGCACATTCTGTGGGCATTCATTTTATGGATGCCCCAAAATGCTTTGATGGTGTTCTGATCTGACCTGGCATGCTTTGGCACTTTGATCCACATGCATCAGAAATGAGTTTACTGTAATCCGCTCAGAGTCACTTAGACAGTGAGATCAGCAGCATATAAATCTAATTAATATATACATGAATGAATAGTTCCACCTTCCTGCCAGCTTTGTACCTACATTCTTCCCCATCTTATCTGTGTTTATTCTTTGAAAACTACAGTAATGAGTTTACTGTGAAAGTCACTTGTACGTTGGTGGTGTATAAATTTGATTAATACAAACATACATAAATGAATGATCATACCTCCTTCCTGGCTTTCACCATACATTCTTTCCCAACTCATCTGTGTTTACTCGCTGAAAACTATTCCCTTTAACAAGTGATTTCCCCTTGGACCCTATTTTTTGGAGCCAAAGTGCTGGGGAGTTATGTACATTTGTGGATTACATTTGTCTAAATTTAATAAATAACTATTTTGTCTGCCTTTTTGCTCCTAAATGTAGTGAATTGTGCAATCTATGCATGCAGCTCATTTTGTTTCCATTTTACTTGAAAAAGCTCTTCCACCATGGCTCCTCTTTATACCTAAGCTGACTGGTTGCCATTCAACCTGAATCAATATTAAGTATAGAATCATTTCTTTTGACTGTCCATCCGTATTAGAGCAGCTTATAGACTCAGTTGTCAGTTTTTCTGGATCTAAAATAAACATTTTCTAGAAAAAGGAGGCAGCTTAAATTAACCTGTGGGCAATTGCTGTGCCTTTTGGTTATAAGAAAAAAAATGACTGGTATTTGTATACAATAAATTTAACATTAGACTAGAATAGTTTCTCATGCAAAGACAGAGTTGATTAGTAGCAAGCCACCAACACATAAAATATTTTTTTTTAGTAAACGTAGCAGTGAGTCTTGCAATAAATTGGATTTGAAACCTGCTGGTTATTGAACAGTTGCAAAAGACATTGGTACTATTTTAGACTGTACTTAGAATATGCTTAAATAAGCATGTTTTCTATATTTTGATTTTTCTGTCTCTTGTTGGGCATATGAATTAATTGTTATTGGGTTACTTGTTTTCTTCGGTATTTTCTTATACAGAGAAATATGGGCTCGATTTTTAGCTTTTGAAAGCAATATTGGTGACTTGGCTAGCATATTAAAAGTTGAGAAACGAAGGTTTACAGCTTTCAAGGAAGAATATGAGGGCAAAGAAACAGCTTTGCTGGTAGACAGGTATAAATTCATGGATCTGTACCCTTGTTCTGCCAGTGAACTCAAAGCTCTTGGTTATAAGGTAAGTTAACAGAGAATGTTACATTATGTCTATTGCACAATTTCATCATTTAAAGATTTTTTAATTTATTTAGTCACATGGATTCATTAACACTTTTCTTTTAATACAATTTCCAGGATGTCTCTCGTGCAAAGCTATCAACCATAATTCCAGATCCTGTAGTGGCACCTTCAATAGCACCAGTGCTAAAAGATGAAGCAGACAGAAAGCCAGAATATCCAAAACCAGATACCCAGCAAATGATTCCTTTTCAACCAAGACATTTAGCACGTAAGATGATTACTAAATTTTGTCAAGATAAAAAGGGAAATTCTCTGCTACATTCTGACTGAAACTTTATTTTAAAAATGCTTTTCTAATTCACCCTTATGCATGTATTCTGTATTGTATGGTTTATTTGATCTCAGATTTTTATTGATTGTATATTGTAAGATTCATCTCCAAAATAAACAAAATTCCAATCAAGCCTTTTTACTTTTGCTATAAAACCATTAAGAGTTATTTTTGTGTTACTATATTCCAGCTCCAGGCTTACATCCAGTTCCTGGTGGTGTCTTTCCTGTTCCACCTGCTGCTGTAGTTCTAATGAAACTTCTCCCACCTCCTGTGTGTTTTCAGGTTAGTGGTAATATAATTAAATCTTCTAAAGACTTTGGTAGTTTACTGCCTCATTTCATTAATATTACATTTATTGAACTATAATGCTTTTATGTCAATATTCCTATTAAATGGCTAATCTTTTTTGTGTGTTTGCAGGGTCCATTTGTGCAAGTGGATGAACTCATGGAGATTGTCAGAAGATGCAAACTTCCAGACAGTAAGTTGTTTTTCCTCTGGCCCCCATTTTGGAAGTGTCTGGTGGTAGTATATTATCCACCTGTGTTGTCGCTATTCCATATCAGAGTATTTATTCCCCACTCAGGTCTCAGATAACTGCTTTCTTAGCCAATGGGTTCAGGGCTGGTGATATAATGGAATTTTGCTAGATTGACCTGGACCGTTCTTAGAGGTCAATGGCTGGCTGGATTAAAGGTTTTATATAAACAGGGTCATCCTTAACTTTAGGGAATGGCCGTTTGAGCAGAAATATTAAACAGTATTCTATCCCTTTCTCCGTAATTACTGATGGATGTACTTTTATCTATAATATCTCTAAATATAAATTATGTGTATGTTCACAACTATTGAGCAAACCTTTTTTCACAAAATGGTTTCTTCCCTCTTCCAAAGCTGTGGATGAAGCTGTACGGATTATTACGGGAGGCTTGCCTGACCTTTCAATGGAAGGGAATGGACCTTTGGAAAATAATGCCCTTCTCAATAAATCTGTCAAAAGACCAAACGAAGATTCAGATGACGAGGAGGAAAAGGGATCAGTGGTTCCTCCAATTCATGACATTTACAGAGCACGACAACAGAAACGAATCCGATGAGGCATGTCGCAAATTCAGTTGTGAAAATAAAGGACTTGTAATATGTTGTCTTTCAACAAATCAAATGTTTAAAAAGAATTGAAAGTTTCTAACATGCATCTTGCAACTGAGGTTGTTTTGTTACTGTGGTGCCTCTTTTTTACCAGCTGTTTTTTCATCAGAAAAGGAAAAAGGCAGATGAACGAGCAAATCTGAGTTCTGGCAGCAACTCACATTGGGACACAGACCATGCAAAATGTGTTTGCCATGTGTTTGGTTGGTCTTCAGTTGTATCCTCACACACCACTTGAATTCTTGTGGGGATTTTGACAGTTTTATTTTTAAAAACTGGAAAGCTTATAATGGGGGAAATATTTTAAATTCACATTTCTGAAAAACAAACTGTTCTCACTTTGCTCATGTAGTGTCTGTCCTGCCTTATTCTTCATTTTAATTTATGGCAGAATGAATGGAAACTGTTTTGTAGTTTAAAATAGGAAAAAATGTTCCTTTCAAATAAAGGATCTCCTTAAAGTAACGTCTCATTAATTTTTTTCTAGCTGATACAAAAATTGTCTATCTCAAAACCACTAATCATCCTAAATACTGAAATTGTTTGGTTCCGCTGGTGTTTACTTTTCCTTGGATAAGGTATATTTAAGTTTGTCTTTAGCATTATTTTTCTAAGCATTATTTTCCTTAGACTTGATGTGTGGCTCTTCCGGCAGGCGGGGTGAAAGTGAGACCAACCAGACTAGATATGGGTCTCCCCCCTTTGGTTATGAATGTTAGATGGTCTTTTTTAATTTTTTATAGTTTTTAAATTATGTCTTTTTATATTGGAAAATGGATTGCCATGTTGTGAGCCGCCCAGAGTCCCCTGGGAGTTGGGCGGCATATAAATCCATTTAAATAAATAAATAAATAAATAAATAAATATGAAATAAACTTCGAAGAGAAATGAAATTTGTAATTCAAAGATGCAATTAAATGATTGTATCACAGTATTGAAAAATAGATAATTGTCCAGAGCATGAAAATCAAATCACAAAAGTATCTAGAAGGGGTCTGCTAATAATCCAAATAATATAATTTATAGAAATAAAATTATTCCATAGGAATATAGAAATAGAAAATGGTTTGAGATCCTTTTGAACTGAAGAGTTCCCATTTTCATTGACACTTAAATTAATGCTAGTCAGCAAATACTCCAGGCATACAATAGTAATCATTGATAATTTAGGGGAGATACAATTGGCTTTTCTGTCAGTCAAAAGATTAACATTAGTTTTGTTTTTGTTATGTAAATAATAACGATGCAGAAAATATTTCTGGTATTTTTCAAATTACAAAATAAAATGCTAAGTACTGTGATAGCTACAGATACCTTTTTCCCAGCATACAAGCTAGCTTCAAGATAAGGGACAAGATTTTAGTTTGCCACTTGCCTATTATCTTTAATTGTATGGAAGGTATGAAATCACTTAGTATTTCTATAGTCAATACAACTAATTATAGAATTTATCTTTCTGACCTATTTTGCCCTTTCTCAGTACTTTTAAATCACTCCAGAGAAAGTTTACATTTCAAGTTGAAGTCTGCAAAATGCAAATCTGATTACAAATTTCATATAAAAAGTGATTCACTCTTTATTGTGTGTACTATGATAATTTTAATATAGTAGTAGTACTGTGGTCCTTGAAGAAGATAGATAACATTCTCTAACCCATGCATTGTTGGGATTTTGAGAGGAATAAGACTTTGTAACTTAGCATCAGATTCCACTTCATCTGCTCCATGCAAGAAACACAAACTGGTCTCTGCGGAGAGATGCTGGAAGAATCTGAGCTTTGGGCTTTCCTATACTATTTGCCATCAACAAAATCGGAAGAAAAGAACTGGTTTGGATGGTCTGAGAGAGCACACGTAGAAGTGTTTATTAAGTCTATTAAGTAATAGACTTCAGGCTTCCAGGAATCTTACGGTTATCGCACCAAGATCCATTCAAGCACCAGGCACAAGGTATAGTGAAGGATTTGCCAAACCTCAATTGAATTTCAGTTCTTCAGGACTCTTGGTCATTCCTGTTCCTCTTTGTCACTTCTTTACAATGTGGGAGTCATTTTAGAAAATCTTGTGTTTCCTAAATAGTTGCCTACTTTAATGCAGCATTTCTCTTTTAGAGCTTAGTGCAGGGATAAAAATTCTAAAGGAAACAATGAAGCAAAAACCTAATCTAAAGCAAGCATTTGTGAAATAAACAAATGTTTTACAATGGTGAAAATAGAACAGCAAAAATGGAATAAATTATTGGAAATTACAACATACAAGCATCAAAATTATTAATTTATTACAGATAAATTACCATCTCATATTAAAGTGCACATACAGCATAGATGACAGTAACACTGAGGAAAAACATCAAGCTTGGAATATTAACAATTCAAAAATTCCCATAAACATATACATATCAGACAATTCTGATAAAATACTAAATTTACCCATCCATCAATAAGGATTTTTTTCAATTGTTTTCTGTCTTAAAGCAATAAAATTGGTGGATGGGTGAATTTAAATATCAGATAGTTAAAAATCTGAAGACTAACTGATCTTAATGAAAAAGGTTTAAAGGAAGGGCTAATTTTCTAGAATTGGTGAGACTGAATGAGTAGATTTGGCTTTACTGTTTCTGGCCATTCTTTTAATGTTACAAATACTAGTTTTAGACTGCTTGTTTACATAAAATAAAAACATTTGGACTCCCTATTTTTGCTTACTAAAAATTCTGAGGCATCAAATTTCAAAAGGAAGGCATTTGCAGGAGCATTCTTTAAATAAAAAACAAATCCTTCACAAAGTGTTCAATGATATATATTGAACATTTATTTATTTATTTATTTAAATAGATTTGTATGCCGCCCAACTCCCAGGGGACTCTGGGTGGCTAACATATTGTTGGATTGAAGTAATAATAAATAAAAATGCCAAATCCATTCTAAAACATCTAGCTAATTGTGCAACCAGACATAATAATAATTTGTATGCCACCCACCTCCCAGCATCTCTGTGCAACTCATAACAATGAACAAAGAAATTACAAAAAAAATCAATAAAACAATCTAATAAAAACAATTGGTTTGGTTATACTGCGTCAGATCAATTATTGTTTCGTTTAGAATATGATCAAATATTTTGTTTTTAAGTAATTCTAATCATTAAAAGGATTATTTAAGTGAAAAAACTCAGATCTTTTGCTCTTTGACAACAAAGCTCAGTCATATTTGACAGATGGCCACTAAACATTTGGACCCAATATTGCATCCATCTTTCCAACTAAAGCTTCTCTGCTTTATTATTCCTGTTTTTGAATATAACTTTCATTCTAACACATAATACTTTTTAGTTCAGCTAACTTAATACAATAAATAAATAGAATTTATTTTATTAAACTTTGACACTGAAAAGCAATCCATCAGCAATTCTGCTTCAGAAACCCAGTTATTTTGTCAAAAACCCAGATTGTTTCATGTTTATAAATTTTTGAAATTAGTTTTTAAGGCAGCCAAGCAAATTTCAATAAATTTATTGGAATATAATTGTATGAGAACTATTTTAACAATCTGTAACATATGAGTCTGTAACATATAAATCAATAAATGTTTTGCATCCAACTAAGCAAGAGATATGCATACATAGAAGCATCTTTTTTCCCCTCTGGATTGAGCAGTGGCAGATCTGAGCATGTGAAATTCTGTGCTGCGGGCCTAACAGGGAAGGTGAAACAGAATTCATTTTGGTCCTACCATCTAGATCAGGGGTGTCAAACCCGAGGCCCGGGGCTGCCCTGGAAACAGCGAAGCACTGGCCTGCGGTGCCTCTGCCAGCGAAAACAGAGCTGGGGAGGGCCGTGGGCAGTCCACCTGAGCTCTGTTTTTGCTGGCAGAGGGTTGCAGGTGGCCATTGCAGCCAAAAACGGAGCTCAGGAGCCCGCTTTTGCTGGAAGCGCTCGGGCCTCCATAGGCGCCCCCAACACACGCCCACCCTGGCCAGGCCTACCCTGCCCCCCCCCCCCCCCGAGGTCAAGCACAACTCTGATGCAACCCTCAATTAAATCGAGTTTTGACACCCCTGATCTTGATAGATTAGCACACTAATGCCAATATTTGCAACTAAAATAGCAATTGAACTGGAAGTTTCATATTTTCACTAGTAAGGAGGATACAAGCTAAGACTTTAATCCATCTTTTCTTCTAATCCCAAACTTTTATGCAAATGATATTCAGTAACATCAATGGCTTTATCTTACTCAACTGCTTCAGCTTATAAAGGTTTGCTTGTCTTTAGTAGCATTTTATTCTTAATAGAAAACTAAGAAACTAGGAAATTATTTACTTGTTCTCTGAGTTTATCATTTTTATTTCCTTCTTAATGTTTAAAACCTCATCCCATTTTCTCATTATATCTGGTAAAAAATTCTTATTCAAGGTCTCGTTCGTATTTGCTGCAAAGAAAATCTACAGTAATAGAAAACTAAGAAACTGCTCTTTTCAAGAGAGTTGTCACAGGTCAAAAGAAAAACACTTCCTTGAGTCTACAGAACAGCATTCTTATGAATAGGGAAATAAAGAACTGGAAAATATTCTACAAAATATATGATTTTGACCGAGTATCTGCAGGTACAGAAACAAATGCTATAGAAAACCATGGCTCGCAGAAACACAAGAGAGCCTTGGCTTGCAGAATAAAGTGCTTTAACTACCATTATTCAAACTCTGAATATGTGGAAATTTAAGTTGTAGATTTTAGAACAGGCTTTAAGAACTATATAAAGTACTATATATATAAGAACTTGTTAGCATGGACTTTGCATTATGCGAACAGGATGGTTTTCATAATTACCCTTATATGTTGCCAAGGGCCATTATGGCTAATAAAGTCATATACCAAGCCAAAATATTTTATGTATATTTTAACATAACAATATTTGATCACTGGTATTGAATTATTTGGAAATGTGTTTGGAAAGCTGTTTCATTAAATGTTTCCATGCTTTTTCAATAGGTGAAAGGTAACCACAATAAGCCAGCAATAGTATCCAAGCATAGATTCACAATTTTTTTCCATGTATGATTCCACTTTGACAGAATACAGCAAATCAATTGATTCCTAAATTTATCCGTATTCCTAAGCTACTGTATGAAAGGAACAAGTGGAATGTGGTAGTACAAGCCAACCATGCTGGGGGACTTCTGTAAAAAGTCCCATTGGAGTATGATCAGCACAATTCTTGTGATACTGCATTTTACCCTAAATGCATAAATGTATTTGCCCCAGGTAATGTTTTAAAGAGAAGTCCCTGGATAGCAGTAGGCTGTGTAGGGAAAGGTGATCCAGAAGGGTACAGAGTGGGTGTTGGCAACCCGGAGCCGCATGCAGCTCTTTCAACCCTCTGCTGAGGCTCCTTGTGGCCGTCGCGGCAGAGGGATGAAAGAGCTGTTGCCTCAGCTGTTGTCACCTTAGTGTGGGAGCGATGCGCCCCTGTACTTACCTTTGCATGACAACAGGATTCTGCCTTCGTTATGGTACATTTGCTGTTGCCGCCAGCAAAGAGGGTTGGAAGAGAATGATGGGGGGCAGATCTTGTGGGGTGGGGGCCATCCCCCAAGCCTGGCCTTCCTCCCTCGTCGGCGGGGTCAAGAGAAAGAAGGGGGTGGCGTGGGTAAGTGCTCCCCTCCACGGGCGAGCGCCAAGCACAGAAGCCCGGGGGGGTGGCTGGCCTGGCAGAAGTGCCCCCATTGGCGAGTCGGACGGCGGAGAGGCATGGCCCGGCTCTCGCAGTGGGACACTCTTCGGCACCTCAAGACGCGAGATGCCGCCTTTGAAATGCGGCGCACCTTTCAGGAAGCTGGGCAGCGATGGCTGGGGCCGTGGGGAGGGGAAGCAGAGGCATCAGGGCTGCTCCCCCCCTCAGCAAGCTGGGAAGGGAGCAGGGGGAAGTGTAGGGGGCTTGGAGGAGAAGCCCGGCTGGCTTTCCTTTTGGCGGGGGGCGGGGGAAGGCCCAATAAAAATCCAATTTCCCCCAATAAATGGGGAAAATAAAGGTCCAGAGTCCCAAAAGGGGGGTGGGGTCTGTTTGTCGGGGGAATCGGAGAGGAAATCAGTCAAAATCTGGGCTATTCAGAGAGGGATCTACCTGGGTCTCTTCTTCCCTCCCCCTTAGATTCCCCCCCCCTTCCAGCTTTCTTCCCTAGCCTGGTTTTAAGGGGAGGAGGAAGCAAGGTGGGACAATAGTTGCTAAAAGGCTGCGAGGGGGAGCGGATAGAGAACCCCCTCCATGATATTGACCGGCTCTCTGTCTCCCCACCCGCTTCGGAGCATTTTCTGTGGGGAAGCAAAGGGCCTTGGTTGGAAGCAATGGGCATAAAACGCAGCAGCTCCAGACATCACCAAGTTCTCAGACTGGTAGCCCTCCCCGACCCTCTCTCTCCCTCTCCACTCCCCCAAGTCCAGAAGGGACTCCCCCCTGGATTTCCTGGTTCACGTTTCTGAATCCTGTTTTTTTCTGGGTGGGGGGAGGAGAGACGTGTGTGTGTGTGTGTGCGCGCACACACACACACACACACACACACGCAATCATACTACATTTTCATTTCCAAAAGAATCCAAGGTTGCTCCAGACCCGTTTAGTTTCTTTTCAGAGTCCCAAATCTTTTTTTTTTAATCTTACTTTGGGTTGAAATAATAAGATCAGCTTTCAAGGAAAGAGATGGGGAGGGAGTATGTTTTTGTGGTGGAGTGGCCTCGACAGAGAAGACAGGATAATTTTTCCACGAAGGGAAGGGAAGGGAAGGAAGGAAGGAAGGAAGGAAGGTGAAATCAGGAGGTGGGAAGGAAGGAAGGTGAAATTAGAGGAGGAAGGAAAGAAGGTGAAATTAGAGGAGGGGGAAGGAAGATGAAATCAGGAGGGTGGAAGGAAGGAAAAATCAGAGGAAGGGGAAGGAAGGTAGGTGAAAGAAGGGGGGAAGGAAGAAAGGAAGGAAGGAAGGTGAAATCAGGAGGGAGGGAGGAAGGAAGTAAGGTAAAATTAGAGGAGGGGGGAAGGAAGGAAGGTAAAATCAGGAGGAAGGAAGATAAAATCAGAGGAGGGGGAAGGAAGGAAGGTAAAATCAGGAGGAAGGAAGATAAAATCAGAGGAGGGGGGAAGGAAGGTGAAAGGAGGGGGGAGGAAAGAAGGAAGGTAAAATCAGAGGAGGGGGAAGGAAGGAAGGAAGGTAAAATCAGAGGAGAAAAGGAAGGAAGGTAAAATCAGAGGAGAAAAGGAAGGAAGGTAAAATCAGAGGAGGGAGGATGGAAGGAATAAGGATGTAAGGGGGAGTTATGTGACTGGGTGGGAGTACGTGATGTCGAGTTGGCCACACCCACCCAGGTTTTGTGGCTCCTGGTGTTTTGTTTTCTGTGGAAAATGGGTCTAAATGGTTCTTTAAGGTTGCTGACCCCTGGTACAGAGCATGGCAGGACTGATTGTAGGGATCCTACAGTAAATGAACAACTGGTCTCTAAAGGAAACTTTCGTTTTCCAGCCCTATAATTTTGACCAAAAAAAGAGTAAAAGCAGACTAAAACAGCCTTCTGGCCCCGGACTGAAGCCCTATTGTTGAGGGACTGCATACAAATGGACCTGGCATTTTTCAGTTTTCTTCACAGCTAAGGAAACTCTTTATTCAATATTTTGCTGAGAATTGCATCATAATAAGGACTGAAAACCAGCTTGTTGTAGTCAACAAGGCGAACATACTTGATAGCAATCTCCTCCAGCTCTCTCTGAATAGGGCCCAATCCACCAAGCACAGGAGGAAGTGATTTCTGATGACCACAAGCAAGGTAATTCTCTAAAAACAACTGGATCCTTGAATCTTGAGAAAAGAAGAGAGTTAATAACACAACTTAAGAGGTCCTAATTTATCTTGTTAATTTATCTAGAGCCAAATTAAACTTATATGTCCAATAACTTAAAGGATTCTGCTGCTTTCTGATTCAAGAAACCCATCCCAATAATAAATACTAAAAGTTCCTTCAGCATAATTTTCTTTTTACTTCAAATATACCAATGCATCTTTGTATTCTGGTGGCATCCAAAGATATAAAATATAAGGGGTCATATCCTATTTTTATATATCTGCAATTATCCCAGGATAAAATCCTTAATCTTTTAAAATCATTTAGTTTGTTCACTTAGCTAAAAGAAACTGTTTATGGATATAAAAGATATGGCCTATCACAAAGGTTATCCCAAATAATTTCCACTTTTTTTATAACATTAACATATGGCATGTTCTCAAATATGAATATAAACTTGCAGAAAATTATAAACTCTGAACAAAACTCATTTTATCCACAATGCATACCTATCAGTTTGCATATAGCGTTATCAGGATTGGCAAGAGCCTGGATTTGTCCTTTAAGCACAATCACTTTTTCAGATGTAAACGCTGTGAAGCCATGCTGGGAAAGGCAACTGTTAACTTCAGCACAAATCTTTTCACTTACGACAGCCAAAGTTTCATCCAAGTTGAAGGAACTAGAGAGAAAGGTTAGAAGAATTAAAGAATGATAAAAAAAAGCTTCCATATACAGTATTAGAATAGTTCTCATGAAACTTTAAAGCTGATTTATCTGACAGCAAAATCATAAGCCTTGCCCAAAAATAAAAACCAACAAGAAGTCCTGAAGAAGAAAAGTGGCATTAGTGGAAACTATGCCATCATTTTTGTGCAGTCCTCGATTGACAACAGTTCATTTAGTGACCGTTCAAAGTTACAACACAACTGAAAAATGTGACTTGTGACCATTTTTCACATGACCTTTGCAGCATCCATATGATCATGTCATCAAAATTCAGATGCTTGGCAACTGGTTCATATTTATGACCATTGCTGTGTCCCAAGTCACTTGATCACCTTTTGCGACCTTCTGATAAGCAAAGTCAATGGGGAAGCCATATTCACTTGACAACCGAGTTATTAACTTACCAACTGCAGTGATTCACTTAACAACTGTGGCAAGAAAGGTCGTAAAATGGGGCAAAACTCACTTAACAAATGTCTCGCTTAACAACACAAATTTTAGGCTCAATTGTAGTCGTAAGTTGAGGACTACCTGTAATAGGAAATTAAATTCATAAAGAAATGACAATGACAGAAAGTAGCATTTCCTATTCACACTAGGAGTTAATTATGATTTGGGGGGGGATTCAAACCTGCATTTTTCAGAATGCACATTTGAGTTCATTGGCAGCTTTAGATTAGCTGGCTGGCTGGGAGTACAGAATCTGTAGGCCCAATAGACCAACTTAGGTAGCGTTGAGGTCAGCTGATTTTAAGCAGATTCCTTATTCCAAGTTCAGAAAAATCTACCAAGCGAATAACATTCCCAATAATTTTAAGGCTTTTTACTATCAACAGAAGCTGGGGAAAACACCTGAATCCTTTCAAATAGGTAGGCCTAAGCTCAAAGTTTCATGTCAATAGCATTCAGCATTATACCATAAGAGACCAAAATCTGCAAGGTACTCACGGAAGGTGTAGCCCTGTCAGCAATACTTTGATAGCCATTTTGAGTTCGTTGGTAAAAGCTGGCAAATCAGAAAGAGCTGTGCCTGATGCATTGAATGTGACCAGAAGAATAGCACCAATTAGAATAAGCTGGTCCAATTCCAGCTGCATTTCCTGGAAACGGCTTTGGTCCATTAAGACGGTCTGCAAAAACATTTTCAGAATAGAAAATGGATCTAAGTTTAGAATATAAAGAATGACAAGGTGTGGTAAGAAAGAAATCTCACAGCCTAAAATAAGTGGGCTTATTCAAAGTTCTTAATATAATTAACTTTCAAACTATTCTAGGTGCCAGCCTCTCAATCTTTTTGATCTTAAGAATAGAACAGAATAGAGTTCTTTATTCTTTATTGGCCAAGTGTGATTGGACACACAAGAAATTTGTCTTTGGTGCAAATTATGCTCTCAGTGTACATAAAAGAAAAGATACATTTGTCAAGAATCATGAGGTACAGCACTTAATGATTGTCAAAGGGTACAAATAAGCAATCAGGAAACAATCCACATTAATATAAATCGTAAGGATACAAGCAACAAGTTACAGTCATACAGTCATAAGTGGGAGGAGATGGGTGATAGGAACGATGAGAAGACTAATAAGCCACAGTATACATGTATGGATTATTTTCCAAAAACCTCAATCAACTTATAACTGACTTAAATTAGACCTTTAGTAAATACAAAGCTTTCAGAGAAGTAAAAAAGAAGTAAAAAGTAAGAAGAAAAGCAAATGTAAAATTACACAAGACCAATGGATCAAATGTTGTATAATTCCTTCTGATCAATTACTATTATATCGCAATTCAAGATACACTTCTCTATAATGTCCCATTGAGCTTGTTCAATTAAAAATCATGAGAAAGTTGAACCCTGCCTGGTTCATAGTACTATAAAAGGTATTGGATTCCACCACCTATCTCGAGGCTGTAAATCTGCTGTAGTTAAATCATTCTGTGCAAAGTTCATACCAATGAACAGAATGTTCCAGTTTTTAATTAGCTGATTTTTAAACTACAGTATGGGAAGGAAACCAATATAGATAGAAATTTGTCATAAATCAAGACTTGCCATGTGTATCAAAATATATTAATCAGAACAACTGGGGGGGGGTTATTCAAACATAATTTATTTACAGCAATTTCTGTGACTGATAAAACTCATAAATTATGGGTTTAGCTTTAAAATCCTAGGTAGCTTGGGACACAACCTTTGACTTATATAATCTAAACCATATTCTACCGTAAGAACTGATTCATGCAGTAAGCATTGTATTTGGTTACATGCATATGCCTAAGACAAAATGTCATTTTGGTAATACCGGTAGCTCAAAACTGAGCTGAACTGAAGAAGCTTCCTGGATGACAAGCAAAATGTCTTCAAGGGGAAAAAAGTCCAGTTGCCTCTTGAAAAAGCACCTTTGGGACAGCTCAGAACTGAATTCTCTTCTCATTTGTCCCAATGTTGAGGTCCTTGTCAATGCTGCTTTGAACTGCTCAAGTATTACACAGCAGCTTCTCAAATAGTCAGCAAGCTTACTGATATTGCTATTAAATTGTCTCAGTTTTGTGAAGTTATAGCCTCTTTCTCAAAACTCCAAGAAACACAATAATAAAAAGGCAATTAGTTCTCTATGAAAATAAAGGATCCAATATCAATATTATCTATATGTCATTTCACATAGGTTTGCTTTTTAATGAGTACTAATAATTATTTTTCCATGAGTATAAATGTATTTATTAGATACATATGGTGACTTATTTTTTCAGTTTAAAAAAAATAATTTTATTACAGATTTTAGAGCAATAAAAGATACAAATTAGAAGGAAAGAAAAAAAAGCAAGGGAAAAAAACATAAAAAGAGCTCCCCAGTAAGCGACTTCCTGCCCTCTTCAATGCAAGTATAAACAATTCTACTGTATAACCTCTTTGTTGCCTCTTACCTAACAAATATAAAACTCTTCATCCCATAAGCTATCTTTTAACAATAGTCAAGTCAAATATGTAATGTCTTCTTCAATCCAGTTACCAGCAAAAAAAATCCAAACAAAGCTTTAAAATTTTAATATTAATTAACATATATAAAACTCAGCATTCCACATATCAACTCTTAAGTATAACACAATTTAATTTAAAAGGCTTTCAATGATCCCAATATCCTAATGTAAACAAACTAAAAAAGAAACTTCAAGTTTAATATGATGAGGACAAACCATTTTCCTTTACAAAATACAAGCTCTACTACACATTCTAAATAGCAAATTATCCTGTTCAATGTATGTTCCGTATCTCCACTCTCTCATAAGCACATCCACATTTTCACAAATATATAATTCCAGCATAATATAAAAGACTAAAATTTAAAATAAAGTCAAATAATTTCTCCCTTGAAAAAAAAGTTCTCCAAACTTCCTTACTTTGAAAAAAGAAAAGAAAAAAATAGTTAAATGCAAAATCAGTTTAAGTACTACAAAGTTAGGATTATATAAAGTAACTATAGGTGGAAAGACTTTTTTAATCATAGTAATGTATGTCCAGAATCATTTGATAGTGAAATTTATTTCACTATAAATTTAATAAATACAAAAATAAAAATAAAAATGTATGCGAATCCAGACAAGAGAAAAAGTGAGTATCTTCTCTTGACAACCTCTTGTTGAGCTGAAGTGGTGCAGTGGTTAAATGCAGCCATTGCAGGCTGACTGCTAGTTCAACAGTTCAGCTGTTCAAATCTCACTAGGCTCAAGGTTGACTCAGCCTTCCATCCTTCCGAGGTCGGTAAAATGAGGACCCAGATTGTTGGGGGCAATATGCTGAACTCTGTAAACTGCTTAGAGAGTGCTGTAAAGCACTATGAAGCGGTATATAAGAAAAGTGCTATTGCTATATTGTGAGTATTTGTACTCTTCTCCATAAAGGAGTCCCTGAGGATTTTATTCTGCTAGTCATAGCTGACTCTAGGGGGTGGTGCTCATCTCCATTTGACCCAATGACTTTGAAACGTTTCCATGATCATGTTCAGCATGACATCACAAAATGCAGTTACTTTCCCACTGAAGTGATACCTATTTATCTACTCGCATTTGCATGCTTTGGAACTGCTAGGTTGGCAGAGCTGGGACAAGAACAGGAGCTCGCCCCGTCGCGCGGCACTCAGGTCTTGAACCTTTCCAATCAACAAACCCAGCGTCTTAACAACTGAGCCATCACACCACCTCTCCATAGCTATCCTAAAAATAAAATGGAGGAGCTCCAAAGAAATGGGGCTTTCTATGCCTCCTCTAAGAGCTTAAGGGCAGGAAGGAAGACATGATTCTCCTGTACACACAATAAAGAAATACAACAATTTTCTAGAGGTAAATACTCTTTCCCCATCATTACCCACTAACATCTAGGATAATGTGTTCTTTCCTTGGATTAAATTCTTCATTGCCTTAACAGGAGGGGTTAAGAACAGGGCTGATCTAAAATCTGTCCTAAGATTCCACACAGTTGTTGTTATCTAAATTTCAGAAATTACAGATATAGTTACTTCTGGAAAAAGTTTCTGCCGATGATTCCACTTGAGTAGTTGGATATATGCATGATTTTGTACAGCAACAGGACTCAGTGCTGGAACTCTACTGGCAGAGGCAGCATCATTATTACTAGCACAGGCAACTTTGGATTGTAGATCAACCATGGCTTCTTGCAGCCATTCAGTCACAAAATCTAAGGAATCTATTTTAAAGAAAGAGAGAGAGTGAGAGTTTTTTTCATTCAGTCATTACTCCACCAATTTATTTATTCATTTAAAATAAACCTATACACTTTCGAGAGTGATTTCTGCAACTAAATACTCATCATGTGCTTGAGAACCTTCTCCAACAGCTCATACCCCAACAATATTGATAATCTCTCAAATCCAGGTTATCACAGACAGCCCCATACAGGAGCCAGGAAGGGCTTAAATCAGGTCCACAAGTGGAAGGGGTCATATAGTGAAGTTATCATAAAACTGGCAGGTACCACCATTTCTTATGCCCATTTAGTTACTCATTATCATAACTAAAACACTTGAATAATTATGGCTACCATTATTGCCCATTTTTCCCCAGGACATTTACAATCATCAAACACAAGAGATAAATTCCACTTTGGGGAATAGCTGCCAGATTTACATAGCAAAGTCCATGAAATCTGGTGTAATTTTTTGGGGGGGATTTTTGATATATAAAGATGTGGTAACAGCACTGACTATGCAGGCATTTGGTGCTAGTTCTTAATTTGTTTGGACTTGCATCATTTTGGATGGGGGGGAACAGGAATTGGGGGCATATATGGAGTTTTTTATTTGATATTCTTTTGATTACTGAACAGTTAAGTAAGTTGTTAAAAAATGAAACTGAATATTCATGCTGAATCTACTTCATAAGTTCCATTTTAACAATATAAGTGTATCATTTAGTAAAGGAAGGCAAGAAAAATCATACTTGGTTGTTTTTCATACAGTTCCTGAAATTTCTTTCTTTCATATTCTACTGACTGCTGCATTAAATGTGGCCTAATGCTACTGACAGCAAAATTAGCCATGTCCATTTTCATCAAATCCAACACAGAGAAAATTGCTCTGCAAAAAATAAAGAGACATTGTTTTTCAAAATTTAGTCATACTTTTAAAAAATAAAGCAAGCCTTGAACAGTCAAGAAAATTAACTAAGTCAAAAGGAAATGAAGAATTACTCTTCTTTCAAGGAAAGTTTATGGAAATAATGACGTATTATCCAATAGTAGTTACATCGGAGTAATGCTTTATATATTATCCTTATTACAAAGCTCACTAGAAGTTCTGATCTGAAATTCCCATAATACAGAGATATATCGCGTTCAGCCTTTGTATTTGGAAATTACTGTATGAGATTTGAATTACATCTGAGACACACTAGATTCAGAAAGCTTCATTATTTTACAAATGATCTTTAAATTGCAATCTTATATCTATTCTCTGGGGAGAAAGTTCCATTGAATCGATTTGGATTGATTTCCGAAGAAAGGCAAATAGCATGATTTTATCCATACTTATTCTGATAACTGTAGCCCAGTTCCTACTGATAACATATGCCCACCTTAGAGCAATACCACTTCTGAATGCCAGGGAAGAGGATCTGCGGTGATGAAATGCTACCCATCAGACAATTCCTTCTACACAGAAAAATGGCATGTGATGCAAAATCCCAAACTAGTAGGGTTCCCCCCAACATGTGGGGCTTTTTTTCTGGAAGGAATCCACATTTATACTCAGAGGAGCCTTTAAATAAGAGAACTCACTGAGACTGGGAAAGAAAGTTACATCCTTAAACCCTCACAGCTTCAACCTTAAACTGTCTACCGTGTACCTCACCCCATTCCTAAGAGGTCCGTAAACAGGGTGTGCATAAGCGCACCAGCGTGCCTACAGTCCCTGTGCTACTGTCCCCATTTATTTGTATTTATTTCCTTCATTCATGTCCATGTTCATATTCATACCTATCTTGTACATGTTTGACAAACAAACAAACAAACAAACAAACAAACAAATAAATGAGACGTATTTCAAAACATCACTCACAAACAGAGATGAACATTGCACTCCTGAGCTTATGTGGAAAAGGACACTTAGCATTTAGGGTACACATTCTGGGGAAAAGAGGTTCAAACAATTCACAAAGAGCCCACTATTATGAATTCGTTCATAAATTCGTTCATTTATTTCGTTTGCAAGGTTCTGCATGATAATCTCCCACTTCTTTACCTTAAACCTGATTAATAAAACTGTGTGGATCTTTACAGGTAGTCCTCGACTTATGACAACAATTGAGCCCAAAATTTGTTGCTAAGTGAGTCATTGTTAAGTGAATTTTGCCCCATTTTACGACCGTTCTTCACACATTTGTTAAGTGAATCACTGCAGTTGTTAAAATAGTAACATGCTTGTAAAGTGAATCTGGCTTTCCGACTGACTTTGCTTCTCAGGAGGTTGCAAAAGGTGATCACATGACACCAGGGCACTGTGACCGTCATAAATATGAACCAGTTGCCAAGCATCTGAATTTTGATCACATGACCACTGAGATGCTGCAACGGTCGTAAGTGTGAAAAACGGTTATAAGTCACTTTTTTCAATGCTGTTGTAACTTCAAATGGTCACTATGAACTGTTGTAAGTTGAGGACTTACTGTACTTTGTTAGGATCTGCTATAAGGGACTTGAACTTTCACCTTAAAGAATTGGAAATACACCTCACAGCAAAACACTACAAGAATTATCCTTAGCCAAAGAATAATCTTCCTTTATTATTCCAAATTTCTTCATTCTTATCATAACGTCCCCAATAAAAACCAAAGAAGAAAATATATTCAAGTAGTCCACATAGCATTTAATGCCTATTAAAATGATGCAGCTATTTAAGCCATTTTGAACTGAAGACTTATTCCTTTTTTTTCTTTTCCCCCTCTAGCACCTGAACAGGGGAACAATTTCACGAATGTCTTTCAACTTCTGGATTTCTTCATCTCTCGCTGGGGCGCAGAGTGTCCCCATCATTCCAATGATGAATTCTGCCAGCTTAGTAATGTCAAGGGCACCATTCTCAGCCTCCTGTTTTATCAGTTCCAGATCAAGAGCTTCGGTAATCTGATTTCTTAATCGAGTATGGCCAGGCAGCAAAAAAGACAAGAGAGTCTGAAAGAAAGTAATGTCCTTTTTATTAGCTCCTAGTCCTAATTACACTGCTGTCATCACCATTCAAAAATAAAAACCACTACAGTACAACAACATTATGTTACTATGAAAAGTGGCCATATAAAAATGATTTCAGGTTTCAGAGTTTTATTTATTGAAATTGGACATTTCTTCAACTACATTCAAGGTGCAGTTGAATATAGATTTTTGCTCCATTGTTCTTTTAAAGCCTCTTGAACAGCTTAATTGGGAAAAATTGGGGGGGAAAGCAAATGAAAGTTAAGCAATTCTCTTTCGGTATGCCCTATGTTTTTTGCAACACTTTTCTCTCCCAATACCATGCTACAAAAAAGCAATGGATAGAATTTCAATATGGAAGGTAAAGGCTTATCTAAAAGGTTATAACCATTATACAGCCAAATCGAAAAATCTTGTTCAGTCAAGTGGCAGCGTAGAATAACCAGCGTAATGACTCAGTAGTGTCAAGTCATAAACCAAATAATTGGAAAATAAAAAGTCCTACCGGTAGTACATTCATTTTAGAGCGATATATGGCAGATCTTAAAGGAGTGAGAAGAGAGCAAAGCAACGAAAGGTATTTAAAAACTACAAATAATGGATTTGCATCACTCAACCATGTTTCCAAAACACAAGAAAACAAACAGATCATGGTTTTAAGAAAGTAAAAACTTTCTTTAATGGATCAAACCAGAGTTCATCTAACTCAGCAAACCATATTCCAGTGTTCCAAAAATTGCATCTGAATATCAAAATGGGACACAAAGGCCCAATTTTACATCTTCATTTGGTAATCCATGTATACTACTACATTGTTTTTGAATACTTTAGTACTTTAAGAGTACTAGCAACGATACAAATGGGATTATTTGGAAGATAACACCTATAAATTGTCCTTGCTTAATGTTCAGCAACCATTTGAAGTTACAATGGCACTGAAGGGACTTATGACCAATCCTCAAAGTTCTGTCTGTCACAATGCCTCCACAGTTACATGAACAAAATTTGGATTTTCATATTTATGTCCACCTCCTGCTGCAGCTGCTGTCCCCCACCCTGGCTGATTAGCTTTGGAGATCACTTGATGTACAACTAAAGCTGTATATAAACTGCTGCTACTTCAGTTATTTTTAAATAATTAGATTTTCAGATAGACAAGAAACATTCAAATTACAACAAATACTTTCTATCTTACCTCTTTAATTTCTCCTACAAGTTTAATTGCGTGATCATATGAAGGGGGGGTTTCTTTTAACTGTGTTTCCAAGCAATCCCAAAAAGCTTTGTGGACAATATCTCTTACTCTTTTTTCAAGACTGGTAAGCAAAATGAAGATAAATAAATGGAAACATAACATTAATATAAAAATAATCAGCAGATGGGACTTAGAAGAAAATCAACTCTGATGTGCAGTTAATTGAGGAACACATTATAAGAAAGGCATAGGTAAATCTCTTGCCAACGAACCCACAAAGATTATATATTAAATAGGGACATCACAATCTCCGGAACTTTTAAAAATTTATTTCCTAAGCTTTTATCATCCCCTGCTGACACCGTCAGAGTGTAAAATCACCATTGAAGAAATGCTTGCTTTTATGTGTTGTTGATCAATTTAGTCATTGCGCACGTGATGGGCCCACACCCTGGCCTCCCCCCTGTAATTAGCTTTGTTGTTTTTGCCTTAGTCATGCTGACCGGTGGAGATGCGGTTTCTGTTGTCTCCTTCCCTATTGTGTATTGCTTGGGCTTTCTCTCCCCGAGGAGGGGGGTGATGCCAAGCTATCAGGTATTACTCTAAAGGCATTTTTCCCAGCTCCCTCCCCCTCATCACTATTCCTCTCCCTTTCAGGCACACTGTTGCATCCCCCAAGTTCATTTGTTTAGCCCATGATTAACCTCACCTCCCCTGTCCATCCCATTCTGACGTTGCTCTGCTGGGCTCTCTTGTACTCGGATATATATGGGTTTCTGGGTTTCTCTTCCTTTAAGATTTTTATTTCTCTTTTGGGGAAATATTTTATCCTGCCTTTTTAATATTTCCTAAAATATTTCATTCTTCTAGGAGGGGTGGGTGCTAACTTTCTACACATGATTTTAAGGATTTTTATTTTTCTACATTAAATCATCCATGACAACTATTCTTCCTTCTGCAAAGCAATCAACACTTTGGCAAGACTTGCCCAATTCCTATTGTGTTTTAATAACTGATACAATGCTTGTGTTGTTTGTTTACTGTGTGCTTATGAAATATAGTGTGTATTTCATAAGTATTGTATTTTTGCAGTTGTATTTTAAAAAATGATTATGTCCTAATATATTTTCTTTTGGTCTTAAAATTTCCATGGGTTTTCTTCCATAAAAAACAAATATGCTCTCTTTAAGACTGAATCTAATGGACTGTAGAAGATTTTTTAAAAACCTACTTCCATAGTATTGGTCTGAGCATGTTGGAAATCTATTTTTTAACTGCAGTAGTGACCTCACTTTTGGAGCCACTGGTCATGCTTCTTTTCCTTTAAGATTATGAACGATAGCCCAGCTCTAGAATTTTTTCAACCCATAACAGGCCTCTTACCTGTTTTCTGGCAAGTCAGCCGGCTTAATCTGAAAACCTCCATTAACAACAATCTCATGGGCCAAAGCCATGTTTGTAACACCTTTTGCTGTATCCATCAGTTCCTCCACTGACACAAACTGAGCAGGGCTAGCTGTGGACCAAGGAAATATGCTTCAGCAAAGTATATCCTACTAGTTGAACATACAATCTGATAATTTCAATCAAGCTATACAGTACCTGAAGCTGTAATATAATCATGTATTATACATATGTACCCATCATGCTATTCCCTTTCAAAATAAAGAATCCTTGTGCAACATGGAGAAGAGAACTAAGACATGCTATGTAAAAATTTTCTTTTTTATTAACTGATATAGTTAATTTTCCACAATCTTGTTATGCCAACATCATTCATACCTGTCAACACATTTCTGCTTTTGCAAATCATCCTAGTTTTTAATCACATCTACATAGTAATTCACAGTCTTTTGTTCTTTAAATTTCTCACTACTCTAGTTTTAAAGGGTGTTATAAACTCCACATACAAACATGTTCTTGGTCTTTTTTTTTTCTCATCCCACTCACTCTTTCTTTATGTATTTGTTGTGCAATTGGATCCTCATTTACTCTTTATATATGATCAAATTATTTCAGATCTGGCCTGCACATTGTTGCCAGACATAAAGCCACTTGACACGTTTCAAATTTTGCACATTTGGTCAGTCGGAATTTTGACAAGAACCTTCCTAAACATACTTAGATTACTAATGTTTACATTAATCTTTTGTATGAGGAAACAATATAGGAATCCATCCAATCTTCATGCACAGATACAACCTTAAAGAAACTGCACTGCCATTCATAAACTAAGCACATCTAAAGTTCAACGTTTTATCAGTTAAAGCAGCTGTACCAGCACCCTTACCATTTTTCAGCATTCTCACAGTACTTAAATTCTTTTTCATAACTTTCTCTGCTTGGACACTAACTTTTATAGTTTCTTTCAATTTCACTCTCTGACATATCATTATCATTATCATTCCCATTCAAATCTCTATTTTTTTTCACTTTCTTTCAACTCAAATTATTTTATCACTTTAATTCTTAATGTACTGAAGGCTCCATCTTTAGCCTTTTTCACCTACTTTTAAAACAAGTTTCTTATTCATATCCAAATCTCTTCACATTTTCTCAGCCTCTTTTATTTGTTGTTTCTTCTAAATACTCTTTGCAACTATTTTGTGTGTGCGTAACCATAATGCACAAATATTGTGCATAGCACAAAAATATACATTCAGAAATGTTTTTCCAACCTCATTTTAATTATCATTCTCTTATTATCTAGCTACCATGTTTCCCCCAAAATAAGACCCTGTCTTATATTTTTTTGAACCCTGAAATAAGCACTTGACCTTATTGCCATGCACTCAAAAGCCCGATTGGGCTTATTTATCAGGGAATGTCTTATTTTGGGGAAAACAGGGTACTTGTCTGTCTGCTTGCGCGCCTATCTGCCAAATTCCCCATGTTTCTATGGCACTCTGTCAAATAATTATTTTCATGCTGTTGTAAGCAGCTTGAATATAATCCTTTCCTTTCTTTTACTTATCATTCAGTCTGTTGGGAGATTCATCTATTTTTTGATACAGGACTAATACTATCTGTTAAGATATTCATGAACTGGGAGAGCCATGTTAACAAGGTCAGCCAATGAATAGGCATAGCATCTAAGTCAGCCAATGGGAGCTTAAACACTTCTGAGTCTGTGCAGAGAATTGAAACTGAAAACTTAAGCTTAAGGCTGGGCGTGGCTCAGCCCACTGTGCTCTCAGTCCACTCTGAACTCTGCTGAAATGAAACTGTTCTCTGCTGCCTGTAACTGCTTGAAGAAGAATCTACATTGATATTGTAAATATACTGTATATATATTACTATGTTTATAAAGAAGTTAATGAATCCAGCTGAATCAGTCATCTGTGTGTGCTTCTGGAAATTGAATTTTACAACAAACTCTGATATTATCTGTTCTTATAGTCATTTTATTTTCATTCTCATTTCTTTATTTTCCTATTTTCTTATGTCTATTTTCACCCCAAACCAATTCTCGATGTTACCAGATAACAATCTGTCTCGTTCTAAGCCTCTTGTGAACTTCTCTCAATGCAATTCCTTAAGTTTTAGATTTTTACAGGGAGTGAAATTATGAGGATGAAGCCACATGGGGAGAAATGATGGGCTCAATGAGCAATCACCCAATCACTGCTTTATCAATATTTACCTGATATTTATTTATATCCCACCTTTATAATTTTTACAAGTTAACTTGAAGCAGCAAACATGTCTAGCACACCTTCCTCCTCCTATTTTCCTTACAACAACAATTCTATGAGGTAAATTGGGCAGAGAGAGAATGATTTGCCTAAAGTCATCCAGTACAAGGACTAATAGTGGGTTACAAAACTAACAAATAAATTATAGACATTAGTGTAGCTGAATCCAGCAATTTAAGTATAGTCTGAAATGTTTTATCTGTTAAAATTCCTAAGAACTGATCATGTTGTACCAATATTTTGGGTATTAGAAGGAAAATACAATCCAAGTACTGCATGCTAAGTATAAGGAAGTCTTTATAAAGAGCCATGGTGGCACAGTGGTTGGAATGCAATATTGTAGGCTGACTCTGTCCACTGCTAGGAACTTGATCCTGACCGGGTCAAGGTTGACTCAGGCTTCCATCCTTCCAAGGTCAGTAAAATGAGGACCCAGATTGTTGGAGGGAATATACTGACATTGTAAACCACTCACAGAGTCCTGTAAAGCACTAAGGTGCGGTATATAAGTCTAACTGCTGTTGCTATTACTACCAAGAAGCCTTTAATTATGATGTTGATATAGTTCTAACAAATCCAATTCAAATTATCCATATTCAATCCACAGAAGATTAACTTCACAAACTTTGAAATGAAAACTTTCTGGGTTTTCATCTGGGTTACTAATGAGTGGTTTTCACTAAAGAAACCTGGATGTAAGTATATGTACGTACCATTTTTCATCTCTTTTCTGAGAAAACATGGTCACAAAAAAAATGAAGGTCTCCCCCAAAGGAAAGGAAATTGAAATGTTGGATAAAGAAATTATATTATTATTATGGTTGGTTGCACAGTCAGCCAGGTGTTTGGACTTAATTTGGCATTTTTATCAATGTATTGATTATCATTATTATTTTCATTATCATATCCATGTTTTGAATAAGAGTTAGTGGCAAATAGAGATTAAGGATAAACAAAGAGCCATCTGTGCAGGATGAAACAGAAATGTGAATGCAAAATAGAATCAGCATTTAGATCTTAATTCAGAAAATCTCCCAGATTGGAAGACTGAAGTTTGGGTAGTTTTATGTTAGCCAGACATTAGCTTGCTAGTTAGTTTTTTTTAAAAAAAACATTTATTGGGACATGATACAGTATCATAGCAAAGGTTCTAATGTATACATAATACATATTAAATATGTGTTTAGTTTAGTTAATTTGTGATCAAGACCAAAATATCAAACACAATATAGTCAGAAAAAAACAAACAAAAGGTAACACCTTCCCCAGGAAATTAATAATATTATCAACCATCAAGGCAGAGATAAATCTGCCAGTAGAATGCTGCCAAAATTAATCTCAAAGCTGTCATATAACAATTATAATCAAACAATCATAGCAAACCCTGTACATTTCTGCAGGCATTTTTTTAATTCTAACCAAACCAAGCAAGAAATTAGTAGGAGCAGAATTAATTCAGAGCACTGTGGCTGATTAAACGGGCAGTGCAACAGAATGTCCAAGAGTATATTGAGCAACCTGTTTGAGCAAGGGCCCAGGGGACCTTGTGGTGGCATACTGTTGAATCTTCCCTCCAGGAACATAAATGGCAAGGCATTTAATCTGGCTAATGAAAGGATTTTTCTATAGAGAAATTAGGTAAAGAAAAAGGTCCCACCCTTGCAGTAAAGAGGCTTTGCTCCACTCCCTATGCAGGTCCAGGTAATTTTCTTGGAAAACACATTCATAGTGAGTAGTTTCTGAGATTTTTTTTGAGGTGTG
Organism: Diadophis punctatus similis; assembly: GCA_023053685.1. Lineage (NCBI taxonomy): Eukaryota > Metazoa > Chordata > Lepidosauria > Squamata > Dipsadidae > Diadophis > Diadophis punctatus. The sequence continues at coordinate 243,297,326 of JALIGW010000001.1, forward strand.
GGAGATGTTCCATTTATCAGAAGAAGGCTACACAGATGTACAGAGCAGAAGGAAACTTGAGAAACAATTATTTTGCTTGTGATAAAAAGTATTCTATCGGAATAATTTTGCTTACCCTCAGATATCTTGCTTCTACTAGGACTTGGTGTGTTCTGTCGAATCTTCTTTCGGACACACTGCTTTGCATTGTCCACATGGTCCTGTTGATTATCCTGTGACACATCTGATTTTCCCTCAGTTACATTTGGTATGTTTGGATCCTGAGACATCCTCAATTTTGGCAGTTGAGAAAGATGGAATTAGACTTATCCATATAATTTTACCACTGCTGCCAAATTCTATACTAAATCATTATTCAATACAAATTTTCATCTACCGCTACTGATGTAATCTAATTTTTAAAGATGAGAAAAGTAGCATATTAAAATAACACTCTAGAAGTTATAATAATCATAATTCAATTTCTTTTTAAAAATCAGCATGATATATTTGATTCTGCAGATTAAGAATTAAATGTATGCAGTGTACTCATTTAATAAGCACACACACACAAGTTGGATAAAGTGTTTTGTTGGTGAACAACAAAATCCTAGGATTGCTTTCAGATGAAACTAACAACCATAGATAGACACAGTGGAGAAAAAGAGCATTGCACAAGATCTTTGTGTTTGTTTATAGTGTAGGAACATAATAATAGAATTGGTTTGACTTGCTGTTTTGCTTCTGAAAGAATTGCTTTGCTAAGAATTGGAATTGCCTCTGTATCTTTTTTTTTTTTTGTATCACTCTGTGCCTGGAACGGAATGTGTCATAGTTTGGCAGGGTTACAACAGGAAAATACCTCTTGCTAAGCACCCAGCTATTCTGTTGCTAAGCACTCAGCCCCCCTGCTCCTTGCTGCACAGCCAATGCAGTGCTACAAGGAAGACATGGGCCAGGGAGCCAGAATTGGGTATTCTGAAGGTATAAAAGCACGCCATACCTTCCCCAAGATGTGGCTATTCCTTACATGCATTGTATCTGTATTCTCTGGATATAGTTCCACCCAGTATTTTGTTTTTGGCCAAAAATAAAATCTGTTTCTTTTTGCAAGCCTTGTCTCGAGTCACACTCGCATTGGCATCTCAGTGGCTCAGGGAAACTTCTGGGACCTTACAATAGTTTTTTTTTAATTCTATTTTTCGTTTTGGAGTAGGGAACCTTAAATCCAATATCACATTATTTTGAGATATACGTAGTACCCAAGACACCAAGTGATAAAATAGGCAACATTCATCACTCAATGAACTTATGCCATACTAAAATAATATTCTGTGAAGTAAATGTTCTGAAGATCAAACAAACACAAAATTCACTTTAAAGTCAAGTGGCAATATGTTATTGGCTATGGACCAAACGGATTCCAATTAAACTAGAACAACATATTACACAATAGCATCTCTCATCCCTGCAAGAGGAATTCCTGCCTAGGCCTTGTCTCATACTTTTAATTAAATATTAATCTAGTTGTCCAAAACAAATAATTACAATCTCTCTGAGTGCACAGACTGCTAATGGAAAGACAAAATCCTTTTTGCAAGGCACCAATTTCCGAGCAGAGTGTGAAGGACAGTGCTTTTGTCATCTCCCTGCGCCCAGCACAGAATGAAACAAAACTTATCCCTTGCTACATTTCCATGCTGGCTAGGGGGACAGCAGCACCCTGCTTTGTGTATAAATTGCAAACCAACAGATAAGATGCTAAGGAAAAAGGGATGGTCATATGACCAACCTGTTGTGCTTTGATTCCAAAAGAATATCTGGCATGGCTATACGCATAACATAGAGACATACTGACCAGCAACATGCACGCAGATCTGTATCTCTGCCACCATAGAAAAGCACATAAGTTGTTTTTATGAATGGTGAGCACCAAGCAGGCCAATGAAATACTATATGTTTCTATACATTGTTTACTTGTTTTTTTGTAAGCTGCCCCGAATCATGTATGTGAGATGGGCAGTCATATAAATTTAATAGTAAATAAATAACATTTCCACCAATCTGTTGGAGTTCTTGTTTACAGTTACTGTTTATTTTTTAATTCTTTTCTATTCAAAAGTGACTGGCAAAGGAAGGATAGCCTATCTATCTTTTCTACTCTATATTGATGACTGAACTGATCTACATTTGTATTTGCACATGGAGTTGTGAACATTTTAAGCTTAAAAGTTGTCTGTTATGACATTAAAAGTATATTTAAATTTTTGTGCATATCTATTGTCAAATAGATATTGGAAAATGGCACTTTACTTCCTATCCTCAAAATACTGATGTTTCAAGATGATTCCTTCTCTGAATACCTATTAACACATTTGTTTTATTTACAATATTAGAGTCCCCTATAGCTATAGGTAAAGACAGAATAATCAGAACAATCATGCTAACTCAATGTAGATCCTGGCACAATGCAGCAATTGAAAAGGAGTAAGTAGCAAAATGTAGTCCCTTAAACATCCTAACCATAACAGAGGTACAGAACTATTTTCAGAAGCAAGACTGGTCTAGAACAACTCGCCATGGCCAACTTGCCACAGTTATTTTGCCACAGCCTACTTATTATACATTCAATGTTTATCAGCACAGAATATGTAGCTTTCCAAACCTTAACGCTGAGTGTCAACAGTATCATTATTATTATTAATTATGGTCTGTTGTTCCATCTCAAAATGAAATCTGAACCCATGTTTTGAGGCACAAGTTTAGTTGCTTGTGATGCTTATATTTTTACAATAAGGAAGTCCCTTATTCTAAACAGGCAATAGGAAAAAATCTCTTGCAAGATAAGGTTAGACTTTTAACAAACTACACATATATGCTGAAATACAAATATTAAGATGCAGTATGGCGCAGTGTTTTAAAAACTGGAGGTTAAAAATAATCTAGCTCTAAAATCTTTGTCCTATTTTAGTTCATTGTTTCAAAGATAAATTAGTCTTGTCGAAAGAAAGTCTTTTATAATCTAGATATCAACGTCCCTGTAACAAGCAGACATAAATCATGTGAATTATACTTCATAGAATCTTCTGCACAGATAGTGGTCACCTGTATCATGAACAAAATATTAAAACTGATAAAGCTTGTTATTAATCAAGTAAAATGTAATTTAAAAAGACCTTTATTTCTACAATCAGCATCTGAATAAAAGTCAGATTATTGAAATCAAATTTCTATATCACTCCAGATCTCCGTTTGCCTTATAAATGAACACTTACTTTTCACTTTAATGTCCTTGTAATAAGTTATGAATATGTATAGGTATAGGGGGAAAAAACCACGAAAACAAGATGATAATTTCAAGCCAGCAAAACCAAACAGGATCAAGAGTTCTGTAAAACAGACATACCGAAATTATACTTTTTAAAAAAGACAAGCAAAGGTCGAAGCTGAAAGTATTAATAACAAACTGTTTCTCACAAATAGAGAATGCTAGACTTACTATAATGATTTGTAGGAATTTAAGACAGAAGTCATCAGCATTTTCTCTCAATGACTGCCTTTTTTCCGTAATCATGCCACCAAAACAGATTACCAAAATGAACAAGGAGCAATGGCTGGAAACTAAGGAGAGAACCGACCTAGAACTAAGGAGAAATTTCCTGAGTGTTAGAACAATTAATCAGTGGAACGGCTTGCCTTCAGAAGTTGTGGGTGCTCCATCACTTAAAGTTTTTAAGAAGAGATTGGATAACCATTTGTCTGAGATGGGATAAGGTCTCCTGCTTAAGCATGGGGTTGGACTAGAAACCTCCAAGGTCCCATCCAACTCTGTTATTCTGTTCTGTTATCAAAACTGATTATGCAGATCTGATTTGGGGGATTTTACAAGCAAAATATACAAGAAACAGATTCAAAAGCATCTTACCTAATTATAAAACAATGTTTCCATAACATTTGGCTTAACACTCCTATCCAAAAGAAGTCTAATTCTTGAGATTGTTTGTTGCTAAATAGATCTGAAATAATATTTATAAATACTCTTATATGCAATTACAATAATCAACATACCAACCACAATCAATTTTTCATTTGAAATCAGATTTATTCTCATGGAAAGCTCAAAAAATAATTTTGTCAGCCATAATTGCATGATTTAATCCCACCTCTTTACATGACTACACATACAATATGTGTAAAAAGGGGTAGGGTTTATAGCTGCCATAGTGAATTGACTTTTTTAAAAAATTAAACTTTCAATAAATTTTAGTGTTTTCCTCCTTTCCTCCAACATTCTTTCCTGCACACACCAAACCTTAATCTAAGTCACAACAACACATATACTGTACATCTATCTTCAGAACCTTTCTCAGTGACAGTCACACAAAAACTATGAAAATACTTTTCCTCAAATCCGATGCTGATTTTCCACTCTCTATCTGGGTTTATAGCTTTTTATTTTAATATTTAATGAAATCTAAGTTCTTCTATACATTACATTACATTATATTGTATGTATTAAATAGGTAAAAATAACTTAGTTTAAACTGACTGTATTTTTTGTTATTGTTTGTGTGAAATCTGGGTTTATTTGAGGGTGAAATCTTAGTTGGTATAGGAAACCTTGCTGGCAATGGGTACATTAATAGGTAAAAATAATTCAGTTTAAAACTCATTTATTGTGTTTGCTGTTATTTGGGTTGTTTTGTGTAGAATCTGTACACGAGTGTAAAATCTTGGTGTTTTTTTTTAAGGAACCCCACTATCAATCCTGTTTCTCATTTGTTCTTTCACAAGCCCCGGAAATAAGGTACACAAGAACTGGAGATAAAGAAGCAACATTTGAAATCTTTCCATTTTTGTATCCAAGGATGCCCAACCTCAACCTATTCCAGATAAAATTCCTCCTCTTTTGTTCCAGAGTATTGAGTCAGCCCAAATAGTGGGCAGCTGTAGAAAAGGAGCAGGAAAGGAAAACTTCCACTGCTGTCGAAACATACTCTTAACATTAATCCAGCAGCACCTAAAAGAGTAAGACCTCAATTGAGTATGGGGGGGGGGGAAGGCTCTACTGAATTCAACTAAGTCTGTACAGGAGCTGTATTTCCCAGTTGTTCGTAAAATAAATCCAAGTTTAGTTTAGTTTATTAGAATTTATATGCCGCCCAACTCCCAAAGGGTAATAGTAATATGCACGCTACCCTTTCTTTAGCATTTCCAAACAGGAAGGCCAGGTTCCTACTCCCAGGCATAACTATACCTTACAGCTGGATAAAACTACCCCCCCATCTTCTCCAATTAAGACTTAGGTAGCAGGGTTTACTCCAACTCAATGTTATTTTTTCTCCAATAAAGGAGAATATTTGTAGCTCAGGGTTGAAAAGAGGGGCCCTTGACCCTCTCTGAGTTTGCTTGTTTTCTTGCAGATGTTTCATTACCTCATCAGTAAACAGCCCAACCAAAGGATCTCTAAGACACCTCCCACATAGGCAAGACGCCAGAATATAAACTGACAGAATATAAACTGACATCAAACAGCACTCCTTTACTAGCACTGATGATGTTACCTAGTTAAGGGTAATGAAACGTCTCCAAGAAAACAAGCAAACCCAGAGAGCACCAAGGACCCCTCAGTTATTTTTCTTCCAAGGCCAAGACTGGCAGCCGGGGGGTGGCGGTGGCGGTGGGAGAAACACGGGCCTCTGGAAGAAGCCCTTGACTGGCTGCAGCGACTGGCGAATTAAACCGTTCTTCTCGCCGTCTCTGCTGCAGGGACAGGATGGTTTATTTAGGGTACCGCTTGACTCGCGGCCTCGAAGGGACTTACACCCCGGCTAAGCCTGAATGTGACGCTGCTCCCGGATAGCGAGGAAGCCTTTCCTATAGCCACAGCTACCCAGCCCGTTTAGTGCCGAGAGGGAGATGGAGAGGGCCGGCAGGGCTCGCCAGCCCGAGGTCACTCTCTTCTGCCCCACCCTCACCCCCGTCTGCTTGCTTGCTTGCTTGCTTGCTTACCTGCGCGGGCGGCGTCAACTTTTCGCCCCCGCTTGCGACCGGCTCCCAAACGAGGTGGGATGGAAAGCGGAAAGCCGAGGCAGGGCGCGGCGCCGGCAGCGCAGTACCAACAGCAGCCACACGGGAGGCCAGACGCCAAGCTTTTTCGCGCTTCTCCTCACGGCCAACCGGGGGCCTGCAGCGGGACGGAAGGGGCTGTCAGTCCGCCGCAGAGCGCAGCCATGTTAGCGCCCCGTCGAGGTGAAAGAGAGGGCGCGCGCGCGCGCAGTCCTGATGGACAATAGCAAGAGGCGGCGAAAAGATGTCAGTGCGCGGGTGGCGTTGTTCTCGGACGGGGCAAGGAGAGGTCTTTCTCTGCAGAGCTCTCGAGAGGAAATCCCAGCGGGTCTCCCCCGGAGCCCATTCCAGCAGCCCCGGGCTAAGGATCCAGTTCCCCCCCTCCTCCCCAACATACATGTGTCTTTTTCTGGGCGGGGAGATACGCCTCGCAAGCAAAACGACAATCCCGCCTTCCCCTAAACCCCGGGAACGAGAGCGTAGCACTTTATGAACCTCCCCTCCCCCCCCTTTTTTTTAATTAAGCCACTGAATTTTTTTTTCAGCCCAGTGCTTTTGATTTTTAAATTGGGAGAAAACATGGGAAAAATACTGCTAATAATGATGTATTAATAGTAATTATTTTCCAAAGCGCCAGAAGGTAAGACAAGAAACACTGGATGGAAACTAATAAAGAAGAAAAGCAATCTGGAATTAAGGAAAAACTTCCTATCAATGAGGACAATTAACCAGTGGAACAGCTTGCCTTCAGAAGTTGTGGGTACTCCATCACTGGCTCAGGTTTTTAAGAAGAGACTGGACAGCCACCTATCTGAAATGATAGGGTCTCCTGCTTGAGCAGGGGTTGGACAGAAGATCTCCAACGTCCCTTCCAGCTCTATTCTGATTGATTGATTGATTGATTGATTGATTGATTATAAAGGCATTGCTGATTCTTTTAATGATCCTGTGAAGCAGGTTATTGATAAATGCTCAGAAGAGATGAATAAATATATATAGTAGAATGCAAAGGAATGTTCTTCTGTAGATGCTGGCTAGTATTTCTGCAAGCAATTGCAAGGCAAATGCAAACAAACAGTAATGAAAAAAACACATATATCTTTGTAAAGTACAGGTAGTCTTCCATTTACATTTTATGACTGCTCAAAGTTACAATGGCACTGAAAAAAGTGGCTTATGACCAGGGATGGTTTTCATTTACCTTCCCTACCAGTTCACAAATGTGAGCGCGTGCACATTCATTTAACGTTTTTTGGTAACTGTTTAGAAAGGGTGTCTTTCTGAGATTGGAGAAGGACATGCAAGCAGGAAAATATAGTTTTAAGGTTATGGCAACAAGTGCAAGATGTTATACTCCAAAATCACATATTTCTTTTTGAATCCAGATCACTGCCCAGTTCATGTAATTATTAACATTTCATATTCTTTTTGGAAGCAGGTGTTTGTATATTTTAGGCAAGGAACACCTGCCCGTGGTTCTCTCATTTTAATATACTACTATGAACAAATAAACCTGTCAATTTTTTTCCTGAAGGAGATGGTTTGGAGTAATTGGCATACACTTTCAATGCGGTATAGAAATATCCAAAACACAACTGAAACAAGTAAAGGATTCAGCTAGAATATCCTCATCCAGTTTAATTCAAAAATAGAAAAAACAAAATACGCATCTTGATTGCTTATTTTTACCTCTCTACTGAGTTTCAAATTTCTTCCTTCATACAAAATATTTGAAAGCAATATTCTAAACCTATTAATTGCTGAATAGCAGGCCTTAGCATTATTCCAAAACATATATCCTGCCAGAGATAGCATAATGTAGTACACTGAAGCTAATGAGAACTTAGAAAAAGAGACAAGTATTTTCAAATTAAAATCTGATTTAATACAGGAGACCAGTAGGCTAAGTATTTTAATGTCAATTGCTACTGAATAAGTATTTGTAGTTTAGAGGCATTATGTTATAAAATATTATGAGATAATAGCACTAGCACTTAGACTTATATACCACTTCACAGTGCTTTACAGCCCTCTCTAAGTGGTTTACAGAGCCAGCATATTTCCCCCAACAATCTGTGTCTTCATTTTACCAACTTTGGAAGGATGGAAGGCTGAGACAACCTTGAACCGGTGAGAATCGAACTGCTGAACTGCTGGCAATCGTCAATCAGCAGAATTAGCCTGCATTGTAACCACTGTGCCACCATGGCTCATTGAAACCATAGATTTGAGCATAGAAGTTTCCTGGAATGGAGCAACTTTCAGAGGATATAGTGGAAATTTTTACTTGCACTTGGATTAACTTCCTTTTATTCAACATTAATCTTCCCACACTGATACAATTGTTTTCTCCATGTAAGGGCAGAACTACTTGTATAGCACCAAAGGTGATTTACAACTACACTTTAATTAGAGAAGGAACCTAAAGGCTTTGTTTGCCACAGTAAAACAGATTTCTGGTATAGATTTGTCTATGCATTGCATAGATTATGATCATGTTTAAAAAGTGTTTATGGTGTTAATTCCAGACTTTCATCTGCAGTTTCAGGGTTGTAAACAAAGAAAGTTACAAAGGCTCAGCAGTTGTTTTAATGTATTATAAATGGCTTTTCTTTCAGTCATTCGGCTTTCAAATACAAGGAATGACTTCTTATTTTGAGCTGGTGTATTGTGTGGTACTGGTCAACCACTCACCTGACCATTTCTGCCATGGGCGCCAATTGTACTTCAGCATGCTACTGAAATATATCAAATGACAATAAATTGGATACACTGACAGAAGCAAAATACATGGCCAGCTGTCATGTGACTGTAACAAGAACATACACTACAACTAAAACCATCAGCAATTCAATTATATTTCTTTTCTCTGAACTGCATTCTGCTCAAAGGGCTTGTGTTCACAAAGGAGGTCAAAAGTTATTTGCTTTCAGCTTTTGATGATGTATTTCCTACACATTTAGGAGAAATACTATTCTCTCACTATTTAGAATATGAATCAATATGTTTTATTGTTTTTAAATAGCAGTTTTGCAGGTGGATTCCACCTCTATTTACATAACACTTTTAAGTACAATATAAAACAATTTTATAGAGATACACAGTACAGATCGTTAGAAGTCAAGTCTACCATTACACACAGGAACATCTCTCTCACCAAAATACTGCAAAAAGATAGTTGGATTACTAGTATAGAATTGATCTAGCAACTTCTTGCGTTCCTTGGCGGAGAGACTAGAGTCTTCATCAATAGTTTTTAGTAAAGACACCAGTTCCTCTTTTGTAGTTTTTTTGGCATTGAAATGATACTCACATTCATCAAGTCTCTGGCAAAAAGTATATCCTGGAACAAGAATAATGTTATTAAAAATACAATAGACATTTGAGGTATTTATAATGGTTTTCTTAACTGTTTTCACAATATTCCCTTATTTATAATTCATACTGGAGATTTCAATCAATTTTGGATAAAGGTGGAGGATCTGTCTTGCTTAAATGTACTTTAGTCTCAAAGGGGTCAAGTTGCCCGACTAATCCCACTCTCTTTCCATGAAGTTTAGGACGTTTAGTATTAGAAAATGGTAAGCACTGAGATATTCAATACTTCTTCTGAATAGGTTGAAAACACCATGTAAAGTTTTGTATAGCCCATATTGATAAATTTATTTACTTTTAATGTCACTCTTCCTGCCAAAGAGCAGATTTTTCTCAACTGGCTTATTTAGCAGCTTCATTTTCATAGTGGACTATGCCCAGAGCAGCTCACACTAAAGTTTATTATTAACATGACTAAAGCTTATGAAAATAAAATTTACCAATATTCAGACTGGAATCTGTGCCTCTCTGTATAGCCAGAAGCTTATCGCTGACCATTTTATGTAGCGTCCCTGAAATCTTGAACAAAATAAAATGTTAGTTATTAAGAATGGACTAGATTATGCATAATAGTGTGGTGAAAATGACTTGTGGATGCCTACCTTTAAAACATCTTTCTGATAGTCCACTAGAAATAAAATCAAAAGATCTGTTTTTCCTTTAGATAATGTTTTATTGTTGATTATGGCTTTGGAGAACATTCTTTTCACAACCATCCTGTTTTCACTCTATAAACCGGGGAAGTTGGGGGAGGAAGCAGAAGGATTAAAAGTTTGTACTGATAGATCCACCTTATTTCCTATAGCTATAATTATAGCATATATTCAGAGTTTTCAAATGCATGCCTTTTAGTCTTAGTAAATTGACCATTTTGTAAAAGGGCAGTCAACCATAGTTATACAAGTGCAAGCAATTTTAAACATTATGCAAATGAGGTTGATTTATTTCAGGGCAACCTATATGCAAGCATGCTTTGCATTCTTCCCATGGTCTCCCTTCCAGGAGACTAAACTATGTCAGCCAGCTTATTGTAATGCTTTCCTGGGGCAATATTAGAAGTTCATAATCATGGTGTAGAAATCCATGCTGAGGTCACCTTCTCACTTCACTGTTCCTCTTCTCAGGAGGAATGATGCTGCCATGTATAATTGTGGTTTTTTCCCCTATATACAGTGGTACCACGGTAGTTGATTGCTTCAAAACCTGTCAAATTTGGTACTCAATGCATTTTGATGTGAAAATGTTGTCCCAGTACTCAGCATTCGTTTAGTACTTGACATACTGTGATAGGAAGAAGAGGATGGCAGCAGAAAAGAGACAGGAAGTCAGCCATGCTGAGAAGGTTGCTGACATAGGAAAAGGGACAGACAGAAAGTTATTCCTGGCCGAAACAAAGGGTCACATGGTAAGTCACATGATTTGTTTGGGACTTGTCTTTTTTAGTACTCCTTGCACCTCCCGGAATCAATTAACAACATGTACTGAGGTACCACTGTAGTCTTTGATTTCAGCTATTAATCATTGATACTGGAACGATCCACTGTCTAACACAGGATTCAGGAACCTGAAGCCTTCCTGAAGTTCCAGAATTACCATATTGATTGCTGTAGATTAGGTTGTTGGGGGTTGTAGTTTAGCACATCTGAAGGTCCACAAGTTCTCTAACCACATCCCCATGTCACCAAAGAGCATAAAGAGGTTTCACACCAGTGGTGGGTTCCTACCAGTGCGGCCCACTCTATAGCACCGGTAGCGGCCCGCTGGTGACGTCACAGTACCGGTGCGGTCAGTTGCCAGTGCCTGGGCGCTGCCATTTTAAAAAATGTAATTTTTAAAAAAATTTCTTCTGTGCATGCCCAGAAGTCAAGTTTCCGGCACTGCGCATGCGCTGCCTTCCTACCCCACAGTGAGTCCAAGCAGGGAAGGATGGCTGAGGGAGCGTGTGAGACGCTGAAAGAACAGGCGGCAGGAGCTATCTCCATTCCCCTCCCTTCAGCAGTCAGAGAAGCCATGAACACGTGGTGATGATCCCAGGCATTTTCACACGTTTGAGGCTTCTCGAGCTGCTGAGGGGAGAGGGAATGGACGGCAGGACATATCTCAGTTCCCCTCCCTTCAGCAGTCCGAGAAGCCACGCCTACCTGGTCACATGGCTGGCAAGCCACACCCACAAAATAAGCCACGCCCACAGAGTGGTAGTAAAAAAAATAGGAACCTGCCCCTGTTTCACACATGAAGTACTTGCCTCACTTTGTAGCTTAAGTTCAGAATTCTGAGCCATCACGGCCATGAAATAAAGCAGTTTCCTGAATTCCTCTCTTGCAGGACTATCCAATAATTTTAAATAGAGCTGAATGGCTTCCAAAGCCTGATCAGTTTTTCCATTAACTGGAAGGAAAACCAAACCAAATTGTTACATTGCATTTTTATTTAAATACTGATTGACAAACATATGCATGGTTTGCCATTTCTGTCTTATTATAAACTTTATAAGAATGCAAAATATAAATTTAGATCAAATTGATTAAATCAATATTCTTTTATTTTTCATGGTTTGCACCAGAACTTACTTCAATTTTTTTACTAAAATAATATGCTTAATAAGATCATAAATATTTCAGAAAATGGTCCCTTTATCAAACCTCACAGCTTCTTGATTTAATTAGAATCCTAGTTATTTGTTAGCTATAAATAATAACACCACTACCACTGCCAATATGACACACTGGCAGAATGAATCTGCTGGCAAATCCCTATCACATTATTATAGATTTCCAATGTTCATTATGGAAGTTTCCCCTTATAAGGAGTACATGAGCTATCCACATATTGACTATTGTCTGCTTCGCTTTAGAAATTAATTGTATTAATACATACATAAAAGTCCTGGTTAAGTCTTACATGCAAACACATGACCTGCAGGCATAAAGATAGCTTTAGTTAGGATCATTGTGGTATCATGGCATCCTGACTTGGAGATGGTTGCTTTTACTGGGTTTTACTGCAGTTGTTAAGTGAAGAAGTGTTAAGGTGATGGTTCAGCAAATCCTTCTTTCCTTGTTTGTTTGCTTTTTGAAAGCCAGTTGTAAAGGTCACAAATAAAGATCACGTGACCCCAGGACTCTGCAGCCATTGTAAATACATGCCAGTTGCCAAGAGCTCAAATTTTGATCACGTAACTGTGGGGAATGCTGAGACAGTCGTAAGTACAAGGATCCATTGTAAGTCACTTTTTTCAGTTTCTTTCAACTTCAAACAATTGCTAAATAAATAGCTGTAAATCAGGGACTACCTATGTATATACAAATGTCACTGATCTTCTGCATGTTACAGAGGGCTCTACAGTGATATAGGTAAAGCTAAAGATTACATCTCAAAGGTACTTTTCACTTTTAACCAAAGAAGCTTTCTTGGATGAGAAGTGAAACGTCTTCAAAGAAAAAAACCCCCAAGAAAATCCAGTTGCCTTTTGAAAAGCACCTTCGGGACATCCATGACCTGGATGACTAAGAATCTCCATAGACATATGGATTACATCACTGCATTGGTAGGAGAATGTATCCTGCAATGCTGTACATTGGAAAAACTGGCAGATAGTGCATATTCACTACTTATCACTGGCCCTCACATACAGTGGATTTCACACTGTGATAATTGATCACTGTTGCTTGATTTTGGCTTAGCTGTAAAGTCTGGAACTGGGGTTTCTAAATCATAGATTAGGACTTAGCATGTTATGTAATATGGCCACCGTAGTTTATTTTAAAAAACTATGGTAAAACAAAGCATGGTTTAGTGCAATATGTGGATATGAAGCAAGATAGAATTGATTTGTTGAAACCGAATAGATATATTTTAAATGCACATCTGACCTTTTATCCCATCTTATTTTTTTTAATTTGTAACTCAAAGTCGCGAGCATATTTAATACTCTGTCCTGCTCCTATTTCCCCTGCAACAACAACAACCACCTTGTGTGGTGAGTTGGGCTGAAAGGGAATGACTGGCCCAAGATCGCCCAGCCAGTTCTCATGCCTAAAGTGGGAATAGAACTCACAACCTCCTGGGTTCTAGCCTGTTGCCTTGCCCACTAGACCAAACTGGCTGTCATCTTTACTTCCATCACATTATAGGCTATTTAAAAAAGTAACAGCCTGTATTTAGACTCTCCATTGCCTTCATAAGTAAACCTTTGTGTATTCCCCCCCTTTTCGAAATTGAAGCAGTTTGCTGGAGATCCCATGGAGACTTGCTTTTATAATGCTATAGAGCACTGCATACCAAGACAACTAGACACAAGAACAGTTTTTTCCCCGAACGCCATCACTCTGCTAAACAAATAATTCCCTCACCACTGTCAAACTATTCACTAAGGCTGCATTACTATTACTATTAGTCTTCTCATCGTTCCTATCACCCATCTCCTCCCACTTATGACTGTATGACTGTAACTTGTTGCTTGTATCCTTACGATTTATATTAATATTGTTTCCTGATTGCTTATTTGTACAATCATTAAGCGTTGTACCTCATGATTCTTGACAAATGTATCTTTTCTTTTATGTACACTGAGAGCAAATGCACCAAAGACAAATTCCTTGTGTGTCCAATCACACTTGGTCAATAAAGAATTCTATTCTATTCTATTCTATTCTATTCTATTCTATTCTATTCTATTCTATTCTATTCTATTCTATTCTATTCTATTCTATTTTATTCTATTCTATTCTATTCTATTCTTCTATTCTATTCTATTCTCTGGATGTCCCCATTTCGCCAACACAGGGCAATCTTGCTTAATGGGAGGAGGGGGAATGCATGACAAATTTGTATGACAAAACACTTTGCTTTTTACAACGTGTGATAAATCCATTTACTTACCTAGCAACTCAGCAATTCCCAGGTGGATTTCAGGCACATGGTTTAGCAATGGTTCCTTTTTTTGGCTGTAATACCTCCCAATGGTATCAAACAACAACAGTTTCCCCACATGCAATTTGTCAGGCCGATCAGGTAAACTGCGGCTTACTTCAACCACCATTGCATCTGGGAGATACTCCAAACAGTCAATTGCTGCTGAAAGCCATTCATCTGCCCTAGAAAAAAGATAATGCCTACAATGTTCTATTGAGTATAGTACTGGCTCTACTGCAGATAACATTTTGTTGTGAATAAATCCCACCGGAAGTCAAGAGAACATGTTAGGGCCAAAGGAACAATAATGAAAGGATCTCTACTTAAAGGAGATAAAGCAGCCACTGAGCATGACACATTTGGGCAGAGATTGTGACACAGAGAAGGAGGAGAACCCATCCCAAAACTCAGGAGTGAGCAACTTGTACCCCACATATGGCCCACAAGACCTCTGCAATATGTGGAGGCAGGACAGAGAGGCCAATGTGTTCAGCTTTCTTAATTGGCAGGGGGACTTAAGGGACAAAATGGGTGCCAGGACTCTGTTTTCATCACTCATATATACATCTCCCAATCACTACAGTAGTTTTTTTTCCTATTGGTGAATTTTCTAAAGGGCGGGAATTGTAATTCTCTTAAGGCCCTCATGCAATCACATTTCCCTCAGAGGCCATAAAAAGCCAAGGATGTCTCTTATGTTCCTTTGAAACTCTCCAAAATTAAAAATGTGGCCTCAAATCACAAAAGGTTTGCCCATGTCTACTCTATACTTGAATCTTGTCCTTTGCTGCTTGGGGGAAAAAATGTTCATTTAGGAAGGCAAATAAAATGTGCTGATAAATCAGATTACAGATGTATTAGAGTTGGAAGGGACCTTGTAGGTCATCTACTCCAACCCCCTGCTCAAGCAGGAGTCCCTACACCATTTCACCATTACACCAAAAAAAATCAGTTTTTTGCCTTCCTATTCGTACAGCTATATACATAAATACTTACTGAGCATCACCAAAAGCTTTCAGAATTTGTCGGTCAAGATAGTTGTTTGTGATGCTACGTTCAGGTTCCTGCTTTGTTTGTGGAAATTGGGATCCAATCTTGTGGTATTTAAGTAAAGGATCAAGCAATGGAAGATCTATTAGCTGCAGGAGACGGGCAATAGTTTGCTCTCCCCAGACTTCATTAATGACTAGGAAAAATGAAGGGCACAAACAAAATAGTGAGATTATTAACAAACATATAATGATCAAGAAATGTAATCCAACGTTGCAGTCTTTGCATGTGGTGACCGACTCTTCTTCTGCAGAGAACATTAAAATAATTTATTCCTCCTGCTTTACTATCAGCCACAGGAGTACTTCAGAATAAAAAAAAGAAGATAACCAATAGAGATTTATGTGGCAAACAGTAAGGACTTCAATGTATCCAAAATGCTTTACATTCTTTCCTGTTTGAATTGCCAGAGATCTTTACTAGATGGGAAAACCAATCATATAAATCATGTTAATAAGGATGCATAAAAGAAAGAAACCCTTGTTAACATTTTTCCAGCTAGAACAATGACACCCTTAACTTGAAGTACTAAACAAAGAACTTGTTTGGGGTTTTGTACATTTTTTCGGAGCAATCTGCAAAGCCAGACACACACACACAAAAACGATAGAACTAGCTACTAAGTTAGTATCAGATTTTGTTCTTGTTCAAGAAGCAGATTGAAAGAACATGGCAGCCACATGTTACAATCATCTTGTTTAAACCAGCTATGGCTTGAGAAGAATGGACTATTTGTACTGCTGGTCTCTAAGTGGTTTGCTAACTGAGCCACAAGTCAGGCACAAAGTAGGAGACAAGGCCACAGTAGTAAATTCCTTGTTCCTTCACAAACCTATGTCTCTAGTTTAAAAAACAAAAAGGGAAAGCAACAGCAAGTGCTGGAGAAGGAGACATGAGTGTCTCTAGCATGACTTAAAACTTTGGTTTTGTTGAGGACCTGACTACAACGGTCCCTTTCCCATAGAATAGAATAGAATAACAGAGTTGGAAGGGACCTTGGGGGTCTTCTAGTCCAACCCCCTGCTTAGGCAGGAAACCCTACACCACTTCAGACAAATGGCTATCCAACATCTTCTTAAAAACTTCCAGTGTTGGAGCATTCACAACTTCTGGAGGCAAGTTGTTCCACTGATTAATTGTTCTAATTGTCAGGAAATTTCTCCTTAGTTCTAAGTTGCTTCTCTCCTTGATTAGTTTCCACCCATTGCGTCTTGTTCTACCCTCAGGTGCTTTGGAGAATAGTTTGACTCCCTCTTCTTTGTGGCAACCCTTGAGATATTGGAACACTGCTATCATGTCTCCCCTGATCCTTCTTTTCATTAAACTAGACATACCTAGTTCCTGCAACCGTTCTTCATATGTTTTAGCCTCCAGTCCCCTAATCATCTTTGTTGCTCTTGTCTGCACTCTTTCTAGAGTCTCAACATCATTTTTGCATCATGGTGACCAAAACTGAATGCAATATTCCAAGTGTGGCCTTACCAAGGCATTATAAAATGGTATTAACACTTCACGTGATCTTGATTCTATCCCTCTGTTAATGCAGCCTAGAACTGTGTTGGGTTTTTTTGGCAGCTGCTGCACACTGCTGGCTCATATTTCCATCTCTAGCATGAACATACTGTTTTATGCACCCTTATGGACCCTCTGAATTGTTTCCAGATCAAGAGCTGCAGGTTGTTCACTAGTGATCTAGGCTGTCATTATTCTCAGGTACCACCTGTTTTTTTTCTAATGTGTTATAGATTCATACTATCTAAGATAACCATGATGTGAGACCATACCACAGGAGAGTTATCTGAGTTGTCAGGCTTATGAGAAAATTAGCAGCTGTGAAGAATTCAAGCAAATACCCCACACAATGTGTTCTTTTGCTTGGAGCTCTGCATTTTATAGTGGACACGATGGAAGAGAGATTAATTTTCTATTTGTCTCCAATTTAAGAAACAGAAAAGCTTTGCTGGAGATAGTTTGATGTCTATCCCCCTTACCTTGACGAGACAAATGTGAGGATGGATTTACTTGAGGAGAATTAACAGGTTTTAGACTCAGGTTTTCTAAGAGATCCTCCAAACTTTCTGATCTCACTGATGATGTACCAAGTAATAATCTTTGTTCCTGTCTGTAATTTTTTAAAAAAGGAATGGAAGATCCAAGTATCAGTACTGATAGCAATATTTAGATCTTATTTGTACAATGCCAAACTTCTGTACTATAACTCCAATGGATACATACATAAACGCTTCCCTTAAAAAATATTTTGATCATAGTTTTTAAAATTCCATTCAATCATGTCCAATTCTTGGAGATGCGTAGATATGTCCCTGCAGTATTATTGGCAAGGCTTTTCAGAAGTTATTTGCCATTGCCTCTTTTCTAAGGTTGACAGAAAATGACTAGCCTGAATTCATGCCTAAGGTGGTACTAGAACTCTTGGTCTCCCAGTTTCTAACCTGTTGCCTTAACTACACCACCAAACTGGCTCTTTATAATTAATCCACCTTACATTAATTATCACATGGATATTCTATTAAATAAACAATTCTACATATGTGTATTTATTTATTTGTATCCCACCTTTTTTTTTTTACAAATATTTCAAGCCTGGTATCTTAACCACTAGACCAAACTGGCTCTCTTATGTTTCATTATCCACAGTGGTCATTCTGATCACTAACAAATTCATTTTCCAAGAATAAATTGTTAATAGAGGCTATAATTATTGCCAACATTTATATTATGCAAAATACTTTGCAAGCTTTCTCACTTTTAAGCATCATGTCTCTCACTTAAGTAGTTAGTTATTTATATAGATATTATATAAGTTATTTATATATAGAACTGAAGTTAAAACAGCAATTTGACTAAAGATACTTAGTGGTTGTGATGGACTTTGTTTAATGATACAAGATCCAAATCCAGTACCACCTGACAATGCTCATAAATTAGTTTGCTAATATCAAATTGCAATCTTGGTTTACTTTGCTAAGTCAGGTAGCTTTATGGATATGTTATTACTGTTTAATGCCTCTGTAGTCAGCCAAAGAGATTCCTTGGAAACACTTTTATGGGTGTCTCTCCTTTCTGAAGTCAGATTAGCGGCACCAAAGCTATGGTCTTTTTTGGGCTGCCTCTCCAGCTATGAAACCATTTCATAGAAGACCACTTCAATGGTCCTTACATTGTTACTTCTAGGCACATAACAAGATGCAATTATTTAATATACATTTCTCCCATCTAGGATTCTCTAGATCAGGGGTGGGCAACTATGACCCCTTTACAACCTGTGGCTGGCCCAGGAATTCTGGGAGTTGAAGTCCACAGATTGTAAAGGAACCATAGTTGCCCACCCCTGCTCTAGGTGTTCTACAAAACAGCTCTTTTAATTCCAACATATCGATGCTCGCTTTGCTATGAGATTTGTACTGCCATACAACCGGGAGGGCATAGAAGTTAGGAAGATGCAGCCAACCAGAAAAAAAAAAGTAAGTTCCTCTCTAATTTTTCAATATTTCATCTTGAGCATTCTCACACAGACCTTTGCTGTATAAAATGGCCATGCTGTCTTCCGCAGAGGCCCTCCACTTGATTCCTTGTATTTGAGAATCTATAGAGGCTGCAGCTGCTATCCTCAAACACAGATCGTTTGTCTTTGCCAAAGACCTTGGTGGAAATAGCCTCAAACACCTTGTAGTCCATCAAACCCTGGCATACTCGTACAACTTTACTCCGATTAATATCTGTGTCACCAAAATATTTGTTTTGGAGAAGATGGGCGTAGACAACATCCACTGCGTTGGAGCCAATAAAACAGTCATTATAACATTTCAGATTCTGACGTCGTTTTTTCACTTCAACTTGGGTCTGAAGTGCGTGGATAATGCTGCTCCAAACGTAAGTGGCTCCAAATGGTCTCTGTGCCAAGCTGAAGCCTTATAAAGCAATACAGATGATGAATTAGCAGGTGCATTTCCTTTCCCAAGAGTATAATTAATGTACAGGTAATCCTCAAATTATGACCATAATTAAGCCCAAAATTTATGTTGTTAAGTGAAAAATTTGTTAAGTGAATTTGTCCCATTTTACGACTTTTCTTGCCACATTTTATTAAGTGAATCACTGCAGTTGTTAAATTAGTGACCAGGTTGTGAAGTGAATCTGGGTTCTCCATTGACTTTGCTCGCCAGAAGGTCGCAAAAGGGGATCACATGACCCTGGGATGCTGCAACCGTCATAAATGTGAGCAGTTGTCAAGCACCTGAATGTAAAGAACGTGACCATTGGGATACTGCAATGGTCATAAGTGTGAAAATTTGTCCTAATTCACTATTTTCAGTGCTGTTATAACTCCAAACAGTCACTAAATGAAGGTTGTAAATCGAGGACTACCTGTACTCATTTTAAAGAATCCTTTCCAAACTGGGATTACCAAAGAAATTATTCGTCTGAAGCTTTTCTCTCTCACTTGAAGTGGCATTAGTTAAAATCAACTTCCTTTAGTGCCACTGGAACACAAGAGATTTTATTTATTTATTATTTTATTTTGTAAGATTTATATACCGCCTCACAGTGCAAGCACTCTCTAAGCGGTTTACACCAGTAAGCAATGTATATTTACATTTCCCCCAACAATCTGGGTCCTCATTTTACCTACCTCGGAAGGATGGAAGGCTGAGTCAACCTTGAGCCGGTGAGATTTGAACCGCTGACCTGCAGATTTTGCTTGGCATACTAAAGCCCATACTCCAAAAATGGGCTGAGCTATGGACTATTCTGAGGAGGTGGCTTATGTGTTTTAAGAGATGAAATTAATACCTGATGCACTTATCACAAACTAAATTTGGCTCTTCAAATCTTCCAATGACATTTAGACTACAGACCACAAGAGAAGAGAAGAGAAGGGGAGAGAGGGGAGAAGAGGAGAGGAGAGAGAAGAGGAGAGGAGAGGAGAGGAGAGGAGGGGAGGGGAGGGGAGGGGGGAGGGGAGGGGAGGGGAGGGGAGAGGAGAGGAGAGGAGAGGAGAGGAGAGGAGAGGAGAGGAGAGGAGAAGAGAAGAGAAGAGAAGAGAAGAGAAGAGAAGAGAAGAGAAGAGAAGAGAAGAGAAGAGAAGAGAAGAGAAGAGAAGAGAAGAGAAGAGAAGAGAAGAGAAGAGAAGAGAAGAGATGAGATGCTGGTGATTTGCTTGCAACTGCCAGATAAACTTTTTGCACTCTCATTCGACTGGATAGCATTGAAATCTAGTAATATTCCTCTCTCCTTCTAGAGCAGGAGTGTCAAACTGGATTTCTTCAAGGGCTGAATCACCATTGTAGTTGTCCTCTGCGGGCTGGTGGGGGGGGGGAGACGGGACAGATGGCAGGCGGGACGGAAGCCTCCTGCAACTGTGCGCAGCCCCCCTGCGCCCCATTTTCACTGGCAGAGGCACCTCAGGCAAGTCCTTTTCTATTTCCAGGCCGGCCCCGTGGGCCAGAACTAAGCACCCTGTGGGCCGGATGCGGCCCGCGGGCCTTGAGTTTGACACCCCTGCTTTAGGGGTTGCTATACTTCAGCTTCCCATATCACTTATTTGTCTCATGTTGGCTGGGACATTATGACTTTCTATGGCTACCTCAATTCTGCTAGATGTAAAATATGCAGACACCTGTTTGGAGTAGGCTAAATACCAGTTTTCACAATCCCGTCAACATGGGTTATTGAACCAATGTCTAACCATTTAAGAGAAACCACGCTGCACATGTTGAAACCACTACGATGATTCAGGAAAAACAAGCTATATATTGTCATTGTCATTTCTTTTGTTAAAAAGTATGCAAAAAGACCATTGTATTGTGGGAAAATTGAATAAAAGGCAATGCATAAGGATATAACAAATAATAAGATAACTTAGTGCCATATAGGGATGCTGTTTTGATCTAAGACCTTTGGCAACAAAAAACACAACAGGTTCTTTTTAAGATTAAAAATTTTGTAACACATTTTCTCCCCAAATGTTTATTACAATTATTATTTGTAACATATAATTATCATCCACATTAAAACAAATTCCTCTGACATGTGTAACATGGGCACATCTATTCAGTTGTTAATAGGGACTGTCAGCATGTAATAATTTTCAGCAGGCTACTACCGCAAGTGCTTCTAAGAAATATTCTATTCGTCTGACATATTTACAATTAGGAGCAGGGTTGGCTCTAGGGTAAGGCTAAGCAGGCACGGGCCCAGGGGTACCACATTGAAAAGACTTCTGAAAAACACAATAAAAAAGTGAAAGTCATATGACAGCAATGGATGCTGACTTAATTAAAATTACAATGCAAAATGGGTGAAAATGTCCAAGAAAAAAATTGCCCAGGGATAAAAATCATGAATATAAAGCTAAAAAATTGAAGAAGGGAAAAACACATCAGAGGATGCATTTTTGCCATTCCTAACAACATCAGAGGATGAGCCAAACCATAAGGGGCAGCAGAATATGACTTTGCCTAGGGTGCCAAAATGGCTGGAGTCAGCTGTGGGGAGGATGGAAACCTCACCTTGAAACCTCTAAATAGCACCTTTAAAATATACTCTTATCAGGTCAATCGGAGTAACATACCTAGAGGCATCCTGCTTAAACAAATGGAACTATTTTCTGTGTGCATGTGTCTTGGTTTGCCAATTGTTCAAAATTTAACCCTGGACTGCCACAAAAACAGGGTACATAGAGATAAGCCTCGAAAGACAGATTGCAAAACCTATTCTGAGGGCCATATGGCCTGGAGCAATTGGAAAGAATACAGAAGAAACGAGGCACTGTTGCAAAATTTATCCTTGGTATAACTACTACCTTGCTTATGTTGGTTAGCAACATTTCAGTCAGGAGAGTTTTCTAGTTTGCTATCCCCAAAGTGGGAAGAAAATACCTCAGTTCCTAAAACTTTCCCAAAGATCCTAAGGCAAAGGTAGAGCTTTTGAAGCTTAACATAAACAGTCATTTATTGGTGCCTTTTATAAAGAGGGAGTACGGTAATACCCTTGGCAACCATTCTTAACTCTTTATGAGAAAGGGAGAAACTGACAAGCCCGGAGCCCCTTCTCTTAAGGCAGAAGGTGGGCAGGAAGTACCAGATAATTTCTGTTTACAAAACGGCCTTTTCTCCTTGAATTAATACAGCGGAGAGGAACCGCGAAACCAAGGCAATAAAAGGAAACCCTGCACTAAGATAGCAGGGCTGGGAAGTAAGTTAGAGGGAGTCCGCCTAAGCCACACATCTTCCCCAGCCGGGACAAGCGCTGCATGTTATACTACCACCTCGCCCAAAGCAGCGGAGGGGATGGAGAAGTGGCGAGCCCTTCTCCCACAATCCAACTCCAAGTCACCCGGCCAGTCCTTTCTCCCCATCAGACAAGAGAGACGGAAAGAAACCGCACAAGGAAGGGCACCAGGGCAACAAACACTTGGGTCTTTCTCCACGACCAATTCGGGTGTGGGAGCACAGGGAGCAGTTACCATTGACCTCACCCCATTCCTAAGAGGTCAGTAAGGGGCGTGCATAAGCGCACAATCGTGCCTACCGTTCCTGTCCTAATGTACCCATATATTCATACCTCTTTTACTCTTATTCATGCTTGTAATATTACATATATATTCAATCATGTTTTACTGTTTGTACTTTGCTTATAATCATATATGCTTGACAAATAAGCAAATACAAATACAAATACCAGGGGTCTCTAACCTTGGCAACTTTAAGACTTGTAGACTTCAACTCCTAGAGTTCCTCAACCAGCTTTGCTGGCTGAGGAATTCTGGGAGTTGAAGTCCACAGGTCTTAAAGTTGCCAAGGTTGGAGACCCCTGAGCTAGACCACCGGGACCGGGAGAGCCATCTCTTCAGAGCAGCAGGGCAGAGAAGCGTACTAACGCCCAAATCCGACGGGAAGTTCTCTCCCGTCCTTATTTACCATCAAGCGCGGGAGCAAAACAAGGGAATTCTTCCTTCCCTGCAGCAGCACCAGCTTTAAAGAATCCGTCCCGACCGGTCGAGTTTCCTTACTCTTTTCCTTTCGCCTCATCGTGACACTCTGGCCAGCAGCTTTACCCTTCTCTGTAAAAAAACAAACAAACACCCAAGCCTTGGCTCCCCTGCCCTCCCTCTGGAACATACCCCGGGAATCCAGCCAGCCTTACCTGGGGGTCTATTGGCGGGGCTATACACCGCGCAGAGATTCAAAGCTGCCGCCTTCTCTTTCACCGTAGCCATCAGCGCAACCGCTTTAGCCAAACGCGTCTCCGCGAATGATACAAACGCTCGCCGCCTCCTAGTGGTCTCTTCGCCGGGGTAAGTGGGCGGGGTCCTTGTATGCGCAGGACGTTGCTATTGGTCCAGATTGGTTCTCTGGGGGCGGTGTTTGGGATACGCTTCTAGTCAAAATAGAGATCGCCGGAGAGGAGATGAATGTTTCCTCCTGGACGAAGAAGCTGAGGTGTATAAAGAGCCACTCTTACTCCCTGTTGTAAAGTCCGGTACCTCGGATTATTATTATTATTTAATATTATTTATTGGATTTATATGCCTCCCCACTCCCTAGGGACTCAGGGCGGCTGATGATTTTCTTTTACTGTTTTGTTATAATCGAATACTGACATTGGTTGTTCCGCCAAAGTGATCGAATGTGATAGAAAAGATTATTACCGGTACTGTTCGTATCCAGTTATTTAAAAAGAACTTCGGAAAGTTCTCAACGTGTGTAAATTTAAGTTGTTTGAGGGGTCTTTCCTAACTCTAACCCTAACCCTTTCCGTGCAGCAGAAATACCCTGCGCTGTACCACCAGTCTTCTAAAATCCTAGATAGAAAGACAAGAATTGTGATCAGGTTGTATGAGTAAGAATAATCTACAAGTAGCGATAGGATCTGACTCTTTCCAACACCATGCATATACACCTTTACTTGTGTTCCAGCATAGATAAGGGTGACTAAAATGAAACTTTTTTACATGTATAATTAGATATCTGAAGTAAGCCTTATTAAGTACAACATACAACAGCCAGTGATTCTCACCATTGGTCCCACTGGATGTGGGGTTATAGACTTACTGCTTGAGACAAACTATTGAGATAATGCTGCACCTATCTGTAAATAATGTTGAGAACTGGAATTCAGCAGAAAGTTCAGATCAATAAAGCTGTAACTATTTTCCAGGAGTTGCTGAAAAAAAGTTCACACTGTCGTGTAGTACAGATATAATTCTGACATTCGGGATTCTCATATTAAATTTATTGGTATATGGCTGCAGCATTTATCATACATGGTACTTGGCTCATCGAGGAGCAAATTACAAAATGAACCAGCAACAAAATTGTTCAGTGTATCAGAATGTGAAGAACTAAGTCATCACAGAGAGAACAGCGTATGTGTAAACACTGCACTCCTTGTTTTATTTCATTAGATGCAAAACAGATGCACAAATCTTGCCATAATTTATCACAAGTAACTCCCATTAATGGAACTTGTGTTACTCATGACAATAAGGATTATTGATTCCAATGATTTTATTCTATGCATGAATGAATCTAGATCCAATTCATT
The DNA here is from genome assembly GCA_023053685.1 of Diadophis punctatus similis. Taxonomy (NCBI): domain Eukaryota; kingdom Metazoa; phylum Chordata; class Lepidosauria; order Squamata; family Dipsadidae; genus Diadophis; species Diadophis punctatus. Next base: position 243,322,283 of record JALIGW010000001.1, read on the forward strand.
GGGGATTACTCTAAGGTAAATGCATAAAGGGTTGGTGCCAAAATAGAATTAATTTTATCCTATTGCATTTTTTTTCACATTGTATGTGTATGAGCCAGTGGGTATATTTTCTCTATTAAAAATCAGATACAGTGCTTCCTGTATTTTGGGATTTTTTAATAAACACACCTGATTGATCCTGGAAGTGTGCATCCTATTTGTAGCATTAAGTTAGCCTAAGGCAGAGAAAACAAGGAAGTTGGGAGGGAAGAGTATCAAAATATGAAAATATTAAGGCTGTAGTCCTCACCAGGCTTCTAGAGAGGAAAGTTCATTAAATTCAGTGGGACCCACTCTAGAAGAAACTAAATTTTATGTTAACAGTTTGGAATGCCCAGATTTTTGGAAATAGTAAGAATGAGAAATAGGAGCAAATAAACGCACCAGTGTGGCTATTTGAAAAATATTTAGGATGTGTACAAATTTATAAGAGAATTTTTATCTATGTATCACTGTGTAAAGTATAATGCTGAAGTCAAATTCTATCCAAATTCATTATCTGTGTGCAATTTCAAAATGTAATACATTTATATAATAAATACATTTCAACAATGTATTAAACGTTGTAGTTTCATGTATTCTTCCTAGCATTAGTCTCGTGCTATGGGAGGGTCTGCTTAAAACTCGCTTTTTACAACTCTATCCAGGGGTGAAATTCAAAATTTTTCCCTACTGGTTCTGTGGGCGTGGCTTGGTGGGCATGACGGGAAGGATACTGCAAAATCTCCATTCCCACCCCACTCCAGGGGAAGGATACTGCAAAATCCCCATTCCCTCCCCACTCCTGGGGGAAGGATATTGCAAAATCTTCATTCCCACCCCACTCTGGGGCCAGCCGGTGGTATTTGCCGATTCTCCGAACTACTCAAAATTTCCGCTACTGGTTCGTCAGAACCTGCTGTATTTCACCCGTCTCTATCCCTTAATTAGGGGTAGGGCGACTGGATGGAGCTGACTGTTTATTGGCCGGATGCCCTTCCTGATGCCATGTGGAGTTCGCAGCAGGTATTTTTTTCTTTGCACCCTAGGAGAGAAATATATACTGCTACCTAGGATTGAACTCTTCCGAGTGGGAGGTAAGCATCTTCACCACTAGGCCACCACGCCGCTCAAATATATATAGATATGAAACTACAATGTTTATTACTATCTAAAACTAAGCATTGGATACTGATAGCATCATTGAAATAGGGATAGTGTGTCCTTTAAAACCAATCTTTTCAAAATAACAACACTGTGATAATCATTCAAATAAGCTCAAACCGCTGATGCAGAAGCAGGTTGATGAGTTTTATTCATTTAATTATTAATTTGTGCTGTGATGTGCTGCCCATTAACTAGAAGTGACACTATGATCTAGTCCAATTTATAATTCACAGAACATGCCAGTAAATTTGTGCTGCTTGTGATTGGAGATTGTAATGTCAACACCGGAAACATGCAAGAAGAAAATATAATTGGATTGCATGGTTTAAGAAATCAAAAGAAGCAGGAGATCAACTTACCAATTTCTGCCACTTCACTAATTTCTTCATAGCTCGTCTTCATTGTCTTTCAGCAACCAAAATGATGTTTCTGTGCATGGATGTCACTAGGAGTGTATAGAAATCAAACTGACTATATTATTGCTAAAAGGAAATGCACAATTATAGTATCAAAGATGTGGCTAGGTGCTGAGAGTGGAACAAATCTGCTCTTGTAAAAGTTCCAAGTAAAGAAGAAAGCCAATCAGTTTCCATGATATGAATTTGAGCATATATCCACCATTTTCAAGGAGTACCGTATTTTTTGGAGTATAAGACACTTTTTTCCACCCTAAAAGTGGGTGAAAAATTCAGTGCATCTTGTACAGCGAATGTTGCGGTGGGGGGAGGGGGTTGGTGCGGCGCCGATCAGCTATTCTAGAATGGGCAGCAGTGGCAGTGGTGAATGGGCAGCGGTGGCAGCTAATGGGCAGTGGCGAACAGGCAGTGGCGAAATCCAGCCCTAGGCCCGTTATATGGGTTGCCTCAAGGCTCCCTCTCCTCATACTTAACATCTACATATAGCCATTGGGAGAGGTCATCCACCAGCATAGTGTTTGGTATCATTATTATACATCTCTACTCCACGCCAGGCAAGATGCCATTCAGATGCTGGCTCAATGCCTGGAGGCTATAAGGGCCAGAATGGGGAGAAATTCAACCCTAGCAAATGCAATGGTTGTATTTTTAAAACCTCCCTGGGTCAAGAACATTGACATCTTTGACTATAGACAGGGGACTGCTCCCCTGTACAACTCTGGTGCACAATTTGGGAGTCCTCTTGGATTCGGTGGTCCTGCTGGAAGAGAAAGTGGCAGTCATGGTTAAGGGCGGCCTTTGCATAAATCCACCAATTTTGCCCATTTCTGGACTGCCAGGCTTTGCTCAGTCATCTGGTCTTTAGTCACCTTCTACTTGGAGTACTGCAATGTACTCTACATAGGGCTGTCCTGGAAGACCACCTGAAAGCTGCAACTGCTAGAGATCCTGTGGTTCATTTGAGCAGCACCATTGCTGTGCAAGCTGAACAGCTTTCTAGTTGCTGTGTGCAATTCAAGATGCTACGTGACACAGGCAGGCTTGTGGGAACACCTCTCCAAGGATATCTGACCATCCTACTAGGACAGGATGTATGCACTCCAGTGGTGGGTTGCTACTGGTTCACCCCGGTTCAGGCGGTTCAGTGGTGGTGTTGGGAGGCTCAGCCTACCCGCCCGGACATCATGATGATCTGCGCATGCGCAGCAGCACTCACACTCGCTCGCTTTGCTCATGCACACATCTCCAAACCAATAGCACTTAAACTTATATACCGCTTCATAGTGCTTTACAGCCCTCTCTAAGCGGTTTACAGAGTTCAGCATATTGCCCCCAACAATCTGGGTCTTCATTTTACCCACCTCGGAAGGATGGAAGGCTGAGTCAACCTTGAGCCGGTGAGATACCAGTAGCAAAGGTAAGTGAAACCCATTACTGATGCACTTGTTGCTTAAAGAGCTGAAGTGGTGCAGTGGTTAAATGCTGCGACTGCAGGCTGACTGCTAGTTCAGCAGTTCAGCTGTTCAAATCTCACTAGGCTCAAGGTTGACTCAGCCTTCCATCCTTCCGAGGTGGGTAAAATGAGGACCCAGATTGTTGGGGGCAATATGCTGAACTCTGTAAAGCGCTTAGAGAGGGCTGTAAAGCACTATGAAGCGGTATATAAGTAAAGTGCTATAGTGCTATTGCTATTAAATATTGCCATCTAATAGGACCTTAAAGATGTGCCTTTTCAGTGGCCATCCCAGTCATTTGAAGTAGCTTCCCACTGGAGATCAGAGGGACTCCCTACCCTTTTAGCCTTCCAGAGGGTGATGAATACCTGGCTCTTCCCTCAAGCATTGGGCTAGGATAGGAGTTTAGCTGTGAGATTGTTTGGTTCTGTCACTGGAGGGAAGGGTGTTTTTAACTATGGGTTATTCATGCGTTGTTGGTGAGCTGTCTAGAGTCCCTGCATGAGATAGGTGACCATATAAGTCTTGTAAATTAATAACTGGACCATCATATAGCAAGGTTCCCCCGCCCAATGAATAAAGCACATTTATCTCAGACATTACAATTATTTCACATTAACCAATAAGACTACCCAGTATTTTGAAAAACATGTATACAGTTTAATGAATTTAGTAACATCAAATCAAAAATACAAAAATTATGAAAAAGTCACAAGTCTGTACATTATTGTGGACCACGTGAAAACTGGCTAGAAAATATCCTTTATTAATCCTAGCCTACGTTTGTAGTAGTAGAGGATAGGTATTACCATGCATTTGTGAGCATTAACTTAAATAGGAAGAGATAAAGAAATATGTGCACTGTATAATAATACACAAAAAGTATGTAAAGTATATGACATGAAACACTGTCATCAACAAAATCATAAATGACTATAAACTGATTTTCAGTTTCCTAAGTTTTGGCTTGTTCATTTTTTTAAATTACTTTAAATAGTAGTACAAATTTAAATATTTAAAAATATTTTCTCTATGACAACCATTTATTGGAAGACAGTTTGAGTTTCTTTTTAACCATATATTCAAGGAAAAAGAAAATTATACTGTGTTTTGGTGGAGCACGCTGTACAACCCATTTGTTTTTCTGTTAAAACAAGTGATATCTGGAATCAAAAACATCAGGTAATTCACATTTTTAGAATTCAGAACATAAAACAGTGATTGTTGAAATGTCAAAATAATGATGTAATAGTTTTTATACAGCACATCAATTAATTTGTTTTCTCTCATTGCAACCACATGCTAAATTATATTGGAGGGCAAATTCAAATGTTAAGAGTTTAACAAACTGTAAAATTAGGATATTATGTTCTTTTGAGAAAATTAACTATTATGATCTTGCACAATACCTATTACCACCAGTAATTCTTCAGCTTAAACAGAAACTCTCTCTTTAAAAAGATTAATTTGGAATCAAACCCCAGTGATTTCAATGTTTAGGTGAGGCACTGTTAGATATTTTACTTTTGTGACTGTGCTAATAATTCTCTAAAGAAGGAATCTTGAACTTTTTTTCATAATAAGGACTGTACTTAGCAGAGTACTGTTAAATCTCTAAATAATATGCTTCAAATGTAGATGTGGATAAAAATAAATGGCCTTGCAAAAATTAAATTTGAATAAATGAATGAAAATAAAATTTATTGTTGCTACATATTTGTCCTTTCATTTGCTGTTATACTAAACTGTTGCACTTTTTGAATACCACCAGAAAACAAACGCTATGGCATCTACGATAGGTTTCTATATATCTCAGTGAATACTGGAGATCTGATTAAATTTACTATGACTTTCAACGAAAAGTTCAATGACTGTGAGCGATAGTACCGGAAACATTTTTGGTCCTCACCACAAATTTATTCCCAAAATATGACACCTGCCAAGGCAATAGGTGTCTTTCAAAATGTATTTTCTTTTCCATGACAAAATTCAACAGACCTCGTAAATAATTTGCATAAATTAATTTATAACGGTATCAAATATTGTACTAAGTCTCTGTGTGAAACACTGAGGTCATTTTAATTGCTGGGGGAATCTTTTTAATAAATCTGATTTATTAAAACACAAAAACTTGTATATTTACTTCCATAATCCTGAGCAGCTCTTCCCCATCTTTTAACAGTTGCCACTTAAAATTAAAACAGAACTCTGACACAGCAATATAGTTACATATAGATTAACCAATAGTTAAGTTCTATTGGTTTTAATAAAGTTGAAGAGACTGTTGTAAGACTGCAGTCTGAAATTAGAACTTGAAAGTATCTTTAGTTCATTGAATGAATACAAATTTCAAATATGGTTTAAGAATTGGTGAGAAGTGAAATGATAGGGCTTTGAAATATTTAAAAAATCACATTTCTAAAGTTTTATCAACTAAGTCCATTGTGTTATTTTAATTGCTCGTTTAGTATGTGTTATAATTGACAAACCAGTCATACTCCACCTACATCTTCTATTTGCAACCCTTTTTCAAGATATGTTTTAAATTGATGGTATAAAAACTATTTTTGGATTACATTATAAACCTTCAATTGAAATACTTTCTGGTGTTTTAGAAATTAATATGGAAGCTATGTCTTCTTTAAATACCCGTCCCAAATAAGTAGGCTATTGCATCTATAGCAGGAAAAAAAGTTCCATTTTTTAAAAAATACAGAACAGTATTCTTATACTGCTGTCCTACTGATCTGGTAAAAAAAATTCCTATAAATAAATGGGACTTATATCCAGATGAATATAAGATTGCAATTTTAAAGTAAGAATGAAGTATATCTATTTCCAGTAAATGTGCATATGCTAAGTTCCCACTTTCAAGTAGTACTGGTTTATTGCTTGTAACCAGATGCATTTGTCAAATTTTTCTTAAGCAGGAAATCAAGATTTAGTCTTAATAATATATAATTATGTATCTTTAACTTTTCCATAGGATCAGTGCAGGGGCGGGTTGCTCGCTTACCTTGCTACCGGTGTGCTGCGCGTGCATCACCATGTTTCATGCGTGTGCTCGCTCGCTCCGGCCCCCCCCCTCGCACGATTTTGCTTCCATGCATGTGCAGAAGCAAAATCGCACCCAGAAATTCCTGAAAAAAGATGGCGGCTCCTAGGGACCGGCAACCGACCGCACCGGGTCGGTAGCCTCTTGATGACGTCACCAGCCCGCTGCTACCGGTGCGATAGAGTGGATCGCACCAGTAGGAACCCATCAATGGATCAGTGGAAATACAGTATATTTGGACTGAATTAACATATTGTGCTAGGCCATAATATACCGGTAGTTTTCTTTGTTTCAGCTTAATCTTAGCACAAGGCCTTAACTCTAGTTTCATAGCTATACTACCACAACTTGACTTTTTTCAAGTCAAGTGCAGTAATAGAATCTTTAAGTCCAATTACCAATTTCTATCAGTATTTTGACCAAACCCATCAGAGGAATGAAATGAATACTACTTCCAATAACATGAAAACATATTTTGAAAATACACAGGTTGTCCAAGATAACATACACATTAAGATAACAAAATGCTGTCTTTTGATAGTTTGAAATCCTAGTTTAATTGCTCATGAACACAGCCCTTCATTGCATTTTACATATCTAAGGTGCATGAACACATGTATAACTAAAGAAAATACATCATGCTACATATAATAATATCCTGATTGGCTAGTGAATGAGGAAACCTGCTTTCTTGGCTGAAATTAAGGCACTAAGTGGCAGTGAAAAGAGAAATGAATTGTTTTTATATATTATTTGATGGAAGTACAAGATCTTCACTTTCACAAAATCTAAATAACAAGTCCTGCACATATTGAATCAATGGCTGAGGTAAGGCATTATGTTAGCAAATTTAAAAAAAACTTCCTATTGATGCAAGTATAGCCCATTTGTAACTTAAGTGGGACTACTGATTCCTACTGAAAAATAATCAGAGGATGTAATTTACAAAAGATGCCTGAGACTCTGAAAAGGCACCAAGAAACAAACAGTTCTGCCATTACCAATTCTAAATAACAAAAATAAAAAAATCAATTGTTTTCAACACTGCATATAACCTGGTCAATTGCTAATCCTCACTTTACTGAAGACCAATGTAGTAGCTGTTTATTGAAATGTTCTATTAATCAAGCAGTTTTAAGACAAAAATCATCTTTCATTTATCAGAAAATAAGTTGCAATCTGTCAATATAACCATACATAAAGCAAACTTATGAAGTCTAATATGTCTCATTCATGGTTAACACTGAAGCAAACCTGTATAAACAAAGATAATCTCAAGATACGTACTTTACAATATGAAATTAATATATAAAATGAACAAGAAAACAATTGGAAATGTATTACAAGGGTACATGAAACAATTTTAAGCCACAATACTTTTTCCTCTGAAAAATACAACTATTTGTGTACAATTGATTTCCTTCCAAAATGTACAATTGATTTCCTTCCAAAGGGAAAAATAAAGGACACAATATGTCTTTCTTCAAGACCTAGGGAAAATAATTCAGGTAATTGTTTTTATTATAATATAATCTGTCACAAAATAGCAGTCATAGGATTGCACCAAATCCATGTTGAGTTTCCCAAATATAACATCAGTAATTGGAGTCTGTAAAGGAGAATGGTATTCTTGAATGTAGATAGGGATTATTCACACACAGTAATTCTTGTTCTATTAAGATTTCTCTGCAAAATGTCCGAGACTCTACTTGAGCTCAGTCACAGTTACCATCACTGTGACTCTTCCTAGTGTTCAGAGTAAAAAAAAAATGGCATGATATTTAAAAAGTTATTTTAATCATAGCCAATATATATATATTTAAGTACATGCTTTGATCATTTGTCAAAAATAAACCTAAGTTATTTCAAAATGAAAGTTTACAAAATAGGAAAAAATATTCTCCAAGTTAAAAATGCAAGTTTGTTTGTAGTTCCATTTGCTTGGCAGCATTTTTTTTTCTTATTAGAATCCAAGGAACCAAGAATACCATGATTTCTTTTGACCTAGAATAAAGCTTGGCATGACCAGCCTTTTATTTCATTTTGATGAGTAGAAGAGAACAAAAAAAAATCACATTTGGATCAATATTTGTTAGCAACATTTCTGCTGAACATGATTCAAAAGTTCACCAAACTTCTCAAAGAGATCTTCTATCCATTTTATATTTTTCATGCACTGCTGTAAAATTTCCTCTTGACCTAGATCTGCATTCTTTTTTTGAACTGAAGAAATCTATTGAGAGAACAAATTAAATGTCACACAGTTAACTTTCTATTATTTCTCCTAGTACTCTGAGTATGTATGCATGCATTCTCCTAGGGCACGGGTGTCAAACTCGCCACGTCACATTCTCGTCACATGATGATTCGCGACGTTTTCCCCATTTGCAGAGCTGGGGTGGGCGTGGTCTCCGCGTGATGCATCTGGCCTGCGAGCTGCCAGTTTGACACTCCTGTCCTAGGGTCTGTGAGTGTATATTGCACTTACTATAGTGACAGAGGTAACCTTAGTATAAATGAAGTTCAGGGTTATTCAATGATCTTCCTGATGTTCTAATGAGCTATTACAATACTTGCTACTGTAGAATCGCCAATATTTTTAATGGCTCTTGTTGGATCACAACTCTCATTATCCCCAGCTGTAAACTTCTGAAGCGTCAACAGATATTAAAAAACAAACTCTTTTCTTTTGTGCTAAATTTCCATTCCAGTTCAGGTTTACACATTATCCAGAATTGTTTAAGATAATGAACACACAGGAATCAATAAGACCGTAAGTAATGTCTTTCAGTTCTCTTAATCCACCTTGCCTCAGAGATCTACATTCATTCAGGTTTAATAAGTATTATGTATCTCATGTTACCATGACATAACGTGTGTGTGTGTATGTGTGTGTGTGTGTGTGTGTGTGAATCAATATTTGATTCCTGCCAACTGCCTGGACTTGTCCTAGCAGTTTTCTTGGGTGATGTCAGAAATGGTTTGATATTGGCATCTTTCTAGGGCTGAGAGATAGTGATTGAGCCAAGGTACCCGGTCCTTTGTACCTAAGGTAGAACTAGAACTCAGAGTTTCTTAACTACGACACCAAACCAGCTCTCTTTTTGCAATCTGTAAAACTTGATTCATTAAATACAAAACTGCTCAATATCTTCTGAAAATAGTGTACCGTATGTGCCGGCGTATAAGACGACCCCCAACTTTTCCAATTAAAATATAGAGTTTGGGATATACTCGCCTTATAAGACTACCCCTCCTACCATCTTTCTTTTTCTTTCTGTCTTCCTTCCTTCCTAACTTCTTTCTTTCTTTCTTTCTTTCTTTCTTTCTTTCTTTCTTTCTTTCTTTCTTTCTTTCTCTTTCTTTTTTTTTTCTTTCTTCTTTGTTCTTCTTTCCTTCCTTCCTTCCTTCCTTCCTTCCTTCCTTCCTTCCTTCCTTCCTTCCTTCCTTCTGTCTTTCTCTCTGCAGGAGGAAGAAGGAACCTCTGTTGCCGTCTCCCGCGGGGCTGCAGCCACCCGACTGAATCCCTGACCGCGGCGGCATCCCTGCTGTTCTCCGGCCAAGCAGCCGAAGGAGCCCCGACGCCGCCCTGCATCTCGGTCTCTTCGGGCTTGTCCGGCAGCCTGCTGGGAAGGCTGCGATGCATGGGAGGGAAGGAGCTGCTATTGCCACTCCGGCGTGTCTCCCCAGTCACTGTGGCTGCACCGGGGAGCCCGCGTCCTTGTCATCAATGGAGACGCGCGCGCGGAAGGCACCACGGAGCAGAGGCACCTGCGAGCGAGGCGAGTGGCGGCATCGGCGGCAGGCTCCTGCCCGCGTCTCCTGCCCGGTGGGCAGGCGGGCGGGAGACGCGGGCAGGAGCCTGCCGCCGATGCCGCCATTCGCCTCGCTCGCCAGGCGCCTCTGCTTCGTGGTGCTTTCCGCGCGCGCAGCGTCTCCATTGTTGACAAGGACGCGGGCTCCCCGATGCAGCCACAGTGACCGGGGAAGACACGCCGGAGCGGCAATAGCAGCTCCTTCCCTCCCATGCGTCGCAGCCTTCCCAGCAGGCTGCCGGACAAGCCCGAAGAGACCGAGATGCAGGGCAGCGTCGGGGCTCCAGGGCTCCTTCGGCCGCTTGGCCGGAGAACAGCAGGGATGTGTCCGTGGCCGTTTTTGAGCTCCCCTCGGCTCGGAAGTTTTAGTACCCGGCGTATAAGACGATCCCCGACTTTTGAGATTTTCAAGGGGTAAAAAGTCGTCTTATACGCCAGCAGATACGGTATCTTCATCTGATTTTTAATTGGGTTTAGATTCTACTGCATTAATGAATACAATAATAATAATAACATAAACTAGAAAAAGACTCACCTCTACTTTGCATCTGAGAAACATGTGGTATTTGTAATGATGGAGTGAATGATACAAAGAACACAAAGGTATTTTTTCTGGATCTATAGTAAATTCCTGCAGAAACAAATATTTATTAACCACCCTACTAACTAAATACAGTTAAGTTTCTTGATGCTAATAATTATTTGAAGATATAAAAACTTACTTATAGCTATACATAAAATCATACACAAAGATAGAATGAAGTATTTTATGCATATATGTTTTGTTTCTTACGTAATATTATTTCATCTAAGGCTGTGAATAATTTTGATTGTTAAGAAAATTTGAGTTGGGAGTAGGTTTCTACTTGTAGGAAAGAAGGAATATGATAAGAAATCAGAGAACTGTCACTTCTAATGACATGAAAGAAAGAGCAATCTGCCCAAGTGCCTTGGATTCTACCCTTACTTTACTACTTGTAACTAGCAATTTTTAGTCCTGATTTTTTTTTCTCTGATTTTCAGAATACTATTTTTAAGGGTAAATAAACCATTTCTCCCCATTAACCAGATTTTTGTTTTCTAATTCTATAACTACAAAATAGCCAGTTTAATGGTTGTTTTGGTGTATGGTTGACTTGCTAGTCTAGAAATAGAAATAGGAGTTCTAGGCCTCTCTTAGCAATGAAAGCCAGCTGCATGACCCTGGGCTAGCCACTTTCTCTCAGTTCAGACCATCTCACAGGGAAAGGGAAAAAATAGGAAGAGGAAGAAGTATTAAGCACTTGCATTGAGTTCACCAAATATTTTTTAAGGTGGGAATAAATATCTAATAATAATAACAAAATTAAAAACATGATTCGTGATTTTCATGTCTGTTTCTCATTTCAAGAAAGTAACATGTATTAAATTATAGGAAAAGTTTTTTCGATATAACCAGGTGTAATTTAATGCTATGATAGAAAACATGGTTCCTTTTGCAATTATTTGCTTTGTTCTTCTATAGTTTATTGGAATTTCTATGCCGCCCAACTCCCAGAGGACTGGGAGTTGTTGTCTTTATGCACTTTATGGAATTTTTGATTGTAGGAAAAATTCCATAAAGGAGCCGAGGTGGTGCAGTGGTTAAAAGCAGCACTGCAACCTACTCAGCTGACTGCTAGTTCAGCAGTTCAAATCTCACCGGCTCAGCCTTCCATCCTTCTGAGGTCGGTAAAATGAGGACGGATTTGAATCCAGCGGATTTGAAGAACTTTCGTCCGGTCTCCAACTTGCCTTTTATAAGTAAAGTTGTGGAGAAGGTGGTGGCTTCTCAGCTCCTTCGGTTATTGGAGGAAACTGATCATCTAGATTCCTATCAGTCGGGTTTCAGGCGCGGCTACAGCACAGAAACCGCCTTGGTCGCCCTGATGGATGATCTCTGGCGAGCCCGGGATGGGGGTAATTCCTCCATCCTGGTGCTACTTGACCTCTCAGCGGCTTTCGATACCATCGACCATGGTATCCTTCTGCATCGTCTCGGCGAGTTGGGTGTGGGAGGCACCGTTTTGCGGTGGTTCTCCTCTTATCTCGCTGACAGGATGCAGTCGATGTTGGCAGGTGGACAGAGGTCGTCTCCTAGGCCCCTGACCTATGGGATGCCTCAGGGTTCGGTCCTCTCACCCATCCTGTTTAACATTTACATGAAACCGCTGGGGGAGATCATCCGTAGACATGGGGTGAGTTTCCAACAGTACGCTGACGACACCCAGCTGTACATCACCACCCCGTCTCAATTCAGGGAGGCGGTTGATGTGATGTGCCAGTGCCTGGACGACGTTAGGACCTGGATGGGGAGGAACAGACTCAGACTCAACCCCGACAAGACTAAGTGGCTCTGGATATTGCCTCCAAAGGACTATATCGACTGTCCCTCCTTGGTTCTTGAGGGAGAAAAATTAACTCCCTCAGAACAGGTTCGCAATTTGGGAGTCCTCCTAGATCCACAGCTAAAATTAGACCAACACCTTGCAGCTGTGGCTAGGGGGTGCAAAAGCCCCCCTAGCCACAGCTGCAAGGTGTTGGTCTAATTTTAGCTGTGCTTTTGCACAGGTTCGCCTGATGCACCAATTGCGACCATACTTGGAGAAGGAGGCTCTACTCACGGTCACTCATGCCCTTGTCACCTCTCAATTGGACTACTGCAATGCGCTCTACATGGGGCTGCCCTTGAAGAGTATTCGGAGACTTCAACTGGTGCAAAATGCAGCTGCGCGTGCTGTGGTGGGTGTTTCAAGGTACACCCACGTAACACCTATACTCCACCAGCTGCATTGGCTGCACATTGGTCTCCGGGTACAATTCAAGGTGCTGATCATCATCTTTAAAGCCCTACATGGCTTAGAACCAGGCTATCTTTGGGACCGCATCCTGCCTCATACTTCCCTTCGACCTGTCAGGTCCCACAGAGTGGGTCTCCTCCAGATCCCGTCAGCCAAACAGTGCCGACTGGCGGGGCCTAGGGGGAGGGCCTTCTCTGTGGCGGGCCCCGCGCTCTGGAACCAACTCCCCCCGGAGATCCGAATCATCCCCACCCTGCTGGCCTTCCGAAAAGCCATTAAGACATGGCTCTTCCTACAGGCGGGGTGATTTTGAGACGACCTTCCATCTGATGTCTCCCCCATGTATATACGATGTGTATGTTTTTTTAAAAATTGTTTTAAATTGTTTTTAACAATTTATTTGATGTTCCCTAAAATGTTGTACACCGCCCTGAGTCCTGAGGGAGTAGGGCGGCATAGAAGAAGAACGTTGAATAAATAAATAAAGGACCCAGATTGTTGGGGGCAATATGCTGACTCTGTAAACCGCTTAGAGAGGGCTGTAAAGCACTATGAAGCGGTATATAAGTCTAAGTGCTATTGCTATTGCTAATTTTATGCACAGAATGCTATGTGTTCCTGTTAAACCAGAACTCATCAATGTGAGATAATGTCATTGAAGCAATGGACCTGATGAATTTGGGCAAACTCCAACAGAGGGTGGAAGATGCGGGGCCTGGCATACTGTGGTCCATGGGATTGTGAAGAGTTGGATAAGATTTAGCGACTCAACAACATCAGTTTGAAGTTTCAAATAGATGTCTGTTAAAGAAAGTTCTCCTAAGATTTATAGAACAATTTTGGTGGTGGTGGTGGTGGTGGTGGTGGTGGTGGTGGTGGTGGTGGTGGTGTGTGTGTGTGTGTGTGTGTGTGTTGCCTTTGAGTTGGTATTGACTCCTGAACAGGTCCTTACAGTTTTCTTGGCAAGATTTCAGAAATGGTTTACTATTGCCTCTTTCCTAAGACAGAGAGAGTGTAACTGGCCCAAAGTCACCCAGCTGCTTTCATGGCTAAGGTGGGACTAGAACTCAAAGTTTTCCAATTTCTAGTCTGGTGCAGTATCCACTATGGATTTAGCACAAGAGATTAAAAGATGTAGCATGGTTGCACTAAAATCTGACACATTTACTATTTTGAAGTGAAAATTATGGTGGCAGGAGTTTTAACAGTTGTAAATACGAATAGATTGAAAGTGTTCAGGTAAAAGCAATCACAGAGATAGGAAGAAAATGTAGATGTTACAGTCTAAGGCAGCGGTCACCAACTGGTGGTCCATGGACCACTGGTGGTCCGCGAGAAAATTTTGGTGGTCCGCAGAAAAATTATTTGCATTTTTTATATTGCACTAAATACTATTTATCTTTTTTAAAAAATTCATATTAGTGGTCCATGGGATTTAAATTCCCTGGTTTAAGGTGTGTTTATAACATCTGAGGACCTTTACAGAGGAATTCTAGTCATGTTTACTTATTAGGTATACTGGCACGTCCTCCTGGGTATCTGGAAGTTGAGTCATGGCAACTGGACCTTTTTTTCTTGTTGGTTTGAAATGTTTCGTTGCTTATCCAAGTAGCTTCTTCAGTCTGAGCAAGTTGGTTAGGGGGACCCCATATATATATCCTCCAGGGTGGTTTTATTTTCACCTAATCTGAATAAGATTGTTAGGTGAGTAGGCAGAGTTGTTGGGATGTAAATCTTCCAACCCCTAAATCCCCTAGCTGGTTTGAGAGAGGAGTGAAGGAATCCATTTATGTCAAACTGGAAACTCCTTCCCTCAACAGAGATGGAGGTTTCAGACACAACCTGTCCCCCATTTTTTATGCCACTTTTTCATCAGTCCTCAAGAAGATTAAGACCACTTCACAAGTTCATCAGGGACGGCACACTTAAGGACTCACTCAGGTATTTAGGAGTTGAAACATTGCATCCCAATGACTCTCTGCCTACTCACCTAATGAGCCTATTCGGATTAGGTAAAATGATACTTCCCTAGAGGACATATATCCTCCTAACCAATTTGTTCAGATTGAAGAAGCTACTTGGATAAGCAGTGAAATGTTTCTAACCAACAAGAAGTCCAGTTCCCATGTCTGGAATTGTCAACTTCCAGACAATTCTACCTGGATGACTAAGAATGTCATCAATATATTCTTCCCAGGTAAGAATGTTCAACCATAAGAAACTGCTATCTTTAAAAAAAAAACCTTTCTCTGGCTTTAAAAAAATAAGGACCAAAGAAAATTCAAGGTTTTTAAAACTTGCTGTCAGGTAATTTATTTTTTTAAATCTTAGAATGGAAAAGGTATTCGTTCCTAATTTACTGATTAAAAATGCACTCAAGATCATCAAGAAAAGTTCGAGATACAGATTCCATCAGAAATATGGCAGAAACAAATATTACACAAACATACCTGTACTAATTTTGTGGTTGCTTTGGAAATTTTTAGTGTTTTCTTATTATAAGCTTTCCCATTCATCTTGATTCTAGAAACTGCATTCACCCCCATTTTTGTTTTAGAATCTCGAGTTATTACTGTCAGTTCAGGAAAACATTCCAAAGCAGCCTTAAAAAGAAGTTATAAAAGCAACAGATTAGCAATTAAACAGAATTATAAAGTATGCCTTATTAATGTGGTAAGAATTGAAACTCGGATCCTTTTTTAAAAAAAAGGATGCTGTGAATATGCAGGCTGAAAACAGTATGGTTTTCACAACTGGCCAGTCTACATGCCAGACAGGCTTAGACAAAATCCGCACCCACAAATGAAGCATGTCTTATGGTCAGAGTCAGATTACGCCAATCTTTTCACCTACTGAAGAGATTTTGGAGCCATTTTAAAAATCAATGAGCAGAACTCGAGGAGACATCTGCAGCAGATATGGCACAGAGGGACTGAAGAAAAGCAGGGGTTTACCAATAAGTCAATATTTCTATTGAGACTAGAAGAAATCCAGGCAAATGAAGCAGAGAATACATGCTTTTGAAACTTCTTATTTCTACTTATTTCAGTAGAATCACAGGGAGTTCTCGATTTACAACCACAATTAAGCCCAAAATTTCTATGGCTAAGTGAGACATTTGTTAAGTGAATTTTGCCCCATTTTACGACCTTTCCTGCCACAGTTGTTAAGTGCATCACGGCAGTTGTTAATTTAGTAACAGAGTTATTAAGTGAATCTGGCTTCCCCATTGACTTTGCTTGTCAGAAGGTTGCAAAAGGTGTATAAAACACTGCAACCATCATAAATATGAGTCAGTTGCCAAGCACCTGGATTTTGATCACATGACCATGGGGATGTTGCAATGGTCGTGTGAAAAACGGTCATAACTCATTTTTTCAGTGCTGTTGTAACTTCAAACAGTCACTAAACAAACTGTTGTAAGTCAAGGACTACTTATAAATACCAGTCTAACCAGGAACCTGTTTTTTCCCCCTTTCTTTTTTCTATGTGGTGCTTATCAATCAAATCTTATTCTTTTATTTTCTCAGTTTAGTTCAGAAGTGTGTGTAATCTCAGGTATTATGTTAATGTTGTGGACTATGCAAGAAGTAGTAATACAGGTAGTCCTCGACTTACAACAGTTCATTTAGTGACTGTTCGAAGTTACAACAGCACTGGAAAAAAGTGACTTATGACTGCTTTTCACACTTATGACCGTTGCAGCATCCCCATGGTGACATGATGAAAATTCAGACACTTGACAACTGACTTGTATTTAATAATAATAATAACAACAGAGTTGGAAGGGACCTTGGAGGTCTTCTAGTCCAACCCCCTGCCTAGGCAGGAAACCCTACACTACTTCAGACAAATGGTTATCCAACATCTTCTTAAAAACTTCCAGTGTTGGAGCATTCACAACTTCTGGAAGCAAGCTGTTCCACGGATTAATTGTTCTAACTGTCAGGAAATTTCTCCTTAGTTCTAAGTTACTTCTCTCCTTGTTTAGTTTCCACCCATTGCTTCTTGTCTACCCTCAGGTGCTTTGGAGAATAGTCTGACTCCCTCTTCTTTGTGGCAACCCCTGAGATATTGGAACACTGCTATCTTGTCTCCCCTGATCCTTCTTTTCATTAAACTAGATATACCCAGTTCCTGCAACCGTTCTTCATATGTTTTAGCCTCCAGTCCCCTAATAATCTTTGTTGCTCTTCTCTGCACTCTTTCTAGAGTCTCAACATCCTTTTTACATCGTGGTGACCAAAACTGAATGCAGTATTCCAAGTGTGGCCTTACCAAGGCATTATAAAGTGGTATTAACACTTCGCGTGATCTTGATTCTATCCCTCTGTTAATGCAGCCTAGAACTGTGTTGGCTTTTTTGGCAGCTGTTGCACACTGCTGGCTCATATTTAAATGGTTGTCCACTAGGACTCTAAGATCCCTCTCACAGTTACTACTGTTGAGCAAGGTACCACATATACTGTACCTGTGCATTTTGTTTTTCTTGCCTAAATGTAGAACCTTACTTTTTTCACCATTGAATTTCATTTTGTTTGATAGCGCCCAATGTTCAAGTCTGTCAAGATCCTTCTGTATCTTGAGCCTATCTTCTGGAGAGTTGGCTATTCCTGCTAGTTTGGTGTCATCTGCAAATTTGATGAGTTCCCCATCTATCCCCTCGTCCAAGTCATTGATAAAGATGTTGAAGAGTACTGGGCCTAAAACAGAGCCTTGGGGTACTCCACTGCATACTTCCCTCCATGTAGATGCAGTTCCATTGAGCACTACACGTTGAGTGCGGTTGGTTAGTCAGTTTTGAATCCATCTGGTGGTGTTGCTGTCCATCCCACATTTTTCTACTTTATCTAGTAGTAGATTATGGTCTACTTTATCAAATGAACTGAAGTCCAAGTAAACCACATCGACAGCATTCCTCTGATCCACTAATTTTGTCACTTTGTCAAAGAATGCAATAAGATTAGTCTGGCATGATCTGTTTTTGACAAACCCATGTTGGCTTTTGGTTATTACTTTCTTTGCTTCTAGGTGTTCATTGATTCGTTGCATGATTATCTTTTCCAAAATCTTCCCTGGTATTGAGGTCAGGCTGATAGGTCTGTAGTTTCCTGGATCTGTTTTTTCCCCTTTTTTGAAGATGGGAACTACATCAGCTCTTTTCCAGTCCTCTGGCAGTTCCCCGGTGCTCCAGGATCTTTGAAAGATATAGTTCAGTGGTTCTGAGATCTCATCTGCCAGTTCCTGGCAAGGTTCCTGCCAGAACCTTGGGGTGCAATCCATCTGATCCTGGTGATTTGAATTCGTCTAGGGTAGACAGGTGTTCCATTACCATTTATGACGATTGCAGTGTTCCGCGATCATGTGAATACCTTTTGCAACCTTCTGACAGCAAAGTCAATAGGGAAGCCAGATTTACTTAACAACCGTGTTACTAGCTTAACAACTGCAGTGATTCACTTAACAACTGTGGCAAGAAAGGTCATAAAATGGGGCAAAATTTACTTAACAACTGTCTCACTTAGCAGAATAAATTTTGGGCTCAATTGTGGCCATAAGTCATATCTGTACTGTCTTCCTACTGTTTTTGTAATTTACAATATAAATTGTTTGTGTGCGTGTGTGTGTATGTGTGTGGTCTGTCTGTCTGTCTGTCTGTCTGTCTGTCTGTCTGTCTGTCTGTCTGTCTGTCTGTCTGTCTGTCTGTCTGTCTGTCTGTCTGTCTGTCTGTCTGTCTGTCTGTCTATCTATCTATCTATCTATCTATCTATCTATCTATCTATCTATCTATCTATCTATCATCTATCTTCTCTTCTGAGATACTGGCTGAATTGCTCTATTTGTAAACAGAGCGGTGCCATCTTGTGGTCTGTACTTTCTTTTGAAATTATTTTTTGAAACAGCTGTTTCGTAATTATCCAGGCAGCTCTGGAATTTTTCCTTTCTAAATGTTTAAATAAAGTTTGATATTGCTTTTCCCTTGTGATATCTCCCCAAAAGGAAAGTAGAAATGAATGTTACTCATACATTTCAATGTTTCGTGGCCAAGAGATTGCCCTAATGAAATTATTTCATTTTTTGTATTTTTAGTCATGAAGGAAGCACTGGTTATAAAAACTCTAACACACCAATGTTACAGGATGGTTGTTATATCAGATGCCACTTGGAAAATAGTAGGTGGCAGCAGGAACTATCAAACCACTACTCCAAAGCAAAAGGCAGGGCCAAAGGTGAAGATCCAGGGTTTCTGGAAGAGAAGGTTTATCTCTATTATGGACTCAACTGTCCATTATAAATACAGTATAAAAGCTAAGTAAAAACTAATCTTCGCAAAAAAATTATGTTAGCCAGTTCCTGAAAATTTTCTGGAAGCAACTGTGTTTCAAATGCAATTGTAGATTTCTGTTCTACTTATAAAAATGACCTATAAAAATGACCTATAAAAATGTTGCATTTATTTGAAAATACAGACTTTTTCAACAGGAGTAGCAAATTAGAAATATAGAATAAATAAAACTTTGATTTTGGATTTTGATAATTACCGTAGATAGGCTTATTGTTATAGAAATGCTTAGTACACATTATCATATAAAAGTAAAAAGTTGAGGTTTTATGTTACTACCTTATTCTACTGCACCAAAAGGAGTCAGAACTGAATGCCTTTCTTTTCCTTTTCCCCTTTATCCTACACTTTTCTCTCTTCCCTTATTTTCCCATAACTAAGAGCCATGGCGGTGGAGTGGTTAGAATGCAGCAGGCTAACTCTGCCAACTGCCAGCAGTTCGATCCTGACCAGCTCAAGATTGACTTGCCTTCCATCTTCCCAAGGTCAGTAAAATGAGAATCTAGATTATTGGGGGCAATATGCTGACTCTGTAAATTGTGTAGAAAGAGCCGTAAATCACTATGAAGTGGTATATAAATCTAAGTGCTATTGCTATTTTCATTTTTCTTTGTACTTCTGTATTTTACATTTTTGATAAACAAATAAAACGCTGGAAACCTGAAAAATAAATATAGAACAAAAAAAGAACAGAAAAAATAAAGAACTTAAATTTTTAAAAAGGCTTATTTGCTTTGCTCCACTAATTTTTAATTTCTATAAAAGAATTAATGAAAGAGTAGCAAACTATGAATGAAATATAATTATCAGTACCTTGAATGGTCGCTCTATATGTAATTTGGAAAGCAGCTTTTTTCTATTGTCATTCAGCATGCCATCAATTTTTCTCATATGAGGCAAAAGCAGCTCATCTAGAAAAGGAGACACAATAGATGCCTTTTACTGAATGTGTTATGTCTCGTGGCTCTATGATTATTCAAATAAGTTAAATAATTAATAAATACTTATTTATTTAATCAATGTATTAGCAAACAATCATGAAAACAATTGTAGTTATGCCCCAAATACATATTTAAGCATAGAATATTTTTCAAATGTTCTGTTATTTTAATTCAATATACAGTGTGAATAGATGTTTTACAAAATTTGTTTTACTGCAACAGTGACGATATGTTGCATCAATGGCACACTGTGTGATGCTGTCTGGGTCGGAGGTCAAGCAAACAGATTTCCAACAGATACTTTATAAGACAGTAAGGCAGTTGCATACCCTGGCCAGGAAAATTGCACTGGCATGCTAATATAGTCACCAGAGATAATTTCAACTTGGAGATTTACTTTTATTAATCTATAATCAACCTACTTACAAAATACCAAACCAGAAGGAACAATTTAGTACAGGACAAGAAATACTATAAACACAATAAAATATGCCACCTTCCTTAAGTTGAATCTATTCCTGGGTGACCATATAAAGCAGTGGTGGCGAACCTTTTTAGGCTCGCGTGGCAAAAAGGGGGTGGGCGCGTTCGCGCGCGCTCGCATACCCACACCCATTCCCTCCCCCCACACATGCGCACAACACCCCCCATGCTGCCCCCTGCGCATGCGCACACCCCCCCACCCCCGCGCAAAGGCCTTACTGGAGCCTGGGACAACGAAACTGGCAAACCGGAAGTGCGGAAAAACACACTTCCGGTTTGCTGGTGAGCTGTTTTTTGCACTCCGGAGGGTTCAGGGAAGCTCCCTGAAGCCCCGGAATGCAAAAAACTACAAAACGGACAAACCAGAAGTGCGGAAAAATGCACTTCCGGTTTGTCCGTTTTGTAGTTTTTTGCATTCCGGAGCTTCAGGGAGCTTCCCTGAACCCTCCGGAGTGCAAAAAACAGCTCACCGGCAAACCGGAAGTGCGTTTTTCCGCACTTCCGGTTTGCCGGTGGGCAACCCTCGCGTGCCGGCCGCTATGGCTCCGCGTGCCACCTGTGGCACGCGTGCCATAGGTTCGCCACCACGGATATAGAGATATTATTAGCAACAATATGAAAAGTGGCTGTTTTGTTTCAGCTTCCCACCTGAAGCCCACAATTCTGATACTTTCAGGTTGGCTAGGTTCTGACGACTGCTGCAGCTTCATTGTCAAATAGCTGAGTTACCCGCTAGTTTGACCAAAATTCTCTTGGGACCTCAAATGTAAATGATTAACATAGAAAATGAAAGCAAAACCTCCCTAATAGATTATTTTCTAGGTACTTTATGAATAATGAACTCTGCCCTAAATCCCTAACAGTTACTTTCATAAACTTTAAAACAGACCTGGGCATTTTATAGCCCCCAGGGCCTTTGGCTGTCCCTGCCCAGCCCACGTGAAGGCAATCAGAAATTAGAAATCAAATGTAAATAGGTGTACACCGTGCCCACAATACAACCACATTGCTTTTATTTTGAAGGTGATTGCTATTTTTTTTCGTGTGTGTGTGTGTGTGTGTGTGTGTGTGTGTGTGTGTGTGTGTGTGTGTGTGTGTGTGTGTCTATGCTTCTTCACAGTCTTATTGGTTTGGCCCTCCACAACAGTCCCTATTTCTCGTGTGACCCCTTAGGAAAATTAATTGACCACCCCTGCCTTAAAGGGGTACCCAAATAAGTACTGTGAAGGAAATCTTAATAACAGCAACCATTTGTCTATGAAACCATAATGAATCTAAAGTACTCAACAAGCCAAATATGCCACTGCCCAACAATATTTTCAGGAAACAGCTTGATACAGAACAAAGAAATTCTAATGACTTCATCTTATTAGCTATTCTTATGAGAAATTTTAATATAGTACCGTACATATATTTTTCCTATTCTCACCTGCTGAATAGTTCTACTAAAATCCTAGTTTCCAGACTTTTGCATGCATACTGCTGATGACTTTGAATGAAAATGCATAAGCCTGCAAATTTTAATTTGTGTTAAAAGTAACAGGAATTGATTTGGATTAACTTGACTAAGAGTTTTAGAGTTTATGCAGGGCTTTGTACTGAGAACTGAAATGGTAGTTCAATATCAACACAGATTCCTTCTTAAAGAAGCGTGCCACACACATACTGTACCCCACCGCCCAGACCTGCAAAATAGCCGCATCAACTGAGTAAAATGCACCTTTGAGTTAAAAAGGGATTGACAGGATTGCAACAAGATCCTTCAGAACGGCCACAGGCATACCTCTTTAACTCAAAACACATATTTTCCTAAGATGGTTGGCTATTGCTTGAATCCAGGAAAAGAAGCAACTTCTTTAAAGAGGTGCCAACAGATATGCTATGACTCTGGATTCAAAGTGCCGCTCATCCCTAAGAGATTTTCACTATTCTAAATACTGCTTTTTTCTGCTGTTTTGTATTTTACATCTTTGTATTTCAAAGCAATGTTTCAACCGTTGTTTTCTTATCAGCAGACTTAGACTTCTGAGCATTATGCACTCAGAGTGAGTCCATTTTCAAACAACTGCGGATTGTTGGCTAGGACTTAAATTGTCGTCTGTTACCAGAGAAGCAATCTCTTCAGAAAGTACAGCAGAAGGGACAACCATGGCAGGGAGAGCAGAAAGTAGTGGCCCTCCTCCTATCTCAAACAGTGGGGACCTTATTAGCCTTCCTGCCACTATTATTTGGAGATGTTTTCCAACTATGGCAACTTCCTAATCTGTGCGTGTGGCCTTCAGTACCCAGAATCTCTAGCCATAGGATCATACATCTCAAAGAGCCGAGGTGGCGCAGCAGTTAGAGGCATACTGCAGGCCACTTTAGCTGACTGTGATCTGCAGGTCAGCGATTCAAATCTCACCAGCTCAAGGTTGACTCAGTCTTCCATCCTTCCGAGGTAGGTAAAATGAGGACCCAGATTGTTGGGGGCAATATAAATATACATTGCTTACTGGTGTAAACCGCTTAGAGAGTGCTTGCACTGTGAGGCGGTATATAAATCTCACAAATAAATAATAAATAAATAAATAAATGCTGCCAAGATTGGAAAACACTTCAGATGGAGCTTCAGAAGTTCCATTCATTATACCTATAATATAGATCAGTGATGGCGAACCTTTTTTTGCTCGGGTGCCAAAAGGGTGCGCGCGTGCGAGATAGTGTGTGCGCGTGTGCCCACACGCATAATGCAATGTCCTCCCCCCTGTGCATGTGTGCTGCCCCCCGCATGCACATGATCCCCCCGTGCTCCCCCCCTGCGCATGCGCACAGGCCTCACTGAAGCCTCCGGACTTCCGGTAGGCCCATTGGGCTGTTTTTCACTCTCCCCAGGGTTCAGGAAAGCCTGAATAAGGGGAGAGTTAAAAATGGCCAAACGGGCCAAACGGAAGTTTGGAAACGAACTTCCGGTTAGGCTGTTGGGCCGTTTTTCACCGTCCCCAGGCTTCAGGAGGCTTTCCTGAACCCTGGGGATGGCGAAAAGCGGCCCAAAAGGCCAAAAATCAGCTGGCCAGCAAGCACATGTGCGCTGGAGCTGACATAGGACAACGCCTTGCGTGCCCTCAGATATGGCTCCGCGTGCCACCTGTGGCACACGTGCCATAGGTTCGCCATCACTGATACAGATCCTGACCAATAGGCAGCTTCTAAACAAGAGAACATTTTTCTAAACATTTGATAAACAATTAAAAACAAACAAACAAGATATTTAACAATCTGTACCATTACTCTTCTCCAATGCCTGCATAGTATCTGGATCCAAGGCAAGGCTGACAAGCAGTTCCATATAATTCCTAAATGTTTCCTTCATACCTCTGGTGTTCAAAAAGCGGGCAACAATAGGTGCTGGTGGTTCAGTGTCTGGAATATCAAATATATATAAATATATTGTTCAATCGTGTTGTAATTTTTTCATTGGTTTGATTATTGCTTTAGTGACTCTGCAGAGGAGTTCATTCTTACTCTAATTATGACTGAGCTGTGACATTAATATTCACACTGATATTTTATAGTTCATCTGGATACCATCGTGGCCACTGGTTATATATTTTGTTAATCCAATTATTTTATCTCGGACGTTTTATTTTATTTTAGATTATATTGAAGACATTTTAATGTCTTAATTAGCAATTTGTGTGACTTTTTCAATGGTTTCCTGAGCAGAGATGTTGCTGCAAACATTTATTAAATATTGAAAAGGACCAAAATATGCCCACAGCCCTGCAATGAATATAGCCTTCAGACTCTGTAATGAATATGGCATCAGAAGACATTTCCTGATACATCTATAGCAGCACGCATATAGATGCTCCATGCTATTGGGCTGTTTGGAGAGTGTGCAGCTCCATATTTTTGCAGTCACTGGGATTAACAAACAACTAACTAGAGATGCTGGAGCTACTGACACTGGGAACATGATAGGGAGCCCCCTCCCCATCCTTCTTCTATATGTAGAAAAAAGGCACAAATGCCATATATAAATTAGGGTTCTTCACATTATATTGACTGTGTAAAATTAAAACAGAATATTAAAAATGTGCCTCCTTATACAATGTGACTAATAAATGTGACAAGAACAATGGAAATGATACAAAATCCCAGATCTTCATAATTTCTTGTTATAGGGACACTTACCTTCCTCGTCACTCGGCGGCTGAGGCGTAGAGGGTGATACTTCTTTCCATGTTTTGCGTTTTTTTGGTGGTGGTTCAGCCACTGTCTTTGGCTGTTTTGCTTTGGGTTTCACTGAAGTAACTTTTGTTGTAGTAGTTTTTGGCACTGGGGGTTCAGGAACTTTAGTGATGCTCATGCTTGGCTCACTGTGAGCAACTCTATAAATTGGAATAATTCAACGAAACTGTTACAAACTTAGTGTTTATAAGTCAAATTGATAGTTGATTAGTTTTCTTTTTGAGTTAGTTTTCTTATAGATTTCCACACTTCATTCATTTGTACATTAAGATAATTGTTTAAACATCTAATTAGAGGGTCTAGACCAGTGATGGCGAACCTATGGCACGCGTGCCACAGGTGGCACGCGGAGCCATATCTGCCGGCACGCGAGCCATTGCCCCAGCTTAGCTTTAGCACACATGTGTGTGCCGGCCAGCTGATTTTTGGCTCATGCGGAGGCTCTAGGAGGGCATTTCTGGCTCCCGGAGTGCCTCCGGGGGGCCAGGGAAGGGCATTTTCGCTCTCCCCATGCTCCAGGGAAGCCTCTGGAGCCTGGGGAGGACGAAAACCAGGCCTACTGGTTCCACTGGAAGTCAGGAAATGGGCCATTTCCGTCCTCCAGAGTGTCTCCAGGGGGCGGGGGAAGCCGTTTTCGCCCTCCCCAGACATTGAATTATGGGTGTGGGCACTCGCGTTTGTGCGATAGCGCGCGCGCACACGCTTTCGCACCTGAGGGAAAAAAGGTTCGCCATCACTGGTCTAGACAATGTTAGGGTGCAAGCCTTAAATCTTCATATCTATATTAACTAAAGAGTATCTCTAACATAAATAGATTAAAATGTACTCTTAACAAGGAAACTCTTTAGCATAGAGTAAACAAAATTATTTAAAAGAGAATAGAAATCCCTAAAAATATTGGTCTGTAGATTATTGTCTAGAAAACATATGATATTGATTCAAGGACAGAATAGAATTGATTTGATCAAAATGACAATCCTCTTAAAAAGTATCATTCACAAACCTGATTTTACCTATGTTGGAACTATAGTTCTCAGAAAGTTTTTAAAAAGTATAGTCAATGGCTCCTGGGAATGTAGTTTCAACACCTCTTGAGAAGCAGGTTGGAAAAAAAATGTTTAACCCATGAGTTAAGTTTGAGGATTGTTATGTTTACTTTCTCTATCCTTTGCAAGCAAATTGAGTAAAAACTTTTACTTTCGCATTTGATTAAACTTTGATTCCTGAAACTACATACAGTACGAAACTGGTTGAGTGAAAACTGGAAGCAAAAATATCCAGCCCCTCTCAGGTTTATAGCTTTTTAACTGCTCTTCATAATCTAAATGAAGGTAGGTTTCTTTCTGAAACTATTCTAGAGCATAAAATACCAACAATTATTTTAGATAGTAAATTTGCAAAATATCTATGGAACATGTGCCTTTAACAAATTTACAGCTAGTAATATCCCCGTCCCCATTAAATACAATTAAAAGACACACCAAGGATCAGAGAAAATAGATTAAAATAAAATACCTTGCAGACTGTACAAGTGAATTTGTTGGCTTCTTGGAACATACTCTGACATACTCTTTTTTGTTTGCATTTTCTATGAACTTCACATATACTCGTTTATACTTCAATTTTGCATCTCCAAAATATCCAAGATACTAAAAGGAAAAAGAGACATGTATTATGCTTGCCTTGTAAGTAGTTTATAATCTTGTAAGAAATTAAGAAAACACAAAAAGTAGATCTGGAATATAACCCCCAAATTAATTTAAATTTTATTAATTATTAGCTGTGTGCCAAGTAGTTTGCATGCTCATTGGTGAGATAAAGAGGTAATGTCTATGAGATATACTTTGTGACTTCTTAAACACTTTGCTGAGAGTTTCTTTAGCCAGAAGAGGCTTCTGTTGGAAGCACCAGAAAAGACTTTTGCACTTGTGTAACTCCTGCACACAAGCCTCTTCTGGCTAATGGAACAACTGGAGGGAAAATGAAGCAATTTAGTCATTTGATTTTTAAAGTATGGGGTGTAAAAGAGGGCATAAAGCACCATCTGAAGTCCTTCACAAGCCCAATGATTATAGCCCAGTGTAGTTAAGATTTCTTGTTTTTATCATGTTAAAAAGTACTTCTTAGTGCTAACTTCTGCAGGAGTTTTGTTGTTACTTCAAAACAATGTTTCCATTTTCAATAAATCCTACCCAATTATAATGAAAAGTTTAATTCATTAATTCATTCCATTTATTTGTACCTGGATTATCATTAAGTGTTGTACCTTATGATTCTTGATGAACGTATCTTTTATGTACACTGACAGCATATGCACCAAGACAAATTCCTTGTGTGTCCAATCACACTTGGCCAATAAAGAATTCATTCTATCATCTATCTATCTATCTATCTATCTATCTATCTATCTATCTATCTATCTATCTATCTATCTATCTATCTATCTATCTAATCATCTATCTAAGCATTTCAAGTATATAGCTTGAGGACCCAGATTGTTGGGGGCAATATAAATATATACATTGCTTAATGGTGTAAACCGCTTAGAGAGTGCTTGCACTGTGAGGCGGTATATAAATATCACAAATAAATATATAAATAAATTATAGCTCTGGGCAGACCATTAAAAAAACCCAGGCATTAAAAATTATACCATAATAGACCTGTTTTTTTTCTTCTGTTCAATCATGTCTGATTGTCAGATTCTATAGAACAAGTCCCTGCAGTTTTCCTCGCAAGGTTTCTCCCGCTTCCCCCAGAAGTGGTTTGCCATTGTTCCTTCCTAGAACTTACAGAGTGTGACTGGCCAAAGGTCACTCAACTGGCTTTATGCCTAAATCGGGACTACAACTCACGGTTTCATGGTTCCATTATTTGTTTGTTTCTTTTTTTAAATCCTGCATTACTTTATAAGTAACTAAAGGTGGTGAATAACTAAAGGTGGTGAACATACCTAATACACCTTCCTCCTCCTATTTTCTGCACAACAATCCTGTGAAGTGGGTTGGGCTGAGAGAGAGGGAGGGGAGAAAGGAAGAGAGAGAGGAGTGGGAGAGGGAGAGAGAAAGAAAGAGATAGAGAGAGACTGCTCCAAGGTAGGCCAGTCTACTAATAAGGCAGGACTAGAATTCACTGTCTCTTGGTTTCCAGGCCAGTACTTTAACCACTGCACTGGTATCATATACAGTGTACCCATCTCACCAGTTAATATGGTTAAAGCTGAATGATTGTACTTACACTATTAGTAGCTGCAAATTCTCTTTGTCCATCTCGTACTTCAGGTACAAATTTTTGCAGCAAAGCCTTTTGAACTTTCCAGATGGCTGGAGGCTCCACTCCTCTTTTTAAAGCAGCCTACAGGGACCAAAATGAAAAGCACTTAATTCTGTTAGTTTTTTAAGTACTTGTATACATTCTAGACAATTTTTTCTGGAGGCATACATCAATGGTTCATCATTTTATAAAAAATCTGTTTTAAATTAGAACATAGTGTACATTTCAATCCCATATTATCCCACTAACCCATCAATATAGTGTGTCCAACGTTCTTCGTCCATTTTATCATAGTCTTCCACTTGAACTTTTTCCATTTCAAATTTCAATAAAAGTGTATACATTTTAGTTATTACATGTTCACTATTTATACATAGTTCAACTTGAACAATTCTCAATAAGTTCAACATTTTTCTTTACCTACTGTTTGTTCCTGTAAAATGTTCTTGCCCTGAGAGTGTTAAAGGCTTTTTCGGGGACAGTCTGGGTTATGTTTGTTCCATATTCTCAATAGATTATTAATAATTCTTAAAATCTACATTAACTTTTAACTTTATTATGTCATAAAAAATACAATCCAAACCTCAGATTGTCCCCCTTCTGATTCTAAAATTCTCTTATTTCTCAGCAAAACCTATACTTTCAATCAGATTAAGTGGTAGATATAAAATATAATTTTAAATTGGGCAGTCCCAATCCTCGTTCCTTTGCATATTAATTTATATTTAACTCTCCTTTTTTTCCTTTGCCACACAAACTTAGTTATATTTTTCTGCTATCACTGTTGTGCATTCTGAAGTTGTTTTTGGACTGCCAAGGTTTTTTCGTATGTATTGGGAATGCAGTAGCAGTACAAAGCAATTCAACCCAAAGAGCTCACTCAAACATTGACTAAAAACAGTTGCTGGCAATCTACTGTTGCAGAAGAGGTTTAGATTTATTTTTCTGATACATAACAATTCTTTTAGGTACCCTATGACTGCAGTACCGTGACTGTTGCCATCTCAATTTCAAGAATTTGGGATATCCAGAAAGAGAATACATATCTTTGCCAAGCAGTAACTATATTAAATCTATAATTGACAATTCTGTGAATTTCAGACTAAATTAATCTTTGTAGCACAAGTTCAAACTATCTAACTTAACGTTCCAACTCTTGAATTGCATAGCAAGGCAACTGGAACCAAATTTAAATATTCCTTGAGGTGTTATAATTTTTGTTTAAGAGAAAAAAATAGTTTTAATTTTAAACCTATCTGCCATTGATTTGCAAGAACAGAACACCCCAGTTCATTATTCCACAAATCATGAACATAATTAGCATAACTTTCATTTATTTCTTTCAAATTCTGATGGAAAAATGTTATGGTATTTTAAAGTCAAGGTGATAATTTAAGAGCTGACCAGCTGATGAAATGAGGGGAATGAGTCAGCAGGATCTTTGGCTGTTATCCCTTTAAGAGCCTGTGTAATAAGAGGAGGCCCTGCTGGCGTGTTCGTTGTGTTTCTTCCCTGTTGTAATTGTTGTTTGTTTAGATATTGTTTGTAGCGCGTGTATGTATAGTATTCCTATTGTAGATAAAAACCACTATTTGCTACAAACCACTGTTGCCTGTACTTGCTCCTGGACTGATACAAGGATAGACCCACGCACGCTCTGACATTTAACAATAAATAAGATTAAAAAAATAAAAGGCAGATTATTCTGATTAAAATAGATGATTTACCTTTAATGGTTCTATGTCTTCAATCTTCACTACAAATTCATCACGTTCTCTGTATATTCCTTCGCCGTCACTGTCTCCATGGTCATCTTCAGTATATCCTTCTATTGCAACCAATGCTTGAGGTTTTGCTAACTGCTCTGTAAGAACTCTCTCCATTTCAAATTGTGCTTCGCAGGTTTTCACCTGAGCATCTGCCACCGTAACAGTCATTTGGGAAGCGTCCTTCTTTGCGACAGTATTAGTGATAGCTTGAGAATATGTTTTGTCAATTTCTAAAGCACAAAACAAGCGCTTCAAGAATTTGAATTCATTTTCATATTTATAACACAAATAACTTAGTCTACAAATTACCACCAAGTGCAAGATATTAGCTGGTCTGATTAACATTAGGCCCCAGAGTCACCTTGTAGGGGAGATAGGTGGCGTAAAAATTTAATAAATAACTTTGGCAGATTTCTCAGATTCTAGGAATCCTCTATATATTTCACAGATCTGCTTTCAGTTTAAAAAAAATCAGTAGCAGGCACATAAAAAAAAAGTTTTAAAATTTACCTCGCCTTTCAAATAAAAGCAATGTATCCACATATCTGATCTTGTCATGGAGAAAATATATGCTGAAGGTATTTAAATGAAAAAAGCAAACAAACCCCATATAAATTTCTAAAAGCATATATTATATATGTACAGGCAAATCTAAAATTATTTGTAGAGGTGTTTTTTAAAAAAATCCTCATTTGGGTAGGTTATTGAGACAATTTTGAGTTTATAAAAACATTTTTAATGCAAATTCCCGAGTCCCCCGGGAGTTGGGCGGCATACAAATCTATTAAATTAAATTAAATTAAATTAAATTAAATATAATGTAACTATTAACTGTTTTCATTAAATAATATTTAAAAGCACTCCTAACAATCTTAAAAACTAAATTACTTTCAAAACATGCATGTAACTCAAAGAAAAAGAGAGAGATTTATTGATTATTGGACTGGTTTAAATATATCTTTATTTAAACCTACATTTATATTAAAATCATATATCTCATCACAAGCATAGTAAACTTTACCTGACTTTGTCTTTGTATCAGATGATGATAATGGAGAATGTATGCTCTTTTGGTAATCTCTGTTGTTCCTCACATTATCTTTATCAAAAGAAAAAAAAGGCAGGGCTTCTGACATTATCTTAGGATCCTCATAATTGTTCTTAACTGAATTTTCAGCAAAGCCATCAAAAGATGAAGTAGCTGTTGCTATCTGCGCTTTTGAGATTGGAAACTGACAAGGTGCTCTAATAAGTGGAGTGACAGGTCTTCTTACATGATTAGGAACACGGATAGCAGATGCTGAAAACTGCTGTTTGGGTCCAGATTTTAAGAAATCTAAAAAAGATCCAATAAATCCTGTTTTTACTTCTGGCTGCTTTTCTTCCACCTCTTTAATTTTCTCCCTCATTTTTTCTTGATGTTGGTAAGTTTCATGACAGTTTTCAGGAACAGGAGAGCTGGCATCAATGCCTCTTGAATTCTGACGTTTGCACTGCCCACTTCGTTTCAATTGCTTCTGATTTGTATCAGCTTCATTGACATCTTTAATTTGATTCTGTCCTCTGTCCTTTTGCTTTTGAGGGTCCTCTTCTGATAAAAGTTGGCTCTTGTCTTCAGTATTATTACCATTTTCATTTCTTGGATACTGCATAGATATTTGTTGCAGTGGAACGTCAGCATTGTCACTTGCCATGCTATAATCTGTTTTTGACACTGGAATCTCTTCATTTAGAGTCCTACTACTTGAAATAAGGTCTATATCTTTAATGTTTAATGTTCCATCCATATGAACATTGTTTTTACCTTCAGATTCATTCCTGGTGCTGGACTGTTGCTTAACTTGACTAGAAACCTGTTCCTGCCTTCTTTCAATTTCAACTGTTGTAATTCTAGTAGGAATACCTTGGGCAGAAATCTCAGTGTGTTGTTGGTCAAGGTTCCTATCTTTTGTCTGGTCTGCAGGCGCTGCTGTTAAATTTATGGTAACATGGCCTCCATTTAAATAAATATTATTCACACTAAGTGGCTTTCCAGAAACTGCAGGGGATGAGTTGAAGCTAGGAGTCATGTGTCTGACATCTATTGTACTTAACTGAGATTTAGGGCTATCTCCATTTTCAACTGACTGAATTTCTTCATCATTGGCTCTTGATTTTGCAAATTCAGATGGTGTTACTCCACAAGCTGCAGCTGTGGCTGCCCAGATATCATCTACATTAGACAATATATTCCTTTCATCATTGAGAAGTTCAGATTCTGGAAAACATACAGAACTAAGGGGAACAAATTGATTCTTACGTTCATGATTTGGCTGTCCAAAATGATCTTTGGGTGTCAAATGTTGTTGTAATGGCTTTGATGGTTCAGAAAGGTTAACTTTCAAAACTTCAGAGTGTTGTGAATGAAGCTGCTCCTGAGAATGCCTTCCATTACCTTGAATCATATGGCCATCCACTTGTAGATACTGCTGAGAATTCATAATGTGCTGCACTTGTGGAACACTTTTTGTGTACCCTAAACCAGATTGCAATATTGACTGCTGAAGCATTTGTAAATCGCAGGGGGACTCTAGAAGTACCTGTGAAGTAGGCAGGCATAGCTGATGGCTGTGTCGTATGGGCTGAGTATGAAGCGGAGATGGTGAACTAACAGCATGAATCTGTTGCTCTGAGACTTCAACTTCATGTACCTTGTGCATAAGGGACTCTTGCTGGCGAAGTTCTTTACTGTCTGCATTTACTTGTGCTGTTGACAGTAAACTACCTGCTTTTTTAATATCATGATTCATTGTATTGGTAATATGGCTGATTTGTGTTACAGAGTTAACCATGGTTTCTTCTTCTTTTGACCCTTGAAAAGTAAGCCCAACAATTTGATCTGCAAGACGAGAGTTACTTCTGATTACACTTTGAGAGTAGCGATTATCTGCTTTGGAAACTTTGTAAGTTGTATCCTGAGCATTAATCTCACCATCAGTAAGTCTCTGAGGAGAGGAATCGAGAGATGCTTGCTGTTGCAGTGCCTGAAAATTATGCATTGGAAACTGATCATCTTGTTTAGATGTTTGATACAAATTAGGATCAGATTTCCTTTTAATGTATGTATCCGAGGAAGATCTGTTGTTCTGCAATGCTGGTGAATTAGGTGTTGCCTCAAAAGGAGTTGACTGCACAACTGGCAAAAAAAATTGAGATTGTGGAGAGGATGACTCTTGTACCTGAGAATGCAATGAAATATAGTTCTGGGGAGGACTTGCAGTTGACAAGTTTTGAATATGAGAAGAAAATGTTTCTGAAGGACTAACAACCGACAAGACCTGTGACTGAGATGAATAGCTAATCTGTGGCTGGCTAACTGTTGACATACCCTGAGAATGACTAGAAGAATAATTTCCAGACAGGCTGCTCGAAGAAAGATCCCTTGTTTGCCCAGAGAAGGTGTTTGAAACTGAGGTTAATACCTGTTGATCAGAAGTGTATGGTAGTGACTGGCTTTCGGACGTAGTAACTTCTGATTGCCCAGCAAAAGAAAGTGTTTTGTATAATGATGGTAATTTCTCAATCTCGATGGCTGAGAATACTTGTGCATGACTAACAGGTGGCACATTCTGTGACTGTGTTGAAATATAATTTTGTGACTGACTTACTGACAGGAGACTTGGGAGCTGTGCTGTAGAATAGATTTGTGCTTGACCAGCTATTACAGAGTTCTGGTTCTGTGCAATTTTGGAATAGCTTTGTGTCTGTACAGAAGGGGCTACACTTTGTGGATTAGGTGTCCTTGTTGACCTTGTTGGTTGCTCTGTAGAACACTGGTTTGCCTTTGTAGTGGAAACAGATGGGAAACCTGGTGACGGAACTGCTGATGCATACCACTGAGCAAGTTCCACTGAAACCTGAGAGGTTTTCTGCTGTGGACCACTACTGCTCACCTGAGTAGCATCGCCAGCTGGGCTACAAGTTGATTGGCGGGGTGCATCCTGAAAATCAGATTCATTTGTACTTGGTAAATAGTTCTGTAGGGAATGCTGTGAACCAGTCAGTTGTGCCTGAACAGACTGTGTGTTTGAAGGCCGCTGATGGTGTTTAATTACACTACATTCACGCTGCAGTGCTCTTTCAATGGAGGCAGTAGAACCAGTAAACTGTGTTGAGTTATACACCTGAGGAATCTGCTGAGCTCCTCCACCAAGTGACGAAGGCAATAGACTGAACTGTGGCTGTAGGAGATGTGGTGCAGACTCTTGAGCAGAACGGTATGTTGAAGACTCTGGTGGTATGCTGGTACTTAATGCACAATTGCCCAGACGGTCAAAAGTCAGTGTAGGGGGGACTGTGCCTTGGGGTGTCTTGATCTGCAATAAGGGGTCATGAGCAGTTAGAAGCCCATTTGAGGTTGCATTAAAAGTTGTATCCTGAAGTGTTAAAGAAGGAGTAGTAACAAAGTTTCTACTGCTGAAAGCATTGGGATGTTGATAAACTGAGGTTGATGGAAAGGTTCCAGATGTTGGCAGAGTTCCAGTATCAAAAAGCGCAGATGATGAATGCATGCCTGCTTTAAAAAACACACACAAAATGAGATATAATCAGTCATTAAAAAGGAAATATAAAAGTGGTACTAATCATTTCATTTAGTCTTGAATTTAATCACAAAAAATATTTCATCTCAGTATTTGAAATGCACTCGAAGACTTGGTGCTAAGTTCTCTCTTGATTTGAATTTACATGAGATTTAGCAGGGTACCGAAACAATCTTTTCAATTACTTTATTCCATGCTAAGAAGACTGGTGGAGAGAGGATGGTTTCATGTAAATGTTAAACAGGATGGGTGAGAGGACCGAACCCTGAGGCACCCCATAAGTTAGGGGCCTAGGAGACGACCTCTGCCCACCTGCTAACACCGACTGCATCCTGTCAGCGAGATAAGAGGAGAACCACCGCAAAACGGTGCCTCCCACTCCCAACTCGCCGAGACGATGCAGAAGGATGCCATGGTCGATGGTATCGAAAGCCGCTAAGAGGTCAAGTAGCACCAGGATGGAGGAGTTACCTCCATCCCGGGCTCGCCAGAGATCATCCATCAGGGCGACCAAGGCGGTTTCTGTGCTGTAGCCACGCCTGAAACCCGACTGATAGGAATCTAGATGATCAGTTTCCTCCAATAACCGAAGGAGCTGAGAAGCCACCACCTTCTCCACAACTTTACCTATAAAAGGCAAGTTGGAGACTGGACGAAAGTTCTTCAAATCTGCTGGATCCAGGGAAGGCTTCTTGAGGAGGGGAACTGAGGAGGTTATCTGAGGAACTGCCTTCCCCCAATTACATCTACATGTCCCATAAGATACGGCAGAACTTGCATATTGCAGTCCATCTATGAGGACGTTCCAGCTGATGGATCCCAGGAGACAAGCCTTTTCTGCCATGGCACTCATCCCTCAGGAACATCATCCCTCTCAAACTCTCGTGACCTCCTGGAAAACTCTTAACACTTGGTTTTATCAGTATCCCCTGGTAATAGGAAGCCTGAGAATTGTCTGTATTATATATAGCAGCTTCCTTATGATCT
Organism: Diadophis punctatus similis; assembly: GCA_023053685.1. NCBI lineage: Eukaryota > Metazoa > Chordata > Lepidosauria > Squamata > Dipsadidae > Diadophis > Diadophis punctatus. The sequence goes on from JALIGW010000001.1 coordinate 243,357,636, forward strand.
TGCTTTTATTTATGTTCATTATTTTAACTGGTTTTATAGAATGCCTTAATTGCTAGTTTTATTATACACTGCCCAGTATCAGAGAGGGCCAAATAAATTTGACAAATAAATAATAAATAAAACCTGCCTAGTACAGAACACAGAAATCAAGTCCTATATGTTTGTTTGTCCCAATATTTAATACTTAAGCCTTTTCTTCCCACCCTTGTGATTAATGAACTTTTGATCATTCTTTTCCCAACCTGGAGCTAGGAAGGCATCTGATCATTGTTGACATTATGATTCATACCAGCCTTATTTGCACTGTTTTCTATCTTGACAGTTTCAGCTATTAAAAGTTATCTTATAAGGAATCTTTCCATTGAAAAGTATATTTTTTGCTTCACATTTTGTTATGCCATCAACAAGTAGAATTACCATATTTTTCGGAGTATAAGACACACAGAAGTATAAGACGCACCTTAGTTTTGGGGGAGGAAAACAAGGAAAAAAGGCCTCTGCCTCCCAGCAATTTGCCAAACAGCAAACAGCAAACAGCACAGATCATATACACTGTTTGCTGTGTATTTCTGTGCATGTGTGCCTGACCCATAGAAATAGCAAAGAATTGGAGAAATGTACATTATGGCAGTATATTAATCCCAGAAAGTTTTCTTAAATGTAATCACACTAACTCCTTCCAATTATTTAAATAGATCTACTCCAAACATGACTAAGTCAGGGTTTAATTCAGTTGCCTTATTTTAATACTAATACTTAATACTAAAACAGGACATTTCAGATTATACTTTTACAGATCTTTAAAATTGATGTGGCTTTCTGAAAGGCTTTCTGCTATTTAAAAGAAGATAGAATAGCACTGGGCCTCTTCAGAGCAAGAATTTATTTTAAAAAGCTTCTTCATTTTGTTAAGTTGTCTAGAATAATAAAGCAGTCTTTAAAAAATAAGTCTTATAATTTGAACACTCTACAAACATTTAACAAAATAACATATTAACAGAATCTGCCTCTACCTAGAACTCACAACCTCCTAACTGTGAGGCAAGAGCTCTACCTCTAAGCTACAGTAGATGTAGCTTAAATTCTTGCAATTTCAGCAGTGTAACATTGCCAGCAGTTTATCTCCCAGCATTTTGTCTCATTACAGCCACCGTAGTTAGTTTCATTTTACCACGTGGCTTGCAAGCCTCTGTCAGCTGTAGGTTGGGAGGCAAGTAATCTCTTAGTGTGCTAATAAGGCTTTGCCCTGTTTGCTGCAAAGAGGTAAATTGCTGGCAGGCAGAGGCCAAAGGGTGGGGGTGGCTGGATGGGGCTACATTCAGTGTATAAGACGCACCCAAATTTTCACCCTCTTTTTGAGGGTAAAAAGGTGCGTCTTATACTCCGAAAAATACGGTATGCTAAATATATTCCCTCAGTAGAATGCATTGAGTTTTGCAATTTCTTCATCTGTTTTCACTATCACATTCACAAATTTTCTTAGCTGTCTTCTCTCTAGAATAATCCTCCAAGCCTACATAGATCATATTTCTATGTAGATAATAAGGCTACAGATACAAATAAACAATGAACTCCAATCCAATGAAGTAAGTCTTCCTTGCATAGTAGAAGCTTCCTATTCAGAGATGAATGGCTCTAGATCTAAGCCAATGTTATATAATTTTTACACAGAGATATATTGATATGATTACCAAAATATTAGGAAAATATCACCTGGTTGCCATGTAGGCTCCCTAAATTGTGGCAAAAGAGTTGTTCCCGAAGAAACAGTCTGAGTATTGCGAGAGTCGATTGCAGAGAGAAAATTCATAACTGATGTTTCTTTAGTGTTGCAATTGCTACTGTGCGTAGTATTATCAAAAATTCCAGGAAGACCTGTAAGAAAAAGTACATCACATATGAGCTTTATACTAGATATACATCAGCACTTAAACATCTAATCAAAACATTCAATCACAACATTGTAGTTGACTTTTGGTAATGGCCAAAAAGCTCTATTACAATGTTCTGACAGTTTACTTAATTAGCAATACAAGTTGCTGAAAGTAATAGAGAGAGGAAATATACAATAATATTACAAAGTATCTACAGAAACCTTCATTTATGTTGCATTTAGCGCACTATTAACTGAAGGATGAAGGGAAGGAAGAAATGGGCAATTTTCACCAATTCCACTCTTCTGTAAATCCCCATGCTTAGAGCTCCAGGAAACAAAGTGCAGTCAGAGAAATTTCTCCCTCCCAAACTTTTTAGCAGGTATAACAGGTATATCAACATATATCTCAACAATTCTCCTGAAATGTATTCTATCATTTGTCAGCTCTCAACTATTTTAAAAGAAAGGCATCTATTTCATAAATTATTATTACCAGAAGGATGGGGTGTGGTAGTGTACACAGGAAGCTGCTGAGAAGCTGTATATGTTTGGCTAAGAAGATCCGCTTCAGAGTGTGATGAATGTCCTCCTCCATAGTTTAAACTTCAAAAGGCAATTAAAAAGGAAGAAAACATATATGTAGATTAAAATATGACAATTAACCAAAACATAGTAAGAGAGATTAATATTACAAGTTTAGACTTTAATGGTTGAGCAGTAACTGAAGAGTAGTCAGACCTCAAGAGTACAGAATATTGTAACTTAGGATTCGTTTGCACAAATACACAAGTAATGTAATTTAGTTAACACGTTTAAAATTGAGAATGACTGCTTTTTCTATATTTCAGAGTAATTTGTAAGATATTATTTACTATTCTGCTTCCTGCATTGCTAAATTTATGAATATCCCAGTTTTATTACACACACAATTTCTAAAATGTTATGCATACAGAATCTATAAAACATTCATAAGCAAATTTCCTTTTGAAAGCAGAAATATACTTCTGATAAGGTAGCTTTAGAAAGCATTGCTAGGTCTGAAAAATGTGAGTAAAATGGCCTTCAACCAAGAGGAAGGATTTTTCTTGGTAATACTTCAAATTTGAAAGACACTCAAGATTCTAGAAGCAAAATACAGAGCAAGCCAAAATCAGTCTTTAGATCTCCAAGCAGAAGAAAGACAGGGAGATGTTTTTGATCCTTGTAGGTTTTTCAAGTATCTCAGAAGCAGATTCAAACCAAAAAGCCCCTTTCATTAGTTTAAAGGAGAAGACTATGTCAAGTACCTCCAATGTTCAATGCAACTGTGAAGTATTCCATGTTTTCTCCAAGGTTTGTCAAGATATACCAAACTTTGGATAGAAACCTGGACAAAGCAGTATTTATCACACGGAGTAAAACTGTTAATTCTGCATATGATATAACCCATTTATCTATGTGCGTCTGCATGCGTGTGTGTGTGTGTGTGTGTGTGTGTGTGTGTGTATGTGTGTGTGTTATTTCAGTGTATATTATGAAGGCAATTTCTCTTCTTAGGAACATGACCTTCTATAATAAATAAATTACAAAAATGAGATATAACTGCATGAATATAAAAGAAATTCCCCTTATGAAGTTTATATACATGAAACTACAGCAAGGTGGCCCCCTTTTTATCTTATCATGTATATAGTTTTGAAATAATTTCAAAAGTCATAGTCATTAAATGGCTGTATGGTTTCCCAAATAGACAGAACACTTGTTTCAAATCCCAAAAGTGATCCTTAGTTCTCCAAACGATTAAAAAAGTAAAATTTAATGGCAAATATAAAAAACAATATTCCCCACAGTATTATTTAGGAACAATCCTAATTAAGAAAAACTTAAAAGTAAATATCATTCAAATCTAAATCATTATTGTTATATAACTATAATTTCCATATTAAATGTGGTTTTTTTGCCTAATGTACTTGTACTAATGTACCTGTACTAATGTACCTGTACTAATGTACCAGAAGCATGACTGTCATGTAAATGAAAATGGGCTGTCATAACATAGGTATTATCCTTTGCATTTGACAATATTATTAAGTCCCATGGCACAGATGTATTCTCTTTAATTATGGCAAAATACCAATGCCCCAAATTTTGTTAAATACTGCCAATTAGCTGACATACTAATATGCATCTCTACTGCAGTAGTTTTACATCAAAATTATATTAGATCAAAAATTTCTCTGACAATAGTCTTGCATATATAATATATATGATTAAGCCAGGAACTTATATTTTAAGTTAGGCTATATTAGCTGGCACACAATCACACAATCAAATGTTCCTGATTCCCTATTTCATATTTTGTTTGTGCAACTATATAAACTAAACAAAAAGTTACTTCTTGAGGCATGGAAATCTAAATTTACAGATCAGTGTGCCCATATAATTTAAGTTTTCATTTAATGTTAGCTTACATATATTATTTCAGCACACAGCTTTTTGTACTCAATAGAAAAAGAAGGTAAATAAATGAAAAGGAAAGGAGGATAGATAGAGGAGGTGGAAAGAGGGTTAAATCAACAAAGATACACACACACACACATTTAAAATGTGGTATCAGAAAGGCTAACGCTTAGAATGAGTTGAGTTTGATAATGGATACTAAGAAAAACAAACAAGATTTTGGATATGCTCAAAATAAAAGGAAGAGGAAAAAATAACTATATCAACTGATTGGGTACAAAGAAAACCTACTACTTGAACTCAGATTTTTCTGAGAAGACGACTAAAGATTTCACCTTGCAGTTGTGAAATCAGAATAAAGCAGCAGGATACAAGTCCAAGACTGATAGAAATGGTACGTTGTCTTACCTGAACGTCCATTCTCGTAGGTGTGGAGCTATCATCCAGGATGGGTTACGTCACGTCTCTCACCCAATCAGGACTATGTCTTTTTTAAATATATTTCTGCCTCTGTCTTCAAGACCCGCTTTTTTGACGAAGACGAAGCACCGACTCACGTGGTCACCGCTGAATCTCCTTGGTCTAGTAAAACAAAATTCTTGTACCCCGCCCTGTTACCCCATCTAACATAATAAGAACAACTAAACAACCGAATAAGAACTTATAACTACCTGCCACCCCGGAACCCCTACTGAACGGGAGGGTCTGGATGATAGCTCCACACCTACGAGAATGGACGTTCAGGTAAGACAACGTACCATTCTCCATAGTGGGTGGAGCTATCATCCAGGATGGGACATGCCAAAGCCTGGTGTCCCGCGGGAGGGAAGTTACTGGGGTTCCCGGGAGTCGGGTGGCAGGACCCTTTGCAAGACTCTGCGGCCGAAGGCTGCGTCGGATGAGGCAAAGGAATCTATTTTATAGTGTCTAACGAAGGACGAAGGAGTGGCCCATGAGGCCGCTCTACAGATCTCCTCCATGGGTGTCTGGGAGGCCCAGGCCACGGACGTGGCCGCGCTCCTAGTGGAGTGCGCTGTGATCCCCGATGGACAGGGTTTAGCCGACAGCTCGTAGGCCTTGGCAATTACCGCCCGAATCCATCGCCCTACCGTGGCTGAGGAAGCCTTGGTTCCCATGGAAGAAGGGAGGAAGGATACAAATAGAGCCTCCGACCTGCGCCACTCCTTAGAGCGTTTCAGGTAGATGCGGATGGCCCGGCGGACATCGAGGGAATGCCACTGGCGCTCCAGAGGCCTAGTGGGACGAGCGCAGAAGCTGGGCAGGACCAGTTCCTAAGCTCGGTGGAACCAGGAATTAACTTTAGGTAGGAAGTGGGGTCTAGTCTAAGGACCACTTTGTCTTGGAAGAAGACACAGAGGTCGGGTCGGGCTGACAAGGCGGCTATCTCCGATATCCTTCTAGCTGAGGTGATGGCCACTAGAAAGGCCACCTTCTGTGTTAGGAAACGCAGGGAGGTGGTTCGTAGGGGCTCGTAAGGAGCACCTGTTAGAGAGTTAAGGACTAGTGTGAGATCCCAGGTAGGGAAACGGTGAACTACTGGGGGCCTATGGAGGGAAGTGCCCCTCAGAAATTGTCTGATGAGAGGGTGGTGTGAGAGGGATGGCAGGCTACCGCATGCCAAAACGGAGGATAGGGCTACCACCTGTCGTCGGAGGGTGTTAGTCGACAGTCCCTTGTCAAAGCCGTCTTTGAGAAACCCTAGCACGTGACCCACGGAGTTAAGTGTGGGGGAGCAGCCCGCTGATTGACACCAGGCACAGAAGGTGTGCCAGGAGGCTGAATAGATACGTTCCGTAGAGGGGCGCCTGGAGTCCAGGATGAGTTGAATAGCCCCTGCCGGTATACGTCGGTTGACTAGTGTGCTCCGCTCAACCTCCACACGGTCAATTGAAGCCATCGCGGTTCCGGATGGTTGATTTCCCCCTGGCTGAGTAGAGATCTGGTCACTGGCAGGTGCCATGGGGGGCAGACTGATAAGGTCAGAATGTCTGCAAACCAGGTTCTGCGAGGCCAGTGGGGAGCCAGGAGGAGAACCTCTGCCTTCTCTGTCATGATCTTGCGAAGGACCCGTGGGATCAGAGCCAGAGGGGGGAAGGCATATAGAAGACCCCGAGGCCATGGGGACCGGAGAGCGTCCGTTCCTTCCGCTTCCGGAACCTGGTGAAGAATCTGTCCAGTTGGGAGTTTTCCTTTGTGGCGAAGAGATCCACTAGGGGAACTCCGAACCGCAGTGATATCTGGCTGAAGACCTGTGGGCTGAGTTTCCATTCTGTCTGATCTATCAAGGAGCGGCTCAGCCAGTCCGCTTGAGTGTTGGCTTCCCCGGAAATGTGTTCCGCCACTATGGAGAGAAGGTGTTCCTCTGCCCAAGTGCCCAGGGCCCAAGCTTCGTCCATGAGGGCCCGAGAATGGGTACCTCCCTGCCTGTTGACATGTGCCTTGGCCGTGGTGTTGTCCGTTAGGATCAGGATGTGATGGCCCTCGACCAGGGGTTTGAATTGGATGAGTGCTAGTCGGATGGCGCGCAATTCTAGGAGGTTGATGGGGAGGGCCGCCTCCTGTGGGGACCAGCGGCCCTGGGATACCGCTGTTTCCATGTGGGCTCCCCATCCCGCTAGGCTGGCATCGGTGGTAAGTATCAGTCTGTGAGGCTCGAGGAACAGGCAGCCCTGGAGCAGGGAAGGCGACTTCCACCAGAGGAGCGACCTGCAGACCAACTGTGGCACCAGGATTCTCGCCAGAGAGGAGCCCCTCCCGGCCTTCTGAAAAGGTAAGAGTAACCATTGCAGGTCCCTGGAGTGAAGTCGAGTCCAGGGTACTATGTTGATGGCTGAAATCATTTTCCCTAGGAGAGTGGAGAGCTGGCGCAGAGGCGCCCTGCGGTGCCGCAGAACCGAGTTGACCAGATCGAGGATGCTATCCACCCGGTCCTGGGAGAGGAAAACTCTACACTGCAGGGAGTCGATGATAGCACCCAGGTGAATCAGAGAGGTACTGGGGGATAGCCTGCTTTTCTCCAGATTGATGGAGAAACCAAGGTGTCGGAAGGTGGAAAGAGTTACCTCGACATCTTTGACGGCTTGCTCAAGGGACGAGGCCAGGATAAGGATGTCGTCCAGATAGCAGTAGACTCTAACTGGGATGGTTCTGAGGTGGGCCGCCAGAGCCGCCACTACCTTCGTGAATACCCGGGGAGCGGATGATAGGCCAAAGGGAAGAGCTCTGTATTGATAGTGAACTCCTCCATAGCAGAATCTAAGGAATTGCTGGTGTTCAGGTAGGATAGGGATGTGAAGGTAGGCCTCAGTTAGGTCAATGGAAGCCAGGAGGTCACCCCTCCGAACGCACGCCAGGATGGACTGGAGAGAGTGCATCTTGAACCGTCGGTATCTAATATAACGGTTCAGTCTCTTAAGGTCTAGAATGGCTCTCCACTCTCCCGAGGCTTTGGGGACTACAAATAAGATGGAATAGAATCCCTGCCCAATTTGGTCCTCCGGCACCTGCTGTATGGCTCGAATTTCTAGCAGGTGCGAGATGGCGTTGCGCATGAGGACACGCTTGGAGTCTCTGTTAGAGACTGGGCTGCGTATAAAAAAGCTCGGGGGGGGAGAGGAATTCTAGGGAGAGCCCAAATTTCAGGGTCTCTCTGACCCAGGCGTCGGAGGTGAGTTCCTCCCACCGGTCAGCGAAGAGAAGAAGCCGGCCGCCAATGGGAGGGACATCCGACGACTCACTTAGTGCGTCGGTATGGACGCCCTCCCCCCCCTCGAAAGGGACGTCTAGCCTGCCTGCCCCTGAAGGATCTGTCCTGGGGGAACCGTGGGCGAGACCCGAATTGATTCCCGTACTGACCTTGTGGTCGTTGAGGATAGGAGGGAGGTGGATCGGGTTGTCTGAAGGGACGTCTGGTATAGGGACCTGGTCTGGATGTACCTCTGCGTTGATGAGACGGGAGTACTTTCCTCTTGTCCTTGGTTTCTACCAAGATGGGGTCTAGGGATGATCCGAACAGTTGAGAGCCGTCGAAGGTCGACGTGACCAGGCGCCACTTAAGTTTCACGTCCGCTTGCCAAGAACGTAGCCAGTGAAGTCTTCTGGTAACGATCGAGGATCCCATGGCTCTAGATGCGAATCTCGCCGATTGTAACGTGGCATCTGCCGTATAGCGAGCTGCTGCTAGGAGCTTGCTAATGTCCCGATGTGCTCGCGTTTCAGATTGGGGCAGGCGATTCTGTAGATCCCGAAGCCATACCAGCGATGTGCGGGAGAAGAAGGAAGCTGATGTAGAGGCTCGCACAGCCCAGGCTGCTGCCAGGTAGGTGCGTTGGAGTGACAGCTCCGTCTTTTTAGCTGGTAGAGTGGGTACTGCGAAGTGCGCCAGTACTGGGGCGTCCACTGGAGGTACCTGGAGAGCTGGGACAATATCTGAACCAATGTTAAAATAGCGTCTGTCTAAGGCCGAGGGAGCGGCACCCGTGACTGGGGAGGACCACTGTGACCGTACGGCATGTACAAAGTACGGGGGACAGGGGACCACTTGGGCCTCTGGAGCTTGCTCGGAGAATAGGGGGTCAATTTGGGAAGTATCTGCCGCGTCTGGAGATTCGGCAGGACCCCATTTGGAGGCGTTACGCGCCTTGAATAGCAGAGATTTAAACAGGCTGGGATGAAACAGCCCCGATGTGGGAGGGGGGTCAGGCGCCATGCCTTCATCCTCGGACAGTTCTAGGTCTGGGCCTGTTCCCTCACCCGCTGCTTCCTCCTGGGGGTTAGCCTGTGGTTGGTTCCCCTGGGACCCCGAATACCCCTCGTACTCATCCTGGTCAGCCTGGTGAGTTAGATTGTCGAAGTTGGATTGACCCTCCCCTTGTTCTGCTTGATCAGAATAATGCCTTTGGTGCAGGTACTCTGAAACGCTGTGCTTGAATGCTGCCTGAAATATTGCCTGTAGTGCAGGGTCCTGCAGGTAATCTGGGGTATCTGGGCGGAGCCCCGCTGCAGTAGGGGTGAAGGTGGCTGAAGGCCTAGTAGCCGCTCTAATAGAGACTACCTCCCTGATCTGTGGAACAGCTCCCTGTTCCCAGATGTCTGAATCTGCGAGGGGTAGATCCCTGTCATCTAAGGACGATGTGTCCCCCAAATCCTCTGACCTGGGAGGCCCGTGAGGAATGGCCAGGTCAGATAGGGCTGGATTACTCCTAGCTGCCTTGTTGCAGATCTTGTTCAAGGCTCTGTCCCTGCGGGACTCATGTTTAGTAGGAGCCTTGGCCTTCGCCTTCTGTTCCCTGCCTCTGCCCTTCTTAGGCTCCTGTCATTTAGGACTGCTTGAGGTCTGGTCTTCCCTGCTCTGATGAGGGAGGGCAATCTCCGGAGGTGCATCGGCCTCCTCAACATCCCCTTGTCTCTTATTTGCAGTTGCCATATTAAACGGGTAGCCGATGGTACCTGGGGGGCGAGAATGGAGAAATGTGAGCTCCTCCCCTTTTGGCGGGAAATGCACAGGCCGGTGAAATGGCGGCCGCGGAGGTCTTAGGCCTTTAACGGCCGGTCTGTCTTGATGCTCGTTGGCCTTAATTAAATGCCTCCGGGAAAGGAATCGCCGAAATCCGACGTATTTCGCCCTTATCCGCCGGTAAATGTGGTTCCTGTAGCCGCTGCTGTTTGCGGCGGCCATTTTGGGGACTGCGCATGCGCAGGAAGACCCCCTCCTCCAGTAATGGCGGCAATTTTAAATTGGAGCCATGCCGGCTTCTAGCTCGTATCGGGAGGATCGGCTAGTCGGCAGCGGGCGGGAGACGCCCGATCGCTGCCCTGGGAGTCGGCTCTTAATAAGGAATGGAAACTCCCTGGCTGCGGCGGCTCCGATTAATTGTCCCGGTTGCCTGGGTCGGAGGCGGGAACGCGACTCAACCGCCTCACAGCGAGCCCGTACGCTGCATGGGGAGGCGATGGCCACCGGGTTAGAGCCGCGCTGACCGCTTGCTTACTGGGCTGCTTTGGGAGCGGTCGCCAGCCTGCGGCGGGAGCCAGGCCCCCTAGTGCCGCTGCCTCTGAGCCTTCGTGGTCTCTTGGGGATGGGAAGGGGGGGTTAATACTTACGATTGCTAGGGATGAAGAAATCGTTAATCCTCACTCCCAGTGCTGTAGCTATCTCTAGGATGGGTGACCACACGTCCTCTTAGGGTGCAGACTGAGTCGAAAAAGCGGGTCTTGAAGACAGAGGCAGAAATATATTTTAAAAAGACTCAGTCCTGATTGGGTGAGAGACGTGACGTAACCCATCCTGGATGATAGCTCCACCCACTATGGAGAATGTTTATTTACTTTGAATGAATTTAGAACTTCTGGGTCAAATGAACTGCATTCCAGAAGTGCAAAGTAACCAAATGTTTATATTTTATTTCTGAGAATTCCTGGGAGCAAATATCTTGATCTTCAAATAAGGAAAAAAGAGGAACAAGGGAAGTACAAACCTGTCACTCTGACAATGGTATATTGAAAGATATAAAAAATTATTCAACTAACAATAATGCCGTAATTGTTCAAGAACAGGTATTATCAGATTATGATTATCTTAACACATTTTAAACAGCAATTTACTTAGCAGTTTGTGGGAATGTTATAATCACGAAATATGCTGATTTCAGCAAACATTTGATCAATTATCCCATGACATTCTGATCACCATTGAATGTTGATTGGATGATATGCAGTCCAACAGTTGACTAAAAACTACTAAAAATATACTCCTCAAACATTCTTGATCAAACTCAAATAAGATGATACAACAGTCAGCATTCTTCAACTTTATTATTGATATTTTAGATGCATGCTTATCAGATGACACACAACTAGGCAGAACATCTAATAATCTAGAAGACAAAAACAAAATTCAAATAGTTTGCAATGGACTAAAGGACAGGACTGAAAATTATAGAACAAAATGGAGGCAAATGAAACATTCTTCAGTGAGAAAACAAAACTTAAAATCAGAGAAACAGAATGGAGGCAACCTAGTTTGGGAGTATTACTTATGATCTTGGAATAGTAGATCATTTTATATACGCTAAACAGGGAACAAGATTTGGGTATTAATACACTGTTCATATTCTTGATCTATTATATTTGACCTGTTATGAATTTCCTCTAATATATCTATGTGTGCATTTATGTACATATAGGCATATGCATCTATATTACATATGTTATCCCACCTTTATTATTTTTATAAATATCTCAAGGTGGAAAACATATCTAATACTCCTTCCTCCTCCTATTCGTCCCACAACAACTCAGTGAGATGTGCTGTGTGGAGAGAAAGAATGACTGGCCCAGTTACCTAGCTGGCTTTCATGCCTAGGCCAGGACTAGAATTTATAATCTCATGCTTTCTAGCCCAGTGCCTTAATTACTAAACTGGATTGATTTTATATATATAAAGGTCTTTGGTTATTTGGGTTTTCTCCCGCGTGAAATTGGAAGTGTCTTGGCGACGTTTCGATGAAGTCTCATTCATCATCATCAGGCTGGTGTCTTCTGCTTCCTGCTTCTAGGAGCAATGTGAGATTGCTGCTGTTTCTTCCTTTTAACTGCCAGTGGGGGTTTGAACTGATAGGGTGGGAGCTTGGCTGTGTTCTGATTGGTTGGAGGTGTGTTCTGATTGGTTGGGTGCTTGGCTGTGCTCTGATTGGCTGGGGGGTTGGCTGTGCTCTGATTGGCTGGGGTGTGCTCAGGTTAGTCTGACTTGCAGGGGGCTTTGAGCTGGTGAGCTGCATTGCTGTTATTTGGCTCAGATATGTAGACGACACCTTCATAATCTGGCCACACGGGAAAGAAAAACTGGACAACTTCCTCATACACCCCAAAATACAGTTCACCATGGAAACAGAAGCTAACAACCAACTTCCCTTCCTGGATGTCTTAGTCTACAAGAAATCAGTCAGGCTACAAGTCAGACTAACCTGAGCACACCCCCAGCCAATCAGAGCACAGCCAACCCCCCAGCCAATCAGAGCACAGCCAAGCCCCCAACCAATCAGAACACAGCCAAGCTCCCCCCACAGTTCAAACCTCCACTGGCAGTTAAAAGGAAGAAACAGCAGCAATCTCACACTGCTCCTAGAAGCAGGAAGCAGAAGACACCAGCCTGATTATGATGAATGAGACTTCATCGAAACGTCGCCAAGACACTTCCAATTTCACGTGGGAGAAAACCCGAATAACCAAAGACCTACAAACACCCGCGAAAACCTCAGAAATCATATATATGCAAAAAATGTTACATGTGTGTGTGTGTGTGTGTGTGTGTGTGTGTGTGTGTAACATTTTTTGCTGATAAATGAAAATAAAGGGAGACTATTATAGATCTATTCTATTCTATTCTAGATCTTCGGAGTATAAGACGCACCTTTTTCCTCCCTAAAAGTGGCTGAAAATTTGGGTGCGTCTTATACTTCGAATGTAGCTTTTTTTTTTTTTTCAGCCCTAACTAGGTGCTAACAGATCTTCCCAGCTCTTACCTTGCAGGCTTTTTCATTGTTACTCTCTCAGAAGAATGTTTTTCCAGCCCTAAGTCTTTGCAGGGTTTTTTTCATTGCTCTACTTGCTCCGAATAAGTTTTTTTCTAACCCTAACTAGGTGCTAACCCAGCTCTTACTGGCTTGCATGCTCTTTCATTGTTACTCTCTCAGAAGAAGGTTTTTTAAAGTCCTAATCAGGGGATAAAATAATGTGCTGAAGCTGACCAGACTAAGGATGCTAGCCAGATGAATACCTGGTAGGCAGATTGTTTTCCCCTATTTTCCTCCCCAAAAACTAAGGTGCTTCTTATAATCCGGTGCGTCTTATATTCTGAAAAATACGGTATTTTGCTCTCATCAGATATCCATACCTGTAGTGGGAATTGAACATATATATATGTGTGTGTGTGTAACATTTTTTGCTGATAAAATGAAAATAAAGGGAGACTATTATATATATATAATTTAATTCTCCTGAACACTTTAATATTTTTCCACTCTTCTTCTGAGCTATTAAATTAAGAAGACAGTTAATTATAAAAGTATGTTGAGAATTTCTAATATTAAAAAAACACCACAAATGTGTTTTGCTATGAATTAAATGACTAAATAGATTAGAGAAATGCTCAAAAAATAAAAATGTGTATGTCCTCTTAATACTGCAATGAGATGGGTATTTGGCAAAAGTTATGTAGTAATAGTATGAACAAGAACAAAGAAGATAACCCTAATTGCATCTAAATAAAATCAATATAATTTTGGAACATATTTTTCTGAATTAAGTCATATGCTTTCTATCTTCATTTCAATCAACATTAAAACAAAAGAAAAAAATCAGCATCTGACATATTCTAAGTAAAGGTTTACATAATTGAGTCAGTAATTTGTTGGCTATGGTGATTTATTATTTTGCAGAAATGAGGCCAGAGGGGGAAAATAGCCTCTAGAGGCATCTATCTGAAGACTGAATTGACCATACAAAAATTCTGTGTTTTTAATGAGTTAATTTTTATTAACTTTTACAATACATTCCTAAAGGACCAAATCATCAGCTCAAACGCACACAGTAAATTTATCTATGGAACTCTACCAGCACAAGGAGGAAGCTGTATAGTAATCATAACTATTTTAGAAATACATAAGTTGGGAAAAATGATGAACAAAAAATTTACAGTAAGGTGGGTAACTAATATATCAATCTAATATCTTCTCTCACAATAAAACATATAAATTCTTAAAGAACTGAACAAAATATATCTATTACCATCTGATTGTATTAATCTTCTTAGTAAATTAGAACTACTGAAAGCTGATGGCTTCAACATACTGGTGGAATTATTTTGAGGCAAGATATAGGGCAGATTTCAAGGAACTTTTTAAAAAAAACATCTGAATCTCCATAACACATAAATCAAAACACTGTGAATCAAAAATCAAAGTATAAATGTAGAATTTAACAATACTCACTGATGTTTCAACCTATCAAAGACACTACATCACAAAGTCAATAACTGATAAAAATAGTAAAAGAAAACAGTATGTAATAGAAACTGAATACGAATACTATAACAAGAACAAGTTAACTTGTGTTGAGAATGAAAAACATTAATTTAAGACACCGGCAATTAGTAAAGTAAAATTTCAGAAAAAGCATGAAATATCTCATTCAGAATTACTGTAGATGTTTCAAATGTATCATTTCTTAGTTTTGACAGAACCAAAGCAAAATATAAAGAGGGTTGAATCTAGAAAAGAATCTAAACAATGCTTGATGATAAAAAAAAATTTACTGCTATTTTTCTTCAAACTATTTTTTAAGATTAAAAGATTGTCTGGAATGCCACTGACTGAGCCACAGGGGTCTGTAGCAAGATAAAATTCAGTATGACTGCCATGATGCTTATGCACCTCTCACTCTCAAAACCAATTTTTTTATCTAATCTGTAATTTGGGGACGTCCTCTGTTTTTTACTGTACTGTTTTCACCAGCAGTCTTCCCACAGAACTAGAGAGGACTTTAAATTTTCTTGTCGAAAACACTAATTTATATAAACCACACACTAACTGCTAAGTTAGCCAAATCCTCTCACTGTTTAAGTCATGCAATAATACTTTCTAAATTCATCAGCTTTCACAGGGATGAACTTTTTTTTTAAATTACTGAGAATTTAAGGAAGCAACCCAAGCATATTTTTTGTGGAATGGAAAATACTAAACCAAATGTAATTTATTTAATTTTGGCTTCGTTTGCTGTGAGGACCTTGCCATTATAGTTTCAACTTAATAGAATTATTTCCAAAGAAATATATATAGGATTACATCTCAATAATTATAACATTTATCCTTCAGACTTTTTTCATAACTATTAATTGGACCAATTAACTGGTGAAAATATATACAAGCTAAGAACCACAGTAGTTTCTTCATCAGCAATCCTTATGAAACACAGAAATTCGGGGGGGGGGGCAGTGGGGGGGAAGGAGATCAAGGAGTTCAAAATATACTTTATATTATGAGCTTGGCAGGGGCGGGTTCCTCTTACCTGCCTAACCGGTGTGCTGCGTGCGCATCATCTCCTTTCACACATGCGCATGCTCACTACGCGCATGTGTCCCCTCATGCGATTTTGCTTCCTGCGCATGCGCGGAAGCAAAATCTCATGAGGGAATGCGTGCGCGAGAGATTCCGGTGATTTTTTGCTTCTGCACATGCGCGGAAGCAAAAAAGCGCCAAAATCTCTTGCGCGTGTGTCCCCTCACGAGATTTTGCTTCTGCGCATGCGCAGGAAGCAAAAAAGCCCAAAAATTCCAGAAAAAAGATGGTGCTGCGCGATGAACCGGCAAAGAAATTGCGCAATCAGCGGGTCCCTACCGGAATGGCGCACTGGACCGCACCGGTAGGAATCCACCACTGGACCTTGGGTAAGCTATTCAAATTAAG